>CM052884.1:22552400-22652776 GCA_028534135.1 Potos flavus | reverse complement strand
GATACGGTCTATATATACAATGGAATATTATGCCTCCATCAGAAAGGATGAATACCCAACTTTTGTATCAACATCGATAGGACTCGAAGAGATTATGCTGAGTGAAATAAGTCAAGCAGAGAGAGTCAATTATCATATGGTTTCACTAATGTGTGGAGCATAAGGAAAAACATGGAGGACACTGGGAGAAGGAAAGGAAGGGTGAATTGGAAGAAATCGGAGAGGGAGATGAAGCATGAGAGACTGTGGACTCTGAGAAACAAACTGAGGGTTTTGGAGGGGAGGAGGGTGGAGGATTGGGTGAACCTGGTGGTGGGTATTGAGGAGGGCACGTATTGCATGGAACACCGGGTGTGGTGCATGAACAATGAATCTTGGAACACTGAAAAAATAAAATTAAATTTAAAAAATAAAAAAATTAAATTAAACAGGAAAAAAACATGTATGATAATATAGATAAAATGGATAAGATAAAAAATCTGAGACAGGGCTAACTAAGCAACTACAAAGTATATAGAAAACAAAGAGGTGGATAACTAGAAAAAATACTAAGATTTCACTATCGATAATGATGAGTGTATTAACTTTCTCTGTTAAAACACAGATTTGCATACTGGGGGAAATTCGGTTTTAGGCTATTTAGTAATGATACATATAAAACAAAACAATACAGAGGTTTTATTAATATGCCAGGAAAGTAATAAAAAAAAAAACAGGTACGATTACATTAATATCAAAAGAAACAGAAATCCAGGTGGAAAGACTCATCATGAGAATATGTGGTATTCATAGGATAAATAGTACAATCCACCAAGAAGAAATAAGTCAGGAGTTTCAGTGAAATGAACAAAATGGTTACAAAATAAAAACTTTTGTATATGTTGGGCCTGCGGGGTTAGGGAACCCTAGAGGAGTAACCCCAAAATGGCTGCCGAGCCTCCATCTTGTCTCACCCTGAAGCTTCCCCTTGGGACTTTCCACCGCGAACTGATGCCCAGAGACACGTCATCTCCGGGAGAACAGAACTTACTCAGGAAGCGGAAACTGAACTGAGTTCAATTCCACACTTTATATGGTCATGTACTACTTACAAGCAGAACCACCCCTCCCTCCCCCTATAAAACTCTGCCTATATCGACCCCGACGCGACTTCCCCGGCCTCATTTTACAGAGGCCGCGGAACCTCCCCCGAGAGAGCACCCCCATTAAAGTTCACTCTCAAACCTTCTTGCCTGGCTCCTTTCTGTTTATCCACCACCACCGACTCAAAACCTGACAGTTTATGCAAGGATAAAGGGACAATTCCACAATTCATGTAAACATATTAGTACAACTCTCAAAAAAAAAAAATAGGTGCATAAATAGTTAGAAAGTACTTAGAAGATTTTGGGGCACCTGGATGGCTCAGTGGGTTAGAGCCTCTGCCTTCGGCTTAGGTCATGATCCCAGGGTCCTGGGATCGAGCCCCATCGGGCTCTCTGCTCAGCGGGGAGCCTGCTTCCCCCTTCCTCTCTGTCTGCCTCTCTGCCTACTTGTGATCTCTCTCTCTGTCAAATAAATAAATAAAATCTTTAAAAAAAAAAAAGAGAGTACTTAGAAGATTTTAATGACAAAATCAACCATCTGGAAATAAATACATGAATAATATAGATATATAGATAGACATAGATACATAAATAGGTAAATGATAGATATATAAAGAGACAGAATTTTGAATTATGAAAACAGAGAATGTTCATCCTTTTCAAACACAATGGAGTTTTCACAAATAAACTATATTCAGGTCAAAATATCTTAATACATTTTAATATTCTGAATGCTGTGGGCCATGTTTCCAGATAAAATACAATAAACTTAGAAATTAACAGAGAGATAAGAGAAACTAATTAAAGGAGAAAAATCCTAATTTAAACAGGAATTCAAGTGACAATTACAAAATATTTATGGAAGAATTAAGACATGGTGTATTAAATCATAGGGAAAGTGGCCAGCAAAATTTATGGCCTCAAGTGACATTAGATAACCAGAAACATTAGAAATAAATTCAGAAGGCATACATGTCTGTTAGGAATATTCCTACAAACATCAAACAAAAACTAAGTTCAATGCCTTAGAAAAAGAGAAAGAGTTGTTGTTGTTGCTGTTTTTCTTTACTTAAAAATAAGTCCAGTGGTTCAGTGGTTAAGCAGTATCAGGGCTGATGTTCTTGCAATTCTATTAGACTTTGTCTTACCTCTCATGATGCCTAGTGCTTCTCCAGACATTGTGTTCATATCCGAAGCAGAAAGAAAGAGAATAGTAGAGTGCATTAGCCTTTGTCCACCCCCTTGTATTAGAAAAGCAAATGTTTTTTGAAAATCCCAGTAGCTTTCATTGGCCAATACAATAGCAATTGGCCAATATTGGCTACAAGGGAAAATTTGAAAATGAATAGTGGAGTCAATGGAGGAGATGAATAACAATAAGAGGAAAAAGATACATGAGAAACAATTAAAACAGAAAACTTGATCAATAAAAATAAAATCTTGTTATTTGAAAAAACTAATATAATAACTAAAGCTCAGGTCAGTGTGATCAAAGGAAATATACAAGCAACATTAGAAATAAGAAAGTAGACACAAATTAAATTTTAAACATTGGGAGAAAGCTAGGTACATTTTTAAGCCAAAATTTTTGAATATCTAAATGAAATAGAAGATTGCTTAGGCATATGGAATTTTAACATTGACTCAATAGGCAGTAACCTGAGAAAGAATAATCATCAAATAAATTTCAGAATGTATCTACCAGTATTTTTTTTAAAGATTTTATTTATTTATTTTGACAGAGAGAGAGAGAGATCACAAGTAGGCAGAGAGGCAGGCAGAGAGAGGGGGAAGCAGGCTCCCCGCTGAGCAGAGAGCCCCATGTGGGGCTCGATCCCAGGACCCTGAGATCATGACCCGAGCTGAAGGCAGAGGCTTTAACCCACTGAGCCACCCAGGCGCCCCTGTCTACCGGTATTTTAAAAGAGTACAATGGAGTCTCATCATATACAAAATTACATATAGTCAAAAATAGCTTTTAAAATCTCTTAGGAGTCTAGCATAACCATTTTCCCCCTCCAGAATTGGAAGAGTTCACTGGTTTTTTAAAGGTGGATCAAAAATGAAGTCGCTTGTTTAAATTTAGAGGCACATTGCATGAAAACATGTTATCTTTAGCTATGCGAATCACATTCATTTTCATGAAATATACACAGAAATGGAAGCCAATTGAAGGAAAAACATACTTACAACTCCCACCTCATCCTTACTCTGTGTCTGAAATACTCTGGAATAGAGTTTAGAACAAGATTTGTGTGCCTACTAGAATTTAGTTAATACTAAAGATGATATTTTAAATCAGTGGGGAAGAACTTGGCTATTAAATAAATGATGTTAGGAAAATGATAATTGTCTATCCAAAACGAGGAAAGGGAAAGAGAGAGAGGGAGAGAGAGACTCTTCCTTTCTTGATCTTGTACAAAAGAATTAATTTAAGATGGGATGAAGAATTGAAGTTAAAAAAAATTCTTTAAGTCTTTGAAGAAAATATCAAAGAATATATTTTTAATTTGTATATTGGAAGGCTTTCCTAAGATACAAAACCTAGAATTTATAAAAGAAAAGATTGACAGGCTTTTCTGTACAAAAATTATAAATGTCTTCATGACAAAAGACTCCATAAACAAAGTTAAAAGACAAGTAAAAAAAATATTGGTGAAGCGGAATAATATTTTGATATTAGAACTGATTTCTCTCTGACTTCATGTTATACCTGCCACCTAGCCCCACCAACTACCCCCTCCATGTTTTGGCAGCAGCAAGGGTGTTCTATGTTTCTTGCCTCAGAGAACAGATGACACAGCATAATGCAGAGAACAAAGGAGTCAGTACTCAGTTTTTGAATTTCAAAAGCCTGGGCATGGCATAGAAAAACTATTCGGAAAATTGTGTCTGTAACCATCTCATTCTCAACATCTAATTGTCTAGATTATTAGTCAAGCTTCTAATGACTTTGGGAAGAAGAGGAGTTGAGAGGGAAGTAGAGAGAAGGGCCAGACTGGTGGATACTTGAGAAAGACATCCTGCCTCCAAGCCTCTGCCACAGGCTGAGCCCAGTGCGTTGAGGGGTATCGTATGGTGGAGGGGAGGGGGTTGATTGTGGAAGTTGTGCTAGGGACAGAAAACTCAGAAGCTTATATTTCTTTTTCCCAAGTGGAGCCCAGGGCCAAGCAAAACCCTAGTGTTCCTACTTCTTAACCCAGCCCTTTGTTGTGGGAGAGCATTAGAGTGAAAACATCTTCATGATGAGTCTGGGAGGACAGGCTTGACATGTTCTCACAGATTTTACTCTTGGCCCACATGAACAAAACAGCCAAATTATCCCAGTGCACCAAATAATGGCACTGAAGTAGCAAGCAAAGTCACCTTGAATGGGAACAAAGAATGATTCAGCTTTAACTTAAAGATCAAAAACCAGAGGATATAAGGTATTTCTCAGGGGAGGCAGAGTGGACAGAAGGTGTCTGAAGACCAGATGCATCCTTCCACCAACGCTTTTGTACTCTCCTGCTCCAGGAACTTGGCCCCAACCCAAGGGAAGGAGTGATGATGGTTGGGTCTCAGATTCAGCTCCTGCCATCTAGTGGAAAGGGTTGAAATCAAATTAAGTGAGAGAAAAATGAGATTTTCACTTGTTCCTTTTTGGGGATCTGGAACCCATTACACTTGCAACATTTATGTGGTACCAGAATACCTAAGGTGCTCCTACAAATCCTTACAATAAAGACAGGCATCCTGTCACAAGTTGAATTCTCCATGAAGCTGACTCCAAGATGAGGTATAGGATGAGGATGCTTATGAGGCTGCTGAGGTACCCCTCCCATCATTGTTTGGCAGTGCATCTCCTTACCCATAAACACCCCAATATAAAAACAGGCAAACAGAAGATACACAGAAAGGAAATGCAAAAAACAAATAAACAAACATATGAGAAGATCTTCAAGTTTACTACTATGCACAGGTATTCAATTTTAAACAATAATGAGATTCTTCACTCTATCCCCCACCATAGATTTATATTTTTAAAATATTGACAGTATTGAGGGTTGTTGAGGATGTAAATAAAGAACATTTCACACACTGTTGGGCAGTGTCAATCAACATTTAGATGTGCATTTTCTTTTAGTAAACATGATATGTTTAGGTGCTCTACTCTGGAGAAATATGGAGAGGCACTAAGAACCATCTACAAGTGTGTTGTCTGCAATGTTGATTGTAGTAATGGAAACGAGGACCACCCAGATATCCACCAGAAGGGATGTTTTAAAGTACATATTTGTTCTTCTATTCTACAGAATGCTATACAGCTGTTTAAAAGAATGGAGTGAGGCTGTGTGTACTAAAATATCTCTGAATGAAATTACTGAGTGAAAAAATCAAAGCACAGTGAGTATAATATCCATTTATTGATAAAAGGTAACTATACATGTGCATATATCTTGAGAGGGGAATGGAGGTGAATCAATGGGTAGACAGTGCTCATCTTGGGGTTGGGGCCAAGGAAGGCTGAAGAGTGACTTTTATATTTCACTTTGCATATTTCCATTTTCATGTATTCTTTTGAAAACACGATCATGAAATAGTTCTATAATAAAAATAAAAGAACTGAGAAACTCACATGTGCAATATTAGAAAATATTTGGCTTTTATTTGGGTTATTTTAAAAAGCATAAATACTGCATTTTGTATTATTTAACACCCTCAGCACTTGCTCCAAGCTTCTGACTCATCAGGATGCCCTTCCCAGAACTGAGCATAGAGCATGGAGAATGAAATCCACCTCTCTTATTCATCCTTAGGGAGCCATCTCCTGACTGCTGGGGAGGGCAGGGCAGGTGAAAGGTGGAGACACACCATGGGGGCAGGGGAAGCCAGGAACCAAGAAGGTATCTGATCATCCTCAGAAAGATTGTGGGCCTGTTAGGTCTGAGAGAAAACAGAAACAAACAAGCAAGAGCACCTGACTAGAGCAATTAGGAATCATACAGGTCACTCCCACTTAGGATTCTCTCCCTTGTCAGAAATTCTTCGCAAATTTATCTGCATCCCCCTTTTCCAATTCAACCAAGCTACCAAAGGAAATGGGTTCTGTTTTAATCTTCTGTATCCCCAGTACATATGCCTAGTGCAGTGTACCACACATAAGAAATTCACTAACTGTATGCGAACGGATTGGTCTATCCCAATGTTGCCTCTGTTGCCTAAATGCTCCTATGAGTGGCACGTGATAAGGTAGTAGAAAGACAAGGGATTCCCTCCCTTGGAAACACCTGTTCTAAGGCCACATAGCAAAGATAAAGAAACTGCCATTCTTAATGATCTTGTGTTTCTGCTGCACTCAATTCATTTTGAGAAACAGTTTTATGGAAAGGATGTTTCTGTAAGGTGGATGGTGTCTCTCTCATCTATAGTCAGGGAAAACTTCCTAAAGGAGCTTGGCCGGAGAGATGGCAGGTGTTTGAAGAGTTGGCATGTGTTCCATGTGTAAAGGATGCCTTACAGGCACTCTTTGAGGCATGAATTGGGAATGACGTGAGTGGGAGAAAGAGAGATGGACAAAGACACATTTTTCTGAGCTTTTACAAAAACAGAAAAGCTGGTAGAGGAACACAGAATAGGACAAAGAATGAAATCCAGGCCACAGTTGTTGGTTCTGATAGAAGATGCGATACAGAGATAGAATATGTTGGAGAGAAGCACATGGTGGGGACTAGGGAGATATGCTAGCCCTGGCATGTCGACTCAGAATAATAAGAGAGCTTGATTGAACATCATAGGTGAGACACCCAAAAGATGATTGGGCCCTTGGCTCAGTGCTGGGACTAGCTCTGTGCGTAAAGCATTGTGGTTGAATCTTATCCAAATCTATACTTTGGCTCATTGGATATACCTTGGTTTTATTCAGAGTTGCTGAATAAGACCCTTCACTGCCTGAGAAACTCCCAGGTTGTATTTTTGGCTGCTCTGAAAAAGCAGGCTCTTCCAGCCCTTCTATGCTGTTCAGTAAATTGTTCTTTCTCTAATCAGTGAAACCTGGTAGCCTGGGGAAAAAAGAGTAACTTTTACATGGCCACCTATTTACAACTGTAAGTTCCAGGCACCAGGAAATTGCTTGAGTCTCTTCAATATGTTTTTAGCAATAAAGACAGGCAGGCTCTGCCCCCAGTGCTTCCTTCTGCAAGCACCTGTCCCGAAGGTTACACTCCTTGGGAATGAGGATATTTGGTACTCACTATGCTCCAGTTGCTAACAGTCTGGAATGTAGTCACTGGGTTTTTTTGTTTTGTTTTTGTTTTTGTTTTTGCGTTTTTTTAATGGATCTGAACTGTCTGCTTCTTTATTTATTCCATTTCCCCAAACTCAGGATGGTCTCCTTCACAAAGGTTACGATTGAGAACCAGTTGGCCTGCATGGGACATTTTACACTGATTTCCCTAATGGATTCCCTGTGACATAACTGCCTGTAGCAAACATTCTGGAATGTAATTTTACATTGTATTATATCGATTCCTTATTATTTCATGTGAAGTCTTGTGTTCCAGGACAGCTCTGTGACCTATATGGAGTCAGTTAGCCTTTTTGAGCCTATTTCCTTACCCGGAAAATGAAAATAAAAATACACATCTCACGGGGTTTTACTGATATTAAAAGAGGTAACTACAGAGCTAGCAGCGGGCCTGCTAAAGGGTAGGAGCCAGGAAGTATTAACTGGATTTCCCTTCCCTGGACTAAGCCCCCCGTTTAGGAAACACATCTTCAACATATTTTTATCTGCAACACCTCACGAAGTGCTCACCACAAATTATAAGAATCATGGAATTATGGGATTTCAGGTATAAAAGGAACTTAAAGGTTATAGACTCCAATGCCTTTCAAAAATGTTATTGCAATGCACATTTTATACCAGGACACATTGTGTGTGTGTATGAGAGTGTGGTTTGTGTACTGAAAGTTTTTATTTTATTCTTGTCCATTCGTTTTAAAAAATGCTGCCCATGGCCCAGTACATTGATTTTGTGATCCATCATGCAACAGGACTTACAGTTAGAAAATAGTTATCTATCCAGATTCTAGATCAGGAGATGGACATTCCCTCTCAGCACTGTCCATTCCATGGTGACTATCCAGCATCCATCTGCTTAGATAAGAAATACTCCATACATAGTGCCAGTTTCGAGGCACTAAGTATAAAGTAATGCTGAGGCCACAGAAGGTGCTGTCACAGTGTCCACCCTACATTGCTATGTGCATGCACCAATCCACCCTCAGACACACCCCCCTGCTCTCATAGAGGAGGAGCTGGCTCTGACCTTTCGATTAATCATGCTTCTTTTGCAAAAGTTCTGACTAAATGAAGTGGCTGCAGCAAGGATACCCATGAATTCTTCACAAGTGCAGGAGAGGGATTGCCTCCATTCTTCACTGCATGGTGCTTTCCAGATGCATTGCTTATCATTCCTCATGTGCTCCCACTCAAACTCTGTTGAGATGTTGTGTGAGTGATTGGGACAATGCTTCTTGCTGGCCAAGAAGTGGGGATTGCCCTATGCAGGTGGACTGGCAAGAAAAGGTGGGCTTTAGTTTCTCTAGAAAAAAAGGACCCATAGGATGTCTTGGAGACAGAGATGCCCATTTGCCCACAGAGCAGGAAAGAAGACATATTTCCAGCAAATATATAGTGTAATCTGGACTGGTCTCCCAAACACACTTGAAACTCTGCCTAAGATATACAGATTCAAGTGCTCCCTTGCCATTGTCATTTACTTTAATTGGTCTCCCTAGGAGTCCTTCCTGCCCCTCATCTTATTGAGGGCATAGAGGAACCCAAAAAGAATGCAGAAGTCTGTGCAGGACCAGCTCACTTCCTTTCTCCTAGCAAAAGTATCGCCCTCTGGCTGATTGAAGTGCAGCAGCCACCCCTTCTTCTTTTCTTTCTCACTCAGTGAAGAGCCTGGGTTGTGGCAGCTAGGGAAAGAGACTTGAAGACATATTTCAAAAGGATGAATTAGTCCACTTGGGCTTCCATATCAAAGTGCCATGAACTGGTGGCTTCAACAACACAATTTTATTTTCTTACTATTCCTGGATGCTGGAAGTACATAGTCAAGGTGCCAGCGTGAGAGCTCACTTCCTGGCTTACATATAGCCATGTTCTTTCTGTGTTCCAACATGGCATTTTCTCTGTGTGTATACAGGTTAGAGGTTCAAGGTAGGGGGAAAGAGCTGATATCTCTTCCCCTTCTTATAATGACGCCAGTCCTATTGAATTAGGGCCCCACCCTCCTGATCTCACTTCATGTTAATGACCTCCTTAAAGTCCCTATCTCCAGATACAGTCACTTTGGGATTAGAGCCTAAACTATGAACTTGAGGCAGGAGGCTCGTGGTGAGTGGAGGGGGGGTGGAAGTTCAGTCCAGAATGGGACGATTTATTATTCTTTGTGC
Source organism: Potos flavus (assembly GCA_028534135.1). NCBI lineage: Eukaryota > Metazoa > Chordata > Mammalia > Carnivora > Procyonidae > Potos > Potos flavus. The sequence goes on along the minus strand of CM052884.1, from coordinate 22,643,246 downwards.
CAGGGCCAGTAAATGCATCCCAGCTGGTTCCCTTATGATGGTTCCCTGTTGATGTTGCTAATAATCTGGAACAGAAGAGACCTATGAGATTACCCTTGGCTAGGACAGGATCCTTGGCTAGGACAGGACCTTGTTTCAGGAGGAGAAACTCATTCAATTTAAATTGTGGCAAATGTTTGTAAATATCAAACAGGATTTTGGTTGGACTCAATTATGGCAACCTGTGATTTAATTAATAACTTATTTTAGTCAATACTAGAAATATTCATGGACAACATTGGGAAGAACCTCTTACTTCACAATTTCCCTGGACCCTAGATCAGCTTAACACAGTTCCATGTGAGAGAGAGATATAGCCAACACTAGACACTTCTAGAGGAGAAGGATAAGTTAGTAAGTGCTTTGCTTGCACTTTGAAAGCTCATACTTTCTAGTATTTATTTACATGCTTCCTGGCTGGGCATACTGAGGACTGGGAGTCAGAATTTCTGGGACACTCACAGACTGATGTGTGATCCTCTTCTGATTGACTTAATCCACTGGCTTTCCAGAAGGTTGAACTTCTGTGAAGGATAAAGTTTTCTAAGAGGACTTTACATCAATGTATTAGGATCTGTACACAATTCTAACAACCAGCTCACCCAACACTGGAAGGAAGTGATGAAGGTGAGGGAGAGTAGGGAGATTTTTGAAGGGGGTAATCATTCCACCAACTTATTTCCTTTTTAAGTCTCAACTCCAAAATTTATGTTCCAGCTATTCAGATGTCCTTTGCTTCAGACAGCAGCTGCCTTCCCTCTTTTTCCTACCCAAACTGCTCCTCTCCACACTTCTGTCCCACTTCTCTCCCCACCTTACTGTGCCTGAGAAATCAGTATCTATCTTTCAAGCAAGAAGTCAGGGTTGTTATGTCCAAGAAACTGGCCCCAATTTCCACAGGCTTAGCTAGGCACGTTCCCCTTGCATTTCCATGTATCTGGGCTCCTTTCCATCACAGCACTTACCACTCACCACATTTTATTACAATCATCAGTTTACTGATCTCTCTCCCCACATCATCTGTAAATATTTAGAACTCAGGGTTCACGTCTCACTTGTCCCTCTATATTATGTGACTAACATAGTACTTGGTATATGATTGATATACAGTAAGTGCTGAATAAATGAATAAAATATTTTTCCTTGATCCCTGTATTTCTATAAGAGATTGAGCATAGCATTTCAACCCATATGCGTGTTGCTGTCATGGAGATGGGAGGAAGGAAAGGTTGTTTTCCTTGGAGGTAACTGAAGCATCACCGAAAAAAAAAAATTCCCAAATGAAACCTGGGTAAATGTTGACCAACCATCTTGGTTTCCCTGGGACTGAACGGTTTTCTGAGATGTAGGAATTTTACTGCTAAAATGAAGCCCCTAGTTAGGGATGATGATCTTACCTGGGGACCACTTGATTCCCCACTTACAAGGCTTCTGTGGCAATCACCTTCCCATGTCTTCGGCTCCAACATTTTTCTGTCACTCAGATGCATAGACTAAGCTTTATCTGATTTATCTTTGGCAACTGAGGGGCTAGCCATGCCTTGCTAAGAATTTTCCAGGCTGTCTGGATGGAAGGGTCTTAAACGTTTTTCCCACTCAAATTCCCTTGCCCAGAGTCACCCTGTTCTCCTTTCACTTCTATCCCATTGTCCATTCTCCTCTTCTAGCAATAGAACTCCAATGAGTTTTAAAGATGACAGAACTAGAGCAGTTGCCTTGTACTCAGAGGCAGAGCCACATGTTGGGGATGCCAGAACTGCTCTACAGACTCTGTGTCATCAGGTGAGAGAGGAATAAACTTCTCTTTTGTTTAGAGCAGGGTAATTTCCAGTCACTTTATTATAGAGATTACCATCTACCCTAAATAATATATTAGCCAAACATTATTTTCTATCTGTAGAGCTCACGATTATCTACCTCTTGAAGAAACTCAGAGATTTCCTATTCCAAAGACTCATGGAAATCATTAACAACAAAATTAACAATAGCCACTACTCCATTTAGTGAGTACTTCCTTACTGCCAGATGGGACATCTGAGAGAGGCCCTTAGGATACATGAGCTTCTGTTATCCCCACAATAGTCCTCTGTGGTGAGTTTTATTTTCTCTATTTTGCATATAAGAAAACTGAAGCTAAAGATGATGTAATAAGTATAGGTTATAGACAAAATAAAGGAAAAGTCAGGATTTGAGTCTTGACCAGTCTTTTATACATAAACTATGAAGCACTCAAGTCATCTTTCCTAATATCTAATTCCCTAGAAACAAAAAGTTACTCAGAGGTCAAATGAACGTCTCTCTTCTCCCAGTCCCCTGCTAAGACAAGCATCTTGACTTGCACATTACCCACCTTCTCTGTGATTTCCTTTAGTCTCCTCTACCATCTCTCTGTTTTCTACCTTAACTCCAGAGCTGTGCGTGCAAATCAAGACCTAGTAGTCATCTACATAAAAACTTTCAAAGGCACCCCATTACCACCTGCAGCTATTCTTAGCAGGGTGAAGATCAAGTTGGAGGGAATACTGAAATCATGTCTAATATTAAGAAAAAATGTATCTTTGGCTGAGGTGAGAGGTGCTAGAAGCATTGGGAGATGCTGGGAAACAGTAAAACAGCAGGGAAGCACCATCTAGCAGCCTGTACCTGGAGACCTGGTTGGACAGGACATCAGCCTCAGAGGGGATGTGAGAACACAACTGCAGAGCAACAGGCATTCGGGGGGGGGGGGGGGTTACTTGGACTCTTCCATTCCTCAGAGTCTTGGAAAGAGCAGGTGGCCATGGGATCCAGAACATGGAAAAGGCAAATCTCTGCCCTGCTTGCCTATGCCAAAAACCCTTTAGAGTGCAAGGGAGATCAGCTCCAAGACAATATGTAGCAGAGGCTAAAATATGGAGGAATTCCTGAAGGAATGGAATTTTAAGCCAGCCTTTCAAGGAATCAGAAATTGGAAGAGAGGGCTGGCATTTACTGAGAATGGCAAAAGCCCAGAGAGGGTGAAGTCATGTACAGGAGACTACAGGTTGTTTGACTAAGGCAGACTAGCCAGTGGGGGGAGGCTGGAACATGAAGTTCAAGCCAAATGCAGGACCATCTGATAAAAAACAAACAAAAACTACCCAGATTAAAAAAAATCCCCCATTTCTTCTGTAACCCACCCACACCTACATTCTAAGTCTGAACCTTTAGTCTAAAAAGAAAACAGAATGAGCAGACAAACAGCAAAATAGAATACCAATATTTATTACACACTTATTCTATACAGGCAATATGCAGTATCATATGTCATCTGATTTATTCTCTTAAATATAGTAGTTGCATTTACATATCTTATTTCATTCAATCCTCATAAATGTTCCATGAGAAAGATGTTATTATTATCCCTAGTTTAAAAATGAGAAAGTGGATACCTAGAGAGAATAATTCACCCAAGATCATACTCTAGTAAGTTTCAGAGTCCAAATTCAACCTGGGTCTAGATTCCAAATCCACAGCCTTTTCCATAACAACAATCCCTAAATATAGTACGTAAGATTCTTCCCCATGTGGGATTAAACATATCTCCTGTCAGATCATCTCAGCTCCTTCTCGCACAGACTATCCTTGCATACCTCCATTTATTAGGATATGCAACCCATGAAGCCTTGATTTCTCAATTTCATTATCATAAGGGATGTTTTCTCTTCCTTCCCAATCAGTCAGCCCCTTATTGACTTCTTTTCTCTATCTTGGCAAGAATCCATTGCCTAATACATCAACCATACTCCTGACAGGTTTCCAAAATGTCCATGCTTCCTTCTTTTCCATTATATTGACCTGAAAAAAATATTCAACCCTGGATCCACCCAATGTCTTCTATCCTCCTATAGGGGGACCTCTAAAAACCTTTGGGGAAAAAAAAAATCACAATTTTCAAACTATTTTATGGTCTCCTAATGCTACTGGTCCCTTAACATTTCACCATGATACTTCTACCATTCCCGAGACACTTCTTTTCCCTGTTGTCATGCTCTCTTCTTCTCCCTCAGCAGATGACATTGCCTCTCATTTCACCGAGGAAAAAAAATAAAAGTCACCATTCATTCATCCGTTTATTCATCCAACAAATATTTATTGAGCCCCTTCTATGACCCAGGGATATTTCTGGGTTCTAGGGATACAATATTAAACACAAGAGATGAAGATCCCTGAATTTGTAGAGCTTACATTCTATTGGGAAGTGACAGACAGTAAATAAATGAGCAAGTTTGCTACTACAGAGTATATCTGATAGTGATGTTGTCATGGAGGAACATAAAGAGGGGGTAGGGAAGGGGCAAATTGATATTGTAAGTAAATGGTAAAGAGAGGCTTCATTGATAAGGTAATGTCTGTATAGACTCCAAAGGAACATCAACCCGAAAATTTCTCAAGCTTTCCTTTTTTTGCCTTCAAACAGCTTTGTATCCACACCCACCTGTGTGGCCACAGCGGAAGCCAAGCTCTCCCTTTGCTGTCATTTCTCAGTACTCTCAATTGCATTTCCTTCCTCCTTCCTCCTTCTTCCTCAGAGGCTTCCTTCCAACAATTATATCTTCTCTCTCCTGTATATCCAACATCTCTTTCCTTTGCCAGGCATTTTCTACTGCCATTTAAATATGTCATGTTAAGAAAAGAAATCAAAGAACAAAACCTCATCTTCCTTTGCATTAGTTTTCTGGGACTGTCATAAGAAAGTACCACAGACTGTGTTGCATAAACAACAGAAATTCATTGTCTCACAGTCCTGGGGGCAGAAATTCAAGTTTAAGGTATTAGCAGGGCCATGTTCCCTTTGAAAGCACTGAGGGAGGATCTGTTCCAGGCCTCTCTCCTGGTTTCTAGTAGTCCCTTGGCTTGTAGCAGCATAACTCCAATCTTTATGTGGCATTCTGTGTGCATGCCTCCATGTCCAAATCTTTCTTTTTATAAGGACACCAGTCACATTGGATTAGGGTCCATCTTACTCCAAGATAACTTCTCTTGACTAATTGCATCTGCAATGACCCTATTTACAAATAAGGTCACATTTGGAGGTGCTGGGGTTAGAACTTCAACATATGAATTCTCAGGGGACACAGTTCAACCCCTAGCATCCCAACATGCTCCTAGGACTACATATCTGTCTTTCTTCCCACTTCACAGCTATGGTTCCTGAAACAAATAACTTCTCCACCATTTCTGCTTCATTTTTAATACTCTTTTCCTTCTGTATACTTTCACTCAAATCTTTTCCCAAGGCTTCAGTTACCATCTTACCCTAATGATTCCTAAATCTCTATCTCTAGCCAGATCTCTCTCCTGAGCTCCAGACCATATATCCAACACTTGAAGGAGATCTTCAGTTAGAGCCCCAAATTGAACTCACCTTCATCTCCCCCTCATCCACACCTAAGCCCAATCCTTGTACTATTTTCCTAGTGAAGACAATAGCATCACCATTCATTCACTGCCCCTCCAAAACCAGCAAGTCTCCCAGCTTTCCTATCTCTACTTCACCCCTCACCAATTGCCATGTCTTCTTGATTCTGGCCCCTGAATATCTCCAGACTGCATTCCTTTCTCTCTGCTCACTCTGTCTCCCGCACTTGCATGGCAAAGGCACTCCCGTGCCTCCCTGGTTTCAAGTTTTCTGTCTCTCTTCAGTCAGTCTTACAGATACAGCCAATACGGTCACTTTCAAATGCCAAATCACTTTCCCTTACCCTCATCTAAGTCACTTCAATGACTATAGTCTAAAAGATGTAAGTCCAAATTTCTGACACAGCACAAAAAGGTCTTTAAGAGGTGACTTTTCTTACCTCCATTCTTGTGTCTCACTAATCTGTTCCCCAGCTTGCCCTCCACACATCCTCCACAATTCATACACATATAGGCTCATAATTAAACTTCAACTGCACTTAATTATTGCCAGATCCTCTTACATATCACATTAGCTTTCTTACATTTGGGCCTTTGCATGAGTGTTTCCACTTCCTGGACCATCCTTCGCCTTCCAAGTTTTCTTTCCTCAGGATTCAATTTAGATGTACCTCTTCTTTCAGTCAGTCTTTGCTGACCATTGCTCAAGACTGGCTTTTGAACTTTTTGAATGTCTTCTCGCTGTATTCTCTACTTACCTCTACAATACCAGTGTATTAGGTTGCACATTAGGTTACAGGGCATAACAAACAACCCCAAAGTCTCAGTAACTTACAGCCAAACCAAAAAGATACCTTTGCTGCTTGTGTTGTATGTCTGCAGAGAAAAGCTAGCTGATGTGTCTCTGGTTCAGGCTGTGGGTCAGGTTCAGGTCTGTTCCAGGTAACCTCTCTTCTAGCACCCATGCTTAAAGGGCACCTCTCTTTCTGAAACATGCTATTCTCATGGCAGTTGGCATAGGAAAACAAGAATCTGAATGGAACAATCCAAGAGAATGTAAAATTCCTCCTCTGACATGGTATATGTCACATACACTCACATGACTAGCCAGAGCAAGTTACATGCCCAAGCCCAACATCAGCGAAGCAGGAAATTATATTCCTTTTCCAGGGAGGCAGGGCAGGAATGGGTATATATAATACTCCTACAGAGGAAGAAACTCATAATTGTAAACAATATTATAACGTACCACAAGCACTTAGACTCAAATGCCTTTTCATTACCTGTTTCTCCCAGTAAAATGTAAGCCCCTTCGGGACCAAATTGATTTTACACCATTTTATTTTCAATACTTTACAAAACACCTGGCATGTCATAGGTGCTTAATGTGGATTAAGCAAATACAAACTCACATATCACTTTGTATATGTTCTCCTGATGTTATAAGCTAAGAGTATCACTTCTTTCTTTGTTCTTTCAAAAAACAATAACATAAGTCTATTCTAGCCTTTATGACATTACACATGTTTTTTATTACTTGTGAATTTTCCCCTTCTTGTCTAGAACCTACAATGTCAGGAACATCATCTCACTTCTTCACCTAGCATAATGCCTGGAAGAAAGGCATTCAATAAATGTTTGGATAATCTAATCAAATAGTCTTTCCATTTAAATCAGTATGTGTTTATTGATTACCTACTAGGTGCCAGGTATTCACATTTTAACAGTTGGGGCAAGAAGCTAGGAAGGCAAGTGAGGTGGAAAGAGGAAGAGGCAAAGGGCAAAAACATTCTTGTGATCCTTTCTTAAAGGGCTGTATACTTGCTTTGCAGTGAGCAGACTCAGTGCCACTCTGCTAGCCCATGCTCATTTCCACTCACCTCTGCCTGAGCCTCTCACCCGACAGCATGGCTGTGATCTAATCTTCCCATCCAGTTTATTGCTTTGCACTGCTCAGCTCACCAAACACATTTGTGTTTATTGTGCGATTAGTGCTGAGTACACTGAACAAGGTAATGACATGCAGCAAAGGCCAAAAGATGATGCCCTGGCTCTGTGCCTTGCTTAAAACCTTAGTAGAATGAAGCTCTCTTTTCCCTCTCTCTGAAGACCAGCTGTATTAGATATTCAAGCCTGAACCCCAGGCTCCCAAGAAGGAGCCCAGTGGAATGAAGCCTAAGGAGCACTTCAGAGGCAAACCTGGTAACTGGCAACACCAATGATTTGGAGTAAAGAGCATTATTTTCCATTGAAATGTAACCAATAAAGAATTTTGTGTTTATGAACAATGATATATGGTCTTCTAGAGACTGAGTGTGAGGGAAACTGAGGCTGGATTTTCAGCATGCTGGTCTTGAATTTAGGGAAAAGTGGAAATTTAGAACAATGTAAAAGGGAAGAAGGCCCTGGAAAAATGGTGGACAATGCTGGATTATGCCTTCCAATCATGGATCAGGGTCAGACAACTTCTACCAAGTAGATACAAAGATCCTTCTGTGACTAGACTATTAGGCATGGTTTCCAGGTACTTGAGCTTCTATTGTTCTCTCCCTACCTGGATGAAATATGGCTCACAACCCCCACTCCCACTGAGCAATAAATATCATCTATTCTCCAAATGACCACCACACTACTATCTTTTTTAAATATATATTTGTATTAAAATAGCAGATTCAAACATCTCCCTCTCTATTTCTCCTCTAGACTGTTCACCTGTTTATATAATGCATGAATTACTGCTGGAGATAGAAGGAACACCAATATAGAAGGAACACCAATAAGCACTAATTCATTCATTCACTCAATTCATTTCATGAATAACTGAGACATATATTAACTATCAGGCAGTGGGTGTACATCTTTGAATACAATAAACTGTCTCTGCTATTGTGACACAGTCTAGTGAGAAAAAAAGCAATAAGTAAGGAAATAAATATATAAAAACAGATTGTGATAAGCGTTATAAATGAATCTTTTTTCCTTTTACAATAGGAGTCTTTCTAACCTGAAGGCTTCAGGGGAATTATAGGTGGGTTTAAAGGAATTCGTGAACTCCTTAATGTCATATGCAAAATATCTTATATATGTGGGTAGATTTTTTTTTTCTCTGTAAAGTATCCATGTCTTTCATCAAAATCTCAAAGAGGTCTATGATCTCATAAGAGTTAAGAACCGATGCTTTACAAGCACACAAGACAGGATTTTCTCTTTTCCAGTGCCATCTCCCAAGACTGATTAAATTGTTGATGTTTATGAATAACACTGAAACAATCATGTCAGAAAAGCAAAGCTAGAGAGGCCTGTGTGATCATCTGCACAGACATATGAGAAGGGTGAGCCCCCACCTTGGTGGAGAGTACCCACCAAGATGTTAATATTGGTTGTTTTCAGAGTGTAGGAAATAAGGCGATGTCCACCTTCTTTTCCGTAGTTTTCTGTGTTTTCCATATTGTTTACAATAAACATATGCTGCTTTTGTAATCAGAAAAACTAACACATTAAATCTATTCTTATTTTGGGGGAAATAATATATTTTATTGCTTGTATATATCTTGACTAATGCATAGAAATCTATTATACATATAACATAGGAGTTAAGGAAGCTGATTTCCTCACACAGCTGAAAACCCATATATAATTTTTGATGACCCCAAAACTTAACTACTAATAGCCTACTGCTAACCAGAAGCCTTATTGATAACATTAATAGTAGATTAACACATATTTTATATGTTATATGTATTATGTACTATATTATTACAATAATAAAAAAGTTTCATTATTTCTAAGCTACAAGATTCATCTGCACATTTTTCAAATTACAAATCTCCAAAAAATTTTCCGAAATATTTATTGAAAACAATCCACATATAAGTGAACCCATGCAGTTCAAACCCATGTTGTTCAAGGGTCAACTATATATTACTGAAACACAAATATTTATAGAAATAAATAACAATATAGATGTAAATATCGCTTCACAGATAGCTCTTATACACTATTTTTTAATAAACCAAGGAACACCAAGGAAGAAAATATCACAATACTCAACCAGGAACTATGTTTCCAACAGTATATGTTCAACCTCTGGCCCCAGCCACCCATCTCACCTACAAACTTTTATCCCCAGAAAAGGTCTATCTAATCACACCCCATTGCACAAAATAGGAAAAAATTATATAGAACGCATGAGCATGTGGCGAGTTGGTCATGGCACAGGGGACTTTGAGGGCAGGAAGGGGATCTAGGAAATAGCAGATTATGTGTAACTTTTGGTCTGTGAGCTCTCCTGCAAGGTAGAGCAATAGGGTGATTATTGCTGTTATTTATAGAGCAATTTTCCCCCTCATTTAGACATACAATCTAGCAAGTCACATTGGCACAGATAAATAATAGCTAACAGTTCTGCTAGACGTTATTCTCAAAATTTTACTTATTTATTTTTGTGCACCCTGAAATCCAAAGTGTATGGAGAAGCTTGAGGGTAAAAAGAGGAGGATCTGCAAGAACAAAGTGAAAGAATGAAAATGTACTGTGAGAGCTACAATCTTTCTTTTTTTCATGTTTGATGACTTTATTTCTTATGAAGTGGATGCAAAATGAGAAACATGACCCTGAACTGTATTCAAGTCATGGTCAATGTTACTCTGCCTTTGTGTCACAGTGGGATGAGTGCTTAACCTTTCTGGTCTATGGTGTAGTTTTCAGGTAAACATGAGATTTGGAGTATATCAACATTTCTCAAGTTGAGTTCAACAGAACATTAGTTCTACAGGATGTTAATAATCATTAATGTGAGGGAAAAACAAAACGGGTTCTATGGTCAATTAACTTTGGGATATGCAGGGTTGAACAGGTTTCTTTATTTCAAAGATTCTCAGAGCTTTTGCTATGCTAATGTGAATTCTGAATCTCCAAAAGGTGACCATAAATAGGAGAAAATCCACCCCCACCCCCAATTTACTCGGCCATAGAATTTGGGGGCTTGGTTTTGGTTTTGGGGGCTTTGGTTTTGGTTTTGGCTTGTTTTTGCTCTATTGTATGTAGTTAGCATCAACAAAGATCTGGAAGTAATTTCAGAACACTAGACCAGATAGTCTTTAAGGTCCCTGCCAACCCAAGAAAGAATGGCATTCTGGCTATTGAATGGCATTAAATGGCTATTGTGCATTTTGTGCTTGGGGATGGCTGAGAAGGACCAGCATCATAATGATGACAACTGGATGTAACTCCATGTGTGTGTTTTCTCATTCACTCTTTATGATAACCTAGCAAAGTGAGTACCATCATTCTAATCTTATGAGAGGTTATTGAAGCTTTAAAAAAATTAGCAAATTTCTCAAGATAATGCAACCATAACTATGGATCCTCTAATCAAACATAGAGATGTATGGATGCAATCATTTTTTAAAGATTTATTTATTTATTTGAGAAACGGGGGGGGTGGTAGTACAGAGGGAAAGAGAGAGAATCTCAATAAGAGTCTCCGTTGAGCATGGAGCTCAACATGGGACTTGATCACATGTTCATGCCTGAGGTCATAATCTGAGCTGAAATCAAGAGTCGGACATTGAATCAATTGAGCAACCCAGGTGCCCTTGGATGCAATCTTAATAAGATGCCATTTGAACAAAAACTTGAAGGGGATGAGATTAAAAAAAAAAAAAAAATTGAGGGTGATAGCCACGTATACATCTAGGGAAGAGTGTTCTAGGCAGAGGGAAAAGCCAGTACAAAAACCCAAAGATGAAAGTGTGCCTGGCTTGTTTGAGGAAAAATCAGTAGCACTGGAATTGAGTGAGTAGAGAAATGAGAAGTGGGACACATAGGACCACAGGATTAATGGGGCATCAGATCATGTAGCACCTTGTAGTAAGCATAAGAACTCTGACTTTGACTCAGAGGAAAATGGAGAGCAGAAGAGTGATACCATCTGGCTTATATTTTAAAAAGTTCACTCGGTCTATTAGGTTGAGAAAAGATCCTAGGAGGGTGCCATAGTCATTAGCACTGTCCAAAAATTATTTCTGATTCCCTGAGACATGGTTGGATTGCACTTTCTTGCCCCCTTGAAGTTAGGCATGGCCATGGCTTGGCCAATGAGATGTGACAAGAAGTCCTATGTTTCACTTCCCGGTGGAAGCTTTAAGGGCCCCTAGGCAATTCTTTCTCCATCACATGACTGGCAATGATGGATGCTTTGTCAGTCTGAGTTGGTAAGAAACTGCAATGAAGAGAGTCCTTCCATTAACTAACCTACATTTAATGTGAAAGTGAGCAAGAAGTAACTTTGTTGGCTAAGTCACTGAGAGACTGATGATATTTATTTGAGCACCATAATGTAGCCTATAATTACTGTTATAGAAAACAAGAATAGAGCAGGAGAACTACAGGAAACCATTGCAATAATCCAGGTGAGAGATGATGCTGGCCTGAGTGAGAGTATCAGCAGTAGAGATGGTAGAAGTGCTTGGACTGTGGATATATTCTGTAGGTTAGGCCAACAAGATTTCCCAATGGATTAGATGTAGGATATGAGAAAGGTCGGGGAGTCAGCCTTGACTCCAGGTAATTTGGCCTGAGCAATTAGAAAGATAGAATCGCCATCAATTGGGATGAGGATGACTGGGTAAAGAGACTTGGGGGAAAGGCAGTTTATTGTGTTTTTTTATGTTTCAATTTCTATTTTATCCTTTTGAATTTTTTTATAGTTTCTGGTTATCTGCTGAAATTTTCGAGTTTGGTTTTTATTTCCTTGACTATAGTAGGAGAAGTCATAAAAGGTTCTAAGCAGAAGAGTGACAGGTTCCAATTTATGAATCCTGCACAAAACTCAGTGCAAGGGGATAGCGTTTTGTTCTGTTTTCCTGTTTTTTGGGGGGAAGTGAGCAAACTAAAGTGCCTAGGGAAGATATTAGCAGCATTTTATGTGACTCTCTTTTGGAGCCATGGTTCAAAAAACAAACCATTTGGAACTCATTGATTTTAGTTTTCTCTTTATTGTTTTCTACCTTGATTGAGTCCTTTGACTGTAAAGAGCAGATTGATTCAGACACTTCTAATTTTCTGCCTTCTTGATGATTCCCACCTATCATGTTCGCTTCCTGTCTTCAATCATTAGAGTCTCCTTTTTCTGGACCCTGCTAAAATCACACCACCTAGGGAGGATGGCTCTCTGGACTTCAAATTCCTCCGCCCAGAGGTGGTTTGCATTTGTGAAGTTCCACAGCTCAAACAACAAAGTCAGCATCCCTGAGGCCTTTTACAAGGCAGAGGTACAAACTGGCAGCCTCAAGGCCAAATCCTCTCTCAGATTCCTAGTACTTTGATCAGTAATGATTTTAAAAACACTTATTTTTTTGACCTACAAATTCAGAAGATCTCTCTCAAAAAATCAGAAATGTTGGCAATACTGACATACTTTCTGAATCCCTACCAACAATCTGTTAGAACTGAGTAGCCATTGCCTCTTTAAATGTGGCAAGCCTCCTTCCTAAGCCTTGTCCCCACCTGGATAGCTCAATTCATTTATGCTACCTGCCTGACTCCTGTGAGCATTTGTGCTTCTGCTCTCTGCTTTCAAGATTACAGAGGACTTCCATATATATTATCGTATTTAATCTCAGAACCTTATAAGGTCAATATTTTATAGATCGGGAATCTGTCCTTCTCAGAGCTATATTAATTACACTTTTTATTTGAGTGCATTTAAGGGTACTTAAGTGTTTCTACTTGTATTCTCTGAAGACAAGGATGAAATACTCTGCATCCTCTCTCTTTCTAAACAAATAGCGACCTAGACTCTGTTGAATATCCACCCAGGGCGGTGTCTGATCTGTGGCAAGAATGGTAAAGTTGTGATCAGAGTGTGGGCTCTGGGCTCAAACTACTTCATATGATCACTGTGTCTCCTCGAGCACGTTGTTTAATATGCCATAACTTGGTTGTCTCATCTTCAAAACAAATATAGAAAAATAATATTTATTATTTTCTTGAGATTTTTCCTGTAGAATATAAGCTAGAAGATATTAAGTAACAAGGAATCAGATTAAGGAGATAAACTAAGGCCAGGTCATGGAGGGTTTTCACTGCATCACAAGATCATTTTATTCTGTAAGCCAGAGATTTTCAAACTATATGACTTGGATCCCTAAGGATCCTAGACTCTGCATTCCTCTGTGGACTGCCTGGGGGCAAAGGAGTGAGTGGTCTGGACTCCAGATTCCCAACTAATGTTGAAGGATATGAGGAGCCACTGAGGGCTTTCAAGTAGGAATTGAACTGTCCAAATTCTGAATTTATAAAAATTGCTACGTATAAAAGATGGGTTTGAGGGGACAAATCTGGTAACAGATAGGAATGCAAGTAGAAGATGATATATTTAGTAAGATGGAGAAAGAAAAGGTTATGAACTACCTAGTTGGGTGACCATATAACATCAAGGAGAGAGAGAGAAATCAAGGCTGACTTCCGTGGTTTAAGTTTCACTGATGGTTATGGGAAATTAAAGGGGGGTCATTTAAGGATGATAAACAGCTGTAGAGAAATAGCAATGAACATGAGCATTGTGATGGGGCATCTAGACTGAGGTGTTGATTAAGAAATTGGAGGAGATATTAAGCAGTCCAGACAAAGAGATCTCCCCCTCTTAGCTACTTAAGAGCTCAGATGAACTTAGGAACATACATTCCATCTCCAGAGCCCATATCTACATCCACCAAGTGAGCACATGAGTGCACTGGGAGAATCAGAGGATGAATAGACATATGAGGATTTTGAACACCATTAAGTTATATGTAATAGTCACGTTTTACATATTGACAGTTTCAGTCAGTAAAAATGAGAGACATGAGCAAAAGACTGTTGAATTTTAAAGTTGGAAGTTCTCCCAGAGACAGAGCTAATCTAACTTGAAACTCCTGCAGAGCCCACACAGTAGGATCTTCAGGGAAGTGTCTCCACAACTTCTCCTCACACCTTGCAGAGAGAAAAGTTTGGTCCTGTTCTCTAATTTTGTTTCCTGGTGGGGAGATTCCTAGAGGACCTTGCTCTAAGCATTGTAGGTAAAAAGGATACCTAACAGTTGACTTGTGGGCTTTCTGTACTGTTCAGGTAGAATTTACCTCTTTTTGGAAGTATTATTTGTCAATTAATCATTCCTTAAATAGCACCTTATTGTCTCAAGTAAATATTATTTGATTAATTTCTATCTAATTGAAATTTCCTTTTAAGTATTCTTTTTTTTTTATTTGAGTTTAGTTGCCACACAATGTTATGCTAGTTTCAGGTACACAATATAGTGATTCGACAAGTTTATAGGTTATGCTATGCTCACCACAAGTGTAGCTACCATCTGTCCCCATACATCGTTATTACAATATCATTGACTATACTCCTTATGCTGTGCATTTTATTCTCCTTTTAGGTATTCTCGAGAAGATTAAATGGGAGATAGAATATGTATACATGAAAGTGGAGACTCCTCTATCAAAGTAAAAAAAAAGTTTATGTGTTCTGTAACTTCTCCGCCCATTTCTTGATCTCAGAGATGCAGCCATGGATTAGATACCATGATTATAGAAATATACTTTGTTTTTCTGTTTTGTTTGTTTCTTTCTAGTTTTACTGAGAAATATCTGATGCACATCACTGTATAAGTTTAATGCATACTGCATGAGAGTTTGATTTACATATATTGTGAAAAGATTTCCACAGTAAGTTCAGCTAACATCCAGCTTCTCATATGGATACAATAAAAAGAAATGAAAGAAGAAAAGAAAAAAGGGAAAAAATTCTCCTTGTGCTGAGAACTCTTAGGATTTACTCTTCTAACAGCTTTTCTGTATATCCTACAGCAGTGATAGCTATCGACATACATTATACTTGACATCCCCCATACTTATTTATATTAGAACTGTAAGTTTGTACCTTTTGACCCCCTTCCTCCAATCCCTGGCCCCAACTCTATCTCTGGTAACCAGACAAGTCTGATCTCCTTTTCTTTTTTTTTTTTTTAAAGACTTTATTTATTTATCTGAGAGAGAAAGTGTGTGCATGAGCAGGGAGGAAGGGCAGAGGGAGAGAGAGTAGCAGACTCCCCCCTGAGCAGGGAGCCCAACATGGGGATTGGTTCTAGGACCCCAGGATCACGACCTGAGCTGAAGGCAGATGCTCAACCAACTGAGCCACCCAGGTGCCCCTGATCTCTTTTTCTATATGTTTGTGGTTTTGTTGCTGTTGGTATTGTTGTTTTTAGATTCCCCATATAAATGAGATCAAACAGCACTTGTCTTTCTCTGACTTATTTCACTTAGCAGAACACCTTCAAGATTATCCATGTTGTTGCAAATGGTAAGATTTCCTCATTTTTTGTAGCTTGATAATATTCCATTGATTTTAACCTGTAGTTTTCCTTTCTAGTAGCGTCATTTTCTGTTTTCGATGTCAGAACAGTGCTGGCCTTGAAAAACGAGTTTGGGAGTGTTTTCTCTGCTTCAGTTTTTTTTTGTTGTTGTTTTTGTTTTTTTGTTTTTTTGGGGTTTTTTTGGAAAAGGTTGAGAAGAATTGGAGTTAATTCTTCTTTCAATGTTTAGTAAAATTTACCAGGGAATCCAACTGGTCCTGTGCATTTCTTTGTTGGGAAATTATGATTACTGATTTAATTCTTTACTAGCTATTATTCCATTTAGACTTTCTATTTCTTCCTAATTCAGTCTTGGTAAGTTGTATGTTTAAAGAAATTTCCCATCTCTTCTAGGTTGTTCAATTTGTTGGTGTAGAGTTGTTCATAAGAAGGAGCCTCTTACAATTTTTTGAATTTCTGTAGTACCAGTTGTAATGGCTCCTTTTTCATTTATAATTTTCTGATTTAGGTCCTTGCTCTCTCTCTCTCCCTCTCTCTCTCTCTCTCTCTCTCTCTCTCTCTCATTTTTTCTTTTTCTTTTTTTTTTGGGGGGGTCACTCTAGTTAAGGGTTTGTCAGTTTTGTTTAGCTTTTTCAAAGAATCAACTCTCGGTTTTGTTAATCCGTTCTATTGTTTTTCTATTCTCTATTTCATTTATTTCAACTCTAATAATTATTTCCTCTCTTCTGCTAACTTTGGGCTCAGTTTGTTCTTTTTTTCTAGTTCTTTAAGACATAAAGTTAGGTTGTTTATTTGGCATCTTTCTTGTTTCTTAATGCAGATATTTATTTCTGTGAACATCCTTTTTGAAACTGCTTTCGATGCATCCCATAAATTCTGGTATATTGTGTTTCCATTTTCTTTTGTCTCATTTTTTTTATTTTCCCATTAGTTTTTCATTTATCCTTTGGTTGTAAGGGAGATTATTGTTTAATTTCCATGTGTTGGTGCATTTTCCACTGTCCTCTCTTGTTGATTTCTTGTTTCATGGCCTAGTGGTCAGAGAAGATACTTGATATGACTTTAACTTTCAATTTTCCAAGACTTGTTTTGTGCCATAACATTTGATTTATCCTAGATTTTATTCCATGTGTACTTGAGAAGAATGTGCACTCTGCTCTTGTTGGATAGAATATTCTGTAAGTGTCTGTTAGGTCCATTTTGTCTACAGTGTTGTTCAAATCTTCTGTTTCCTTATTTATTCTCTGTCTGGATGATCTATCCATTGTTGAGAGTGGGATAGTAATGTTCCCAATTATTATTATATTAGTGTTTACTTCTTCTTTTAGCCTTATTAGCTTTTGCATTATATATTTGCATGTTCCCACGTTGTATGCATAAATATTTACAGTTGTTATATCTTCTTGATATATTGACCACTTTATCTTCATATAATGATCTTCTTTGTCTCTTTTGACCATTCCGACTATTTAAAAAAAAATTGTATATACTTACTTGAGAGAGAGAGAGTAGGGGGAGGAGCAGAGGGAGAGGGACATGCAGACTTCCCACTGAGTGCAGGGCCCAACACAGTGCTCAGTCTCACAATCCTGAGAACATGACCTGAGCCAAAATCAAGAGATGGACACTTGACTGACTGAGCTACAGGTGCCCCTGACCACTCCTAGTTTAAAGTCTTTTTTGTCCAATATAATATAACATATAATACTGCCTTTTCTGGGGCAGGGGGTTATCATTTGTTTGAAATGTCTTTTCCACTCATTCATTTTCAGTCTATGTATATCTTTAAAGATAATTTAAAGATAAAATGAGTGTCTTTTATGCAGAATAATGTTGGATTTTATTTTTTTATTATTATTATTCCTTCAGCTACTATATTCCTTATGATTGGAGAATTTAATTTGCTTACGTTTAAAGGAATTACTCATAGGACAGGACTTAGTGGTGCCATTTTTTAATTTTTTTCCTAGTTGTTTTATAAATCAATTATTCCTTATCTCTTACTCTACTGCTTCTTTTAAAAAAATGTATTTTGATGTCTTTTGATATCAGTATTTTTTGCATTTTTGTATTATTTTGTATAATTACCACATGATTTTCCCTTGGGTTACCATGAGGCTTACATAAAATATCTTAAACTTTTAACACCTTATTTTAAACTGGTAATAACTTAAATTCAATAGAACTCATAAACTTTACACTTTTCCTTTTCATCCCCCTCATGTAGCTAGACTGTGAACAACGTTCTCTCAGCTGCTGTTCCTCAAATATGATACCTGTGTGACCTCTTTCAGAGCAACAAGCCAAAACCCAGCTCCCTCTTATTCATGTGCTTTTGCTGAACGTGTGGCTGTACTATGGCCAAAAGGGAAGAGAGCTTTATTAGAAGGGGAAGAGATATGGTACTGCCCTCATTTTCAGAGGGATACTAGAATGCCTGTTCAGGACATCTAAGCCCAGCAGCACAGCCCCTTGGGTGGCTTGATTGCAGGTGTTCACAGTAAGGCTAGGTTCTTCTTCATCTTTCCAAACAACTGACATCAATAAAAATTAGGATTTAGTTCTGTAAGGAAGTTGATTTGCTGATGGTTAAGGGAGATACACAATTCCTCTTTGCTGCCTTCCTTAGCGCATTCTATTCTGCGTACCTTCTACCTTGCATCTGCTGCTTGTTCATTGGCCATCCAGCCTCTTACTGCCCAGCAGAAAATACAAGCAGCATTTGGGGAGATTAGTTCTGTAACTTGCCCATGAGAACCTGAAGGAAATTGAATGCAGCAAGAAAGGGCCCAGAACACGTATTGCATGGAGCACTGGGTGTGATACATAAACAATGAATCTTGTAACACTGAAAAAATAAAATAAAAGTATTTGGGGGAAAAAAAATACAGATAAAAAAATTTTTTTTAAGTAGTACTACCATATGATCCAGTAATTCTACTACTAGGTATTTACCCAAAGAAAACAAAAACATTTATTTGAAAAGATATATGCACTCCCATGTTTATCGCCCCATTATTTACTATAGCTAAGATATGGAAGCAATCCAGGTTTCCATCAATAGATGACTGGATAAGGAAGATGTGCTATATACAATAATGGAATATTACTCAGCCATAAAAAGGAATGAAATCTAGTATTTGCAACAACATGGATACCTAGATGGTATAAGGCAAAGTGAAATAAGTCAGTTAGAGAAAGACAAATACGATATGATTTCATTCATTATGGAATTTAAGAAACAAAACAAATGAATAAGGAAAAAAAAGACAAACCAAAAAAGAGCAGACTCTTAAACACAGAGAACAAACTGGTGATTGCTGGAGGGGAGGTGGGTGGGGAAATAGGTGAAACAGATAAAGGGGATTAAGAGTACACTTATCTTTATGAGCACTGAGTAATGTACAGAATTGTTGAATCATTATATTGTACACTTAATATAACAGCATGTTTAATTATACTTTAATAAAAAAGGGAAAAAAAGAAAAAAAAAAAAAGAAAGGGCCCAGAAGTGTAAGGACAGGGGTTAAGGATGGGATTTCTTCCTTTCTTATTCTTCCGTGGTTGTTTGTTTTTGCATAAGATGTGTTTCTTCCCTAAACCTCATGCAGCTGTATTCCCAGCAAACGGAAGAAAGGAGGGAAAAAGCTGTTTAAATTTATACTATTGAATTTCTGTAGGACACCGAAATATTTTTGAAGTTAATGGGGAGCTTTGAATAGTCTGTTTCAAATAATTACAGGAAAAAAAATACATTGAAATAATTAGTAGTTGCTGCTAGAACATTCAGCAAAATAAAATGACATCTTTGCATGCCTATTAAACAGCACTTTATTTTCAGTTTAGGGTGTTTTGGATGAAATTAGATGGCAAACATACTGCATCATTGAGTGATTAGAAGAACTAGTATCATTTAGAGTTACACTAGTACCACCATCAGCTTTTTTCTCTTTCCTCTGAAAAAAAGTACTATGGTCTCCCACCTGTTAGGGAGATTTTAATAGAAATGGGACCAACTACAGCCCTTGAGACTTGAGCTTAAGTGGCTTAGGTGTAATCCCTCTGGATGCATGGAAAGGTGTTAAACAGAATCTCACTATTCCCTGTTTTCTAATTCTGGGATTCTCTTTCTACTCTGCTTAGAGAATACTTAAAGCCTCCACTCCACCACCCTCTCCAGTCACAAGGCAGAGTGGTATTTGCCAAAACCAGAAAATGGTCTTCATCTAATGAGTAAAACCTAATTTGCTTTTAGCTCCATCCAACCACTTTCACAGCATCTCTCCTCTCTACTTAAAAGAAAATATTTTTTTAATATTGGCAAGGAGTCTGATTTTCAACATTTTAATTTATGAAAGGCATTTGCCAAACCCTGACCGCAGCCTGATGCCCCGTTCATACCATCACTCCCCTTCTCCCTCCCTCTTCCTATTCTTCCTCTTTACCCCATCTCCACCCTCCTCTTTACCTCTTCTTCTAATTGCTTCCCCTTCTCCTCTTCCTTTCTTCTTCCAGTGTGAGAAGAAGAAATGGAAAGAAAAACAAAAAGAAATAGAGGAATACTTATAACAGTGTCACAGACACTCAAGTGTCTATGCATAAAACAGTGTTTAGTTTTTACTTTTACAATACACTACTTTGGAGGAATATTTCTGAGGCAAGAGGGACTGAAAAAAATCTGTACGAGGCTGTTCTACTTTTCTCTAATAGTTTATCATTTCATTTCAAGATATTTATCAGAATAACTGTTGTTTCTTCATTAAAAATAAATAAATAAATTTTAAGAAAAGCTGTTTAGGGGTTCTGGGATTCTATTCTGAGAAGAGAGGGATAAAGAGATAGGAGAGAAGTGGCCAGTGAGAAAGGTGGATTCCTGATCCATGCTGGGAAACAGCAAAGGAATAAGCAGACCAGATATGATTCTGCTTCATGGCTTGACTTAGGGTCACCATGTTTCTTTCTTAAGGACCAGTCATATTTTTTTGTATTGCTGGGCTTGTCTACTAAGCCATGCCTGGTACTTCCTTTGCCCAAAACACCTGCATGCACTTCCTAGGCCTTATTTGTCCAGAGGTACCCACCATGATACTCAACTTGCACCCCTAATTCTGGGTTGTGCCTCTGTCCCCAGGAAAAAGGGGCAGTATCTGTCTTTCCTGCCCTAGAAGTTTCATTCTCCATGTGTCTTCCAGTGGGACATTTAAGCAAGGTTACCATATACTCATAAGAGGGCAACCAAGTCTATGAGCTTTCTTTTGTAATATTTGCTATTCAACTAGCTCCCTTCCATAAATCAATTTGTTGTTAATCCTATAAGGGTGACACCAAATTTTAACATTTTAAGTAAAAATAAAGAGAAGGAAGGAGAGTAGGCTCTAGGACTTATGTGGGGGTAGGACTCCTAATGACGGTCCTGCCATCTGCATACCTCTTGCTCAGGGTGCCCTGGTTGGCATGCTGTTAGCTTGGCCCTGACACACGGAGGTGACAATGAAAGAGCCATGTGTATGGTGTGGGCCAACACCCAGCCCCCAAGGAGGAGAAGTCTTCTTTGAATATCACCCATCTCCATCAGCTCAGTGAGGCCACCTCTCCCTTCTCCTTCCCTTTGTCTCTGATCATCCTCTCTTCATCCCTGCCTGTCTGTCTCTCATCCCCACACCTGCTGTTTTCTTTGACTGTGCTCTTCTCTTTCCTTCTATTAATAGAACCCCATCAGGTCACACGTTTTCTTTTCCTTCCAGTGATACATTAATGGACTCTCTCCTTTCTATCTCCCTTTCCCTGGTCCTAACTGTGATGACTTCTCCCATCACCCCATTTGAACAGCTTCCCTCTGAATTTGATGTAGGCACAGTGCAGAACTTAATAGGTGGCCTGCCCCCATGCAAAATGCTCTTCTGTGACTTATTTCCCAATACCCTCCTGGGACAACCTTTGGATCTGGTGGCTACAGATCCAGAGCCCTGTCTCCTCAATTGTAACAATGGCCCTTGGCAGTGATGACCTGCCCCTGCTGAGGCAAGAGGCAATTTTTCAGGCCCTGAACCAAAAAGAAACCAAGCCCTTCTAGTGAGTGCTGTTTGAGGATACCCCTGGTGGAGCTGCTGCCACTCAAATCTATGATGGTCCAGCTCACCTGCTGATGGTCTCCCACTTCTGTCTTTAATTCTAACTGTTCTTCTTGACTCTAAGATCTTAAGAAGATGTCAGCATTCGTTTCTGCTTGTTCCCTGTGTTGGGGACATGGCTGTGCTGGGCTGCTTCCCCAATTCATCAGCTTCAGCTATGAGGCAAGCCAGTGTGGCTCTGCTAGGCAGCAATTGCTGCAGAAAGGAACAGAAGGAAATTTGGTTTTATAGGGCAGCAAATATACTGAAACCCCTCAGGGAAAAGCCACAACCTCAGTTCCCAAACCAGGTCGGTTCAGAAGCTTTACGCTCTGGATTTATAGTGTCTGTACTGAGCCAATTTAAACAATTTCAATCGACAGGCCCCATATGATAAATTGCATGCAACGCATCCTTATAAAAGAAGAAATAGGCTTGGATTGAATCTGAACTTTGGTGATCCAAGGAGTTTCAGAGTTTCCCATTATAGTCGTTAAAACTAGGCAAGAAGAGACCAGTTCATAAGCTAACAATAACACTATGCCCTGGAAATATGACTGAGGCTGGTCAGTATCCCCATAACAAATGCCTTATGAGGGGTATTTGGGGTGGCTGTCTGAATTTGCACCTTACCAGCAGTTTGGCTTTGGAAGAGTTAAATAACTTCACCAAGCTTACTCACAGTAATAGTCATATGTACCTCACTGTGCAGTTTGTGTATTAGAGAAAAAATAAAATAACTATTATTTATTATACACTTACTATATCCCAAGTAATGTTCTAAACATTTTCATGTACTAGACCGTGCAGTGAAAGTTGAACAGTTAGCACAGTTCCTACCACATAGTAGGTACTTAATAATTGTTGAGTGTTCTTGTTAATAACAACAGTCATAGTGAACATTTTTAAAGCATACATCATGTATCAAGATCTGTTTAAATATCTTACATATTCCAGACTTCGTATCTTAACAACTCTGTGAGTAGCTGTTACTATTACCCCACTTTACAGATGAGGAGAAGGCTAAGTGAAACATTGACCAAGTTCAAGAAGAGAAAGAGAGGCAAGATATTCACTGTGTGGAGAATGTTGACATTTTGGATCAAAGAAAGCCTCACTAAGAAAATGGCATTTTTATAAAGACATAAAGTTGCTGAGGGAGTTAGCCATGAAAA
This sequence comes from Potos flavus, assembly GCA_028534135.1. Classification (NCBI taxonomy): domain Eukaryota; kingdom Metazoa; phylum Chordata; class Mammalia; order Carnivora; family Procyonidae; genus Potos; species Potos flavus. Next base: position 22,620,180 of record CM052884.1, on the reverse strand, counting down.
TATGGAGTAAAAGCAGCTTAGGCAGATGAAAGAGGTGCAAAGGTCCTGCGCCCTGTGTTGTTCAAAATAATTGGGCTAATTTGATCCATATTCCCTCCTTACATCAAACTGCTAAGCTTAGCAAACAATCCCACTGCCAGGGACAAAGGAGCAAGTGTTAGAGGCAGAATTTTGGAATGTTCCTATTTTTTCACAAATCCAGCTGTTAACCTCTGCTTGATATGAATAAGACAGTGACTATCATGGGACAGCTCATATGACACCTTTAGGACACTTCGGTACCGCCTTTCTAAATAATTAGTTCACATCTTTTGCTTGCAGTTTGAGTGAGTGAGAGAAAAGGTAAAGCTGAGCACAACCTTATTTAAAACCACTTTGATCCAAGGATTGTAACCATTTAGTGTTTATCGATTTTTCTTTCCTATTTTTAGGAAGGTGGGAGCATGGTAATTAAACATTTGTGAGTGAAGCTCGTTTCTAGAGAGGATGGCTTAAGAGTCCCTGAGAGCCAAATCCTTTGTTTACTTTCCAACATAGGCTCCTCAGAAATGAGGTACAGGTGGATGTGTTGGTTTCCTTCCTCCTGGTCAGTGAGATTCTGGAACCCGACAGAAGACACTGATTTCCACGCCTCTTCTTGCCTTGTCTTTGGCCCTTGCCCTCCTATGTAAAGAATCATCAAGAGATGGTTGAAGATGAAGTAGGAACTGCCCTGCTGAGTTTACTGAAACATGTCCCCATTATATGTGAGCACATTGGGTCAAGACCCTTCTGGAATCTCAACTGACTCCACATATGTGACTGGTAGCACCAAGCAACAGTCACAGTTGATCCCACAACCAGCCCGTAGAGAGGAGTGGCAGCTGAGTGCTAGTGTTCTGCTCACTACACCATCCTAAATGTCTTAAGAGGCAAGACAAAGAGGGGAGATGAAGGGGCCCTCACTGGAGAACATGCAAACACACGCAAACTGACTTCCCCTTCAACATATTTCTTTCTTCTCCAACTTTATATTTGCCCTTTAGTCTGTTAAAGTTCCAGTGTTATTTTATTATACTTTTAACAACAACAACTAATGTTTAGACCTACTCTATCCTACTTAGTGTAAGGAATTCTTTTAAAAACTCTGAAAAACATATATTATTGTCCTCATTTCCCAGACAAGAGAAGTTTAGAGATATTATGTACTCACTCAAGAAAAAAGTCAGTAAATGGCAGAGTGAGGGTTTTACCCAGATCTGAAGACTCTAGAACACATGCTCTTAATCATTTTATTGTATGGCTTTATTTGTGTCAATTATCTAATATCTGAAAATGTATATCTACTCACACAAGCATATGTGCACAAACATTACATGCATATATACATATTACTCCCCCAAAATTCTATCTATTTATATAAACACACACACACACACACACACACACACACACACACACACTGTACCCTTGGTTATGGAAGGATTGGATAGAATTAAAAAGATGGTGCTATTCACTGTACACTGTCGCATGGAGCAGGGTGTAGGTAAGGAAGATGAGACTTGAAGCACACTTATTGTGGGTGGGAAACATTAATACCCAGTGCTCCAAATGCCTCATGGAGACCCTAGCAAGAGGGAGCTGGGCTGGGTATCCATGAGTTTTGGGTACTTTCAGTGCGTGCAGGCTGTAAATAAAGCTGTTGTATAGTATAAACTCACTATTAAATTGGCAGATGGAGTCACATCACCGAAATGGTTGTTTCTGACTTTGCTTCTCCTCACAAAAACAGCTAATAATGTTTCAGTAAGATACTACTGGAAGCATCATAGAACATGGGGTGAGACTGAAGCACCGCCTTCACCACAGACACCAAGACAGACTGTATTACAAGGATAAGAGAAGCAGCTACAGACCAGCTACATTGCCTCTCCCCTAGGCCAGCACAGTGCCACGTGAAGAGGTCTTCCTTTAGCCTCCAGTTCCTCCAGTGGGAAAAGAGAACCCAGGGAGGACAATAAGCCTCCCCCAGCATTGTAGGTCACTTTTCAGGAGCTCCTACTCTGATCTCACACCACAGAAATTGCAGTGGAATATGTGGGGCTCAACCACTGGGAATTTGACTGTGATAGAGAACGGAGGAGGGGCTTGCAACAACCAGCATGTGGCTTTCTACAGACTGAGTTCATACCTGCAGTGCCCAAGTAGCAATCCCAATGAGCAATTTTGTTCATCTGCAGAATCAAGTCAGGGCCGCACTGACCAGAGAACTCAACAGGTGCAGATCTGCCTGGTTCTGGTTCCCAAAAGAGAAATTTTGTGGCCTTAGATCCTGGTTTGGGCATGCCCATGCACGGTGATGAGTCACATCCCCACCCAGTGGAGGGTACCTTACAACCCAATCTGACCAGAGAGCTAGTAACAACTCCTAGAAGCTGTGTGACCCCTAAAGCAAAGCCAAAACCAGTATGGAGGTTCTGTGTGGTACACACAGGCAAAGGAATTCATTCATAACCAAGGCTGAGAGTAGTTTCTGGCCCATGCCAACTAGCATCCCTGTTTGAGAAACTGGCAGACAGAGTCAACAGCTTTTAGAACAAAGTTAGTGGCTGTGCTCAGCCATGGAACTTAAGGTGTGGGTCAGCTTGAGTTAAGACAAAAGATAACTTTACCAGTTTCAGAGTTGCTTCTTCCACAGCACTCAGTCAGGGAACCTGATTCATAGCCCTACACATCACCAGGTAAATATTCAACTCATTTGACTAGGGAACCTACTCAAAGCATATAAGAAACTGAAGAGCCTATTCAACAGCCCTATGCACAGTGGCACTTGAACAGAGAGCGCAGCCTGTGGCTTCCCTCATTTGCAGGGCAATATTGGTGGTTTCATTTGACCAGGGAATCCAGCGCACACTTTGGCCTAATTCAAGACAACATACAATGAGCTGCTCAGGCCCTAGGCCATGGCCTGCTGCCTTCTGAAAGCAGGGAAGCTAATTCATAGCCACTTCCACTACTGACTATAGTACCCAGTCCAGACTATTTAAGTGAGCCTGACCAGAGAATTCACTCAACCACAGAGCCCAAACCAGTAGTCCAATCCAAGTGTTCTCAGCCAGAGACACACACCTCCATTCTTGTCCTCAGAGCACAAACAAATGTCTCACCAAAAATATACCATAACAGCAGACACCACCTGCCCAAGATAATACCAGAAGATATAACCAGAAACCCAGACTGAGCCAACTGGTATAGAAGAATAGTCTCTGCCAAAGTGAACCTGTAAAGAGAAGCCTGATTACTCAAATGTATTCCAATGTAAGGAATCAAAGATCATAAAAAATCTGGTAAATATGCAGTACCAAAGGAAACTAATAAAGCTCTAATAACTGACCCTAAAGAAATGGAGATCCATGAACTGTCAGACAAAGAATTCAGAATAATCCTCATGGGGAAGCTTAGTGAACTATAAAAACAAAAACAAAAACAAAAACAGACAACTTAATAAAATTCATAAAGCAATGCTTAGACAAAAGAAATTTCACAAGGAAATGGAAACTATAAAAATACCCAACAGAAATTCTAGAGTTGAAAAATACAATAACTGAACTAAAGAATTCAACAGAGAGTTTTAGTGGTAGACTACTCAACCATGCCAAAGAAAGAATGAGGGACCTGGAGGATAAGACATTGGAAATTATCCTATCAGAGAAAGAGAAGGAAAGAAGAAAAAGTTATGAAAGCTTATAGGAATTAGAGGACACAAGGAGAAGAAACAATACTCCCACTATGGGAATCCCAGAAAGAGAAGAGAAAGGGATGGAACATATAGTTAAGGCAACAATGGCTGACATCTTCCCAAATCCAGGGAGAGAAATGGATATCCAGATCCCTGAGGCCCCAAAAGCCTTCAAATAGGTTGAGCCTAAATAAGGCTCTAGTGAGATATATTAAGGTTATCAAAATTCAAACAGAAGGAAAGAATTTTAAGAGCATCACCAGAAAAGAGAGAAGTTACACACAAGGGAACTCCCATAAGACCATCAGAGAATTTTCAGTAAAAACTTTTCAGGCCAAAATAGAATAGGATGACATATTAAAAATGCTGAAAGAAAGTAACTGTCAACCAAAAATTCTATATCAGAACTTATTGGATGCAGTAAAAGCAGTTCATAATAATAAACATCTATATTAAGAAGCAAGAAATATCCCAAATAAGCAACATATCTCTATGCCTTAAAGAATTAAAAAAAGAAAAAACTGAGCCCAATGTTAGCAGAACAGAAATAATAAAGATCAAAGGAGAAATAAGAAAAATATAGAATAGAAAAACAATAGAAACATTACCCAAAGGAGTCGTCAATTATTTGAAAATATAAACAAAATTGACTAACACTAGCTAGAGTAACCAAGGGAAAAAGAGAAAGGACCCAAATCATCAAAAATGTAAATGAAAAAGGAGACACTGCAATTGATAACACAAAAACTCAAAGGATCATTACAGGTTTCTATGAATTTATAGAGGTTACTATGTGCTACCAAACTGGACAACCTAGAAGAAATTTTTAAAAATCTTAGAAACATACAACTTACCAAGACTGAATAAGGAAAAAAATAGGAAATCTGAATAGACCAGTTAGTAGAAAGGAGACTGATTAATAATCAAAATTCTCTGAATAAAAAAAAAAAAGCTCAGGAACAGAAGGCTTCCCTTGAGAATTTTACAAAATATTTAAACAAGAATTAACATCAATTATTCTCAAACCTTTCAAAAAAAAAAAAAAAACAATCAAGCAGAGGGACCCTCCCAAGATCATTTTACAAAGCCAACATCATCCTGATTCCATAACCAGAAGAGGACACTGCTAGCGAAGAAAACTACCAGCCAAAATCCTTGATAAGGATGGATGAAAAAGTTCTCAATAAAATACTAGCAAACCAAATTCAATGGCAAATTAAAAGGATCATTCACCATTATCAAGTGGGATTTATTCTTGGGATGCGAGGATGGTTCAACATACACAAAGCAATCAGGGTGATACATCACATTAATAGGATGAAAGAAAAGAATCATACGATCATCTTAACAGATGCACAAAAAGCATTTGACAAAATTCAACATCCATTCATGATAAAAATCTCTAATGATTAGGCATAGAAAAAACATATCTCAACACAAGAAAGGCCATGAGGACAATCCCTCAGCTAACATCATACTCAATGGTGAAAGGATGAAAGCTTTTCCTATGAGATCAAGAAAAAGGCAAGGGTGCTCACTCTCACCACTCCTATTCAACACAATACTGGAAGTCCTGGCTAGAGCAATCAGGCAAGAAAAAGAAATAAAAGATATCAGAATTAGAAAAGAAGTAAAATTGTCTCTATTTGCCTATTAAATGATTTTATATATAAAAATCCTAAAGACTCAACTGAAAATGTTAGATCTAATCAATAAATTCAGTAAAAATGTAGGATATAAAATTAACATACAAAAATCAATACTGTTTCTATATACTAACAATAAAATTTCTGAAAAATAAATATAGAAATCAATCCCATTTACAATAGGATGAAAAACAATCAAATAGGAATAAATTTAAGTAAGTAGGTGAAAGATCTCTACTCTGAAAACTACGAGACACAGATAAAAGAAATCAAAGAAGACACAAGTAAATGGAAAGATATTTTAGAAGAATTAATATTGTTAAAATGTCAATAGTACCAAAAATCATCTATAGATTTGATGCAATTCTCACCAAATTACAGCGGCATTCTTTACAGAAGTAGACAAAACACTCCCAAAGTTTTTGTGAAACCACAAAAGATCCTGAATAGTGAAAAAAATCTTGTGACAGAACAAAGCAGGAGGCATCACACTTCCTGATTTCAAGCTATACTATAAAGCTATCATCATCAGAACAATATGTTACTGTCATAAAAACAGACAAATAGACCAATAGAACAGAATTGAGAACACAGAAATAAATCCGAGCATATAAGGTCAACTTATATTTGACAAAGGAGCCCATTTATATGTAAATTCAGCCTTAAAAATGAGGAAATCCTATCACTTTTAACTTATGGATGGACCTTGGGGGCATTTGCTAAGTGATATAAGTCAAACAGGGAAAGACAAACACTGTATGATCTCACTTATATATGGAATCTACAACAAAAACCTTAAACTCTGAAAAAGATATCAGATTTGTGGTTATCAGAGATAAAGTGTTGGGGGAGAAGGAATTGGAAGAAAGTATTCAAAAGGTATGAACTCCAATTATAAGATAAATGAGGACTGGGGATGTCATGTTCAACATGTTAATGATAGCTAACACTACTGGAGGATATATAGAAAAGGTGGTAAGAGAATAAATTCTAAGTGTTTTCATCAAAGTTTTTTCCCTTTATTCTTTTCTTCTTTTCTTCTTATTATATGTACATGAGAAGATGGATGTTAGCTGAACCTATTGTAGTAATCATTTTAAATATATGTAAATCAATCACGCTGTTCTGTGTTAAATTTATACAGTGGTGTATGTCAATTATTTCTCAATAAAACTAGAAACAAATGAAACAGAAATAAAAATGCAGAACACATGTTGCCTTTGTGTGCCTCTTTGGGTGTTTGCACACAGATAATTATCAGAAGCCTAAATAAAACCCAGAAGTTTGTCTTCGTGATGAGCAGGGGCCCTACCAAGTTTTGAGAACAAGGCTCTGAGGACTTTCATTGGCGCTGAACTAGACTGGATAACTTTGTTTCATTCAGCATGGGAAAACAAGCTTGGATGTTGGACATGGTGCCAATGAGTGGATGTTTTGCTTGTAAAAAGATAAACAAATGATTCACTACTCTTTTCCATTTCTCCCTACTGTCCCTCATGCCTCACAGTCTTCCCCATCATCTACATGCTTCCTTTCTTGAGAATCTTACTTAAAATCTACCCACTCATTCACTGAATATGTATTGAGTCCCAGCTATGGCTCACTGTGGGATGTTGTGTTTTGTTTCTTAATTTTTCATAAAATTTGGTTAACTCCTACTTTTATAAACAATGGTTCTCTGGAGTCATCAATAGAGGTTATGTGACTTAATTTTTTTTTTTTTTAAACAGGGCAATATCTAACCAGTGCATGACATTGCAGACCTCAGTGTCTTGTGCTCTTGGTTATACTACCCTCCACGTAGAACATCACACAGGAGCAAAAACTTCTCTTTTGACTTGTCCCTTTTTTTACTTCTCCATATAATCAACTCATTTGTTTATTCATTTATTCAACAACAAAAGATCGCTAAATACCCACTATATGCCAGGTACTGTTCTAGGCACTAAGGATAAGGGTGAGAACAGAATAATTAATGCTAGTGTAGAGATAGACAATAAGGAAGAGAAATAAAATATGTTAGGCATTAGATAGTGAAGGGGACAAAGGAGAGACAAGAAGCATGGAGGAGAGAGGAAGTATCAGAGGCCATTGCACTTTTACATGGGGCATCCCAGGAAGGGTTTGCTGCAGTGACATTTGAATAAAGAAAGTGAGTGAGTGAGTGAGCTATGCATTCATCAGGGGCAGAGCACATCCCGAGACTATGATAAGGCAAGGGCTGAGAGACTGATATGGGAGTAGATCTGACAGAGGAACACGGATGACCACGTGTGGCTAGAGTGAGGGAATGATAGGCAAATAAGATGAGGAAGGTAGAAAAGGGATGTGGAGGTGTTCTGGGGGCTGTGCAGCAGTACTATTTAGAGTATTCTAAAGAGTATTAGAGTATTTAGAGTATTCTAAAGCCTTTGACTTCTACTCTGTGTGACACAAGAAGAACAGAGGCTTTGACCAGACTGGTTTCAATGGGATCTCTCTGCTGACTAGTGAATAAACTGAAGGAAGGCGAGGGTAGAAGCAGGAAGACCAGTAAGGGGGATATGTCTATACTCTTTTTCTTTTATTTTATTTTAATTATTTTAAGTAGGCTTCACAACCAATGTGGAGCTTGAACTCATGACACCAAGATCAAGAGTCACATATTCTACCTACTGAGCCAGCCAGGCACCCCAGGATATGCCTATACTCTTGATAAGATATACTAGTGGCCAGGTCCATAGCCATGGCAGCAGAGGTGAGGAAGCCTACAGGATATGAGGGAGAAATTGAGGGAAATGTCAGGAATGACTCCAAGACCCTTTGGACTGATCAAGTGGAGGAACAGAGTTGACATTTGCCAAGATAACTCATGATTAAAAATCTTTACCAAGGCCCACTAACTTTATCTCTTAGGGATTTCTGGAATCCTTTTCTTTCATTCCTGCCATTATTTCCTTAATTTATCCATCTATTGTTTCTTACTGGATTAGTGCAACAATCCTCCAACTAATCCCTCTGTCCATTAAATGTTCCCCAATCCAACCATGGTACAGAGTGAGCTATGTAAAATAAATATCTGGTGTACTCTCAGACTAAAACTTCCACTCACCCCAGGTCACCCACTCTGCCTCCAGGGAAAATCTAATATCCTTCACATGGCTCATAAGATCTTCATAATCTGGCCTCTACCTATCTATCTACTCTCTTCTCCCAGCACATCTTCCTTTGGAATTTTTGCTGTAGGAGCACCAGCAACTTGAGGTCAAGTGACTCCACCTCCAACTCAAACACACACTTATCTATCCATGCCATGTCCCACCTCTGGGCCCTACTTCTCTGTGGCCTCTGCTGCAATGCCCTTCTTATCCACTCTTCACCAAGCTACTCCTTTAGGCCCTTGAAGACACATCTGAGGCATCACTTTCTTCAAGAACCCTCTTTAATCACCCTTTACCTAATGTGCTCTGTTCTTACTCTGTGCTGTTGTAATTCACTCTATGGCCTCCATTGTCATCTCACTATGCACATGGCAAGTGCTGCTCCCACAACGTCAGGGTTCCTTAGGGCGGGGTCACGTCCTAGTCATCTCTGTATCTGGGTCTCCCAGCCCAGTACTTGGCACAAAGTCAGGGACCAAACAATAACTGAGAAGTGAATGAATCAAAGAGAATTTTCTGAGCTACATTTTTAAAAGGAAATGTATCTGATTCTGATCATTTTGCATTCTATAATGATAAAAGCAACACCATTTAAGTTGAGAAAACAAATATCCATAAAATGTATCTTTTGAGGGTTGGTTTTTTTTTTTGCTTGCTTCTTTGTCCAAGAAGTCTTAATGAACTTCCCAGCACATTTTAAAAGTGTACGCTCATTTGAATCCTATTTTTGTAGCCACTTACATGTAGGATTTTAAGTGTTTCTATATTATATAAATGTGTATGTGCATGCACTTATGTGAAAGAAAGAGAGGAAAAGAGGAAGTAGGAGAGGGGGACAGGGACAAGGAGTGATGGGGGGAGGGAGGTGTACAAAGAGGGGAGGAGGAGAGGGAGATAGAGAGAAGGAAGGAAAGGGAGAGGGAGAGACAATGAGAGAGACAGCGAGAACATTCCTCCCTGAAGTCTAAGGTCTTTGAGGTCAGGAACATTCATCGGTTATCCTTATTTTACTCTGGCTAACTTGGGAATGCACAGAGAGGAAACTTCAAAAAATGTTATGAACTAGTAGAGGAATATCCTCCTTTGGAGGAGAATTTTAATAAAATGTTTGCTAATTGAATTGAAGCAACTCAGATGAAAGCAGGTCCACCTCTGCCACCAACTTGCGTCCAAAACCTTGCCATCCAGGTTGGAAATTCCCTTAAGAATTGTCTGCCTGTTGAATCAAAATGTGCAAATATGCTTCCAACATGGGAGAATAGCTTCTCAGATCCAGAACACCACCTATACATGTCTTCCTGGGCCAAAGCCCTACAGCAAGTTTAATTGCTGACTTCATAAAAAATATGCAAGCAAACCTCTATAACAGGAAAAGTAATCAAGAAAGTATTGGTAGGTGCCCTCTCTCTCTCTCTCACACACACACATACACACACACACATTTTAGAAAATAATTCATTCTGGGTCAATTCTCTGCTTTACTTAGTTACACAAATCAGAGTAACGGGACAAGAAAAAAAAAACAATGGGACAGAGGGTCTGGCTGAGGATATAATAAAAACCTAGTGTAAAAGACAAAACAGAAAGAAGTCATAGGGGATCATAAAGAAACATTTCCCCCTTTGAGGGACTGAGTAAAGATTTTAGAGACTTTCAATTAGTTTTTTAATACTGGACCTTTTTCTTGGACAACAGTAGCGCACTGAGACTGGACCACAGGGAGCTTAGGAATATATTCAGTTTATGCTCTGGAGGTAAGTAAGGATGCAAGCTTCAAAATTAGTATTCTTAAAGATTTGTGCCACTTTTTCCCACTTATTTCTCTCTTTTATGCTTAAAGAACAACACCTCTCTTTATTCCAAAAAATACTGTAAGATACAACAGATTCTAGGGGGTTATTTAGAAATCCCCTTGTAGCGATGGTTAAGTTGAGGTGCCCTTTACTGAAGGCAAAGCAGGGATTCAAAGCCAGAAACTTATCAATAAGTAAATGATTCTTGTTCCTTGCAGTGCAAGCAACCAAGTGATCTATAATGAGTTCTTGGAGCCTCCTTTTGAGAGGCCCCAGAGATCTTGACATTGGACTTAAATTCACAGAAGAGACTGGGCAAATTCCTAGGATTCAAGCCCTCCTAGCAGAAAGAGCTTAAGACAGTGCCTGACAACAGAGAGGCAAACTGGAGCCCTACCAGAAGGAACAAAAGCCAGGAAGCATGAATGGAGATTTGACCAGACTAGGAGGATAGGAAAAAGAAGGTAAAAATCCTGATAAAGAAAAAGAAGACAAGGGTGCCTGGGTGGCTCACTCAGTTAAGCATCTGTCTTTGGTTCAGATTGTGATCCCAGGGTCCTGGGATCGAGCCCTGCATCGGGCTACCTGCTCAGCTGGGAGCCTGCTTCTCCCACTCCCTCTGCTGCTTGTATTCTCTCTCTCTGTCAAATAAATAAATAAAATCTTAAAAAAAAAAAAGAAAAAGAAAAAGAAGACAGGATGAAATGAATCAAATGCACTAGCATTCAATGAAAACTTTCAGAAATCTAGTAAAGGAGAGATAGAGATAGGGTACCTTAAGATGAAAGCAAAGTCTCTTGGAGAAAGTGACTCATGTAGGGACTAGGAAGACTGACTGAAATAAGCTCTGATTTTAAATCAGGCTTGTACCTGAATTGCAGATATCTGACTTAGTCATAGACTCTGCTGGGAATGGTTCACCTGAGCATGCTGGCTTTTTTCCATTTCCAAACTTTGGAGGGACTAAAATACTGTATAAAATGTGGACTGCATCTATGATCTCCAGGCATGGATAAAAGTGAATGAACATCCCCTTATTCCCCAGTGGAGTAATGATGGTTTAACCTCAATAACATGGGAACTCTAACCATTCAGCCACAGATATGAGCTCCATGAAAGAAGCACAGCAAATCTCCCTGGTGCCCAGCATAAGGAACCATTTATAAGGTGAGCACAAAGAACCTATTGCTCCCATAGGTCTCTGTTGAAGGGACTCAATATTCACTCACATTATATTGATCCAAGCCAAAAACTTCCACTTCATTAGACTTCATGTTTGCCTAATTCTTGCTTCTGTGTCCTGTTGGCTTTATCTGGAGTAACTTCCTCCCTGCCTCTCAACGTTTTGTTCACTCTTCGATAGGCAGGGTGAACACTAGTCTTCCTCGTAGATTAGTGAATAGTCCACTCCATAATGCTATGCTAGTGTGGCCCAGAGTCTAACACATATCATACAGAACCTGCTCAGACATTCTACCTTGTCCAAATCTCTTATGAATGATAGATCATGCTTTGAGCAAGTTACTTAACCTCTCTCGATCTCAATTTCTCATCTGCAAAAAAGGTATCAGCAAATCTAGACTTAATAAACATATGTTGGGATGACTGTTACATTTCTAATGGTTCTCCCAGCAACCATGTCACCCCTCCCACCCACACCTCCCCATCTAATGTGTGGTGTGAATGACATATTTTACAACCTTTCTTTGCTAGTCATACATGGTGTTTAGCCTAAGAGTAGGAACTTGGTAGGAGATAAACCATGTCTTTACTAAGAAATTTCTTATAGCTGAGAGAGGGACCTTTTACTCTGGTGGTCAAGGTTTTAGGAAGTAAGTCAGGGGCTGCCACATTTCTTTGCCTCCACCAAGTGATAAAAGCTGGTGTGTAGTAGATAAGGGTGAAGTTGACATTGAGAGTAGAGCAGAAACAGAGATAGCCAGAAGGAAGGAGGGAGAATGGGGATCAGATTAGAGAATGAGAGAGAAGGGACTTAAAATGTTCATGTCCCTGGTACCAGACACTGTGGTCCTGGGATCTGCCCTGTTTTCTTTGATTTTATGAGATACTCGTGTTAAATTCCTCTTCTTACTTGAGTCTGTTTCTTACAACCAAGAGTCTTGATTACCTGGCTGGGTAGTTCTAAGGATTAAATTACGTAATATGTGTAAAATGTTTATCACATCGGTTAGCCTACAGTTTAAGCACATACACATAAATGATAGTTGCTCATCTATGCAGCCATCAAGAGAAATGAAATCTTACCATTTGCAACGATGTGGATGGAACTGGAGGGTATTATGCTAAGCGAAGTAAGTCAATCAGAGAAAGACAATTATCATATGATCTCTCTGATATGAAGAATTCGAGAGGCAGTGTGGGGGGTTGTGGGGGGTGGGAGAGGGAAATGAAACAAGAGGGGATCAGGAAGGAGACAAACCATAAAAGACTCCTAAACTCATGAAACAAACCAAGGGTGGCTGGGGAGTAGGGGCGGGTAGGGACAGGGTGGCTGGGTTATGGACATTGAGGAGGGTATGTGCTATGGTAAGTGCTGTGAAATGTGTAAGCCTGAGGACCCACAGACATGTAACCTGGGGCAAAAAATACATTATGCGTTAATTAAAAAAAAAAACATAAAATAATAATAATAATAGAAAGTTGTAAAACATAGTGGTAAGGTGCATGGACTCTGGACACTAATTTTTTGGGTTTCAGTCCTAACCTTACTACTTAGTATCTGTGTGAACTTAGATGAATTATTTCTCTGTGTCTTAGTATTCTTGTCTGTATAATGGAGGTTATGGTAAAGGTTGAATAGCTCAACACATACCACATCCTTAGAATGCTGATTATTATCAACCTTACCTAAACTCTCAAGGATTGCATGGTCACCTTCCCAAGTAACTAGGATCAAAACTGTCTTAAATGCAGAGTATTTGTTTTAAAATTTGCACATCAGATAGTACATGTAAGATATGCACAGGCTTACATAAATGTTGAATAAATTACTAAAATAATATTCCTTTATAAAATATTCTCTAGCTATTTAATGTGGGTGAGTTTTTTAAGTTAGACCGGCACATGGACAGGTGACAGGGCCAGTGCTGGAGACATGTTAGAAACATGTCCTTTACTCATTTCTGGGCCACATCTGAAGACCAAAAATGAATGCACTGAAGGCATTTTTGAGGCATTGCCCCTTTGCCTTCCTGAAGTTTCTCTAGCACTTTCTCAGGAGCAAACCAGAAAAGCTATGTGGTGAATACAGAGCTACTTTGTCCCATTCCCCAAAGCAATGGCCTTTGGATGCTAAGTGGAACTGTTCTCAGATTTGTTTCCAGCAAGCACTTTGTGAAATTCTGAGGGCGCCTTTGAGATGACAGTCATAGGAGAACCCTGAGGTAATCTTACTCTGTGGGGTGGTTATGAGATTATCTCCTTGTCCACTGGGGACTGTCAGTAACGGCAGCTCAAAGCAGCTGCAGAATCTGAAGGAAGATGGAAAAAAAAAAAAAAAAGAAAGAAAAAAGAAGCCCTCACCAATCCGCGGCGCCTTGGTGCCATCAATGAATTCAGTGTCTATCTCCAGCTGATTTCATCTAATGTGATAACACTCATGATAATAAATATTGTTAAAAATAAAAGTCACTCTGGGGATTGCGAATCACTGGGACAGGTGTTCAGAATGAGAAGAGTGCAGTAATTGGGTGACTTATTCATTATTGGAAATGCCGTTTAAAATCTATTGCATTTAAAAAAAACAATACTTCAGCTGCTCTCTGGCCTTCCAAAGTCATTAGCTGGTGTTCTTTATCTGTTTGTTTTCCTCACTGAAGTGAGGTTTTTAATGTCACATAAGAACTAACTTGATTCTGTGCCAACATTTCAGAGTGAATGATGAAGCCCTTCTGAGGCTCACACATCACTCCGCACGATGCTTCTCCTCTTTAGAGCTCATTGTCTCTGCAGTCTGGGGACAGGGTTGCAGGGAGGGAGGAGAGCCGTTACAATCCCTGCTTGACAACACAGCCCATGGAGTCATGGGAGATGGCCATGGTTTTCCACAGTCTACACAGTCAGGCTGTTCGAGAACCCTGAGGGAAGGCCTATGTGACCCGACTGTCAGTCCACACTCTCAGACAGAAGAGGCAAATCAATGACGATAACGCTGTTTCAGGCAGTACCCACCTCTGGCATTTTTTAAATACTTCATCTGTCTTTATCTCAATCAGGAAAAGAGTATCATGAGGGCAGTTTGTCCCATACTGTAAACTGGAGTGACCAAGGCTCCAATAGAAGAAATGAGCTCCTGATGTCGTGTAGCAAGTTTCTAATTGTCCTTGAAGTCGGTTTTGAAACACCCATTCACATTCTTTTCTAGATATTAGTTCCAGATTCTACATTAATTATACATGATTTGGATTTCTAAGGCTGGGTTTTTTCTTGTCCATTGGAGGAATTCTTACCATGTCATGTAATGTGTGTGGGAAATTGGATTTGAGACTTTACTTTGGCCTAGAAGATTTTGCTGACCTTTTGCAGGGGTAGCATATTGTGTTCCGGGTGAATTTTATCTTCTGAAGTGGTCTTCTCAGGGTTTTTCTAAGTACCAAGGGAAAAGTTAGCCACGAGTATGTAACCATATAGGTACTTTACCCCTATTTAATCCTACATAAAGTTCGCTAGGGAAGTCTTGGACCAAAGTTTCCCTTTCCAACTTCTAAAGGTAAACCCTTTGGAGTGATTTTCTGCCAAAGGTATCCCTGGGGTTGGAGGAAAGGGTGAGGAGTGGTTAAATGTTCCCATATTCTTTTGGGAGATCAAGTAGAACAATTCACAGCCATACATTGAGGGTTGGCATTCAGGAAATGTTCGAAATATATAGAAAAGTTCTATTCTACCAAGCTCCCAGAACAAGGCAGCATACTGAAGACTGGGGACCAAAAGACCAAAAGAGGCAGAGTTTTTGCCCTCTGGAAATTCATGGGTATTTGTCATAAGGCATCTTAGGTTCTAGAGAGACAGCAAAAAGGATCAGCCCCAACATGATCAGATACGTGCCAGGAAATGACTTGTAGGTTAAAAGTCAGGAGGCCTGGGTTTTACTCTCTCCCCAGCCATTAAATGTTTGTTTCCCCCTTATTCTTACTCATCCTGCGAAATGCAATGAAAACTATGTTTTCTATGGAAGAATTTTCCTGAACTACCCCAGTCTAGATTAAGTCTTTATATGTCTTTCTTGTGACATATATCAAACTATAATTAAATAGATCTTTGTGTGATTGTTTGTGTATAATTTGTCTCCTCTATCAGATCAGAAGCACCAAGAGGGCAGGGGTCACACAGCTCTTGTATCGACTGTACCTCAAGACAGTGCCTGGCATAAAGTAGATAGCACTAAATATTCAAGAATAAATTTTAAAAATAGAAAAATTCTACCTACATTAGTCCTGAGCAGTGCCAAAGCTGATATCTGACATCCAAAAAAAAAAAAAAAAAAAGTGAAAACTGAGCCCTACAGAAAACTATTTAGCCCTCTTACTTTGTTTCACAGATGGAGAACTTTGTCTTGAATGGAAGCAACTTCTTCACTGATGAGAACACTAGGAGAAGATAGTAGAGAATGCTTGGAGAGATGACAAATATAGGTCTTTTGTGCCTAACTTGTCCTATATTTTGACTTGTCTATTTTTTTTCAGCTAAGGACCACTTATGTATCAGGAGAAGGGGCCTGGAAATACAAGGCCCACACTGTTCTTTCTGTGTCCGAGCCACAACCCTACAAAGCAAGCCAATGTGGAGACAACCAGAGTGTGTCTCATTGTAGAGCAGCTTTACAGGGCCAGGAACTCCCAACTGGCTGCTGAATAGCATCTCCGATATACCAAAGAGGTAAATTAAATGCATTAATCTCAGTGAGAGTTACCATTGAGGCATTCAGGGCTCCACAGAAATTTCCAACAATTGGCCTCATTTGCTTCAATAACAAATAAAAAAAGGGGGGGAGGGAGAGTTTGGGTGGATACAGGCGGCTTTTTTCTGCTCTCCTTCTCCAGACAGGTAATCAAAATGAAGTTCCACATTGAGGATATGCATTTCATTTTATTCTACTCTTGAAAGCAAACACATTTGGCCCTTTCTCCTGTAATAAGGCAAATCCTTTATCTGTTATTCATTTAAGAACATAAAGATGATGTTGGTGACACCAAGACCCTGCAAGCTTCATTTCAGCCTCCTCTCAGCATAAAAAGGCAAATTTATTCTGCTTAAGATAGGTTTGTGCTGGGTACATGACATTCATTCTCTTAAACCGTGGAGGCTGCAGCTATATGGATCTATTTATGTTTTTATTTCTATTTTTCAATCATTCTGTTTCCATTCATGGGCCTGGGAGAACACCCCTCCTCCCAAGTCTTGCACCAAGGTTGACTATACATTTTGTAGGAATTGAGAGAACACTCAGCACAGTCTAACCCCAAGATGCCTGATTTGGTCTTATTTTTCAAGAACTTCACCAAGAACATGGAATGGTAGGAAAGATACAAGACTGGGAGTCAGAAGAGCTGGGCTCAGCCTTGGCTGTGTTTGGTGATTTTAACTGAGTCAGTTAATAGAAATGAAAACTCATTGCTACCATTATCCCATTTAAGCCTCAAGACAATCCAGTGGATTGAAATATTACAAATTTCATGTCATATTTGAGAAAACAGTCTGAGGGAGGTCGGCAAGGCATCTTTGGGCACACAACTGATACGCGAAGGAGCCAAGATTTGGATCCAGGTCAACTGATTTAGAAGCCTGAGCTCCTAAGAGCTCCTAAGAGTTGCCTCAGGGCCTGAATTACCCTGTGAGGGATTTGGTTTTCTTCTTGCTAATACCTAATAAGGCCTCTCTCCCAGGAGTTTTGAGTAGAATCAACTTAGAAAAAAAAAAAAAGGTTGGAAATTATAAAAATAATATAAAGATAAGATGTTATTATTATTATAAGAGCATAATGTATTGAACTTACCAATCCAAATATTAAAAAAAAAAATCCCACTGTCTGATCACTTTTTAACTATTTTCTCAGGATATACAGACAGAATATGCTCCTATGGGTATGGATGTGCTTTTCCCAAAAGGAATTTACATGACACACTGA
Source organism: Potos flavus (assembly GCA_028534135.1). Taxonomy (NCBI): domain Eukaryota; kingdom Metazoa; phylum Chordata; class Mammalia; order Carnivora; family Procyonidae; genus Potos; species Potos flavus. The sequence goes on along the minus strand of CM052884.1, from coordinate 22,602,739 downwards.
GAATCCCTCTGGGAAGAGACTGAATCCTGAGGCAGGAAATTAGGACTTTGGGAGGTGAGAAAGAGTATAAAATAAGGGATGGATGGGTAAATCTCTCTCTCTCTCTCAAGCCAGATGTCACTTTGCTCTGGGCACACAGGATGAAAACAATTAAATTGGGTTGGCATCAGCTTCTTTAGGTCCTAGGGAGACAAAAACAAAAAGGGAATTTTGCCTAGTAATGACCCTTGTGTTACTTTAGGCTGCCAGTGCCCTGCTCATCCCCCCTTGGCCCAAATGTTTTCATAGGTAACCACAGAATCCTATGGTAACCTGCGATCCTCCACCTGAGGGCTTTCTCTCAGGCCAGTCTAGAATGGCCTGAGAGTTTATGCTCTAGGAGAAGCCCTCCAGCAAAAATGGATGAGAATAGGGGGACAAATACAAGAGCTTCTTCATTCGAAGGTGAGACAACTGAGGATTTACTACGTGGTCTCCCAGAGGTGCTCACAAAGATTGAGCCTCATTGGCCCCAGTGATACTCTGCTTGATAACATGAGCCTGGTAATATCCCTTCTTGTTCCTGTCTTATTTCCCACTCCTCTTCCAGAGCTTCCTGAGTTCATTTCCTACATAAAGTATTTGTACTCATATTCTTATTGCAGGTCTAAGAAATCTCAATCTAAGACATAGAGTGGGAGGGCTCTTTCTACATTTGTGGCAAAATGGCACAAAGAAGTGTGATGACTCACTTTCCCAAACCAGCAGTGAGGAGGACTTTGGGGATGATAGGGTAGTTGCTTAGGGCAAACTCTTAGGAAGAAGCAATGCTGAACCTCAGCAGCTGGCAAGCTTCTCCTTCTGAAGAAACCAGCACCCAAGGCCAGGGTCCTGAGTTCTGTGGGCCGTAAGAATGCATCAGCTGCAGAGAACAGTAACCTCATGTATCCCTGACCATTTGGAACTGCAAAGTCATTCCAGGAGGAGGTATCTGGAGGTACACAAGAAAAATCTAGACTTCTTTCTAAACTGGGAATATGCGTTCTCAAAGCTATACTTCTGGGTGGCACCAGTGTGATCTGTCAATATTTATATGCTAATATTATGCAGCTTAACATAAAGGATTATTAATATTTTTAGTAATGTGGTTATGTTTTTTATCTCATATTTACTCATATCGTGAAATAGTTCTTTTCCCAAATTAAAAAGAAAGAGAGAATATTTTGAGGAGGGAAGGAGCATTGATCTAAAAAGTGAAATTCTTCCAAGGCTTTGCTTCTCACTAACACTGATGCTCTGAAGAGGAGCTGCAGCACTTGGATTTTAATTCAGTCCATTAATAAATGAATTATGCAATTAGTTGATATACAATTAACTGGATTCACAACGCATGTAGAGCTAACTGGGTCAGCCTGCATCTGTATGACTGTAATGTGCCTAAATGAATATGCCATCAAAGGACATGCAGTGGAATGGTGAATCAGATTTGTCTGAGGCAGGGAATCATGCCTGCCAGCTGCTGAGAGTGCTACAGATAAAGCCTTGGTCTGAGTTGGCAAGAGAAACGAAAGCAGCACAATGCAGGACCCCAAGTGGCACTGTCTCTGTTGTAGCAGCATTGTTCTCCCCAGATGAGTTGGACAGAGATCAATAAATCCCAAATCCTTCTGGGCAGAAAAGATGAGCAATTGGATTTGGATTGAGATCTATCAATCAATCACCAGCCAAAAGTGGTTCTGGCAGCACAAGATGAAAACCTCTTAGCACAACATAGCCATCCCTGGGCCGTGTAATGTTGACTGATCCCGATGCAAAGTCAATCAAAATACCCAGTCCTGTGATATCTAATTCCAGCTGGAAAATGTAAGCCAATAAAACATTCAGTTGTAGTTTGTGGGTGTGACCAATCAATCCATGTCCAGGAATTTGTCTTACAGTCAAGGCTGTTGCTGATCAAGTTAAGGTTGATATCAGAAACTCCCTGATATCTGTGACCAAAGCTGATGTGTGTGTGTGTGTGTGTGTGTGTGTGTGTGCGTGCGCCCGTGCGTGTGTGCGCGTGTGTGTGTGTGTGTGTGTTTCCTCTCTAGGGAGAGAGGAAAATTAAGGGAATGTCTAAATTAAGTTTACTTAATTTTGTTTCTGAATTCATCAAAAATGTTTTGGGATTCTCGAGTCTTTCTGAGTCAGAATCTGTACTTTAACAAGATCCCCACATGATTCACTTGTACAGTCTGGTTCTGTCCAAGAAGCATGACTGTAAAGCACTTCACATTCATAGGAATAGTCATTGTAATAAAATAGGACATTAAGAGCTCTTCTTGTGTGCAGAGGTCCTGTGATATGATAACTCATTATCGATATGAAGGTATTGACATCACCACCCTTAGCACCATCACTGGGCTGAGAGCATACTTCGTGTGGGCTCTGGTCTGTGCTTCATCATGATTTGCTGCATAAATAACCTCACCTCTCAGTGTCTGTTTCCTTATTTAGACAATGAAAAGATTGGATTGGATTATTAGTTCCCAGCCTGCATTACTTCCATCTGTGAATATGGTAATGAAAGGAAGCAGAAGAACATGGTAGTTAAAAGCATGGGATTGAAATCCAATGGTCCTTGGGTCAGATCTAGGGTCTCTACCTGAGAAATCTATTTAATCTTTCTAAGATTTAGTGTCTTCAACTGTAAATTGGACATATTTAAAGTGTTCAGTTGCATGGATTTTGACAAATCTATTCCATAAAATCCAAACCCCATTGAGACATAGAGCACTTCCATTGCCCCATTGCTCACTCTTACCCACTATGCTGCAGTGGCATACCACCAGTGTGGTGCTGTGGGTAAGAGTGGATGATGGGTGATGGAAATGCTCTATGTCTTGGTTGGGGTGGTATTCATATGGGGATACATTTCCTGCAATATAGAACTATGCATTTAAGATGCATCCATTTTATTGCATGTCAATTATACCTCAATAAAGTTGATTTAAAAAAAAAACACCTTTGGGAGTAAAGCAGTTCTTTAGCTCCCTCTTCAAGAGCAGGTTTCCCGGTTTGATTCCTGGAGCAGAGGAACAGTAGAAGTGAATTGAATATTTCAAGCATAGGATGGGTATTCATGGCAAAGCCACTGAATTTCCCCTTGTAATTGACCTTCTGGGGCTAGTAAGTGCTTCACAAGTCATTATATTTGGCATAAGGGTACTAAGGTACAACTTCTCCTGTGACCCATGAATGAAAGGCAGTCTGAGTCTGACTCCCTGTATGGAAATCTTTCCTGGGGCAGAGGCATCTGAAGTTTCCAGAAAAGATGGGCAAAGGCAGAACCTTAGCCTTCCTCACAGATCTGACCACCATCCTATAGCCATCTCAGAGGGGAAATGAGACAAGAGACAGCCTCCCCCATTGCAATCTCCCAGAGCTCAGAGAATTCGCTTTAAAAACAAAAATGCTCACACATAAACAACAGCTACAGATTTAACCCCAAGTGTCAAATGTAAAGAAGTGAGCAAATTGCTAAAATGAGTTGAAACACAGCCTCAGGACTTCTTACCACAAGCTGTTAGTCTCTGACCCGGGTTTATGATCTGATCCAATTAGCAGGTGCTACCTTAAAATTATAGAGCTAAAAGGGCACCTTAGAGATCATCTAGTCAAAGGATTTCAAATTATTTTTAGCCACCAAATATTTTCCTCAAACCAAATCTTATGCAAAGATGCAAACTGATAAAAGCGATAAAAGCACAGGAAATCTAGCAGAAGCTGATGTGGGGATTCCAGCATCCCACCCACCACTAACCCTATTACAGCCTCTGAGGAATGTAGTTTAATAACCACAGGATCTGGTCCAATGTCCTTATTCTATCAGCTAGGAAACTGAGGCCCTGAGAGGCTTCTATAGTTAGGCAGGGGCAGAGGCAGGTCTGGAAAGCTTCTGACAATAGTAAAAAATACTTTGTTGTTGTTGTTGTTGTTATGCAAAACTGTCTCTAATAGCACAGAAACCCGTTACTCTGGGCCAAATAATTTGTTCCATTCTGAGCCACTCCATGGAGAATTCTGAGAACTTCATGCAGAAGTCAGCCAACTCAGATTTGCTCAGCACCCATGGGTCATCATTCCCTAAGTGCCCCCTTCCAGAGATAACACTCTGATTGAGATAATCCTCTTTTACCCAGACTGGAAGGAAAAAGTGCCTCTACAGCTCAGGAGGAAAGAAAGCCTGGAATAGAAAAAGAAGAACAAAGATCTCCCCTCTCCATGGCAAACCATGTAACTGGCCCAAGATACGGGGTGAGGGGAGTGTGGTCAGAGACACCTGGGGGAGAATGACAGCCAGATGGTCTGATGTCCCAGAACCACCTAAAGGACAGCCTCTCACAATCCCTCCCTCTATGTTTAGTATTCAAGTAAGCCACTAACACTTAGAATCCAGGGGCCCACAAGGTTTGGTGAAAACCACGATTATACCTTCTTCAAAGTCCCAAAGAGCTTCTTGGAAAGGCTGTTCCAAGAGTGGGCTCTCAGGTCAGAGTGGGAACTAAGCCAGGAGGTGCCTCAAGCTGGTGTCTTCCATGGCAGCTCAGCCTAGCTGGGATTCTGCCGCTTAAAACCAGGAACCTCACATCATCCAGGGGCCACCATGCTTCTTCCCTGAACCACGCTGGAGAACAGGAAGCTGGATTACAATCCCTTCAGAGTGGGTCTAACGATTCCGTCTGTAGCGTCTATAGAGTGCCAAAGCTCCCACCACCTGCCCCACCCCTCGACATCCCTGGATCCTTGCTCAACTTTAAGGTAGGTCTCAGGTGTTCTGGAAGGAGGAATGAGTCATTCTAAATGAGTATCAGTGTATTCTGATGCATCAGTTCCTGCAATACTATTGATGTGCCCTGGTGTTTGAACCCTGGAAGGTACTAAAGTGCTTCCAAGAAGATGCCTTTAGCCTGGGGGCTGCACACTCTACATGCCAGTCTCTACCCCAAATCCACCCCCCAGCCTGCTAATGCCCAAGTTTTGAGCTGTCTGTGGTCAGCTGCGGTCAGCTCGCATGCTGAGCTGAGAAGCAAAGTGGACCCCAAGTGGTCCTCTGAAGAGTTGAACAGGCCTCCTAGACTGTTAGAGAGGGATTTGGGAGAACCAAATGCTCACACTTTTAAAAAAATTGCTATCCTGGACTAATAGCTAATGAAAGTTGAGAAAGTTCCCAGAAGATACTTCAAGACAAGCTAGTCATGTTTCAAGGAGCACGGCTGGATTCATCCAAGTGTAGAATCAGCTGGGTCTCTTTGCCCTTAAAGGCCGCCATGGTCAGTGAATTTCCTGGTGACAGCAAGACTGCAGGCTGAGCATCCCAGTCTCCAGATGTGTGCTGTGAGACACTGCGGCCATGGCCACTTGCGGCTCGTGGCTCCACATGTACAGACTGAGGGCATCTCTATCACTGCGGAGAGTTCTGGGGGGCAGTGCCTCTCTGGACCTTTTGTTCAGTTGTTTATTGGTCTGCCATCACCTATCTGAGCATCTCCTAGATCGGTAGCAGTATGCAAGATATGATGTCAGGTTGGGCTTCAGAGCAGCAGCGGTCTGCCTGGCTCTCAAAGGCTGAGCAGTAGCTCTGGGTGGAATGGGTTTGGAAAGATAGGGACTGCCTTACAGGGAGAAGAAGTGGCCTGTGCAGGAACAGCTCTCCCTCCCTTTGCTCCTCTGGACTCTGCCTTTGCTCAGTTCTTGGCATTTCTGCAGTTTTTGTTACTTAGCCATCAACTCTACTCTCCAGCTGGGGGGCTTGTTGAACCTCAGTTTCCTTATTCATAGAATGGGAGGAAGAGCCTTCTCACAGAATTATAATGTTTTTAAAGATTTTATTTATTTATTTGAGAGAGAAAGAGAGGGAGAGCACAGAGAAAGCAGCAGACTCCCCGCTGAGCAGAGAGCCTGACGCGGGGCTCGATCCCAGGACCCTGAGATCATGACCTGAGCTGAAAGCAGACGCTCAACTGACTGAGCCACCCACAGGTTTATTTTAATGAGCAAATAAAGCACAGCAGAGGAAGGTTTGCTGCACAGAGTGTGACACATACTAAAAGCTCAGCAAACATTAGTTCATTTTTTGTCACGATCATGTTTAAGCTGGAGGTCCTCAGGAACCACAGTTTCCTGGGTTTCTCCGCCCAGGCCCTGGCCGCCGAGGCTACACCCTGTGGTCCCCACATGTTCTGCCGATGTGTTTGGCCAAACTGCTATGGTTAATTGCAACTATTTGCAGCCCACAGTGGAGCCTTTTCTTTTTCCCTTGCTTTGTTTGGCAGCAGGTGGTTCTCATTATCACACAGGGAGGTGGTGGGAGGGAGGTCCTGTCACGTGCTGTGTGATTCTTGAGCCACTTGTCTCGTGCCCAGGGACTGTGGGCGAATTCTACTAGTTGCGCAGTTTGGACTCTTCTCTAGTTAACCTTTAGTCTTGTGGGGTGCAACCTAGGGACAGGGAGGGGCCATGGATTTTGGAATCAAAGCCAGGATTCTCAGAGTCCCAACTCCATCGCTCATTGGCAACCTTGGGCAAGTTGCTTATCCTCTCTGCACTTCGGTAACCTCATCTGTGGGCTAAGGGATTCATTCTGCTCAACTCATAGGACCCTTGTGAGGCATGCTATGATGACACACGGTAGGGCATCGTATAGGCAGTGTTGTTCTCTTTCCCTTCTGGTGTTAAGAATTCAATGATTCTAGTGTAGAGAGGCAGCTTTCAAGACATCATCTTGTTTATCCCAGTCGCTTATCCTTCATGCACCATATGTGGGCACTTCATTTTATGGTCTCACTGGGTTCTCTCAAGAGCCTATAAGAGAAAAATTTTCATTCCTTGATGGAGGTGAGGAAAACAGAACTCAGAGAGGTGCGGTAATATTTTCAATGTCAGGCAGCCAATGGCGGCAGAACTGGGAGTCCATTTCCAGCCTGTCTCTAAACTCATGCCCTCAGTCCGTTGTCTTGCCAATCCACAGCTGTGCCATGAGGAAGGCAAAGGGCTGATTGGGATGATTGGGTTTCTCTGCTGCATGCATTTGTGTGCATTCCACACCCAACATCATGGGGGAGGAACCGTGTGTATGTATTCCACACCTAACATCACAGGGGAATAACCATGTGTGTGTTTCATGCTTAACATCACAAGGGAGCAGATGTGTGTGCATTCCACCCCTAACATCACAGGGGAACAAAAGAGGAGCTAGGGACTCAGAGAGAGACAGTAATGGGAAAACATCTGGACAGGGCCACTCCGAACTTTCTAGCCATGCATTTTTTACGAGGCCCAGTGATTGGGGCAAGCTATTTGCCAAAAGGAGCTAGCACTCAGGCAGCAGCCTGGATAACTAGAATTGGACAAACTGACTTCATACAAATAAAATGACCCAGTAGGAACAGTAATCAGGGGTAGAACCCCATGTCCTCCCTGCTAGTTCTCTGGGCCCTCTTGTCTGCCCTAGTTAGATGCCCAATTGTTTCTCTCAGTCCTGGCCCCACCCCATCACCCAGAGCAAACTGTGATTATCAAAACTTTCAGTTCCTACTGCTGATTCACCTGTCTCTCCTGAATCAGCAGAACTGGAGGATATGCGCTCCCCAGAGAATCCTTCCTCTGGCTCGCTCCTGGAGAGCCAGTGACGATATCATAGCCTATATTTAAAGCACAGGCTCCAAAAGCTCTACTCGCAGATTCTATACAGAGTACCTTCTGTCCAGTTTCCACTTGGTAAGTGCATATCTTCTACGACACACCCCGCAGACACAGTGCAATGGCCTGGGCTCAATTTTGGGGGGTGCTAGGTCCCCCAAACCACTTCTCTTTGGAAAAAGACATAGGGATGATCTTCACGAACCAGGAGTTTTAGAGCAGGTAGCAGTTTCAGCCATGGAGTGGGAAACACGCACATATCACCATGGTCTGTTTGCTGGTGATTGCTTTCATAGTGTTTATGATGATGGGTATCCCACGCGATGTCAATAGTATGGACCTGTTTCATTATAGAGAATTTCATATTTTTCAAACACATCACACATAGGGATTGATTTATCCCCCTTTTCCAGGTACAAAAACCAAGAGGCAGGGTAGAAGCTTTGCAGCGAGCTCACTGCAAGGCTGGGACTGAACACAATGACCAGTCCTCATTCATTTCTTCATTAACAAGTATTTACCTACTGGGATTCTAAGTACTGGGGATGCAACAGTGAGCAAAATATACAAAACTTCCTTTTCTACAGCAAAGTTGAGTGAGACAGTCATTAAATAAAATTAAGAAGTAAATGACACATTCTGTGAGGTGAGGGGAGCCAGCAGGGGATGCGGAGGGGTCAGGGAGAGGGTGGCCCCTGTAGCCCCACAAACTTAAGCAAAGCCTGAGGACTTGGAAGAGGTGAGGGAGTTCCTGCTAAAGCTCTGGATTTTTCCAGTTTGCTTTCCCACCCTGAGCCACAAGTTGTGCACAGGAACGCTGTCTGAGAAGATGAATGGGCGATTTGTCAGAAGCTGAGACTTTCTTGGCTTGCCCCAGCCAGCAGTCGGTGTCACCTTGCCCGAGGGTTGCTTCTGAATGGCAGAAGAACAGAGGCCACAGAGGCCGCTCTGAGCCCAGGCGCTGTCCTTCCTCGTCAGGGATGTGATCCGAGGACTCAGGAAACCAAAGGATGTCTGCGTCACCACGAGAAAATCTTAATGAGCACAGGGAATGGAAACAGTGGGGGTGAGGTTTTAATTAGCAGAAAGGAAAAGGAGGGTAGTGGGGCTTCCCATTTTCATTATGAGTCACCAACCAGAGTGGGGAGCAGCGTCTGCAGTGCGCACACCGCCCCTCACTCCTGGACCCGCTCCTTCAGCGACAGAAGTGGGCTGTACACTTTCCTCCTTTCACCCACTCTCCTCCTGGGCTCCTGGTTCTTTTCTTTCTCTTGACACCCACATGCTCAGATTTCACAATCCCTTCTGGGCACCCTTGGACCCATCAGTCCAAACTGGGGTTTGGTCCTTCTTTGTCTGCTTTTGGTCTCCACTTCCCTCTCCACATGCCCTATCCCTCTTTCCTGCTCGCCTTTCCTATGCTGGGGCCAGGCCCGCAGCCTGTCACCCATTTATCAATGCATTCCAACTGTAACTCAGGTATTGATCTGTGTTTGTTGTTTTTTTTTCCCGTAAACTCGGGCTGTAAAGGTTTCATTAGCCTGCCTCACAGTCATTACATCAAGTAATAGGAAACATCCATCTTCCTGGGCTTCACTTCTGTACCCAATGGAGATCAGTTTGAAGAGCGTTAATCAAGCTATGAAAATCATTGGCAGCTCATTCCTTTATGATGAAAAAGCTGGTTTGCAGCCTCACTGGGTAGCAGAGGCCTGACACCTTTAGATACCTGCAGCAATTATGGGCTGTGTGGTTTCCGGCTTAGGGACACTATTTTTTGCCTAATGCCTGTATGCAAATCTCATTCCTTGTGATTCTCTGACTCACAGAGAGTAATAACAAGGCATGGGCAAGGGTGGGCTCCTCTGCAGATCCCTGAGCAGAAGAGGGGTTTGTCGGTCACTGCCATGGATCCCTGCCAAGGCCAGACCTGTACAAAGGTAGGAAAGGAGTCTATGGAAATGGTGTCTTGTCTATGGTTGAAGCCCAAATATCACTGACTTGCCCACTTACTGGCTCCTCCCACCCAGCCTTCCAGATAGAGCTCAGTTCTTCAAAGATCATTCTGGCTTCTCTGTGATTAGTGCAGAAGGTATAGAGGGAACAGAGACAGAGACACCAGCTAGGAGGAAATTGCAGCATCCCAGGTCAGTGGTGGTGGTGGCCAGGGCCAGGGTAGTCAGAGGAGGGATGCTGGGAAGAGCCGGGGAATGTGCTAGATAACTTAGAGACAGATATCTAGTCCCACTATAAGTCTGTGAGGCAAATATTATAAACCCATTTTCCAGATGAAAAGACTGAGGTGCGAAGAGTTGGAGACTTATCCCTGCTCACAGCTTCCTAATGTTGTTCCCTCTAGCCTAAAACTAGAGCAATCTTTTCTCTACAGCCATAATGGCAGCGCTTGTTTGATAGGAAGGGTTGGATGGAGCTGATGAAGGAAATAAGAGTAAATGTCTATTATGAACAGAGCCCCAAATCTATATCTATTAACTATCCTCCTCTAACACACTGATCTGCTCCTTGCACATATATTTCCTGTGTTCTTCCCCGTCTGGCTTAAGCTTTATTGTTTATTTCTCAAGTCTTTGAAAAACCTCAAACAGCAAAGAAAGGAGCTTCTATCCCCAGGGTATCAAAGGGGGAACCTGAAACACAGCAAACATCAAAGTTTCTGGAAGTCACCTGTTTTATCTTTAAAAATTTATATGAATGTTGTATTCTGCTTCACAATGCATCTATGTTTATGTTAGTATTTAAAACTATGTTGTAAATTGCAGTCCAGCATAACTTCTTAAAAGCCAAAGGATTTTAAAAAGTTTACCTTTCTGAATCATCTCTTATAATATTATAGGTACTTTGTACTGTTACTTACTATGTGCCAGGCATGGTTCAGGAATGTGTTATTCGAATGACCTCATGGTGAGGTTTCATTATCTCCATCTGCAGATGAGGAACTGGGTGCTCAGAGAAGGAAATATATTTGCCCAAGGACATGCAGTTAGTAGGTAGCAGAGTCAGGACTGGGATCTTAATATGTCTGTGCCAACACCTGTGCATGAGGCCACCTGCCACACATCCGCAGAGATTGGTGACCCAACTTGGAAAGCAGATCTAGATGGTGTCTGAAAGTTTATGCAAAAAAATAACATCACTCATGATTCAGGTGGGTTGAACACAAAGCACACTCAGTCTTCAGAGGAAAAAGCTAATGTGATTCTGGGACCCACCTCTGGAGGGCGGTAGCTGGCAGGTCAGCAGTCCTGTCCCAGGGTATCATTTGGTGTAAGGGAGGTAGATGGCCACAAGGTCTGGGATTTCTGGGCAGAGTTCTGACCGTCCACTCATAGTGGGGTCCAACTCAGGACTGAGGAACTGAGGTCTGTTTTCAGCCTTGCTGGAGGGGTTGATCAGAAAAAGCAGGTGCAAAGACCAGTCAAAAAAGAATATGAGCTCCAAGAGGGAAGCCAGTGAAATGAGGTTCCAGGCTTAACAGTGTGCAGGGCTTGAGAGGACAAGGGAGCAGAGGCTGCAACTTTGTTGGATCGGAGAGCTACCAGCCCATCCCCCGCCCCTCAGAGCGAGGTTTCTGCAGACCCCACCAACCAGCAGGTTGTTGGCTGTTCTCCTGCCTCCCCGGCCCAGTACAACTTAGGAGGTGGGGAGGGATGGCTCTAAGGTTAAGAAGTGTGCAGGCTCCATTTGCGAGATACTGAGAAAGTCAGCAGAGAAGAGGTCTACACAGCATTTCTTTTAATGGGTCATGGGTTCAAATCCCAGTCACTGTGGCCCAGCCCCCCTTTCAATTCTAATTTAAATTACAGTATGCTACTATGGCAGTTTGACTCTTGTTTATGTTTTTGACAAAGGGATACAACTTTAGACTAGTCTCCAAATAACGGCCTTCACATATTAAAACCTTTCTTTTTTCTTTTAAATGTAAACAGTCATGCCCAAAACCTACAAGGCAATTTGGCTACCTTCTTTTTCTCCAAATGTTCTACACTCTATTTATGGGCTAAGACAGAATCTGGACACAAAATGGAGGGGACCAAGATAGATCTCTTGATATTTTGCCATTCCTTATTCCCTGCTAACACTAGTCAATGGAAAATCCTGCGTGGGTCATTTTCACTCAATGTAACAAGAGGTCAAGATTCAGGCAAAGAGAGGAATGAGTTCATTTGCAACCTCAGGGCTAGAAGCACAGGCCCATTGCAAATCCCAAAAACAGTTAAAAGACAGGAAGCAAAGACTAAGGGTAAATTGTCAATAACCATCTTGGGAAAAAGGTTAATCTGGAGCTTCGGGGAACTTGTGTGAGGGCTGAGATCATTCAGAACCTGTTCAATATGTTAAAAGGCAGTCATTTCCCAGGGACACGGGGCACCTAGTTCCAGAAGGGATAGAGGAAGAATTAGAGAAAAGAGAAATTTCTATCATATCATACATTAACTATTTGTTAATTAACATTTATTGAGTTCAGCTCTATAACACACACTGTGCTACATACTTTATATGCATTTTATGTGATTTAACCTCTGAAAAGCATTGTAAAGAAGGAACTGAATTTTTTCCGGCTTTACAGATGAGGAAAGTATGGCTTAGAAGTGAATTCCCTAAGATGTGCTAGAATTGGGACTTCAACTCAGGTATGCATAAATACAAATCCTTTAGTCTTAACCATTACATTTTATTGTCTCTTTATACTACTTGTAATAACTTTGCTGTTGTTGTCTGGAGTTGAGTTAAACCTTAGATTATTTCAAATTTCGTATATAAACAGTTTGGGTTTCCTACCTCATTATGAGTTCTATTAGGAAGAGACAGTTTTATGCTTCTCTAATATTACCCCAAATGAAAAAATACCCTAAATATAATAATTTGCCTTTTCACAGTATTTTATAATCTTCAAAACATTTCTGCATATGTATATTTCCTCACTGCACTCTTCTGAGAAAAATAAGCCATTATTATCTCTAATTCACAGGTAAGAAAGCAGAGGCATAAGGATTTTTTGCAATGTGTCTCAGTTAGCAAATGGAAGAAAATGACCTGACTTCCTTGTTCACTGTACTTCTAGTACAATGCCCTTTTGTGTCAGGCACTGTTAGCTGCCTTCCTAAAAGCCAGTTCTCCTTGCTAAAAGGCAGAACCTCACCTCATGTTTGTTTAGGAATCAGAAGGGATCCTTTGATTTTAGGAAACATGAGCTTGGCCTCTAATCCAAGAGTGGGCAATAATCCCATTTTAGTTAATAAGATGTAAGCAAGGAGTGTTTTCCTCCTGAAAAGAGAAATACCCTGTGCTGCTCCATGTTTCCTAACTGGAATGCAGGACCTGATTCTTGGCATGCTGCAGCCATCTTATGAACATGCGGAGATAAACAGAGTTGCAGACATGCTGACTTGAGCCCTAACATCTTTCAGCTGCTGAACCAACATGAGCCACTGCCTACAACAGCATCTTTGTTATAATAAAACATAAAATTAACTTCTGTTACTTGTAATGGAAAGAGTTTCTACTGATTTCATTTTCTACTGCACCAGTGAAATGACACTTAGCTGATCTATCTTTGGAAGAAGATAATCTACAAACATGCTTTGTACAGCATGGCCAGCAAACACATTCATTATGTGAATGCAAGTATCATTGTTATTGTTACGTTTTATTTTAAACACCTACAGATATGATTTTGTGTTTCCACTTGGGTTCTTAGAACCTAGCTCCCCACAATGGAGAGGAAACATACTTTACTGAGAGGAAAGGCTGCTCTGACCAGTTGTCACTGAGCCAGGTGCTGGTCCTGTGATTTAAACTGCTATTATAGACAAGACTTCTCTGCCTCAGTTTTGCTTTCTGTTCACTAGCATTATAATGTCTACTCTCTCAGCTCAGAGTTTAGTGTGAAGACAAAATGGAGATAGGAAAGGAAATTAAAGGAGCAATGGGAGGGACATTTAACACTTATTAAGATGATTATTATGTCCTTGCATTGTGTTTGGCATTTTACCTATGAAATCTCATTAACTGGTGACCTTACAAGGTAAACATCTTCTCTCAACACTGAGGGACATGTTGGCGATATGGCAGGGTAAACTGAGATGTATTGACTCATCTCATGCCCACTAGGGATTTGAGTGGGTTGCCTGGGCCTGGAACCCTTCTTTGTCATTTTGAAGAGCTTCAGACTATAAAGCAGTCTGGGAGGGCCTCTCTTAGGCCAGGGCACTGGGTCACAAGGAACAAACTCAATAGAATTGATTTCTTAGATAGACTAAGTGGGAGTCTTTTCATCCTTACAGTGACGAGGTATTGAATTATAGGCATAAAAGGAATTTGAAAAAAGTGAGCTCTGTCCCCCAACTCTGTGCAGTCATCAGTTGGATAGAAAGCAGAATTTAGCTCTCTCTTCTCTAAGGACAATGATGGTTGGCCAGGGGAAGCTGCAGAATTTGCCAGGCACAAGCAGGGAAAGGATTGCTCAAAGCATAAAGAGAAGAGAAAGAAATCAGAGAAAAGAGTACCAATGCAGAACAGTCTTCCAGAAAACTGAGAGTAAGGGAAGGAACTCAGTCAGAGTCCCTACACCCAGTCTCCCACACTCACCCACCTCCCAGATTCTGTGTGGCTCTGAATCACTGAAACACAGAGACGAGTGTTTAAGCCTTCCTCAGGGACTATTACAGATTTGATTCATAAGTGAATAACAGTCCCTGTCCTCAAGGTGCTCAGTGTCTATATGGAAGCTTAAAGATGTAAAACCATGGGGAGCCTGGGTGGCTCAGTTGTTAAGCAGCTGCCTTCGGCTCAGGTCATGATCCCAGCATCCTGGGATTGAGCCCCGCACCCGCACTGGGCTCTCTGCTCAGCGGGAAGTCTGCTTCTTCCTCTCCCACTCCCCCTGCTTGTGTTCTCTCTCTCTCTCTCTCAAATAAATAAATAAAAAATCTTTAAAAAAAGATGTAATACCATAAATAGCAAATGTGGCAAGCATGGCATTGACCTTATGATTTGTAGCTGGAATCTCTTAGCTTTGCTTACTTCTTTATTTTGATCAGTAAAGTCTTCCTAAAAGACTGAGATACAGTTTTTTTTGAATGAGTGTTGGAAACCTGGGGCTCTTCAAATAGGCATACTATACTGAAATTTAGATAATGTATATAAAGCAGTTAATGCATTGCTTATTACACAGTAAGAAGGAAATAGGTGTTAAAAAGTTCAGGCTCCAGAGCCGGGATGCCTGAATTCAATCCTGTCTTCTCCATGTATTAGCTGTATGACCATGGTCAAGTTATTGGGTCTCTCTGTGACTTGATTTCCTCATCTGTAAAATGCAACAATAATGGAATCTACCTCCTGAGTTGTACAGAGACCAAATGAATTAACACATGTGATGTATTTAATTGTGCCTGGCACATCGTAAGTGATCAATAAATTTCAGACACTGATAGGAATTGCCCCTTACATGGCAAGTAGCCATAGCAGTGGTAGTAAGCATAAGTTGGGGTTGGAAAACCAAAGACACATGCAACTGGCCCGTGATTGATTATCCACTGGGAAGACCCAGAAAATAAACACAGAATGTGGGAACACTACATCATTAATAGGAATGGCTATGATTTGATGAAGTCTTGAACAACTCTCAAATTCTCAATTCTTCTCAGATTTACATCTGGCCAGGGTAGACCACTGTGCTCCCAAGAAAACACAGAAAAAAAGAAAAGAACAACAAAGGAAGAAAAACATTGTGGAGAGTATAATTTACTGAATCTCTCCAACCTCAGCATTAAGTTAAGGTGAATTTGGGATAGGGGCAACTACTCTGATGTAATCTGAAGTGACTTTTCTGTTTGATATAAAGCCATAGAAAATGCACAGGGACAGTTTAAAGAACAAGCAAGGTGAGTGAGCTGCATTAAAATGGGAATGAAAAATAACCCAGAAAATGCTATTTATTGTAAAAATTGCTGGCATGCTTAGAGCTGCTTTGATCATCTTTGCCTCAAAGAAAGCAGAGCCAACAAAGTGAAGTTTCAGAAAAGGGCAGCAAAATGATCAGAGGCATAATGGGTGAAAGGAGGTCTTTATCCCTAGAAGGAAAGAAACAATTGGAAAAAAAAATTCTTTGGCTTAATAGAGATCTATTGGATAATGAATGGTGAGTAGCGGCCATTCAGGTGCTGCCCTCTCCCCTGTCCCAAATCACAAAAAATGAGAGGGAATTTGAAAGGACTGAAAATAGATAAATGGCCATCATATGTTTAAAGCCTCAACTGGGGGAACTGGCAGCCTCGGGGCATTTTTGAAGCAAACAATAGAGTGACTTTCTACGAAGATCAAAAGTTCTGCTCTTGCCCAATAGCAGCTCATCATCCAGGGGTGTTTGCTGAAAAACAGAGGGGCAATGCCCTGCACCAGACCCTCTGCAATACAGACAGCCCTTCCCTGTGGCTGTTCACAGGGACGGTTCGTTGAAATGGAGGCAGCGGGGGCAGAAGAAAGACTGAATTTATTTTCCCTTTGGAATTCAGAAAATGCAATGGGATAAAGTTGAGAAGATACTTTCAGGTTTTAGATGATGTGAAGCAAGTTTTCCCACCCTCCAGTTACCCCACACCCCCTTCTCAAGAGAGAAAGAATTCCCTCAGGGCCCTAGCCACTCAAACTTGATCCAGGGCCAGTTATAGCACTTCCCCCAGGGAGCTTATTAAAAATGCAGAATGCTAGCCCCATCCCAGACCCCAGAATCAGAATCTGCATTGTGACAAAATTCACTGGTGATCTGCAGGCACATCAAAGTTTGAGGGTTTACTATAGTCTCCAGACATTCAAAGAAAAGATTAGGTGTGCCTCAACCCCAGCTGTGCCATTCACTCACCATGGGAACAGCCAACTGTTATCTTATCTCTGTGAGCTGCAATATCTTCATCCAAAAACTGGGAACTAAATTCCTGAGTATTAAATTGGATAATGCATTTAAAGCATTAGGAAATAGATCTGACACATAATAAGAATTCAAAAAGCATTAGTGAATATGTAGGTTACTCTTGATGTTTAAAACTATCCAACACCAAGAAATGGGAAGACAGCCGCAAGAATGAGCCTGTGTTAGAAGAATGGAAAAACTGGGGGCGCGTGGATGGCACAGCCGATTAAGCTTCTGACTCTTTGTTTCGCGTTTCAGCTCATGTCTTAATCTCAGGGTCTTGGGATAGAGCCCTGATTCAGGATCCATGCTCAGTAGGGAGTCTGCTTGTCCCTCTCCCTCCCCCTCTGTCCCTACCCCTGCTCACAAATGCTCATGCACTATCTCAAATAAATAAAATCTTGAAAGAAAAAAAAGAATTAAAAAAAAACTGTATAAGCATTAAGAACAAGAGACAAAGACACTAACTAACTCAACATCCCAACTGTGAGTGAGATGCATACAAGAGCAGGGGACAGCGGAAACCTGACACTGTTTCAGAGTATGTAAATGGCTTTATGTAAGGCCAGCTGTGAACAGACTTGAGAGACAGGTAAATGGGTTACAAGTTCATCAAGAAAGATAATACATGGCTCGCCTGTGTCTATTATGTGTGTTCTTTTCTTGATCATTTATCAAACATTTCTGTATTATTTGATTTGTTCTTCAAAGTTGTTAAGATAAATTAATTGCTTTATAGTATCCTAAATAGTTATTATTTTGCTTTTTAACTGCCACCACAATAAAATACTGCATGATAATCACCTCGAATTTCTTACTAACTTTACCAAAGCAAGATTCAACCTGAGACTGAAATTATTCTTGTAGTAGTTATGCAATCCCAATATTATCAGAAGAAATAACTCAGTGGTGATAGTAAAATAATAGATTTTCATCAGCCTCAAATGACCAAAATAGTGGTAAGAAGGCATTACAGTCATAGAAATGATACAGGCTGCACCTAAAGTTCAGGTTAAGGAGGATTCTGGGAGTAGATGAAACTTGAATTTGGAGGTAGGGTCATCAAGTGGCTTGAGGCCATTCTCTTGGACCTGTATCCACAGCCTGAACTGGGTAGCTGAGTATCCCATCTATGATGGAGTCACTGTAATCACTTAGCTCATGCTCTCATCATTTAGATACCCTCTGGAGGGGACACTCCCTCCCATCCTTATCCTTCACCTAATTAATAAAATGAGTAATAAACAACCACCTGTTATACACAGACAGGTGTATACCCTTGTCAAAGGTCTTGGCTAAATCATCTGGATTGTTTCTAATAACAGTGTTAACGACCCTCTGCATTAGCTTCAGGTTGTAAAATATCTTCCCTTGATGTTTGTTCAATATTTTCATGAGAATTAGAAATATCTATTACAGACTCTAAGATACTAAACGGATCCTAGACCACAGTGCTATAATTCACGCTGAGGACTCAGCTGAAACCACACTACTTGGAGCCCTACTCTATCATTGACCAGAAAAAAAGGATATGCAGTCCTGAGACTGTCTAGAATTTTTCTCCCAAGGAATATATACACACCCACAACTGGAAATCATGGATTTCTAAGTAGATTTGTGTGGTTCACTAACTTCCTAAACAGAATGGTCACTATGTGTAGGTGAGTTTTGCGGCCAAACTGCCTACTCTGGTACTGAATTATATATTTTAACAATATGTAGATATGCAGGAGGACAAATACAAGAACAATTTAACTGATCAGTAATGTGGATTAACCAATAGGAGACATTAAAAATAGCCGGGAGCATATCCAGGGAGTATTAAAGAACCAATAAAGGTCATTTCTTTTATAAAAGAATGTGTTCCCTATTAATAAGCTTAGTGGTCCTGAGATTATGAGGGATCCAGGAAAATGAGCAGAAAAGATATCCCCTTGAGAGTTGCCTTCCAGGAAAATGAACAAATATCTTCTGCTTGTTCATTCGAAATCTCTTTGAACTTAAGAGAGAACTTAAGTCATATCTGTACTATTCAGAAGGCAGAACTTTCAGTTTCTAGATCTTGTTTTCCCTTGGTCCAAATTTCTTGCTATATCAATTAATGCCACTTTAAATAGCTGTCAAATCTATGTAAATGTATGTAATTTGCACATTCTGTAGCCTATGGACTGGAAGATGGGCTTGATGTCTTTCCCCTCCTCCAGCCCGGATCTCTCAACCCATATTCTATATTTTTAAACTGTCTACTATAAGTCTGCACTGGAATTGTCTTATATCACCCAATGTTAGCTAATGTAAAATAGAATTCATAATCTGCTCTTCCTTCTCCCCTATGTGTCTACATTCCAAATATCTCAGGCCTGTTCTTTATCAGCTGTACCCACTACACGAAGTCTAGAAACTTTTCTGCAATTTATGATCCATCCTTCTCCTTTTTTCTTGAATCTAACTTATTTCTTGGAAATAATTCTTTTTCTGAATTCTCTATCACAGTTACTCTCCTCCCCCACTCATTCCCAACATTCATTCACTTTAACACTCACTTAATAAATACTTTTTGGGCATTTATGATGTTCTAGGTCTCAGCACCTTTGAAGGACTGGACCCTATGAATGGGGGTCAGAAAGTAGCTTTGCAGTTTGAAACCCTGTCTTTTTGTTTTAGCTCCTTCTCTGGTTGAATTGATGTGATCTATTTCTCTTCCAGTTGGCTGCCACAGAGTAAAGTGAACTACTCTGCAGAAAGTAACATCATGCAGAGTCTAATTCTTTATAAATTGCTAGACATATTAAGAGACAAAAGCAAAAGTAAAAGAGATGGTAGAAAACAATCACAAGTGACACAGACTTGGGCTTTCAGAGATGGATTTTAAATAGTTATAATTAATATGTTCAAGAAAATGGATGACAGGTTGGAGAATTTCACCAGATAATGCAACATAAATAAACATATCAAACAAATTCTTGAACTGGAAAAAAAACCCTGAAATTATAAATCCCACAGATGGACTTCACAGCAGATTGGCTCTAACTAGCTTTATGAGGCCAACATAACTTTTTATGGAATGTGACAAAAACATTGTACAAAAAACGAAAAATGCAAACAATTTTTCTCAAAACTATAGTTTCAAAAATTCAAAACAAAATAATATAATTCAGCACATATGTATATTAATTAAAATATCATTTTATTAGATGCGGAACATTTGATGACATTCACAATTTATGATATAAAATTTTAAAACCTCTTATCAAAATAGAAATGACATTTATTAATTTTATAATTATTATCAACAACAACAAAACTACAGCAATAATATTTAATGGAATTTTAAAGACTTTCCTTTGAGACTAAGAACAATAACTACTATCACTACCTTTATGCTATATAATAGTGGACATAATAGCTTATGCAATAAGACAAAAAAAAAAAGGATTATCATAATTAGAACAAAAGAAAGAAAGCCATCCCTATTCACATTATTCAACAGTTGATGGCATGATGATGAGCCTAGAAAACTCTTTTTTTCAGCTCCCACACTTTATGAGCCTAGAAAATTTTAAATAACTAATGGAAAATAGCTATTATAATTAATAAGTAGATTTAGCAAGGTTATTGGATGTAATTACAATTTTATATATTATTTATTTTATATTTATTTATTTATATAATATATTAATATATGATATATAATATATATGATATATATTAGTATATTATATATGATATATAGTATATTTTATATAATATGTGATATATTATTTACATAATTTCATATATTATATTTCTATCCATTACCAACAATGAGATTATGAAAATTATAAAACCAGTCTTATTTACAACTTTATATAACATCAAACCTGAAAGAATAAATTTAACAAAACAGGTAGAACATATGTACACAGAAAACTACAAATTACTACTGAGAAAAATTAAAGAAATGCTAAATAAAGAAATATATCATGTTTATAGATCAGTAATTCAATAATTAAAAATTGTGAAAATACAAAAAAAAATTGTGAAAATACTAATTCTTCTCTTATATATACATAGATTCCAGGCAATCTGAATCAATATCCCAACAGTATCTTTTGGTGGAAAATGACCAATTAATATTAAAATGATCAAAATAAAAAGGACTTAAAATAACCAAGGCTATGTGGAAGAATAAGGAAAAAAAATGGAAGATTTGAAAAGCTAGATATCATGACTCATTAAAACATAACTTTAAAAAGAAAACTACACTAATTGAGAAAGTATAGTATTATGCAGTTAACAGGATAAGGAACCCAGAAAAAAATCCACTATAGCCATTTCATTTATGACCAAGGTAATACTCTGATGGATGAAGAAAAGATAATCTTTTCAATAAATGGTGTTGAATAAATTTAATATCAATGTTGGAAAAATAAAGTTTTACCATCTTTCTCACACTATATACAAAAGCAAATTTCAAATTGATTTTCGTTCCTAATGTAGAGGAAAAATAAAACTGCTAGAAGTTAGAAAGATCACTATTTACATTATTATATTGATTTAGGGAGATTTTTGAAAAGGGCATAAACAATATCAACCAAGAGAAAATGATTGATTAAAACAGACTTTGTTAAAACTAAAAATTTGTTTTCACAATTATGAAAGTAAAATCTCAAGTCTTAGATTGGAAGGAGATATTTACAATATATCTAACTGACAAGGGAGAGGACTTATATCCAGAATACATAAATAATACTTTTAAATCAATAAGGAGAAAATAAAACACAAAACATCATGTAAAAATGGGCAAAAGATTTGAACAGGCATTTCACAAAATGTTGTATATAAATGGCCTACAATCACATAAAAAGTATTCAATTTCATTAACCATCAGGAAAATATGAATTTTAAAATACTGAAATATTACCACATTGCTTACATTGAAATGACTGATAATACAAGTGTGGTTGAAGAGATAGAGCAACTGGAACTAGCATACAGGACTTGTGGGAGTGTAAGTTGGTATAACATTTTTTGGAAAACTGTTTTACAGTATTTCCTGAAGGTGAATACATGACCCAGAAATTCCACTCGTAAGTAAATAGAAATGCGTACGTATGGGGTGTCTAGGTGGCTCAGTTGGTTAAGTGGCTGCCTTCAGCTCAGGTCATGATCTCAGGCTCCTGGGATTGATCCCCATGTCAGGCTCCTTGCTCAGCAGGGAGTCTGCTTCTCCCTCTCCCTCTGTGCTCTCTCTCCCTGTCTCTCTTTCAAATAAATAAATAAAATACTTTTTAAAGATGTGTGCGTATATGCAACAAAGGTGCGCATGATAGTTTTCATGGCGACACCACTGACAGTAGACACAACTGCAAATAACTCAAACATCTACTAACACTACAGTATTTAAATTATGACATGTCTATGGAATGGAATCCTATAGAACAATGATAATAAACAAACTGTTGCTATATGCAAACATGGATGAATCCTTCAGACAAACAGTTGAGCACTAGAAGTTGGATACAAAAGTAGGCACAACATATAAATCCATTTCTGTAGACTGCCCAAAACAAACTGATGGTGGTAGAAGTTAGGACAAAGGTTACTTCTGGAGATCAGGTAGGTAAATAGGAAGGGTCATGAGGGAAGTTCTGTGGTGTTGGTAATATCCTATTTTCCCCCCTCTAGATGGTGATTTATTTATTTATTTTTAAAGATTTTATTTATTTGAGAGAGAGAGATACAACGAGAGAGGGAACACAAGCAAGGGGAGTGGGAGAGGGAGAGGGAGAAGCAGGATTCTCACTGAGCAGGGAGCCCGATATGGGGCTCCATCCCAGGACCCTGGGATCATGACCTGAGCCAAAGACAAACACTTAATGACTGAGCCATCCACGCACCCCTAGATGGTGATTTAATGGAAGTTTTGATTTTATAAATGTCAATTTATGTGTACACTTTTTCTTTGTGCACTTTTCTTGATAGATATTATACTTGAATTTCAAAATTCCTTAAAAGATGACTTTTAAAAAGAAAAAAAATAATTGACAGTGTCTATCTACAATGTTAACAAGTTAAATAAACTGAAGACAGTAAGTGAATATCATATTTTTTTAAATGGATGTTATTGACAATCTTGACAAGAACAATTTTAGTTTCCTCATATTAGCTACAACAATCTTCAACTTCTTTATTTAATTGCGGTAACCTTAGAGCTCTTCCTGACTTGAATATTTCCCTGATTTTAATTCACCAAGAATTTTTATGCTAGACAACCCTCATAAAAGACTTCTTTGCATCATGTGATTTCCTCAGGAATGTAATGGTTTTCTATTTTCAACCTTACCATGTCCACATTTCTCTTCTTAACATTAAGATTCCTCCATCACTTACTTCTCTCTTCTTGAAAACTTACTTTTGATTACTTGTCATGAGTTTTCCACCTTAGTCTGGCTGATTTCTTTACCAAATTCCATAAGTTTTATTTTCATTATCATCCACATTTCTTTATGACCTTTATTATTATTCATGCATTTATACCCAACATTAAAGTTCTCTTCTGCCACTGTAAACTACTGCAGAAATACTAGAATGCCTTGCCATTATAGATGAAGTTTCCAATACCTATGCCTACTGGAGAAAAGAATTCTATTGCACAGAGATCTTAGGACAAAAGATTTCATGAGAAAGAAGTCAGAAAACTCATAACTACTCAAATTCAGCCACAGAAAGAGTTAGTTACTTACCAGCTCTGAACCTATGATATGACAAGGTTAACCAGGGACAATCTTGATCTCAAAAACGATCCCTGTGAGTACTTGCTTTTTGTTTTTGAAAGTTATGGAGCCTTGAATATGAAGTTTTGAGGGAAAGATTATGGTATCTTTGGAGGATAATATTATCATCCTCTTGTTCACCCAGATGCTGAGACCTCTTCAGCTCACTGTTCTCCTCCTCTTCTTCCCCTTATTACTTGTCAACCCCCATGATTCTAACCTAATTAAATCTCTTGCACCAAACTCCCTCTTTTTCAACCCTATTGTCTTTGAGTTGGTTTAGATCCTTACTTCTTGTTTACACCATTGAAACAACTTCATAACTGAATCCTCTCTCTTCTGTGTATTCCTCTGTATTCCAGGTTCTAGAATACTAGAAGAATCTAAGTGAAAATAGTCCTCAAAAACTCCATCGGTCCTACACTGCCTACAAAATAATACCAGTAATAGAGCTTGGTATCCCAGGTCCTATGTAAACAGCACCAGTTCATTTTTCTAGCTTTGCCTCCCATCATGGCATTCTCTCTAACTGTGGACTTCCCCAAATACCCTACACATGATTACCTCCCTTACCTTTCCTCATGTTGTCTCTTCCCCTTAAGCTTCCTTAATTACCTCTACACTTATCCATTCCCTTTTATGTCTATGAAACTCCTGGCAAACCCTCAAGTCTTTATTAAAATTCTGTTCTCCAAAACTCAGATCTCCACTCCATGTTCATTTGACTTTCCTCCTCCCATTTACCCATGACCTCTAATCATAGCTTTATTTAAGCATCTATCACGGTTTGGATTATATCACAGGTACTTACATGTGTTCATCTGCCACTCTACAAAGTACATCTTTAAAATGAAAAAATTGTGTCTTAATTACCTTCACACTTCTTTCCCCATTATACTTGATCTGGCAGGTATCAATTGGTTGTTAATTGGGGTATCTCTTAATGCAATAGCCATAATCATCATTTTCATATTCTGGGGTATCTGTTACATGGATCACACCATTTGGTTTTCAAAACAACCAAGTAGAATGGTATTATGATATATAAAAAGTAAACCTATCTAGGAGTCACATCATCTGGATCTGAGGCTCTATCTCTGCCACTAATTTTGTGTGTGTGAGTCCAATTTCGAGGGCCAAGCCATGTCTTGTTTCTGGTTCCTCATGCCCCGAGCATTAAAAAGAAGGGACTAGACGAGCTCAGTATTTCCAAATACCAGGAGTACCAGTTCTGCGTGATACTCTCTCCAGTAGAAATAATTCTATGGTCAAATAAGTTGGGAAAATATCAAATAATATGTTCCCCTTGCAGACATTTGCACTATACTAGGTTTTCAAGTTGCAGGTCATGAACAATTAATAAACAGGATATGAAATTAAGTGGGTCGCAATGAATATTTCTCAGAATAAACTGGAATAAAAGACACCAGAGGCCATTACCTATAGAAAGGGTAAATATTGCTTCATGAAACTCTTGTTTAAGTTGTGTATGACTGTGTATGTGTGTACATGTGTGTATGCATGTCTTTTTTATTGAAGGTTTTGGCAAAACATGCTTTAGAAGCACTGTACTATATACTAGCATGTAAAAGGTTCTAAATTATCTTGCAGTAAACTTCCTATTTAATTCTTTTTTCCCAATCTTTTTCAACTTTAAATATTACCCACCCACCTCCACACACATTCCTGGAAGTCCACACTCCTCCCTTACGCTGTGGACGCAGCTTTCTCGTACTTGATCTGGGCTGTGACTCCCCCACTCTGTCCCTTCTGGCACAACAGAGTCAATAAATAAAGACACATCAACTGCTGTACTAGACTGGAAGAGAATCTTGGAGTAGAATTGTATACAAATCTTAGAGTGGAATCACAGTGACACAGCTTCATATATTCGAGTGTTTGATGTAGTGTCCTTCTAGATCTGCCTTGGACCTATGCTCAGAACCTCCTATTACTCTCTTGCTTCAGACCCAAAGTGCACAAACCTATTTCTCTTGACTCCCTTGGCACATGAGAAGTACAGTTTATCCTTTCTATGGCAAAAGCCCACCCTCAATCTCAGGTTAAATTGTTTTTCCACTTTGAAATCACTCAAGGCCCAACGCTGCATCACTAAGTTTTCACTACAGATTACCCTGAATTAAATTTATTTGCCTCTAGAGCCCAGCCCAGAATAAAGTGTCAAATGAAGTTTCTCTCCAGTAGCACTCTTCTCACCATGCCCTGTGCACCTCTACCTTATCCACGTTCTATCCTTTATCTCAAACCAGTGGTGTGTGCATGCGTGTGTGTTTTCACGAGTCCACCAGTAGCTCTTGAGAGGAGTACACTTTTCCAGGTTAATGTCTTCTCAAGTCAAATTTCAGTAAAATCAACTTAGCTTGATTCAGAGGGATTAAAGAATTTTAGAATGTTAGTTGACAGTTTCTTCTAGAACAGTAACGATTGGAATGTATGACTCAGATCATGTATAATACCCATGCCTCAGTTATAACAATAAGACAAGGCTAATATATTTAAAGAAAAAAATGATAAAAGGGTCTGATGTTTTCTTCTGAGACAAACAGCTTCCAAAGATAGGTGTATTAGTCAGAGCTCTCCAAAGAAATAGAGCCAATAGGACGTGTGTGTGTGTGTGTGTGTGTGTGTGTGTGTGTGTGTGTGTGTGCAGAAGAGAAATATTTCTTGTGATTATGAAGGTTGAGAAGTCCCAAGATACGTAGTTAGCAAGCTGGAGACCCAGGAGAGAAAACGGTATAAGCGCCCATTGGAAGGCAGGAAAAAGCCAATGTCCCAAGTCAATAGTCATGCAGGAGGAATTCCTTCCTACTTGCAGAAGGCTCAGTCTTTTGTTCTATTTAGCCCTTAATTGATTGGATGAGGTCCACCCACATTAGGGAGGACAATCTGCTTTACTGGGTCTACAAATTTAAATGCTAATCAAACCCTAAAACACTCTTACACACACAGCCAGAATAAAGTTTGATCAAATGTCCTGGCACCACATAGTCATGTTGACACATAAAATTAACTATCACAAAAGGGTTATTGGAACTATCATTGGCTTTTTTCATTCAAAACACAGAGGACAAGTAACATGGCCAGGACAGTGGGTGAAGAGGAGCATGTAAAATTAATTGACCAGAGGATGAGCAATGATGGGTGGAGTCTTTGCACCTGAGAGAGAGAGGAGAGGTAGAGATGGTAGCCTTCACACTACAGCTAATGCTGTTCCTAAAGGGGTCAATTGGCTAGTGGTTGCTATTGTCACTGTGGCTAGGGTGGCCAGCACAATTAGAAAAACATATAGCCAAGGATGTGAGTGACCACAGAAATGTGTAGGCAGAGCAGAGACTCTTAAAGTTCCAGAAACCAAAATCTAAGTTTAGGGGATAAATGACTGAAGGGAGTATTATGCACTACATGTTTGTGTCTCCCCAGCATTCATGTACTGAAACTTTAACCCAGCTCTGAGACCTTTAGGAGATAATGATGTTTAGATGAGGTCATGAGGATAGAACCCTCATGATGGGATTAGTGCCATTATACGAAGAGAAAGAGACCAGAGCTTTTTCTCTCCACTGTGTGAGGATACAGGAAGTTGACCTGTCTGCAAACCAAAAAACGATCTCTCACCAGACACCAGATCTGTGGGCACCTTCGTTTTGGACTTCCCAACCTGTAGAACTGTTAGCTCCCCAGTCTATGATATTTTGTTACAGCAGTGTTAACTCACTAAGACAGGGAGATCCTTCTTTGGAAAGTAGTACAAATGGCCCACAAAAAAATGTCATGCAGATTAATATAGCTCGGTTGTTAGGGAAGCTTGGGGAAGCCACAACCAACATGCATCAATGATATACATCAAATACCAAGTACGGCAGATTGAAGCAGTATTACTTCTCCTTCCTAACAAGACAGAAGCAGATGTCTCATATCCGCAGTGCCATGTCATGTGCAGATGTACACAAGCAAAAATAAAGAAACAGCTGGAAAAAAATTAATAATGCCATAACACTAGCAGCTGCAGCTTTTAAGAGAAAAGTGCTTAAAACAATATAAATTGAACCTAAACAAATAGAGAGCAATATTGTGGTGCACCAGTAGCCAATGTGCTCTAGTACATGGTTATCACATAAGATGATGACCAGCCTGCAGGGACGAATGTGGAGCCTGAGGGGAAGCTTGTAAAGACTGGGACCAACTCTGAGACTTTGCCTGTAGCTATCTATAGCTACAAGAATGTGCTAATCCCTTTGTGAGATCGCATCATTCCTGTGTTAGAAATATTTCAATTATTGATATAGGTAGCTTGGCTTATTTATTTAATAAACCTCTGTATAATTCAGTCGTCATCTTATGTGAGCTTTTTTCAATTCTTTAGCTTCCAAATCTCCCATTATATAATCACTGTATTGATGGGTTACATAGTGTTGGTGCCAAAGTCACCCAGACAATGCCCCTCCACCCTTATAGAAACACACTTGTAACTCACTGTTCTTAACTTGTATATCAGTTAGTTTTCCCACATAACAAATCACCCCCAAACCATGGCTTTAAACACCAAATGTGTATTATTTTTTTACAAGCTCTGGTGGGTTGCCTAAGTAGTTCTTGTCTGGAATGGTCTGGTTGATCTTTGGGATCAGTTAGTGGCTCAGCTAGGGCTATACAGACTCGGATGGCTTTCCTTTCTTGCTGACAGATGGTGTCTAGGGGAGTTGGTGGGGGGAGCAATAAAGATGACTTGTTCACTCGTCTCTTCTTACCCAACAGCCTCACCTGGGCTCATTCACATAGAAGTGGTCACAGGATTCATCAGAGCAGTGAAAGAGGGCAAGCCACAAAGCACAAGCAATTTCCAAGTCCTTGCTTATGTGACGTTTGCTAGTGTCTCATTGACCAACACAAGTTGCCTGGGCAAACCCAGAGTCAGGGCGGGAGAAGATAAAACAAAGGGAATGGCTGCTGCCATGTTATAAATAAGACACTACAACTGGGTATTGCCAGCCAGACCTGCTTCTTGATTAACATAACTGCTGCTACAGTGCAGCTCAGTTATGGCAGTCTCAATGATCCTTTACATGAATTTGCAACTATAGATTGTGTGCACCACATATAACCTGTCATATCTGATATGTTGTCACTCCTGCATGACACAAGGGTAATCACCACAAATGCATGAAAATTCCACACACTTGAGTATAACCCCATAACCTACAAACAAGGCTCTTTTTCATAATAATAATATGAAAATTATTATGATAATAAATTATTATGAAAATTATTATGATAATAATGATCACGTGCAAACTTCT
This sequence comes from Potos flavus, assembly GCA_028534135.1. Lineage (NCBI taxonomy): Eukaryota > Metazoa > Chordata > Mammalia > Carnivora > Procyonidae > Potos > Potos flavus. Next base: position 22,574,078 of record CM052884.1, on the reverse strand, counting down.
AACCAAGTTTTCTGCTTTCTGCTTCATGCCCTTTGATGACTCAGGAATATATGGGTAATGGACATAAGGTAAAGAAAACTTAATATGCAAAATTCTAAACCCACAGAACAGATAAATTAGGGAGTAGAGAGTGAGTCATCCCATCACAATAGGCTTCTTCACTCTTACATCAGGATTCTTTAAAAATAGCTCCCCAAGGGCCCCTAAAATAAAACTCATCACCAAACTTTACATGTAAATCCCAGGGACAACGCCCACTGAATCTAACAAGGGATTTCCGTATTGATTATTCTATGCTTGGCTTTTGCTTGACTTAACCTCTGCCTGCCTAAAGGGTCAGTAAAGAACTGTGTCCTACTTGAAAAAGTATACGAATCAAACCAGCAATACTATGCCCAGAGGACATCTATAAAGCTCATACCATACATGATTTCAGACACGTGAACATTTCATCTAGTATTACAGTCTTGTGGAAACTGAACCTACTTCTCTTCCCAGAAGGAGAGAATTAAGTTCAACCATCAGCTTTAAAGGGTCAAGGGGTGCGGGGGAGGGGTGGTGTCAATCAGGTAGAGCAAGGATCAAACTGGGGATGGAAATCCTTGCACTTCCCAGGGCAATGTCTCAAGTGTCCAGCCCCCCCACCCCACACACACCACCTGCTTCCTCCTCTCCAGCTGGCTCCCGACTTTGCCATGATTCATTTTCTTCTCTTGATTGACACAGCCTTTAAAGAGCAAGCATCTCCATCCCCTTGCTGTGTGTTCAAGCATGGCAACACAGGAGGCCTGGAATCCATTAACGGTAAGAATAGCAGGACCCAGTCCTCCACCTCACAGCCCCTGCTCCGTGCTGCCCTCCATTCTGTTCCACTGGGGCTGTTGGGAGCTAGCAGGTTACATAACATCTTATAGAAGGCTCCTGTTTAAAACTCTGATAGGTGACAGCCCAGATGACAAACAGCCTTCAGTCTGTCAAGCGAACATCCCCAAAGCATCTGCATTTACTGGGCTGCTATTTTCTTTCTTGTAGTTTAGCAGTGCTGCACTTGGCTATTCAGGCCCTTCCAGGGGATGGGAGCTGCTGTGTCTCAGTAAGGGGCTGTCAAATTGTCCCACTTTTCCTGCCTAATTCATACAGGAGTATCCATATTTATATTGATCTAGGCACATGAATGGCATACTCATGCTAGGCATCAACTCGGCAGAGATGATCCAAAGCAACTTTGCACTCACTGAAAATTTCAAGTTACCCACAAAACACATATATTTAGCCTTGTCACTGATGTGATTTGTTTCCCCGCTACAAACAGAAATCACATCAGGGACTAAATATATATGTGATACACACACACACACACACACACACACACAAACACAGTATATAATTATATGTAGTTTCTTTACTATATTAATTTTTTAGAAATCCTGTCCACTGTTCAGTCTGATTGTCAATTTCCTACTTCAGCTTGCCTAAAAATTAAATGCTTTTAGCTCCCATTGTCAATATGCCCCCTTAGAGCTCTGTTCTAAGCCAATATACAGATGTAACTCTAACAAAATGCAAACCATGGAGGGAACAAAACATTACTCTGACTGTCTCAAGCCTGTCGCGTCACAAATCTACGTGGGCCAAGATGGAATGTGCATATTTCCCCATTACTGAAATTTCCTATTTCTGCTATTGTGGCAAAAAATATAACCTGGACCATTTAAGCTCATCTGTTTCTTCTGGCTTAAAACTCAGTATCTTCTAGCTAAACACTCACATCCCATGCCCCCCTCAGCCCTCCGGGTCTATGACCTGGGTGTGGAGAGGAGGAAGAGTGACACACTCTCTCATCTAGGACTGTCAGGGAAGTTGTCACCTAGTGCATTCCCATCCTCCACCTTTGTCAGTTACCTGTGAGATGCAGCTGGCCTCTTCTGGTCCCTGTCATCTTCCTTTGGTGTCTTCTGCGGATATCCACCATTCCAGCGTCCTGTGATAGCCAGGAGTAAATAGTCTACATCATCGGTGATCCAGTCACAGGCTCCCTCGTTCTTCAGGGCCTCCCTGGGGGCTCAGCCCCACTGCTCCCAAATGCTCTTCATGACTGTGAGGGGGTGCTGGGATTCTGCAAAGCTGTCTCTAGATGGTTTTCATTCACTCGGGTTACTCCACAGCTAAGGTGTTCTATGGCTACTGTATATAGTGAGTTACACCAGGTAGAGGGGAGGGGACTGTATACGTCTCCTCTGTTCGCCTTGTTTGAACTTACCTGGGATATTTGGCCACCATCCATCATCTACCATTCATCCACTGTTAGCTCTGAGAGGGTATAGAGGTGGGCTCCTATGTAGTGGGGTCCATAACTTTGACATTGTCTCAATAGCCACTTTCTCATCTCTCTGGAAACCATTGCAATCAGAAAGGGTTCTGATCCCTTCTTCAGGCTGGGTGGAATCTCACATTTCCATTATTATGTATTTTTCTACTCCATTGTTGCTATGAATTACATTTTATGCCTTCATACTTTTCTTCTCTCAAAAAGCCCATCACTGGCAAATCAAAAGTTTACATTTTCAAGACTTTTGTTTCTGCTCTCCATTAAATTATGTACTTAATAACAAAATGGACTCACATTTTAGTATCTACCCACGTTCCCCCAAGAACAGTGCTTATAAGAAACTGTTGTCTAAATCTTGGCACAGAGGGTCGTAAGTACTTAAAAACTTGGCGTCCTGTTATGGGGATAAGAAGAAAGAGTTTATATCCAAAAATTGTATCTATTCCTTTCTTGTGAGAAATCCATACTCATGTTCTTTCAGAACAAAAACACTTAATATACAGATGGGTGTTGATTATTACCACTGTTACCCACTATAAGCTATACTATTACTAGTACAAAATGGCATTCCTTTAACTCTTTTATCAGAAGGACTTATTCATATCTATTTTAACAGCATGGACTTCATCGTATTTGCATGTCAGCAGGACTAAATTCTGTACATAACGTGTCACTCACAGCACCTGCTGGGTGGCCACCTTTTTGGGGGCAAGGACAGCACCTACCTTGCTCACTGCATATGTCTAGGGCCCAACATGATGCCTGCATGCAGTCGGCGCTCTGTAGGTGTTGGCTGACTCCATCCCCTTCACGACTGCTGAAAGGGGGTTCCAAGCAGAACAGGATTAAAATAGCCAGATTTAGGTTTTGTCTGCCTGATATACTCTCCAGACAGGAGACATGAATGTATAACATACTGGAATTTTAGACTCCCTATTGGCTAAATTCATCCTGAGAAAATGAAACAAACATAAAGCTGCTGCTAGAGAAAAAGAGAAGTTTCTTGAAAGGGAAATTCAAGACCAAGGACACCGGTGTCTCTTGGTTGCTGTAATCTGAGGGCACAATGAGATGCCACCCCTAACAAAAACTTGGCCTTCACAGACCATGCTGGTGCTCAGTTAAAAAAAACCGTCAAGCCGAGTGTTTAAATATCAGCTCTTAACAGTGTTGCCCCTCACAAGAAAGACAGCCAGATTTTGTGCACCCACTCTCCTTAGGCCAAGATTAGTGTGTGCCTGAGAGAAGAGAGAAGGCTCTTTTGGGACATAGGAAAGGATTTCAGGAAGGGGTGGGTGGAAGCATCTCTCAGAGCTCAGAGGCAGCTGGAGCAAATCGATCAAACAGAGCCATCCTGAGGTTTGCCCTCCAGGTAGGCAGCTTTGCTAGAGTTTGCCATGCTTTGTGCTTAGAATAGCCCCTCAAGGAAAAGCAGCTATAGAGAGCCAGCTCTTTATACGCTCAGACATTTAACCTTCCCCCAAAGCCCATGGTCTATCCCCCATACTTGTCTTTGCTTTATCCCCTCTTTATAGTTCAAGCTTTATTCCTCTTATCACCCTTCCAATATTTGTTAGATTTATAGATAATATGTTCTATAATTTTTAAAATATTTTTAAAATCAACTCAACTCATATTATTTAGAAGCATGGATTTTAAAAATGCATGCATACCAATAATACATGTATATCAATGATAGTGATACTAGACACCCATATCTAAGTTTCATAAAACGGTAAAGAACTTCAGGGAGTGCTAAAACCTTTGAAACCACACTACCTGGGTTTGAATTCTGCCTCTCCTCTTTCCTACCTGTGTGGCTCCTGGAATTTGATTTTATCTTCCTCAACAGGGAGATAATAAAATTTTATTTCATTGAATTACCATGAAGATTAAATGAATTAATTTACAAGTAAGGTCTTTCAAACACTGCCCAGGTTATGTGCACTTAACAAATGTTAAGTAATATTAGTATTATTTATCCTCTTCCTCCCTTCTTACCATTGCTTTTACAACCCACAGATGTTGCTGAGATGCCCCATTGAGCACTGGTCAAAATCACAGAAAATTAGTGTTCATGTGTGGAATCTTCTCATCTTTAGGTCTCAGCTCAAATGTCACTTTCTGGGAACAGAGGCTCCCTTGCCCATCCTGGGTCCACCGTGCCACTGTCCACCATCACTCCCATCAGAGCTCTTAGATGAAGTTCATTTCTTGAACATACAACAGCCTATACTGGTTTCACTCATTTATTTGTTAAATGTTTATACATTATTTTTATCTAAATAGATGCCCATACATTGCAGCATATTTTGTTCTCCTTTAGACTACAAAATGCATTCAAAGACTGTCTGCCTTTTCTTGGCTGTATCCCCAGGGCCTCATGCAGGCAGTGTACGGTAAGAGTTAACAAGTATCCGTTGAATGAAGAAAGGATGGATTGCTATTATCTTGCAGGCAAGGAAAATCCGGCTCAGTAGATAGATAAAAGTACCTTCCCCAAGGTCATCTGATACTCAAGGGCAGGACAGGGAAGAAGTCTAGCGCTAGTTCAATTGCAGCAATACCACGTGTGTAAGAGGCTAGAATAGTGTGCACAGTGTGATCACAGCCCCCCAGGAGTCCTCAACACCTTTATAGGAGCCCCTCAGGGGACAAAATTATTTTCATATTTATACTAAGAATGTTATTTGGCTTTTTCACTCAGTTGGCATTCGCCCTGGAGATACAAAAGCAAGAGTGGGTAAAAACGCTGACCACTTAGCAGGAACTAAGGCACAGGCACCAAACTGTCTTAGCCATTGTATTTTTCACTGCCACATGCTCACAGTAAGGAAAATAAAAAAGCCAGTTCACCTAAGAATACCTTCTAAAGAAACAGTAAAAATGATTAATTTTATTAAGCTTCAATCCTTACATATAAACATCCTCAATATTCTGTGTGACAGACTGATGTCCACATAAAAAATGGGCTGGCAAAACCAATTATTAAGGTTATCTCAAGGAAATGAACATGCGTGATTAAGTTGTGAACTCAACTAGCCACTTTTTCTTGTTTTTTATTGAAGAATAATTGACATACGTTATTGTAGTCATTCCAGATGTACAGTAGAGTGAGTCAATATTTACAAACATTAAGAAATGGTCACCACAGTAAGTGTAGTTACCGTCTGTCACCATACAAAGTTGTTAGCCACTTTTTTCTTGGAACACAATTTTGCTTGAAAGAACAAATTTCAGACAAACCATGGTTATTCAGAGTTGGGCATTTGGCAGACATTTTCTCAAAAATGAGCAAAGGGAGCCTACCAGTTAAGGGAAAACAACTTAGAGTATTTGTTGCCAATGACAAAATGTGAGCATCTGAGCAAAAATCAGAATTTAAAAAAAAAATGTGTGTCTGCAACCATGAGCTAGACAGTGTCCCAATACTCAAAGAGGATTTTTTCTTATATGATCAGTAGTTGTATTAATAAAGGGTATTTTTTTTAATACATTGGATTAAAAAGCATGTCAACTTTTGGATGATCTGAATAGCTCAACAAACCAGTATTTTCCAAATGGCTAATGCCCAATGTTATGAAACCACACAGCAGTAAAATATCCAAGAATTTCTATATAACAGACTATAAGACTTCACTAATGTGATTTCAGATTCCATATTACTCTTAACCTTTAAGAAACTACTGCAAACTGTCAAGTTTTGGTGTAGTAGCAAAGAGTATCCATAATTATTTGGAAAACCTGTGAGAATATGTCTCCTTTTTCCTACTACATATCTGTATGAGGCCCAATTTTCTTCACATATTTCAACAAAAACCAACCTATTCCAACAAATTGAATACAAAAGCAGGTAAGAGGATCTAACTGAGTTCTATTGTCAGACATTAAAGAGATTTGCAAAATGTAAAATAATGATACTTTTCTTACTAAATTGTTCTTATTTTGGGAACTGTGGTTAGTTTTCATAAAAACATTTTATGAAGGGTTTATTGTTATTTTACAGCAACAAATATTCTCTTTTTTTCAGTTTTTCTTTCTCATATGGCAAATAGTGAAATGATAACTCACAAAATAATACTACTTTGAGGACCTCAAGTATTTTAAGTGTGTAAAGGGGATCCCGAGACCATGGTTTTAGAACTGCTGAATTTGAACATACCAGCTGATGTTCAAACCCGTAAGTGTTTATGGGAGTATATGGAGGTCTCCTGGTCGATGAGTTCAAGGGTCATAAAGCTCATACTATCTTCTGATCTGTGATATAGCTCTGCAAGGCCATATTAGTATCATTTTAGAATTAACAAATGATTTGTAAAATTTTAAAATTAGTAAATAATACCTATCTATTGATCGGGATATTGGTAAAAAAAAATCTTCAGGGGTAAAACGATTTATTTTTTCACACATGGTAAATGTACATATTTCATGGACTCTGCTGCCTATCTCTTCACTCCAGGATCCTGGCTAAGGCAGCATCTAGTGTTGCTTCACTCCAGGATCCTGGCTAAGGCAGCATTTGAAGTGTTGCTGGTTGTGTTGGCAGGGGAGGGGAATGTGATGAATTGTCCATCCTAAGAGGACCAGCTCTTAAATATCCCACCAAGAAGTGGTGGGTGGCACTTCCACATATATGTCATTGACCAAAGCAAATCTCATGACTCTGCCAATTTCCCAGAGGTCAGGGACTTGCCATCTTGCCATGAAACTGTGATCCAGGAAGTAGGGAGGTTGGGGTGCAGGATTTGTGAGAGTCAGGATGTATGAGCAGCTCTCATGGCTATCCCAATATACTGCTCCATTCTGAACATAAAACCTCATTTATGAAATTTACTGATATCTGATTCTTAATTTAGTCATCCATAATTTTTCATACTTAAGTTATTTTGTTCATAATGTTTTGTGTTCTTTTCATTTGACATCATTTTAAATGTCTCCATGGTTCTTGCATTTTTCATTTTAATGTCAATATTAAATTTTACTCTATTGATAAATTGTAATTTTAGACATTTCTTAATTGTCATTTATTTGGATGGTAGCTAGTCTTTCACTATTACAGATGGCATGGCAAAGCACATCATTATAAGCAAATATTTTTAAAAAATGATTTATTTGGAGTTACCAAGTCAAGAAGTAGGATGGATTTTTGTAAGGACACATCTTACATAATGCCTGCTTTTTTATAAACTTTTGTGGACGAGGATCTGGCCTTATTCATTTCTGTATCCCAGGAGCCTAACAAAATACCTGGAATTTGGTAAGCATTCAATACATGTCCACTGAATGAATGGCTTTTGCCAGATTGCCTTCCAGAATTATTACGCCAATTTACAATGTCACCAGTACAGAATTATATCGCTCTAACAGACTCTTTAATAGTTTGATCAGTGGTTTTCCTTTCATTTATTTAATGATTAGCAGGGCTAAAAAGAATTCTAAGATTTTTCTTCTACCATTTGTATTTTCTTTCACGTGTGCTCCCCTTAGTAAAGTGAATCTGGTGATCCCTCTGGAATTTATATACTGTCCCCACATATTTTTGTTTTCAAAGATTTGGGGACACTGACTGTGGGCTCATGGAAAGAAGAAAATAAATTAGGAATAAGTGGAGGTGGAGCCAATGGACTAGGCTGAAGAAATAAAGCAGAAGATTTCGTTATTGTTGTTATATTATTCCTGCTGCTATTACTACTAGCCCACCAGCAGATACCACGGATCGAACACACTTTGTAAATATCATCTCTAGTCTATGTAACATTATTGAAAGTTAGAAACTATGATAGCTCCATTTTTTTAGGTGATGGAAAAGTTGCAATTGCCCCAAAGTGCACAGGTAGAAAGAAGCAAGTCAGAAGTTGGATCTGTGTTTGTCTGAACTTGGATCCTGAGCTTGTTCTCTCTGCTTTCCGTCGCCTCCCACCGCTCACTGAAGGGTCACATCAACAATCTAAAGCAGAGTTTAGGGAGGAAGAGTTCACTTGGGCCCGTGGGGCTGAACTTTTGGGTCAGGTGTCTGCACGCAGAGGCGCTGGTGGCGATACTACTGTGATACTAACAAGTGTTACGGGATTTGTGTCTCCTTAGTGCCCAGGTTCTCAGTCACGTGGCTTCGAAGAAGGAAGAGGTAGGCCAGATGAAGAGTGGTGAGCAGCAGAGCAAAGTTTATTGGGCAAGAGTATAAAGCTCCCGGAGAGGGAGGGGGGCCCAAGTGGGTTGCCCCTGGATTTTCTAAATTTTGGGGGTTTTAGGAGTTCTTTTGCAGAACTATCTTAAGCAATCAGGGTGTGCTGAGTCGTGCCAGTCAGGGCTTTGGTCACGTATCTGTTTACTTATTTTGTTAATGTTCATGTGCTGATGGTCTTTTTTTTTGCTGACATCTGGGGGCTTAGGTCTTAACTGCCCCTTTCCCATGATATTGACCAATGCTTTTGTGGCTAATTGTCTTACTTTAGGACTTTTTGCAGAAGTCATTTCCCCAAAGGCTGCAAAAAAGATTGTCAGGGTGGTCCGTCTAAGCTGCAAAACAAGATGTCAGCGCTGTTTTATCTTAGCTGTCCTGACTCCATATCTTCTTGTTGGGGACCCTGGCCCTGACTACCTAACTGCCCAACTATCTTCTAACGCAAGGACATGTGGCCTGAGGCAGGGTCCCCAGTGGCATCTGAGGTCATGCAGCACAGGACCTAGGCCTCAAGGACAAGGGTGTGCAGTAAAGAGGTAGGTTATCAGAGCCCAGTCGAGAAGGTGTCATCTCAAAGCAGGTGTCTTTCAGTGGAAGAGCAGAAGGACAAACCAAGGAAGAAGGCAGCAGCCCAGGAGGAGGGCTGCAGCTTGCTGGGCACTCTAGGCTCACAGTGGGTCTCAGATTTAGGCGGCAGACAAGTTCTAGACCTCTCCTTCTGCTGATAGGCACTGGCTATGAAGCCAACTGATGGAAACCTCTTCCTTAGTTCTCCAACAGGCAGCCTCTAGTCACATATGACTGTTGACATTTAAATTAATTAAATGGAATAAAATTAAAACATCAGTTCCCCAGTGACACTAGCTACATTTCAAGGGCTAGTATCCACATGTGTCTAGTGACTACTGTATTGGGCATCACAGATATAGGAGTCTGTCATCAGAGAAAGTTCTGTTTGGACAGCAGCTAGACCCCTGCTCCTCAAGATGGACCACCAGTAACAGCAGCAGCTTCATGGAGGAGCTTGTGAGAAATGCAGAATCTCAGACCCTGCTCTAGCCTTACTGCCCTGGAAGTTTCAGACTACAAGATCCACAGGTGATGTGTAGACACATTCAGGTTCAGGGGCACCTGTCTGGGCAGGCTCAGGAAATCAGCAGCTGTGCTACCTGCAGGACGTGGGGCTAAGGAAGAGAAACTAACCTTTAATTTGTCATCTTTACTACAACCGTTTCCCCTGGTCTATTGCTTTTCCTTTTATTTTAGTTTTGTTCATTTTTTATGAACATATTTTTGGAACCTATTAATATTTAAAAGACTGTGATGGTGGGAGCCCGCCTTGGCTCTTACATGGGAACAGTCATATCCCTCAGCCCCCCTTCTCTCTCCTGCTCCTCCTTCCCCTTCTCCACCTTCTTCCCCACCCCCTTCTCCACCCCCCTGTCCCTCCTGTTTTCCCCTTCCCCACTCCTCCTTCTCCCTTCTTCCTCCACCTCTTCCCTCTCCCCTTAGATTTTGGCTCTGTACCCAACACCCCTGCAGCATCCCTCCACAGAAATGGTGATTTCTCCAGCTCAGAGCTGTGCAGTTTTAGCAGCATCAGAGAAGCAACTGGAAAGACTCCTCACACCCGCTTTTGCAGCGCAACCCTGTATGATGCTGGAGAGCGTTTATATATTCCCAGGCAGTGATGGGGGCCCATCTTGCAAGGCCTCATAAATATTTAACAACAAGCACTTTGTAAAGAAGAGTGTTATTAAGGGCGGTGCTGCCAGCAGCTTCAGAGGTGCCCATATATCAGGAGCTGCTAATGCTGTGTGGACACAACCCTTTTGCTATAATAGCCCCAGGCAAATCAGCTCCTTATCTTTTAGGGGGAGTTGGGGGAGAATTTAGAGGAATTTGCAAATGTCCTTGCTCCCCAGAAGAAAGAAGCAAGTTCCTCTCCTAATAGAGAAGTGCCTTCCAAAAAAAAATCATGCATCTCAGAGAGAAAAAGCAGTAACCAGAAGGGGGGAGAAAAAAAAACAACATATATATATACATAGTGTATGTGTATACACACACACACACACACACACACACACTCATATGTGTGCTTGTATGTCTACATAGAATGTCCACACAAAGAAGATGCCTGCGCACCCATTTTTAGCAGGGCTTTTATTCCTATGCTAACAGATGAATCTTTTATCCCCATGGAAGCCAGGACCAGGCCACTTATTTCAACACTTCAAGCTTTAATGATACTGTTTCAGTTTTCTTTACTCTGTGGATTGGATACAGCACATTGCAATTCAAATCGCCTCAAACACCATAGTAAGCATGAGGTGATCACATTTCTTCCTAAGTGTAAATGACTCTCCACAGGGGACTCATTCTGAGAGTGTGGGGGGCTGGGGCAGCACTGCCCAGACAACTTCTTTTTCCCCAGATGATCATCACTGGAGGTAAATGCTTGGAAGATTAAAGTCCCCAATCCATGAAGCAAATTCCAGTTAGGTTCAGAAAATATCCTCCACTGGCCACTCTTAGTACAACCAATAAATCACAAAGGATTAGAAAATGAAAGGTTGTATGTAGTGTGTGTGTGTGTGTGTGTGTGTGTATCATGCTTATTGCATTTTTTTCCCAAAACAACTCTTGTGAAAGGGTTTGCAAAGTTAAGTTGACTGGCTCAAGATGACCCACAGAAGCCATTGAAAGAACACTTGTGTGTTTTCTACAATAAACACTGCCCCCCCCCACCAACGTCTGCCAGGAAAGCAATTGACTTTTGAGCACTGGCATGGATTACGTTCCAGACAAATAAACGTTTCCCTGGAAATCCCCTTACACATGCAGAGCAGAGTCCCACCACTATATACATGAGGGGGAACTGCTTATGCAAAGTATCGATGCATCTGCCTTTTTGTGAGTGATTCTGCTCTGTAGTTAGCAAATTGCCCAGAGCCTGGCCAGCAGCCCTGTGTTTGCTGAGAACAGGTGAGAGAACCTTAAGAAAACCGCGTGTGCTGACTGAACCATGCCCTAATGTAGCCATCACAAACCTGTCCTACATATTCATAAGCAAGCAGTTTCCAATATATACACTTTGTGCCAAGTCATAATCAAAAAGTTCATTTTTAAGTTAGTTGCTTGGGACCTGGAATAAACTTTCCTATAGAAAGGATGTTATAAATAGAGCTCGAGCCTAGCCCACAAATGATTATCTAATCCGTAATGTGGTTCCAGTATTATATAGTTGCAAGGAAACTTTGCAGAAAACAATAACTGTACCATACCAGTAATTAAACCAAACAGTGGAACAATAAAATGAAATGTCTTTTTCTTTTTACATGGAAGCTCATTCGTGAAGAAAGTAAGATTAATTGGAGAAGGATAAGCAGTTAAATGGAGACTGTGTGGTGCTCTTGAAGGAGGCTTTGGGGTTACCTCAAGGGCTGTTGAGGTTGATGGCACAGGCTCTTTACTATGTCTCATTTCACTTCAAAACTTATGACTTGCCTTCTGCTTGATACAGGTATATAGCTAGCACTACTTGTACTCATCCTCCAAAATTAGAGTCAGTTTTTATGTTTTCCTCACCAGTTGAAAAAAGAGAGCAAGGGAAATTGGGAGGAGGAGGAGGGAAGAAAAGAAGAGAGAGAGCATGGAGGGAAAAAAGGGGTAAGGAATTTTCTCCACACAATGAAGCAAAAGTTAAAGCATGAAGAGTATGAATTGGGAGTTTAAATAAAACCCCAGTGAGTGAAAGAGTGCCTTCAGATATCCAATGTATCAGTCAAAAGAAGGAGAGGAGGGGCACCTGGGTGGCACAGTTGGTTAAGCCTCCCACTCTTGGTTTCAGCTCTGATCCCAGGTCTTGAGATTCAGCCCATGTTGGCTCAGCGCTCAGTGTGGAATGTGCTGGAGATTCTCTCTCCCTCTCCCTGTGCCCCACCCCACCATGTTCTCTCTCAAATAAATAAATAAATCCTTAAAAAAAAAGGGGGGGGAGGCTAAGGGAGAGAGGGAGGGGAAGAAAGACAGACTGAGGAAGAGAGAAGGGACCTGAGGTAGAGAGTGAGGGAAGGGAAGAGGGGAAAAGAAGGAGAGGGAGGGAGGAAGCTGGAGAGAGTCTTGACCCTTGAGTAGTAAATCCTGCAGGAGGGAGAGAAGGAGGAATGCCATAAAGAGGGTGGCAAGATGGAAGGGATGGGATGGTCTAAATGAAAGAAGGAGCTTTTAGACGAAGGGAACCTAGAGGCTCCCCAGAGTCTCTGAGTGTTCAAGAACTAAGGGCTCTGTTCTTAGACTCTGGCAAAGACAGACTCAAGAGATGCAAACGTGGAACTCCAGCTTGGACTGTGTGACTTTAAACGCGGCAATGCTCTGGGATCACGTGGCTCAAGGCTTCCGTTTTATTATGCAGGGAGATTTAATTCTCTTTTGTCTCAATCCCTCACTGCAGACTAGGCTTTGGAGCCTAACCCAAAGGCCTATTAATTGGCTTTCCTAAACAAAAGAGTCATCTTTCCTGAGATAAAACCTGCACTCCCTTATAATGCACAAGTGTATGAAGTCATTTATTTTTTTTTAATAGCAATCTTTTCCCCTCAGGTTACACTTATTATATGTGTTTCTTTACAATCCACAAAGATCTTTCATATAATCCCCACCTGGCAAACCCCATCCTCCAAACTAAACTCTCATTATTCAGGTAGTAGCTGTTTAACAGTAAAAAATATTTAATCGCCACTAAAAGAAGTAAAAATAGGAAAATATTGCCACCTGGAAGGCTGGATCAAAGCCAATGACAATTATCTTCCCATTACTGGCTGTAAGACCCAGGGGGAAAGAAGGAACAAGCAGGAAGCAGAGAGACCAAAAAAGGCAGACTTAGTCAGAAGCCAGGCTGAACTGGACTGGGACCAGCACTAACCTGGAACAGTGAAGGTCGTGGGTCTCTTTTAGATCTCTCTGGACCTCCCTCCCCATAGCCTATTCTCTCCAGCTTGAGCCCCTGAACTTAATTCCTGGCATTAATTCCTGACTTAATTCCTGGCATTGATGGTTTAACTTGACTTTCTTTCCTCTTCCTTCACTTCATAGTTTGGTGGGTTGGGGGTAGGTGTGAGGGGGTGATGAGTTTTACCTTAAAATTTTTTTACCCTCCAAGACCTGTTGTGGAGATTGAGCAGAACTGATGATGTAATTGCGGTAACTGACCAAGTCTTTTTTTTTTTTTTTTTTTTGGTTTTGGTTTTTTTAGAATACCTGTTTTAAGATTCTATTTGTGAAAACAGAGAAGATTACAGATTTTGCATTGTTGTTATTTCGGTAGTGAATCCTACATGAGAGGATCGTTCAGAAAGTAAGTTTACATGAATTTAAGAAAAAAATATCAGGGATGCCTGGATGGCTCAGTGGGTTAAAGCCTCTGCCTTCGGCTCAGGTCATGATTGCAGGGTCCTGGGATCGAGTCCCGCATCGGGCTCTCTGCTCAGTGGGGAGTCTGCTTCCCCTTCTCTCTCTGCCTACTTGTGATGTCTCTATCTCAAATAAATAAATAAAATCTTTTAAAAAAATCAATCGTAAAGCAAGACATAAATTAAGTATAGTGCAACTATTTAATTTGAAATTGATTGATTTGACCTGACTTACAATAATACAGTTACAACATAAAAAATACTGTTACTTTTTCTTTATGCCATCTTATTTTTTAAAAATTTTTAACCTCATGTCGTTTTAAATATTTTTCATAAAGTGACAGGATATAAAAAGTTAAGTCTTTGCAGAGGTGCCACCATACAGTATGTAGGAAATTTTGAAGTCAGTGGTCAAAGCAATGTAGATTACCAAAGGAAATTAATGAAAACCCATTGCAGGGCTCTAAGCACTTCACATGCTTTCAAGACATAAAAGAGTTAAGGGAAGATTTGATGAGTGTGTCTCTGGAAGGACCTGTCACCTTGCTTCCATACCCAAGCCTTAAGGGGAAGGAGTATGCTTCCTTCTTTAACCAAGATTCCTGGCCAAATTTTTGGTGGTCAATGTGAAGGAGAGCAGACTTGTACCCAGCTCACAGGAAGAGGATAAATCAGATCAGCCTGCACTCCCAGATACCTATGGTCAGACATGAGCCATGCCAGAGAAGGAAAAGTCGGCCAGAGCCAGTTTGAATCCTGCCTAAGAGGGCTCCTCCCAGAGGGTGAAGAGACACAAGGGCAAGGGTCCGTGACAATCCCCACTTGGGACCTCGAACTCACTCTATCCATGTGGGTATGCACCTTTTCCTCAACGGGCATGTCCTAATCCCTGCCATGAGAAGCCTGGCTCAGGTCCTATGACCACTTCTCTCTCCTCAGTCCCACAGCCCATCCCCAGTGGAGGCTACATGCAGGCTGGAGTGGGGAGAGGAGAAGGCTACTGTCTTGCTGGCAGAGTGTTGATTTGATCAAATCAAGTTCCAAATCCTGATGAAAATCTTAGGCTGCATTTTCTAATTTCCTAACTTAGATTGCATTTGTGACTTAAATAAATGTTTGGTTTCTTACGAACCAATCTGATATGGAACCAGACAGCCTCAGTACATTCATGAGGATTGCTTACTGCCAATGTCCATCCTGATTGGCCAGTGTGCACGCCTGTTTCGGAGGAAGCGAAAGAGTCATGGGCCTGCCGGCATCTACATCCAAATGCAGGTAGGGATTATAATAGAATAGAAAAAAGAAAACATTTTATATATTGAATAACATGTAAGATCCAGAGTTTTAAGCTAATTTAATGTGGCTGCTTCCACAAAATCATTTCAAACTTGTTTACATGCTCTTTAATACATATAATGGGTCTTATCATTTTTGGTCAAGATTTCAAGGAGATAATCCAATTAGGAATATTCTGGAATCAGGTAGAAACAAAAGGCCAAAAAACCACACAGAGATGGGACTAATTCAGAAGTCAGTAATCATCGAAAACAGTTTTTCAAATCACCAACTATGGTCTATTCATTATTTAGGAAATGCATCTAGTGACTTATGACCCAGTGAATTATTTTTAAATGAAATTGAATGGATGGGATAGGACAGAAGAGAACAGAATAGCATAGAAAATGTCACTCATGGTAAGGTTAAATATGGTTCAACAATGGCTTTGTTTGCTTTATGTGTGTGTACATGTGTATTTGTGCTTTTGTGCTGGGTTGAGGATATAAAATATTGTTCATACTGTATCTTACAGTTAAAACAAGTTTGAAAGAAAAAAAATGCATATACCAAATCTATGGAGAAGAACGGAGTCGGGAATCAAAGGTAGTACCAGAAATAAAATAGACAAAGTGAGAGACAAGAGAGTGACAAACGAGTCAGACAAGTTCCAGATGTGTCTTCAGCTGTCCCTTAAGTCTTTTTTTTTTTTTTTCCCCTCTAGTGGAAGGTGGTGCTCACACCCTGAGCTCCTTACAGGCATGTTATACTTTTTGCTTTTGCCAAGGGAAGGAAGAAGGAAAGCGGAAAGAAGGGGAAGGAGAAGGGAAAAAAGTTAAGTCTGTGAAGACAGTTGGGGACCATTTTACACCCACCCTCAATCTTCAATCAATCTCAACCTACTCGGCTTCTGAGGGACACGTGCCTATAATAAACCACTTTAAAATTATGGGAATTCCAAGTTATAATCAACGCACGATGCATTTGCTGAACTGTCACATGTGACATATTTTTATATGGCTGTGGTACTAACAAAATCACTGTACTATGTACAACGCCCTGGTAATGCCCTTACTGTACAACATATAATACTCTCGTAAACTTTTCTTATTTTTGAGCACTCATCCCATGTTGATCAAGTATGTGGGCCTATTTCATTACAGATAGCATCTTCCCAGGGTATATGCTGCCTGCACAAGGTGCCATCGTAAAGATGGACTATACTCGGGGCTGCCACCTTGTGTTGACTTTGGATGGCGCTTTCCTTAGTGTATTCTGTAGGAATGGTGCCCTTGGAGTTGTAAAATGCAGTGGCCCTGACTGTGCACTCCTGGCCCTCCTAGGCACCTGCTGTAATGCCTTCTGCTGGCCAGGACAGCATCTGCAGAGCTATGTATAGCCTTGACCTCTGTAATTGGAAGTATGGGCACTGAGTCCCAGGTCTCCTGTGGGTCTTGACCACTATGGAGGTCAATGCTCAGTCTTCATCTGCTCTTGTGTGGCCTTTTCCTGGACTGGTGGGGTCCTCTGACTCCAGGTAGTATATATAACTTCTTCATATTCATATACCTGTAAGGCATCTAGTAGGTCTAGTCCAGGGAAATCTCTTTTTTTTTTTTCCTGTACAATATGCAGACAGCAAAAGTCTCTCCCTATCTCCTCCTCTCACCTTCATTCTTCAAGGGCCAGTGAAGCTTCCAGGCTATCTTCAGTGGAGTTCTTCTAACCACTCAGCTCTCACTGACCTTCCTCTCATCTGAATGACCACAGCACTGAGATTTTACACTACCTAATTTAACTCAGTAAATGCTACCTTGTGCTGCTCACTGGTCTTATGTAGTAGCGTGAGTCTAGAGTATTACTTAGACTGGGGATTTCGTAGTCTTTGGTAGTCCTTGCAGCACCCATCATCCTGCAGTGTCTGAAGGTACAGGCCACACTCAGAGTTGGTTGTGAGAAGTCAGTTCCTGGAGCATCATTCTCTTCATGTGTGAAAAGTAGCTTCTGGACCAATGGCTCTCTCCTGGAGAACTTACGAATGGTTGGACATAAGAAACAGAAAAATAAAATTAACTTATATGCCAGGCAAGATATGAAGTGCTTTATATACATCATTTTTCTTAATACTGATCACAATCCTATTTGGTATTTTTTAACCACAATTTATTGAAAAAGAAATAGAAGATCAGGGGTGAGTCTCTCCAAAATTGAACAGCTAGTTAAGTGGTAGGGCCTGGATGCCAAGTCTGTGCTCCCTTTATAAAAGTTGTACCTCTTATGTAGATTAGTCCTGTCCTGAATTTCAAATAATTCAGGGAGAATGAAAAGTGCTCCATGTCTGCTAGGGAGTTCTTCTAGTTCTCGAGAAGGTCTGAGGACGTTCCTTCCCAGGGACTATAAGCTAGCTATCCAGGAGCTGGTAGGACTTCTGACTGCATCTTATGGATTCACACTGGTCATTGGTCATTCATAAGAAAATCACCTCCAACCATCAAACTGGGATGAAGCTGAAAAAAAGAAAAAAAGAGATGCCACAAGTATATCATATAATCTGGGGAAAATAACAGATAAATCAAAGGTCTAGAAAGATTAGAATTAACCAATGACAAAGTAAGTAGGTTAAGTTAGTGAAGAAATTCATAAAACAGGTCAGAATGTGTGCACAGCTTTCCACAGACCTGATAGTCTTTTAAAAAGGCTGTTGTGTCATTGCTACAGGAAAAATAACACTCAAGGCTGACATGGCCAGAAAGCTTAGTACTCCTAAGACCAAAGGAAATGATGATAATGATAAAAAATAAAAAATTTTATTTGGCACTTACTCTGCCGAATACTGTGTTAAATTTCTAACATAAATGTATTACCTAAACTAATGAAAACCTGGTGATGCGGATTTTTTCTGCAAGTATTTATTGATCTTTTACTATGAGGGTATGGTAGTGAACAACAGAGACAACATTGTCTTTCCTCTGCATCCTTAGAAATATTATTATTCCTATACTACAGATGAGTTAACCAAGGCTTGCAGAGGTCAAGTAATTTGTACAAATCACACACAGATAGTCGATGGCAGAAGGCTTGAGCTTGAATCCAAATATGTCTGACTCCAAAGCTCAGATGGAACCCCACCCTTCCACCACTTCCAGCTGTACTCAGAACACAGGTGTGTCACCTATAAGACCCCATTCTTAATTATCTTACTTGCTGGAGCATTATACACGTGGTCTTTATGGTCTGTTCTGGCCCTTGATCATATTGTCATTTACTATTTTCTAAAAGTTTCATGGATATAAAACTTGCTTGCCCACGTAAATTGAAAACTCCTAGAAGGTTGGGCAAGAGAATATATTCTGCAGCATTTCCCAGAGGGCTGGGTGCATTTCACACAGGTTTTAAGCACCTGTTATCTGCCAGGGCACCATGCTCAGCACCATGGGGAATTTAAAAAATTGAAAAATAAAATAAAATATTGCCTCTGCCTTTCAGAGTCTTATAACTTAATGGGCACTGTCATTAACCATTGACTGATAGAATTTTAGTTTCAACAAATCCCATTTTTGAGAACTCATGACTGACTGGATAAAGTTCCTGAAGACTAGAAAGAGACCAGTGCAATGTGTGTTTTCAAAAAGTTAGAAAGATTAGGACTCAAAAAAGTAAATATTGTTAACAATGCCTAACTTGCCTATGAGAAACAACTTCAAGACAAATGAAGAGAGAATTAATTGAGAGAAGATCATTGGGTTATGGGTGACAACCAACATGGCTTTGAAGGGAATATATTATGTCTGACCAATCCAGTTTACTTTTATCCCAAGAGCAAGATGGACCATGTAAAAATGGTGAGTTAATAAGTATAGCTTTACTACAGTACGGTTCTGCTCTCTGTGATATGCTCATAAATAAGCTAATAAAACATAGCCTAGATGACTGTGCTAGAAGATGAGTAATACTGCAAGGAAGCCACGGAAGAGGTGTTTGATAGGAACCAGTCTTGAGTCCCAAAGTATTTCCAAAGACCATTGATGATGTGGAAGATAGGAGCACAGATGAGCTTATTAAGTCATGAGTAGCCCCAAAGTTCAGTGCAGGCATTCCTTGTTGACTAGGCCTGGAATTCTCTATAGCTCAGACAAATTACTGAAGAAATAGTTGGAAATGGGAATAGGTTGGATTTTAATAGAGAAATTATATAGGGAAAACCACTTCTGATTTTTTCCTCTTTCTCTCTTGACTTGACTTCTGGAAGCCAAGTGTGGAGGAAGCCTCCCCTTGAAGCCAGAGACTCTGATGTTGGAGAAGGATTATCTGGCTTTGGATTGTGGGTCGGTCCACTGGGGCCTTGGTTTTCCCATCTGTGCAATGGATAACAGCTGGTCTGCTATACAAGCATTATCTTGTGTGGATTAGCTAATTAATGATCATTTGGGGTCTTAAAAATGCCAAATGTTGCATAAATGTTAAGTATTATTATGTTTCAAGTAAAGGGCAAAGATCTTGACTCGGAAAGAAAATGGGAGGAAAAATTGTAGGATACAGTAGGAGAAAACACAGGAGAGAAGCTATTAGCCAGTTTGGGGAGCACAACTGCAAGGGCTTGAGTATCATAAAACATCTGTAGGTAATTTCCACTCACCTCTGCTCTTGCAGTGGCCGTGAGGGAGAACGCAGTCTGTTGTCTTTAAGTAAGGAATCAGGGAAAGCAATGAAGTGAGAGTTTGCCCTTGCCAAGGTTGAGGAATTCTCTCAAATGTCATACAATTTTGAATGTTCTAAATGACGAAATTACTTAATCTACCTGGAGGATTGTGGCTGTTACATAAACCAACGTAAACAAGCCTCCAAAATCCAGCTACTGAGGATACTTTGGACACACAGCAGACTGCTTCAAATTGACAGGTTTCCTGGGCTGCCCTTGAAACTCAATTTTCTGACACTCAGTTCATCCCAAATTAATGAAGTCGCCTGTTCAATGGCCAAAGCTGCCCATCTGGATTGGCCTCAAGAGTCCTCCCTGGGGCATAAGGAAGCCCATTAGGACAAATTTTAAATGCCCAGGTACCATGAGGTGATGTCAATTAAATAAAATGCATTGGCCTCAGAGGAAGGGAAGGGGCACTTTGGCAAAGTCTTCTATTGGAGGTGATCAGCTGAGCCCCGAAAGTGTCAAAGAGATTGGAAGTAGGAGTTGTTTCAGAAGCCGATGCCACAGGCAAAAAGAAACACTATTTGCCCACTTTTTTCCTTCCTGGTTCCAACCACCTGCCACCTAAAGTGTCCCTCTAATAAATTAAAAGAGCCTTGTCAAGTAGCTGATTCTATTATTAACCAGACGTGTCTCTCCTGGGCTTCCTGGCAGATCAAGAGGACTGTCAGCCTCCTCCACAGGGTTCCAAGACCACTTAGCCGTGCTCAGCAGCCTCCACAAGGGAAGGACAAGGAAGACAATGCCCTTAATGTGGCCAAGTGGCCCAGGAGGGGCCCAGGGATAACTATGTGATCACGGTTGGACTATCCTTGATGCTGTCCCTCCCAGCTTCCTCTAGGGCACTGGTGCTGACCATAAACTTGGAGTACAGGCCTTAAATGTCATATCTGAAGACCCACTGAACTTTTTACCTGATTGTATAGCTCTAGAGACTTGAGAAACAGAGAATTAACTTTCTGTCCTTGGAACTCAATTGTCACTGATAATGCAGTACAAATTAGCACCTGCCCAGGACACAATGGAAGTCAGGACAGATGAAAATGAAATAGGCAGGATTCTAGACTACTTTTTGAAACTTGACTTTTTCTAGGATCGTTTCATGACTCATGGGTCATGGGTACTCTTGTTTATTAGTAAACCTATATTTTCTTATGCTGGCAGGAACAGAAAGAAGGAAGAGTCCAGATGTCAGGAGGCAGACATGAATGTGGATGGAAACATTATCCACACTCAATTTTCTGACACTCAGTGGTGCTCCTTGGGAAGCGCCGTCATTCTTCAGCTCCAACTAGTCAGCTAAAGGAGCAAAAATTACAAATACAGAAAGAAAAGGATCTTGCTACTCAAATTTTTGAGAATATTGACATCGCCCACTAAACTGAGAACTTCTCCAAATCCAAGATCACTTTTAATCTTTTTTTTTTAGTTGAAAATAGAGTTACCCTTCGACCCAGCAATTGCACTACTGGGTATTTACCCTAAAGATACAAATGTAGTGATCCGAAAGGGCACGTGTACCCGAATGTTTATAGCAGCAATGTCCACAATAGCCAAACTATGGAAAGAACCTAGATGTCCACCAACAGATGAATGGATAAAGAAGATGTGGTATATATATACAATGGAATACTATGCAGCCATCAAGAGAAATGAAATCTTGCCATTTGCAACGACGTGGATGGAACTGGAGGGTATTATGCTAAGCGAAGTAAGTCAATCAGAGAAAGACAATTATCATATGATCTCTCTGATATGAAGAATTTGAGAGGCAGGG
>CM052884.1:22334336-22551900 GCA_028534135.1 Potos flavus | reverse complement strand
CTGGGGGGTAGGGGCGGGTAGGGATAGGGTGGCTGGGTTATGGACATCAAGGAGGGTATATGCTATGGTAAGTGCTGTGAAATATGTAAGCCTGAGGACCCACAGACATGTACCCTGGGGCAAATAATACATTATGTGTTAATTAAAAAAATTTTTTTTAAATAAAAAAAATCTTTTTTTTTTTTTGAATCCTCTACCACAATGGCTAGTAGATGGTAGGTCTTCAACAGATGTTTGTGAATGAGCAAATATTAAAGAGTAAATTATGAAGTGCCCGGAAATGTAGTATAGGAACTCAACATTTGCTTTAAAAAATGGAGAGGATCACATTTTACTTTTATTGTTTTAATTTTTTAATTTAAATTCAATTAGTCAACATATAGTACATCATTAGTCTCAGATGCACTGTTCAATGACTCATCATTTGCATATAATACCCAGTGCTCATCACATCACATGCCCTCCTTAATACCCATCACTTGCCCTCCTTAATACCCATCACCCAGTTATCCCATCCCTCCAACCCCCTCCCTTCTGTAACCCTCAGTTTGTTTCCCAGAGTCAGGAGTCTCTCATGGTTTGTCTCCCTCTTTGATTTCTTCCCATTCAGTTTTCCCTCCCTTCTCCTATGATCCTCTGTGCTATTTCTTATATTCCACATATGAGTGAAACCATATAATAATTATCTTTCCCTGATTGACTTATTTCACTTAGCATAATACCTTCCAATTCCATCCATGTCGATGTAAATTGTAGGTATTCATCCTCTTTGATGGCTGAGACATTCTACTTTTATAAATGCAATTTAAACAAACGCATTGTTACCAAAATGTAATCTAGATTAGGTCCTTGAAGCCATCTTCCTTAGAAGCAAATTTCCACAGGCTCTCCTTGGTTGGTGAGAACACAGTGTGTAGCTAACAACGGTTGTTTCTCTTCCCTTACTCATGTCAACTGCTCAGGAAATCAAAGATCTGTGCTGCTGCTTAGGCTGTCCTGAGTATAATTCATGTTGGTTTAGGATTTAGGCTTATAGGATTAGACTGATGATCATAAACCGTGCCCATTATAAAATCCTAAAATCATTATTAATTTTAAAAGGAGTATAAAACCCTGGGCAAAACTAATAACAAATGTATGCCAACTCTAAGACCAATACGAGGCCTAAATCCTGTCTAATTTGGAGAGCTCAGGCTAGAGCGGATTATCGAGCCAGACTGAAGATTCTCCCTCCCTGGAGAGCTCCAGGATGAGGAGGACAGGCTCACTCTTCCTGCTCAAAATCAGGGGACTGACAAAGATCAGCCTGAGAGTTCTTTAATCTGCAGCTTGAACAGAGAAGGATTAGGGGAACTAGAATGGACACTCCCAGGCTGAGGAATGTCCACAGGGGGTGGGGGGGGGGAAGAGAGATAGAGAGAGCTAAGATGGAGAACAGCATCCAGGGAGGTGAGGTGGGAAGGCAATACTCCTTAGTTATGGGTCTTGCAATTTCTTCCTGCTTTTCATAGGTCTGAAAGACAAGAAATGGAAGAAAAACATGTATTATTAGCATCCTGAGGATGGGGCTCATGATCAAAGAGAAAAACTTGCTTCCAACAAGATATACCATGAATTTGCCCATGCAAACAGCCCACTGAAGAGCACTTAGAGCAAGATGCACAAATGAAGGGGAGGAGAGGCCAGTCTCAACTAGGGGTGTGTGATTTACAGCTGAAGTTCAAAGTGATGATAATACCATGTTTTTACTTTTTAAATTGTTTTATCCTATTTTTTTAGCCCATAAGGAATACACCTTGGTGTCAACAGAACCCCTTTGTCTTTGTAAGCTATTTTGAAGCAAAATATCGGTAAATTACTTCCCAAACCACCACACAACTAGATCATGCTGAGAAAATGGGCTTTGCAGGAATGCAGTAAATTGTTTCTGTCACAGAAGAAAATACAACCAGTAGAAATCGTTATGGATGAGTCATTATGAGAAGGGGCCAAAAAAATTAACCTTCATCCGTTTTCTTTGTCTTTGTGCATTCAAGGGAGGGTGTGTGTATATGTGTATGTGTTTATTTGAATTCACCGGCCACACTTAGGAGTCTGGAGGTGGGAACAGTTTCAGAGATAAGCAAGGCCAGCCCCTTCATTGACATGCACACAGGAGGGGGAGAAAGAAGAAAAGCGACTTCAGAATATGGTGTTGCCGGGAAGGTGTTTGGCATGATTGAAGGACAAGGGGTTCTGTGATCAAGGAGGAGGGGGAGAAAATCCTTGTATTTTAAAACATTCATTTAGTGCTATTAACTGAATGTGTCACCCCCAAATTCCCATGTTGAAACCTAATCACCAGCAAGGTGGTGTTGGGAGGTGGGGCCTTTGGGAAGTGATTAGAACATGCAGGCATTGGGTCACGAGCGGGGTTAGTGCCCTGATAAAAGAGGCCCCCAAGTGTTCCCTCATTCCTCTCACTGGTGAAAACATAACAAAAATGAACGAGGAAGCTGGTAATCCTCACCAGACACCAAAATGGCAGGCGCCTTGCTCTTGGGTTTCCCAACCTCTGCAACTGTGAGAAATAATGTCCACTGTTTCTAAGCCAGCACTGTTTTCTGTTACAGTAGCCCAGATGGACGATGACATTAATATTTAAGAAATAGTAGCAGGCACAGGACCGAATGTTTTACACTCCTCCTGACAGTTCTACTGGGTAGGTGCTGTTATGACTGCCATTTTACAGATAAAGAAACTGAGGTGTAGAGAGGTTAGGTTCCTTGTCCAAAGCCTCACAGCAATGAATGGCGTGGATTGGGGTTTATACCAAGGTGGTCTGATTTCAAGTCCATGCTTTCAAGCAGGCATCTATACCTCCTCGAGTAGGGAATATGTTGTGTGTGGGGCACCATGGACAAAAACCAGCACTCTGGAGTCAAGCTGTCCACCTACAAGACTCAGAAGAAATTATTCTCATCCACCAGGTTTGAACAAATATTTTCACAATTGCCTGGTGTATCCTCACCCAGCATGCTCCTCTGAGAACCCTCCAGTCACTGGGAGGCTGGCATAGGGATTCCACGGAGTGCCCTCAGACACTCTGAATTCACTTAACGTAGCTCCTGTCTCTTGTCCCTTTGTGCTGATATAAAATCCATTTCCAATCACTTGATAATGATTCTTCCTGCACCCTCATGCAAACAATAGTACAGAAAGATGCTCCGTTAAAGTGTTAAACATGCCCTAATGTGTGGTAATTGATTTCACATACGGAATCAGGGCCAGGGTAACAGTGTGCGACAATGGATTTGACACAGGCGCTGTCTGACTTGATGAACACAGCTGCAAGGAGCTGATTCTCTGTGCAGGCGCTAATTGCCCAGCAGACCTGGCCGAGGGCCTGCTTCCATGAAGCGGTGCCCTAGGTGGATGAGATAGGACTCAGAAGGTCACCTTAGCCCCTGTCAGGGACCATTTCATCTCCTAACCTGTGGCAAGTCAGAGTGGTTTACAAGTGACATGAATTTGTGGGTTCTGTCCTGCCACTCGAATCGGTGACACGAAGCCACGTCTGAAGTCAGGCAGGCTCGGGAGACACCCTGAGGCAGGTGCAGGTCACCACCGGTTGCCTGGGGAGAGCTGGAGAGAAAAGAGCATGAAGGCATGCAAGTGGGGAGGTTAGGACTGCATGGAGAGAGCATGCTTACTGCTCACTGACAGCACTTGCATCTGGACTCCAACTCCAAGGCCTGGGTCTTAAAGCCAAAGGCGACAAGAAGCATTTGTATGCATGCTGCTGCCTAGTTTACAAAGAATGTCCACAGACATGATGACATTTTGAATTTCCTCATCAACCTTGAAAGATTGGATTCTTCCCAACGTGGAGTGAGAGTGGATTTACTAATTCTCAACTGGGGCCACCTCATTCCCTGGGAAGCTTCTGAAGAACTACTACTACCTAAGATCCCTCCTCCCATGCCCAACCCAGATTCCTTTTTAGTGGTCTGAGATGGGACTCAGGTGCTCGTATTTACTTTTGTATGTGTAGTACAATAAAACTTTATTAATAGACACTAAAATTTGAGTTTTATATCATTTTCATGTGTCACAAGTATTACTTTTTTCTGATTTTTTCCCCAACCATTTAAAAATGTAAAAACAGCCCTAGCTGTAGAAATAAAACAGACAGAAGGCTGGATTTGGCCCAGGGGCCATCATTGGCCAATCTTGCTTTAAAACAACCCATATTTATCTTCAACTTGCTAAAATCCCCCTCTGCCTCCCATTTCATGTCCCCTGTGTGCTCTGTACTCTCATTTTCCTAAAGCCCCTTGACAGCCACCCGTACAAGCACACCCTACCCCAAGCATCCCACACTCAGATATTCCTTCCTTCCCCATTCCCTATGTGGAGCTTTCCAGTTAGCTCTTTTGTTGTTTGGTTTTGGGAAAATAAAAAAATTGTATATATTTAAGGTGTACAAAGATGATATTGTGATATATGTATACATTGTGAAATAATTATCATAATCAAGCTAATTCACAGATCCATCACCTCACACGGTTGGTTACGTTTTGTGTGGGTGAGTGGTAAGAATGCCTGAAATCTATCCTTTTAGCAAATTTCAAGTATATAACACATTATTGTTAACAATAGTCACCATGCTGTGCATCAGGTCTCCAGAAAGTATTCGACCTTCTAACTGAAAGTTTTTATCCTTTGACTGACATCTCTTCTTTCCCCCACCACCCCCTCCAGCCTCTATGGACCAGTATTTTTTTAAAGTTCCCCGAGTGATTCTAACATAACCAGATTGAGAGCCACCAAATTAGACAAACATTTATAGATGAATTGATTGAAGAGAAACATGTTAGAACTAGAGAGGGACATAAAATTCAAGTAAATAAATTTGGGAGACAGGAGCGGAAAGACTAAAGACATGAGAACACTTCCATCTGGTCCAGTCCGATGGACAAAAGCTGGAGGATATAGACAAAGTCCTGAGTCCTGGTGCAAGGGGAACACATCCTCTATTATCATCAGCAGAATGCTTTCTCAGGTGACATGCCCATACCCAGAGCCATGCTTCCACCCACGTGATTTAGAAAAGAAAGAGAGATGTCCTCTCAGAGGCAGGGTGCGCTTGGTGCAAAGTGAGCACAAAGGAGGCCCGAGGAAAAGACCGTTCTTGTTCTCTGTCCTTGCTTTATACTCTACAGATTAACTTGAAACAATTTTTAGAAATGTCCTCAACTCCTAGGGGACTCATTTAGCAGCACACAGCCTCTTCTAATGAACTATGAATTGTACTGATACGCCAATCTCCAGGAAAATATCCTTTCGCAGCCTGAGTTTCCACAGGAATTGGGACAATTCCTACGTGATTTGATGAACTGGCAATGCAATGATGATGATGGGGATGGGGATGGTCTGATGATGATGATCCCCAGCAACAATATTGACCATTTCGGAGCACCTCTTCCGTGCCATAACCATACAGTGTACTTCAGCGAGACCCTCATGTTCCTCTTTCCTTGTACACTACCTTATGAATTTGCCCATCCTGCCAATGAGGAACACATGTCACAGAGAGGATAAATATCATGCCTGGCATCACAAGACTGACAAGCATCAGACCCAGATGGGCTCTAGACATGCCTGGCTTGAACTCCTGATGCTTACGGGTACAAATGTGCAGCATTAAATGAAGGTTTGCTCCCTGCTACTTGGAGGAGAAAATAATTAATAATAATACTGTTTCCTGAGCAATTCTTTAACCCTGCACTGTGTTAAGCCATTTAAATATATTCTCTCATTTAATGCTCACAAGACCCTGAGAAGCATGTATTTTATCCGCAATTTACTCTTGAATCATTACAAGCTCAAAGATGATGATGTAAGCGAGCCCACTGCTGGTAAGGAGTAAAGGCACCAAGGGGATGGGCACCGCCCTGTCTAGCTCTGAAGCCTGTGCCCTGGTGAACACAAGCACTCTCAAGACCGTCTCTCCTCAGCATTGCTCTCATCCATCAGAGAGGGAGTGGATTCTGTCCTCTAGCTGGGGAAGTGCATGGAGAATCTTAGGTTCTAGAGGAAAGGAAAAGTCCTTTGTTCTGACAGTCTTCCCAGTCAGGTTTGTCCTGGGACCACAGCACGAGGTATGCCCAGCACCAGGATAACAGGCTGCATTACCGTGATGTGTTCAGAGCAAGGCTTTGACCATCGGGCAGACTGAGGCTTAAGTCCTGGCTGTGTTGTGTGTAACTGAGTGAGTCATGTGGCCTCTGGGCCTCAGTTTCTTCATCTGTAAGCCACTGATTAAAACAGCAACTTCCCAGAGTGTTAAAAGGATTATAAGAAATAATGTATGCAAAGTGCCTAGTGCATGATTGCTTGATGAATGGAAGCTATTATTATTCTTAATGGCTAAGGGAACTGGGGCACTGACCTCATATTTTACCCCTATTTCCAGGAGTTGGAAAAGCTCCACTATAGTTTTCTCATCAATAATGGTCAATTCCATCCCCCAGAGAAAACCCAGCTGCACCTGGGCTTGAGAGGAGGCTAAGGCACCCAGGTAGGGATGGAGATGACCTACGACAAGAGGCCCCCTGTGCTTGAGGAATGTATATGTCCTTACGTATGGTCCAGGCAAACCAGCTCAGATGGGGTCAGTGACTGTGTGCCCAGGGTCTCTGTGAATGCACAGATACTGCTATTCTTTCCAACCCCCAGCACAGGCACACACGCACTCACGCATACATGCACCCACAACTCACGTGCACATGGCAGACATATGTGTATGCATGCACACCAAACACATGCAAATAGGTACACACAGAAACACATGCACAGGGCACCTCAGTGGATCAGTCATTAAGCATCTGCCTTCAGCTCACGTCATGATCCGGGGATCCTGGGATGGAGCCCTGTGTTGGGCTCCCTGTTCAGTGAGGAACTGCTTCTCCCTCTCCCTCTCCCCCTGCTTGTGTTCTCTCTCTCACTGTCTCTCTGTCAAATAAATAAGTAAAATCTTAAAAAAAAAAAAAAAAAAGAAAGAAACATATGTACAATCATGCCCACAAATGCACACACACAGTCCCATAGCACGCACCCCAGAGCAGTCAGGATTTCTGCTGAGAGAACCGTGTTTATCAGACACTGGAGCTTCCCTGGGGTTGCAGGGGTGGGGGGTCCCCCAAGGCATTTTCAGCCCCTTCAATGGCTGTAGAAATCTGCTTTCCCCTCAGCCTTCTTTCTGCCAGTCACCTTCTGTCAAGGAGTGATTATGCTCCTTTCTGTCAGGAACACTGAGTGATTGTGGCAAGAAAATTGCCTTCAGCGATAGGGATTTAAGAAACGCTTTTCCTGAAAATAGTGCTCAAATTAATTAACTTGGAGGAAAGGATTGCTTTTTTTTTTTTTTTTTGGTCTGGATTTAATTTATTTTTTCCCAAAGAGTTTTATGTTGTGTGATAAATGGTGAGGAGAGCGTTACCTCCTTGGACATCCCCTCAAGTCAAGGAGGCCTTGAGGACGCCAGTCCTGAGAGACACCTAGGAGATCTGGAGCTGCGGGCTTTGCCCAGGGCAGAGGAGGCACGGGCTCGGTTCGTTGGTTCTGTTGAAGAAGGCTGCTCACTCAGGGGAAGCAGGATGTGTCTGAAGGACATAGTAGGTGCTGATGAAGAAAAATCCACAACAGGAATATGAAATCATGGAGGTGGTGGAACAAGAATAGTCACGGGACACCCTGGATTCTAGCACTCTCTGGCATTAACCAGATAATCTCATGTCATTTCTCTAAACTGTCATCCCTTCATTTACACAATAGAATGATATTTTAGGTTGGTTCTGCCATTCCAGCTAGTCGTCATGAGGATCAGGTGAGGTCTCTCTGCTGCTGCATTTCGTGTTCAGCTCCCTGATTGCCAGGCAGGAGCTGGCGGAAGGGCGGTTCAGGCAACCACCAGGGCCAAGACCAGAGGGTAGAAAACACAGGCTTTGTTGTCAGAAAGACCCAAAACCAAGGCCAGTCCCCTATCACTAGCTATGTGACTATGGGTAAGTAATTTAACCTCTCTGAGCTTTTATTTTTTCATTGCAAAGTGGGGATAAAAATAAACATATCAGGGGCGCCTGGGTTGCTCAGTGGTTAAGCTCTGCCTTCGGCTCAGGTCATGATCTCAGAGTCCTGGGATCTAGCCCCGCATCAGGCTCTCTGCTCAGCGGGGAGCCTGCTTCCCCCTCTCTCTCTCCGCCTGCCTCTCTGCCTTCTTGTGATCTCTCTCTCTCTGTCAAGCGAATAAATAAAATCTTTAAAAAAAACAAAAATAAATAAATAATATAAATAAATAAATTAATAATAATAATAAATAATAAATAATAAATAAATAAATAAATAAATAAATAAACGTATCAGAGCAAGGTTCTGAAAAAAAAATCAATGAAAACACCCAACGTATAACTGTGTTAGTTCCTTCCTCCACCCTAATATAATCCAATACAAGTAGTAGGCACTCAAAAAAATGTAGGTGTATAATATATATTTGAATAGACAGAAAATTAGATATTATACCTTCATTTCTAATAACTATTATATTTTTCTCATACACATTTCAATCCTAGTCAGACCAAAAGAAAAACCATTAAAATGTCATGTTAAAGAACTCCCAGTTTCTGCAGGACTTTTGGATTAAGGTGCTCTAAATCAACTCTGTGATCTTCATTGGGTTGCCAACCTTTCCTTTTATTTATTTATTTATTATTTTTTTTTTTTAAGATTTGTCTTTGTTTTAGAGAGAGAGACAGTGAGCATGTGACTGGGGGGAGGGGCAGAAGGAGAAGGACAGAAGCAGACTGAGGTTGAAGCCTGGTACTTTTTCCTTGTGGGGCTCCATCTCATGACCCTGAGACCATGACCCGAGCCTAAACCGAGAGTTAGATGCTCAAACCAACTGAGCCACCCAGGCTCCCCAGGAGTTGCCAGCCTTTCTGATGACCATCTTTTCTGGGTCTTGTCTCCAGGTTATATTTAAGAGACGCAAAGGCATTTCTTAAGCGCTTCAACCAACATGTCTTAACCCAGAGTGCGTGGATGGATTTTGAGGGTCCACAATCCTTTGAAATTTAAAATACTGCATTCAGTTTGTGTAAGTTTTCTTGGGAATTACATTCAAAGCTTTCACTGGGGCAAGGATGGGGGTGATTTGTGATTCTCAAAAAAATTAAGATAAATTGGCTTATACCAAATAGAATATTGATGGCACACCAATTTAACATATGTAAAATTCCCAAGTTGATTATTACATCAAGAATTTTTCAATACTTCTTTTATAAAATTTTAAAAAGCTGATTTGAAGAATTCCCTTCAGAAATCACTCTTTTTAAAGTGGAGGTTTACTCCACATACTTACATTCAGATTTCACACACACTCACACACACACACACACACACACACACACACACACGCACACACACACACACACACGTAGTTACTGCCCCAGTCTTATCGCTCCCCATGGCAGCTGCTTACTACAGAGAACTAGAGAACTGAAAACTGTGTTTCTGCAGCATCCTGCCTCCCAGGATCACGCAGGCCTTTCAGAGCATCTCACCAGCCCTGGCCCTGCTCTAAGCTGGTTGTTCATGGCTTGCAGGTGGAGCAAAAATATCTTGCCCCAAAACACGCAGCAAGGATGATTCCACTAATCCCTGACTACCAGATCATAATTAAGAGAAGAAGGCAAAAAACAGAATTTAGGCAATCAAAGTGACTGCTGCAGAGTTTGAAAGCAGACGGCAACTCTCCCACAGGGAGCTTTGCCAGTATGTTAGGGTTTATACCAAACCTTCCAGAATGCAGTCCTGAGATCCTGGCTATGGTCAGATCAGTATGGCAGGCATACAAACACCATTCTGATCAAAGGCAAGAGTGAGGCATGATGTCCTTCCTACTTTCAAAGAACTGTAGAAGGAAGGCCATGCTATGATGTGCTTAGCATCATGTCCATATGGACTATAAGACATTCTTACAGACTTTCATTCAGCTATTATTATTACTACTAATAGTATAGTTATTACCTTATTTTTATGACTCATTTGTGTGTTTATACAGTAGTCAGACAGCCCGTATAGGAGGCCTAGGGAAGAGAATGTAAAAGCGAGTACCCTAGTATATTGTGACATGGATAAATTACTGCAGTTCCAAACTTAGAGGAGCAATTAAAGACAGGTGAAGGACTGCTGACACAGACCTGGGCTTCTCTTTCCTTGCCTCCCACTCAGTGCCTGGCAAAGAGCTTTTCATACAGAGAATACTCAAATTCTTGTATAATATCAAGGAGTACTCACAATTTTTTCCCTTGCCTTCATCTCAAGGATAAAGACAGCCTTTGCTCATGGAAGCAGTGTTTCTTGGAGTGTCATCCATGAATGATCTGCTTCAGAATCACCCAAGGACTTTCTTAAAAATGCAGCTTCTTGGGCCCCTTCTGAGACACCCTGAACCAAACTCTTTAGAGATGAGGTCCAAGAATCTGCATTTTAATAAGCCGACCAAGTGAGGCTTATGTGCTTTGAAGTTTGAGAACTACAGACTTAGACAAATTATTATTTGTCCAGTGGTGACCTTTAAGTCTTCTCTGAGGGCCCTTACTAAATCAATTAAACCATTTATTGAGGCATCTCTAGAGTAGCGCTCTACAAAGCCTTTCTTCGGACTGATTGAGAATTGAGTATCAGAAGGTTTAGACAAATCAGCTTGGACTGTAAGTTTACTTGTAGTCCCTCCATGGAGAGTATTTGCCTGCAAGTAAGATTCGGTGGGCCCAGAATGTTCTTCTCCTATCTGTAACTCATCTCCTTGTCTGATGGGGCACATGGGCCAAGGGACCCCCACTCAACACTGCCAGTGAATTTCCCTCAGCTAGTGACATTATAGACCAACTCTACTAGTCACTGCCATTTTCTCGATACAACTATTACTATGGGAGGGATTGACTGAGATTGAGAAATGGAAAGAGATGAAATGAGTAAAAAAAGAGAGAGAGAGAGAGAGAGAAAGGAGGGAAGGGAAGAAAAGAAACCAGACAAGAGAGGAAGGGAGGTGGAAGGGAGGGTGGGGAAGGGGAGGGGAGAGAGAGGAGTTGATTCTCTAGTGAGAATAAACCCCTGTTGTCTTGAAACATTCCGCATCAGCAAATCCTTTAATGGAGTAGGGATTGAAGGACTGGCCCAGAGGAACAAAAGGGAGAAATGAAGAAAGGTGACAAACAGAAGAAAAGAGCAAAGAGAAATAAGGATTGGCAAGAGTAAAAAGAATGTGAAGTACAAAGACTCCGGAGAAGTAAGGAGTTTTTTATACTTTGCAAACACTTCATTTTACTACACTTAATTAATCATAACACAGGAACATAAATGTTTAAAGGGTGAAATAAAATGTACAGAAATATAGTCATACTCAACAAAAATGAGAACACATAAATTTAACATAAGTTTGTCACGCTAGCGCTCTCTCCCAGCACACAGGACGACAGCGCCCATTCCAGCTCTTTGCAGACATGGGTGAGCCCACAGTAATGAAACTCTCTGTGAGCTCCGGCTAAAATCAATGAGTGAAATGCAGAAGGGGAAAAAAATGCTCCAAAGAGAGAGGGAAAAGGGCAGAGAAAAAGAGAGAGCATGACAAGGACAGAAGTAACTTCATTCTCTCCTGCCAAGGCCGTTCAGACCAGGAAGTCCTCTGATGTGTCTAACTCAAATCTCCCCTGTGATTGCAGCCAATTTCATGTTCTTGTGGACCAACCCAGTAAGAAACTGTGACAATTTACTGATTCAAAATGCTACAGCATAAAAGAAAGAAATTTAAATGGCATCCACCAGGTTCTGTTGCTGAAATCTTGGCTCTGTATGAAAGCAGGGCCTGACACGAACAGGCATAGGCAGGAAAGACACTCAAGGATGAAGAAATCTCTCCCCTTCACCAACTATTAAAAACCATCTTCTGCCATAGGGACAATTTATCATTCTAAGTCTGTGAATTCAGGCCTGCATGTGTGGGGTGGGACCAACACAGTCCTCCACTGTGGGGCAGCTGTAGAGTCCTTCCAGTTGAATTGTTCTCAGCTGTCCCCTTTGAGGGTCTGTCTTGGATCTGGTAACTGAGGCTGAGGAGTGAGCACACCTTGCAATCATATTTGCACTTTGGTCTCTGCCTTACTGCTGCTGGTCTCACCTGTTCCCCAAGACCTGAGTCCTGCCATTGTGTCCCCACTCCATAGCAGGGCTGGCTCATGCCTGTCCGATCACTCCATGCTGACTGTCCAAGTGGACTTCTATTACCTGTTTGCATCTCCCCAGTCATTCCCTTCTCCCCTTCCTGCTCTGGTACACACTAGCTCCCTCTTGCTAGACTTGTGGGATGGGTAGCTTTTCACTTCTGTCAAGTCCTAAGGAGACTGTACATGTCAAAATCCCATGCCTTAAGGTTTCTCATGCATCTAAGCCCTGAAACTTGATACCCTTCCCAGTCTGCCTTCTATTGGGACCCAAGTCCTACCTGGTTGGACAAAGCACACAGGGAAGGCCCTTGGAAGTCTGTTGTGTCTTTGAGGGACTGCAGAGGAAAGCGGTTCAGATCCATGCTCTGCCCATGACCTAACTGTGGCCATTTCATTCTTCCCTGAAGAAGTACTGCTTCTCCACCATTGAAGCTTATCCTTACCCCTGGAACAAACGAGGGTGATCCCTACTTTTATCAGAGGTTTAAAATTCTTGATAGGTTATAGAGTATAGTGGTCAGGATATAGGTCTTAATGTCACATGTCTGAGTTGAATATTGACTACAACTGATTCCCCATAGAAACTTGGGGTTACAATCTTACAGAGTTGGCATAAAGGTTCAATATGATTATGTGAGATTTTTATCATAGTGTCTGGCACAGAGATACTGATGAAAAAAAAAAAGCTGATGAATAG
Source organism: Potos flavus (assembly GCA_028534135.1). NCBI lineage: Eukaryota > Metazoa > Chordata > Mammalia > Carnivora > Procyonidae > Potos > Potos flavus. The sequence continues at coordinate 22,538,937 of CM052884.1, read as the reverse complement.
TTTCTGCTTTTCTTAAGTCCCCAGGGCTCCATAATTGTTCTTTGGGAGCTTTGTCATTGTTACAGAGACAGACTTGGCAACTAATGCCAAGCTAGAGAGACCTCTTACTTTGTTAAGAATTCCAGAAAATCTCTATGTCTCAGCGGTGCTGGATTCAGCCATGCTCTCTGAACCTGCTGGCCACTCTTAGGGCCTGCTAGCTAAGTACATAATTATTGCTGCAGAGAAATCCTTATCTTCCTGTGCAGCTCCTAGTTCCCTCTACCTTATCCTTCTATCTTCTAGTGCTCCAAGAGAACATCCAAAATATTTTATCCATGGCCTAAATTCAGACCTAGTGTGTTACCTAATGTGCTCAGGTTTTATGTGTACCATTTTTGGGGATTTCTAGTGTTGTAATCACATTTAGTACCCTTGATAATCCCAAAACTAACAAAAATGTTAATATCTTAACACAGAGAAGCTCCGGGAAGCCCCTATGCAGTCTGAGGCTACCTAACCTATGTAGAAGAACATATGCTTTCCTCGACAAAGACCTGACAGTTCTTTTGCTTTTCCATTGGTAGATAAAGGTTCATGGGCCTTGTGATTGGGCAACAATTAACCATTAGAGGGTCAAGATTAATACCTGAGGGAATAGTAACCTGTTTTTAACTTCAAGGAACATGCCCCCTGTCCTCTGAGAAGCTGTGGACCCTGAAAGACTCCCAACTGCCCATAATTGGAGATTTTAATTTGTAAAGCCAATTCTGAAAGATTCTAAAGTCACTTCCAAGTTAATCAGCAGAGTATAGCAATCAATTAATGGTGTCTATTTTGGTCACTTGAGGAAGAGGGGCAGTGTTTTATCAATAGCCCTTAGGGCTGGGAAATCAGGCACTACCATCTGAAATCTGAGATCACCGTGATATCCTGGAAAATGTGGAAACTCATACAATTAGCCCGGACCTAGTAAGCTGATTGAAAAATGGTCCCAGTTGTTTTCTTCTTCTCCTCCTCCTTCTTCTCCTTCTTCTTCTTCTTCTTCTTCTTCTTCTTCTTCTTCTTCTTCTTCTTCTTCTTCTTCTTCTTCTTCTTCTTCTTCTTCTTCTTTAATCCAGTATCCTATCAGGTGGAATCTATCCTCCTCCCCAGAATCTACAGGCAAGTTTCGACCTTGTGACTTGCCTGTAGAATGCAGTGACAATGACAACAGGCCAGTTCTGAGCCTAAGCCTGAAGAGGCCTTGCAGTCTCGTGTGTGCTCTCTTGGAACCTGTGTCTGTCACGGGAACAAGCCCGAGCTGGTCTGCTGGAGACTGGGAGACCATGCGGGCCAAAGCCAGCCACCTGAGGCCAGCGAGGACTAGCCATTTCCCAACTGAGCAGCCAGGTGACTGCAGACACTGATGAATTCAGCTCAGAAAAGCTGGCAGTCAGCTAAATGAGTGTTCATTGGTTTATACCACTGGTCCTGTGTGTGTTTGGTTCTCTTACACAGAATTATTCTTGTAACAGATAATGGATTTAAAGGGTAGCAACAAATCACATCCTGATGAGTCGCCATAACTACTGACCATGAATTTAGGGTTTTTTTTTGTTACCCTTCCCATATGCATCTGATCCGATGCTTCTCTAACTTTCTATGGTGAAGGACCAGCTATATATTTTCACATTTTTTCATTTTGTTTTTATTTGAAAGAATTATAGATTCGTAAGAAGTTACAAAAAATAGAGTAGTATCAGAGAGCTAGGTTTTGGGCTTGTTATTTTTTCCCCAATCTGTTGTAGATTAAATTTTTTTTTATAAAATACAACAGAAATGAATTAGCAGGAAAATAAAAAAATATGAGACAAAAAAATACCACACAAAATCTTTATTAGATTTAATAGAGCAGATATAAAATTCTGGAAACTTTAATGAACATTTCTAAATGCTTGTTGTCAGTTTGTATATACATCTAATCATAGACCAGTGACAAACGTGTCACGGCCTAGCACCGATCCTCCAACCACACCTAAATAACATTACTTCATACTCTTCTGGTGATCTTCTGAGACAAGAAACAGAAACCAGGCTTGAGTATAGCAGAGATAATTTTGGTCTCAAATGATCTTATCACAGAGAAGTTCTCCTGAAGAGGATATTTTTAAAATATCTCTTACCCTAAGTGCTATAAAAGAGTGTTTTTGTGGTTTTCTAACGCTGGATGATGGGAAGAAACATTATAAGGCATGCTTCAGCCTCTATACAGGAATTCTCCTCTACTGATTTCTTTCTTTATCCCTAAAACTGAAGCAAATAAGCAAAACAAAATAAGCAAAAACATGGCCACATCAGTGTTGAAGTGCAGATATTCAATATGTGTGATTCTAAACCGTGTGAACCAAAAAGAATTTATTACTGGTTAGTATACCTAACCAGTAGAAGATTGCTTTTTTTATTTGTCTGATTTTTTGTTTGTTTGGGTGCTTTGTTGTTCTTGTAGCTGTTATTTCTTAAACTTGTGTCTCTAAGTAAGAGAGACATGTTGAGCCAAAGAGAATTGGACTCTGGCATTCCCACCCAACCTTTTCCTGAATTTGGGAAAGTAAGCCCTGGGAGACAGGTCCCTGCTTCTTAGATAGGTCAGGATGGGGATCTAGTGAAAAACTAGTTTTGTTCAAAAAGGCGGAAGTGGAAAAGGAATTACCAAGTTCTGGCCACAGACCAGGGCTGCTGAGATTGGTATACTATCCAGATTCATTACAATGATACCTGATATCCACATCTACTCCCCTGGGCTCTCTCCAGGATGGGAAAGGTGGGAAGATGCTCCAGAAGAACCATGAACTCTATGAGGATCATAAGTCATGCACACCCGAGGGAGAGTCTGTCAGACATTTGGCATAATGACAGTGGAGGCGCAAGTAATTTGTGCCATTTTCTCTTTTCCTCTTTGTCCACTTACATAATAAATGGGCATCTGTCCCCTAAGTCTTACAAAAGAGTATTTAATTTGGTTGGAGCATACAAAAGGACCAGAGAATGGCAGAGACCATTGGTAAATTATTGACATCTTAGCTCACTTTCACCCTTCTGCGACATCTTTCTGCATCCATTCCTACCTCTTTCCAGTCCATTTTCCCTCAAATAGTCAGATCTGATCATGTCATGATCATGATTTAAAAGAATTCAGTAGTTTCGCATTGATCTTAGAATCAAGTTCCAAGTCTTCAGCGGTTCAGCTTAATCAGCACCTCATTCTCTCTCTTTCCCTCCCACTTCAGCCCCTTCACACTGGCCTTTTCTCTTTCCTCAGACTTGTCAAGCTCCCTTCCACTTCTACATCTGCACAGCCACCCCCACCCTTGCACCTTGTCACTTAACTTCTCATCTTGCATTCCCCAGCATTCAATTTCCAGACTAAAGTAAATCCTTACCATTAGTTCTGACCACTTTAGATGTATCACTCCCCCCCACAGACATGATCACAACTGGACTCACATAATTATGTGTGTGATTCCTCTTTAATATTTGATCTCTATCATGAGATTGTGAGCTCCATCAAGGCAGGGACCATTTTCACTTTGATCATCTTTGTGTCTTCATCACTTTGCAGTATAACTGGTTCATTCTATGTATTTCTTGGATGAATGCAAAGCCACTTCAATACTGGTTCTACTACCAGCCTGAAAGTTCAAAGCCAACACACTGTCAAGTTCCACTCTTCTGAATTTGAACTCAGATGAACACAAAACAGGAGCACATATTTTTTTCCAGAATAACATTATAAATAAAAACAAGTTTTCTTGGAAAGCACACTTAGATAAAGGAAATCTTAAAATTGAACAGATAAGCTGAAACTCTTGATTCCTGATAGACTCTTAACTGCTGGAATGGTGATGAAAATCCATCATGGTGGGATTCTTCCAATTCCTCCTCTGAATCAGAGCTACCTCTCTGTAACTGTGGCCTTACTTAAACTGGTTAAGAGGATTTTTCCTTTGGCCTCAGCTTGTGGCTGCTAACATGATTTCCAGTAGCAACATCTTTTGAGGTCCAGAGAGCCTCCTACTTTGGTTGAGCAGGAAAGCATAGGAGTCTATATATACGCCTGCCCAAATTATCCTTTTAGAACTACATTCAAATAAAGTCTATTCAACTCTCAAATTCTCCTGTATTCAATACCAAGGGTTACTCAATTTCTAGGTAGTCCAAGATATTTCCAAAAAGAATAGTAAAATACTTCCCCCCAACCTATGTAAAATGAGCTACTAATTACATAGGTCCCTCAATTATTCCCAAGATGAACTTGGAAACAATATTTCTAGGTTGTACATCCTGATGTTATTTTGGCTTTTCTGCTTGACAGCTCTGGACTTTGACCTTTTAATAAAACTGTTGATGCATTTTTTATCAATACAGTGCACACCTATTAAACTTCAGAAGTATGTCTTATAGGGAAACCCTAATATGACTATTTACCCAGTGTGTGACTCCTTTTAGAGACAGCCTAACAAAGTATGCTGATTGCTTGTTCAAAAGGAGACCTTCTAAAATGCCTGTGATATTTTGCCTTCCCTTCATCATCAAGCCCATGAGTATTAACTTCACATCCTGACAATTTTCAGTCCTTTCTGCTTTCTAACCTTGAGGAACTAAAGACAAAGTTGAACAGATATTTATTCTTTCATCTACAACTTGAGTGGCTGCTCAATATCTTTGTCAATGGAGGAATCTCTGTAGTCATGCTTCAAGCTTCAATTACTGGGCTTCGGTTAGAATCCCTGCATATACACACCGCCCTCACCCAGAAATGTATCTCCATTGTCCCTCATAGTTGTTGGACCTCCAGAATATATACCATAAAATTTTGTAAACTGGCATGAATGTGGAAAGAAATGAGTGATAGTGAACTCATACTTACTACAGTTATTTTGAGTTTTTAATAAAAATTATTTTGTTCAACAATATTCGTCCCACATAGGAGACAGTGATATGCAGCAGGATGTTTTTACCAACCCATTTTATTTATTGTTTTTTTTAATGATTTTATTTATTTATTTGAGAGAGAGAGAGCAGAGCATGAGCAGTAGAGGGAGGGGCAGAGGGAGAGGGAGACGGAGACTCACCACTGAGCAGGGAGCCTGATGTGGAGCTGTGGGGCTCTATCCCCGGATCCCAGGATCATGTCCGGAGCTGAAGATAGACGCTTAAGTGACTGAGCCACCCAGGCACCCCCACCAACCCATTTTAATGATTATTAACAATCCTTTAATTTAAAAACCCCAAATCTTTAGATTATAACTATTTCTGTGCAATCTTATAATGTCAAATATCACTGAACCTAGAGTAGCATCACTCCATGAAACAAGTCAGAAATCACTGAATCTACCAGCATTCTGTCATTTATTGTTCATTTACTGGTTAGGCATTTTGTCATAGAAGGACAAACTAATATAATGTAGAGGCTATGTGTAAATGTAGGATAGGCACCCCCTCGTGACAACTCATCTTTGAAGGGCCAAAAAGACCTTGCTTTTAGCCATGATGGGGGTAACAAAGACTGGGTTTACGTGACCATAATAAATAACTAGAAAACACACAAAAAAATGTATGAATCACACTGTTTTTAGATATTGGACAACAGACTGGAGAAAATAGCAATGCCTGAAAGAAGAGAAAAAAATTAGGTGAACTCAGTGATTCTAGGTTCCCCAGATTTCTACATGGAGGCAATTTCTGGACTACGCTTTCAGAAAAGCAAACCCTAACAAAGTGCAGTCTCGGTGAATTAAGGAGAGGAAGAATAGAGTTCAAGGAACTGGTGGCAGCTGGAAGTTATACATCATAGTTCCTTAAAGGAGGGAGCTATATAGAAAAAAAAATGTTTAGAAATCTACATAGGGTTTCCCTTGAGTCTCTACTGAATAGTAGGCTATGCAAAAGAGACTGCATGCCCTGCAAAGCCTGAAATATTTATTATTCAGCTATTTACAGAAAAAGCTTGCTAATCTTTGCCCTAGAAATGAAAATGTGATATTTAAAGTGAAATTTTCACTGGATGAAATTAACAACAGATTAGACATTAAGGGAGAAAATACTAATAATTGTGGAGATAGGGATAGAATCTATCTAAAATGAATCCAGCAAGAAAAAAGTGCTGAAAATCAAGTGAAGAGAGCCTCAGAAATTGGGGACCATATCAAGTAGTCTAACATACATGTATAGGAAGAGCAGAAAGAAAGGAAAATGAGAATGAGGTATAAAGATATTTGAAAAATATAATAGTTCAAATTTTTCCAAATTTGATAAAATCTATAAACTCAAATGAAATAAGGTCAATGAATTCCACCTAAGGTAAACAGAAAGAAAGTCCCACTCAGGTGCATCATAATCATACTGCTTGAACCTAGTGATAAAGACAAAGTATTAAAAACTGCTGGAGACAAAAAGTCACCTTATGTACAGATAAAGATAAGAATGGAAGAAGAAAACTATGCAACCCTTAAATCAATAGAACAAGGTCTTTAAATAAGTGAAAGAAGAAAAAAAACCTGTCAACTTAGTATTTTATATTCAGTGAAAAGAGCCTTAAAAATGAAGACAGAATAAAACCTTTTTCAGACAAAAGCTGAAAGAATTTATCACCAGTAAATCAATTCTACAAGTAATATTGAAAAAAAAGTTCTTTAGGCAGAAGGAAAATGATAACAGATGGAAGCATGGATCTACACAAAGAAATCAAGAATACTTTAAAATGTCAGTATTTGCCTTTATCCTCATCTTTTAATTTCTTTACAAGATAAATGAATGTTTAAGGCAAAACAGATAGCAATGCATTATGGGATATTATAATATGTGTAAAAGTAAAATGTATGATTATAATAGCACAAAGAGGAGGCAGGAAAATGGAAGTATTCTGTTATACAAGAAATGATATTATTTCAAGGCAGTCTATGATAAGTTAAATGCATATTATAACCCCTAGACCAACCACTGAAAAAAATAAATAAAACAAAAGATATAACTAACAAGGCATCAGTTGATATCAAATGGAAAAATAGAAAATCCTTAATTAATCCAAAAGGCATCAGAAAATGATAAAATAAGAACAAACCACATGAGACGAATAGAGAACAAAGAGCAAGATGGTAAACTTGAGTCCAAACATATCAATAATTACATTAAATGTAAATGATCTAATAAAAGGCAGAAATTGTCAGACTGAATACAGAAGATACAACTATGTGTTGACTACAAGAAACCTTGAAATACAAATATACAGATATGTCTTAAGTAAATATGTACACATACATACATATATATGTATAACAAACATTAACAATAAGAAAGCTGGAGAGGTTATATTAATATCAGATCAAGTACATTTCAGAACAAGTGAATTACCAGGAATAAAGAGGAGCATTTCAAAATCAAAGGCTAAGGAATCACAAATCTTCAAATCCAGCCCAATTAATGTGAATTGCCTTATAGGATTGCCACTACCAAGCATCCCAACTGATTAGAGTTAAGCACCATTTAAGCCAGTTTGGACTCAAATTTAAAAAAGAAGAACATAGATGGCATACTCCTTTTCTGTTTCAATTCCAACTTCTAATATACTCATATATAGTTGACCCTTTTTTTCTAAGTCTGGAATGACTACCTTTACCTACCTCAAGTTTCATTTTCTCCTTCTCTGTTTTATTCCAATTACTATTTCAGTCCAAGCAGTAGACTAGTATTTAATTTGAGTTCCACGTTGCGTTGCATTTCTTCTATGTTTGCACCTGTGGAAGAGCCTGTAAATTGTCCACCAATATAATTTGGCCAACCCTCTTCCTTTAATAACAGAACTCCTGTCTTTTATCTGTGAATATTTGTACCCAGCCTCAGTGGGCTATGTGGCCATGTGACTAAGGTCTTCCACTTCCTGGTTGTGCTTTAAAAGAAATGGTATGTGAGCCCCTTGCTTTTGTACTCCTTCTTCTGCCTGAGAATCACTTCTGATAAAGGGCCTGAGATTTTTATTCTTGTTAAACACTCTATTGAGTGGGTCTCTTTGTAATAGCAGCTTAGAGTAAATTCTAATATAGTACCTCTTTAATTTTCTTTACCCAAGAGAATTGGTAACTTTGCATAGCAAGCCAAATTTCTCCTGCAATCCCTTTGTTATCCCTATTTAAAGAAAACAATCAGAAAATTGCTGTCACTTTTTAACTGAGGATAAGGAATCTAAAAAAAGAATCTTGCCTCTACCTCCCTACTTTAATGCTTGCTAACTTTATCCATGATAGAATCAATTTATGACTTAAAAACACAACAGTTTATTGCTAGTCTTTAAGGAAGTAGAGACCCTCTAGGCATAGATATTAAATGTAGTTTTGCAGTAACAAAAAACAACGAACATGTATAGATTCAAGTGTTAATTTGTGTGGCATGAAATGAGCCCTTCATTCTTCTAAACCTCTGTTGGTTGTCTAATCCATGAAAACGGAATTAGCAAGCCTACTCTGATACTCAAAGGGTTTTCTAATCATCTAATCATTTGCCTGGCCCCAAACTCAGTTTTTTCTGGGCCATACGCTTCATGGTCTCCCAGGTTCAGCTGATCCTATTTCTAGAACTTTCCTTTTGTTTTAAGGGTTTTTTATTTTTTCTTTCATATGCAGATCCTGCTGCCCTCCAGTCTCTGTATGTTAGGATTACAATAATTAAGATAATGGGAAGAACTGGATTTTGGATCACTCAGTAAAGCTAATTCGAGTTCCTGCTATAAAGTTATTTGAATCCTTCCAAACAACCTGTAGTATATGCTGTTGAGCCTCCTAGCCCTTTTGTAGGCTTGGGGTTAGCCCCTGGAAAATCTCTTTGCACAATAATCACTGTCTCTGATTAAAACTAGGATTCTCAAGAGGGGCTGTTTAGCATCAACATGTTACCCTACTTAAGTTAAGCCATCTCTGCTCTGGTGTCTGGATAGAGAATAATGACCAGGATTGTGTGGAGACCCCATCACTTTGCTTTCTGTGAAGCTGCTTTATCAGGAACAAGCTCCAGGGTGGCATTACTTAATCAATAGCAGGGATATATATATATATATATATAGAGAGAGAGAGAGAGAGAATTCACAATAAACTGGTTGCTGCATCTGGCTTCCTATGAGCAGTTGCAAGACTAGTGAAAGTCGTCTAATCTCATCAAGCAAACAGACAGATTGATTTTGAGTTCATTAATAGTTGCTGGGGTGGATGAGAGAGAAATAGAGATGGAAAATGAATGCATTGTTGGCATCTACACCTTTAACAGAGATCAAGAAGCTCTTTAAAAGCTGCTCATGGTCTCTGAGAGCACAGGGCCATAACGTCTAGTCCCTGGCCTAGAGTCAAGGTCAACATCCAAGTCCTCAGAGGATAGAGGACCTGGGAATAGGAAGCCATGTGCTTTTAGATTTGTCTACAAAGCATCCAAAACTCCAAAAGAAAAGGAAAAATCTCAGTTATTTATCCAAATAGTTTGTTCACAGAATATCAAATAGCTTTCTATCCAAATGTTTGGCAACATATAGATCTATAGGGGTATTTTAGCAAACTCAAAGTTACTTATCAGCCTTATCTACCAAAGAATAAAAGCTAGAACTGTGCCTGAAAAGGACATCAAATAACAATAAGTCAATTTGATTTAGGGTATAGGTGCTTTTAACTCAATTCAGAATTAGTAGAGGATTCTGTCTAGGCTATCCTGTCCCTCTAAGCTCTTTTTATTCCTGTACCTGTTAACCAATATGCTAATGGACTGAAAGGGCTAGTGACTCACCAAAAAGTGTTTATTTTGATACAGCTGCCTTGTTGCTTTATAAAACAGGTATATTCTTTGGAGGTTGTATACAAATTGATTCAACAATAAAATACATGGAAATGGGCAGGTTTACTTAGAAGAATACCAATCTTCTAAACAACTCACAATATATCAGGTTGTTAATGTTAATTTTTATATATTGCTCTCTCTTTAAACCATCATAATAGTTTCCTGCTAATGTGAGGTTCAGTCGAAGGCAAGCAAGATACCTTTCAGACAGGCTCGGTTAGAAGTTTATAGCAACATTTCTACTAGGCAACATTGTCCATGTGCCCTCTTTCTTTCCCTGTAGTACAAGGTAACTTATGAGAATCCTTCATTAACTGCACAAGTATTTACTGACTTTCTATTATGGGCTGCACATTGAACTATTATTAGTGATATAATGCATGCTCGCATAAGCACAGTCCTTCATCTCAAATGATTCAAGACTTCTCATGGGAGGTATGCTCTGGGAGGATCAGGAAGTGTCAATTGTTTAGACTTGAAGTGTATGGGCTGACAGAACTTAAATGAGTAGGACTTGCCCTGGGAAAGCCTCGGAGACTGAGAGATTATTCCGATTATTCCAGGCTTTCCCTGGAAAGCCTGGGAAACTAGGAGATTATTCTAGCAGGACCAACAGCTGAGATGAAACTGAGGGGAAAGAGCAGGGTATGTGGGTATGTTTGAGGAACCCCAAGAAGCATGGCAGGAGTTTAGGGAGGAAAGCAGACACCAGGATGATATGGGGCCAGGTATGTGCCGACAGGAATGCTGCTGCTAAACTCATAAGGTATGTGTGTGGATATAGACGATCCTTAGAGAGCAAGAATGGACCTGAAGTCATCCTCACAGAGAACTGACAGATTTGGGTTTAGGAAAGATCATGTGGACTGCAGAATGTAGAATCCATAGGGGCAGCGATCTAAGAGACTGTGAAGGAGATATTGTAGTCATCATGGAAATGGACAATCATGGCTGGTGTCCCAGCCAGGCTTTACCTACCCTGACTTGGCTCACTGAAGGAGTCCTGTCATCAGACCCTTTCATGATCCCATTATTTAGACTCTGTTAATGAGGCAGCAATTTTGCTCGGTCACAAAGAGGTAAAGACAGTAATAACAACTGGGAAACTAAACCAGGTAGGTGTGTTCTAAATCTTCTGTGAAGTAGACACAATTTTTCCTTGTAGATAGGAAAGTTTGAGATAAATAGCAGAGAATCAGTAAATAATTCAGCCTATGACCTTGATTCTTATTGATTCCTGCAGCTGTTTATCTTTCTCTAGGCTACCCAGAAAAAAAAAAAAAAAAAACTCCGAAAAACAATTATCACTTAATTATAAAATTGCTTGTCTTGGGAGAGCCTTCTGGTTGGTTGCTGAACACTCCAAGGGGGTAAGTTAATCTCTATAAACCACCCAGTCTGACTGAAGCTGCTGCTTAAAATTCCTAACCACAGCCTTCATTATTCTCTGGTATGGATGAAAAATCAAAGGAAGAAAGAAAGAAAGAAGTACCCACATTTTCTTCTCGTTTTCAGACACTTAGGATGTTTAGCCAATCAGATGACTCTGATGACTGTCTATTTTTCACCTATGGGATTTAAATATTGATGGATTCTGGTCATGGGGGTGCCAGGTGTGGTAGACAGTGAGCATTTGATCAGTATGAGTAGCAGTGCTGGTGGAAATAGTTGCTGAAGTCGTGGTACTTAATTTTCTGATTGGGCTGCAAAAGGGAAAATGACTAGGATAAGAATTTTTTGTTTTTTTATACACACAAATAATTTTTTCTTTAACCTTAGCTTGAATGGAAGGGAAGGCCTTAAAGCCAAATGCTGGTTCTCACCATCTTAGGGGGTGGGGGTTGGGTCTCTCACCACTAGTGTCACAGCCACTCTGAGCCAGAGGTTTAATCATGCCGGTGGGGTAGGTAATAAACTCCTTGACCAGCTTGCCCTATTCCTTTATATTTATTTTCTTATCTTGGTGATCATTAAAAAAGTTTGGCTAGCAAACAAACAACCTTATTAAAAATGGGCAAAGGAGTTAAATAGACATTTTTCCAAAGAAGATACATAAATGACAATCACATGAAAAGATGTTCAACAGTACTAATCACCAGGGACATGCAAACTAAAAACTACAATGAGACATACCTCTCACCCATTAGGATGGCTACCATCAAAAAAAGGAAGGAAGGAAGGAAGGAAGGAAGGAAGGAAGGAAAGAAGGAAAGAAAGGAGGGAGGAAGGGAAGGAGGGAAAAAGGAAAGGAGGGAGGAAGGAAAGGAGGAAGGGAGGAAAGAAGGAAGAAAGGAAGGGAGGAACGGAAAAATAAACCCATAAAATAGAAATGTTGATGATGATGTGGAGAAATTGGAACACTGTGTCCTGTGTGTGGGAATGTAAAATGGTGTGGCTGCTATAGAAACCATTATAATGGTTTCTCCAAAAGTTAAAAATAGGGTTATCATATTGCCATTCAGCAATTTCACTTTGGGAAAACAAGGTTTCAATATTTGTACATCCATGTTCAAAGCAGCATTATTCACAATAGCCAAAAGATGGAAGCACCCTACGTGTCCACTGGTGGATGAATGGATTTAAAAAATCAGTATGTATAATGGAATATTATCCAGCCTTAAAGAAGAAAGAAATTCTGGCATATATTATAACATGAATGAACCTTAGGGACATTATGCTAAGTGAAGAAAGTCTGTCACAGAAACATAAATGCCATAGGATTTCACTTATCTGAGGCACCTAGGGTGGTCAAATTCTTAGAGACAGAGAGTACTATGGTGTTTGCCAGGGCTGGAGAGAGTAGGGAATGAGGAGTTGTTGTTTAATGGGTACAGAGTTTCAGTTTTGCAAGACGAAAAGATTTCTGAAGATTGATGGTACAACATTGTGCGTGTACTTAACACCATTGAACTGTACACTTAAAAGTTAAGATGTAATGTTATGCATATGTTACCATAATTAAACATTTTTATAGACTGCTTGGCTAGCTTTGAGAAATTGAAGCATATTCAGCAGGAGAACAGACAGAACTATGGAACCCTATCTATCTTGGCTCCTCTTCCAAGAGCTGACTTTCTAGAAGACCTTAAACAAAACAATGAACTATTCAGTTTACCCATCTTTAAAATGTGATGGCTGTTATTCTTATCTAATTGAGGGGTGGAGTGGGGAGAAGGTGTTCAAAGCAAGAAAAGTGTCCAATGTGGCATAGAGACCAGACTCCTGCCTCTACCCAAACCCTGATGGGAAATAGCAAGTCATACACTTACTTCGGCTAAAGGGGGAGTTGCAAAGGATATCTGTTTCTGTGAGAAAGCTGCGTTTCTTTAGCACTTGGTACATTGGCACACAGATAACTCAGCAAAATCATGGGGAGGGCCATGCCACTTTCCTGCTTTATAATTGTGCAAACTAAAGTCTAGGTTGTGAGACTTGAATGCCTATCCTATGGCTTCAAGTCCAGAGCCCATGCTATGGTCTCAAATTCCTACCTTCCCCCATGATCATTTCCCATGTGTAGAACACCCTGATTTCTTTCTGCTGGGTATCCAATGTCTACCCATCCTCCAGACCTGATTCAAATCCTTCCTCTACTCCCAACTCCTTCTCTGAGCCTCTCTACAATATCATCTCAACATCCTACTCTGACCATTCCTTCCTCTTATCCTTTAATTTGCTCCACGCCTACCCCTCAATAAGCACTTTGGCTTTCTTGTAGTTCTTCAAATCCAGCAGGCACATTCCAACCTCTAAGGGTAGGTCCTTGGTATCTTCTCTGCCTACGATGACATCCATCTGACTTATCTCCTTCAAATGCTTCCCTTGGCTTCTCTGCTTAAAATGTTAACCCATCACTCTTGCCCTTGGAATCCCTATCTGCACAGAAGCAGATAGGGGTTACTGTTCACCATACTCATCACCATCCAATGTATCAAAGGTTTTACATATTTACTTATGGTCTGTCTCTCTGCCCAGGAGAAGGTAAGTTCCATGAGGTCACAGATTTTTGTCTTCATTCATTGCCACATAAGGGTCTGGTGCATAGTAGGTGCTTAAATATATTTTTGAATGAATGAATGAATGAGTGAACCCCTACAGTTTACACAGAACCCAGCACAAAGCTATATGTAACTTTGTCTTTTTTGTGATATGTCCTGAGAAACAATAGTCTATGCAATGTTAATAGTTGTTATGCAGAAAAAAGTACCATCCTACTAATCGAATTTAGGGAAAACTCAGCTAAATAAAGTCACATGTATTTTTTCCTTCAGGGTTTCTGAAATCCCTTGGTACTTTGATATGTCAGTGTGCATGGCAGAACTCTATGGGATGGGATACCATAGGCCACATTTTCCCAGGGGTTTGCCTTTACAGTCAATGCCCGAGGGGCATCCACACAGCACACTTGTAAATGCTATGCTACATGAGTGAGCTCTGCCTGTCGGTGAATTCCTTCCTCTTCTGTGACCTCAAGTTCTTGATTTATTTATGGTTCAGGATGGGGTTCTAACTGGTCTAAGGCTTGCTTTGACAGTAGTATTTCAGTCTCAAAGAGCTATTCTTGGTTCTACTTCATTCCCACCCACTCAAAGTTGCTCTGCTTGAGAGGGACACTACTTGTGTCCCCATCAACATGCTCATTCTATATGCCAATCTGGAAAGTTGCTTAAAAGAGGAGAATCCTGAACTCAGTAAAACCAAAAACCTCTATACCAAATGTAGCCCCCTGCCCTGCTTGCCACCTGCAGCATGAAGCAAGAGTTGGTGGGAAGAGCAACCATGAGCCAAGTGGGAGTCATATTAGGATTTGTACTCTGCCTTTAGAAGGGAAGCCGCTGGAGATGCATGAGATCCATGTCTAGGGACTATCTATGGAACTGCATAAACAGGAAATCCAAATGTTTAAACTCCAGAGCCAGAGTTGACATCCAAGCTCCCTACTTCAGGAGAACCTTGGGACTAGCCTGGATACCCATCCTTGCTTAGCCTCTCCCAGCTGGCGATGGCAAGCCCACTAGATGGCAACCTCTTGTCAGCTGTAATGAAGAGAGGCAATATCTAACAGAGATGGAGATGATAATCAATTAATGTTTATTGAGTGCTTACTCTGCATCTGACTACACTTGGAAGCATTTTCATGCCTTATCCATTTGGTATGTATAATAACTGTGAAATACGTATTACATCCTTATTTCACAAATATGAAAACTGAGGCTCAGAGAGGTGAACTAATTTGTTCAACATCAGACAGCTAGATCTCCAGACTCTAAGGTAAGGTCCACTACAGCACAGTAGTATCTCGGAGAGAGTGTGAAAATAGAGGAGCAAAGCTCTAGGAGACTGGGTTGGCGAGGAGTGGAGGAGCGGGTGGAGAACACAGAAGGCAGGGCTTGCTGACCCATAGACCCCTTGAGGTTAGAAGAAAGCATGGGACCTGACTCCAGAGACAGAAGGCGATTGGGAACAATTTCAGGGATTATATTAATCTCTGCTGGGGAAATGCTAACTTTGACGAAGGAGACAGGCAGAGACAGAAGGAGACAGAAGGTAGAGGTAGAGTAGGTAAAGAGTCTTTAAGTTTCTATCTCCTTCAGATGACCCATTGACCCTTCCTTAGTGTCAAGCACAATCCTAATTCTCAACATCCATCTGGTAGGCTTGGTGAGAAAGAAGCAAGCTCTTTGGTGAGAAAGAAGCAAGCTCTTTGGAACAAGGATGAAATTTAGGAAAAGTGGCATTTAAACAATCAATCCTGATTTGTTGGATTCTCACAATATGCCAAGGCCTTGATTGGCCTGTGCAGAAACATGCAAAGTGGTCTCCAGCCTCAAGTGACCTACAATAGAGTTGGAGGAATGGGAGGAGAAGTCTCACAGGAATACCTAACACTGTTAGACAATATATAGGAAATGCCAGGAATGATAAATAACACAGGGCTTCAGAAAAGCGTGTCCAGGTAGTGAAGGAGATAGTCAAATTTGAACTAACACCTGCTACACCAAGGAAGATGAAAGCAACACCCACAGGAAAGCATGGGAGACAGGATTAGGAAGCAGTGAGTAGGCCCACTGGACTAGGTAGAGAGCTTGCAAAGGGACAAGACAAGGTGAAGCCTATTTGTGGTGGCATTTAATGTTTGTCTAAGAAGTTCAGACTTTAACTTCTAAGCACCAAAGATTTACAGGCAGGAGAGTTGCAGATCCTAGGGCATAGTTTATGAACTCAGAATGATTACAGAGTACAGACAGGATGGTCCAGAAGGAAGAGACTGGGAAGCAAGTGGGGAAGTATTTGCAGTGAATACAGTTTCTTTCCACCTGCTTGGTATCCATTTCCCCTTCTCCTGGGAACTGTGCCAGAATTTTCCTGTGGGAACCTTTCTCATCAGTCCGAAGCTCTGTGCTCTGGGTGGGGCTGATGCTACCCACTACTCCCTTTCTAAAGATGAATGCATACCCCAGACCCAGCCAGGTAGAAGGGTCCTTTCCCTTGGCCACACAATGGCTAAAAAATGAGCCATGCCTCAAGTCGGTCCAGTGAGAATCTACCCTTGCATTGCAATTGTTGGAAATGAAGCATATGCTTTGCATTGGGTTTGTCAACTGGAGGCTAAAACCCTGAAAGGTCAGTGGCCATTTTGCCAACACTGTAGAGGGGAATAATATCTAACCAGAAGAAAGAAGAGTCAAGAGATGGGAAGAGAGGGTTCTAAAATGACTGAACCCCAGGATTCAGCCATAGCCGATAAGCGGGTTAGAGAAAAAAGAAAAACAGCAGAGGCTAGAGATTGCTAGAAAGGAGGGAGAGGGGTGGTCAGGGTCAAGCCTCTCTGACAAGGTGACTTTGGATGTCTTTCTCATCTTATCTTCTTGCAAGCTCTCTACCTAGCCCAGCTGGTCAACCTTGAAGGAGGCAGAGGCATGGACAATGTGGGTGTCCAGGGGAAGAGCCGTCTAGAGAAAAGGAAGAGTAGGGCAAAGCCTTTGGCTGGGATGTGCTCAGCATGTGTGAGGAGCAGCGAGAAGGCCAGCATGGCCTGAGCCAAGTTAGGAAGACGGAGAGTGATGGGCAGGGGGTCAGGCCATGTAAAGCATTGTTGTCCCTAGAAGGGAGCTCGGCCTTTCCTCTAGGAATGAGTGGCAGCCATTAGAGAGTTCTGAGTTTAGCAATGACATAATGCAACCGAGGTTTAAAAGGGTCACTCCACTCAGCCTGCATCTGAGAACAGAAGGAGGCAGAGCAAGGGTAAAAGGAAGATGATTCAGAAGGCAGTAAACACCCTCGCCCTTTTGTTTCAGCCAGTACGATTTGAGATCTGATCTCCAGACTAGGCACCAGGTACTTAGAAATAAGGGCCTGGGGTCAGGGGATGGCTAGGAAAAGGAACGAATGGAAGTGAGGCCTGAACAGAAAAAACCCCAGGGGAGCCGGCAGCCAAAGAAAGAAGGTAGGAGAAAGGGTTAGGAGGCTCATGGCGGGGGCCCCGGCCACAGGGGAGCACAAGGAGCCCGCAGCTGCCACATCCCCAGGGAAGACAAGGTCCCCAGGGCTCCCCCACCTGCACAGCAGCTGCAGTGGTGAGTGCCTGGTGGAGCTGAGGCCTGACCCAGAGCTTCGAGTAAATTCCAGCAGTAAGCATGAAGCCACAGTCAGCCTCTTGGCCAGGGGCCCCGCCACCAAGGTCAGAAGGCTTCTCCTACACAGAAAACGTCAGAAATTGATCTTGCTTTTAGCATTTACCAGGCGCTCTTGGAAGAAGCCACTTCATCGGGTGCACGGTTTGTCTTTGGAAAAGACACCATCTTATTCTGCCTCCTCTCTGCCATCCTGCCACTGATTAGCTAAGGCTCCCAACAGGTCCTCCAGAGTCGCAGGACAGGGGGCGGGGCTGGGACCAGAGCCAAGTGTCCCAGAGGTGGAGACTCCACCGATACACAAGTCAGCATACTTCCTCTCTTTTGCTCTGTGACATCTGTGTCTGGCCTTAGGTTTTACCTCCCAATTGTAAAATGCTTCCATTGAAAAGAGCTTGCACGTCATCCATCCCAACGTGCTCATTTTACAGACAAGAAAACTGAGATTTCAAAATGGGAGTAACGTGTCCACGGTCACAGGTGATGTTCCTGGCAGAGCAGGGACTGGAAGTCCACGCCCCCTCACTGCCAGTGCAACGAGCCTTTGTCCCGCGTGTTTTCTAGAGGGCAGGGGCCGCTGTGCACTTCTGTAGTCCACAGCCATCCGCACAGAGCCTTTGAAGTAGGCGGTGCTTAATAGACAGATTTTTATTTGGTAAGAGACAATGGAATACATCTGTACCCCTGAGGGATAGAGAGGGCAGAGGCCACAGTCTAGTTCCCTCTCCCAGGGAGCTGAGACAAAGGCACAAGACAAAAGTGTCTTTCACGTGTTTTCCTAGACTATGGTTTGGCTTCTTCGGAGAAGGACAAGGAGCAGATGTGAGCATCGTGTTATAGGATAAGGTGATTGGCAGAGGAGCAGTACTCCCTCCTTAAACAACATTCAGCAGATCCCTATTTAGATACTCTGTGCCAAACTCTAGACAGGACAGGGGTCCAGGCATGAGTAAGAAAGCCTGGAATACGATGTGCCAATTCAAAGCCAGAATCAGGAGTCTATGTACCACGTAAGCTTTCTGATCATCAGTGTTTCCCTGCATAAAATGAGAATAATAAGAACACCACCCTCATAGGACTGCTATTGGGATTAAATGAGTTAATGTATATTAATTTTGGCAAGATATCTAACTACAGTAGAACCTCAATAAATGAGCATGCTTACTGACCAAATGTGTAGTCGACAGCAGAACTATACCATAGAACTTTCTATGATTGGAAACGTTCCATATCTGGGCTGTCGAATGCAGTAACCACCAGCCACATGTGGCTACTGCACAGTTTAAGTGTGGCTAATGTAACCAAAAACTGAATTTAAAATTTTACTTAATTTTAATTATTTTGATTTAAACAGCCATACTACTGAAGTTTTATGTGGCTAGGGGCTCATGCACCAGACAGAACAGGCTTATACATTGAGAAGTACCAGAGTTTAGGGGCACCTGGGTGGCTCAGTGGGTTAAAGCCTCTGCCTTCGGCTCAGGTAATGATCTCAGGGTCCTGGGATCGATCCCCCGTCGGGCTCTCTGCTCAGCAGGAAGCCTGCTTCCTCCTCTCTCTCTGCCTGCCTCTCTGCCTGCTTGTGATCTCTCTCTCTCTGTCAAATAAATAAAATCTTAAAAAAAAAAAAAAGAAGTACCAGAGTTTAAAAAAGGATATTCAGACAATAGAATATTTATTATTCAGAGCTGAAAAGAAATGACCCATCAAGCCACAAAAAGACATAGAAAAAGCTGAAGTGCATGTTACTAAGTGAAAAAAGCCGCTCTGAAGAGACTCCGGACTGTAACACTCCAATTATGGGACATTCTGGAAAAGGCAAAACTATGGAGACAGTAGAAAGGTCAGAGGTTGCCGGGGGTTGAGTGGGCTGGAGGGAGGAATAGGGGGAGCCCAGAGGATTTTAGGGCAGTGAAACTATTCCGTATGACACTATAATGATGGGTACATGTCATTATATATTTGTCATATCCCACAGAATGAACACCAAGAGTGAACCCTCATGAAACAATGGATGTGTGACGTAGGTTCATCAGATATAACAAATGTATGATGCTGGTGTGGTGATGATGATAGTAGGGGAGTTGTGGGTGTGTATAGGCAAGGGACATATGGGGATCTCTATACTTTTTGCTAAATTTTTCTGTGAACCTAAAACCGCTCTAAAAAGTAAAGTCAATTTGCAATAAAGAGTGACACGGGAATGCGTGAAAGAAGAGATTTGAAGCAAGTTCTCAAGAATGGCTAGGGAGGGAATAACAGGAACTGTGTTTGCAATGCCCAGCAGTGTTTGGAGCTATGAGTCAGGCAGTGGGTCAGAGCAAAGGGTTTTTATGGGAGAGAAGTGGGAGCCAGGCTGGAAAGTAACTGGGGAATTTGAATTTCGCATTAAAGAACCTGAAATGTATCAGCAATCGAGTCCCTGAAGGTTTTCACACAGGGATATGGGATTTCCAAAAAGTGTTTTAGAAATATCAATATCCTAAATAAGCATCCTCTCCGGGACTTGAAGTTTTTTTGAGGGTCAGGTCCATGTCTTTAAGTTAAATCATGTGAGGTTCCTGCTATCACATCAGGAACTCAAAAGTGCTTAAAACAATTTAAATCAAACAAATTGATAGCTTAGCTTGGGATCATGCTGCTTTACAAGAATCTTCCATTATCAATGTGGTATGTCCCATATTGCCTGGAAAATTATGAGCTTTTAGGGACTCCTGCTTGATGGATTTGTCTAAATGTGTCTAAAAGGAAGAGCACAATGGAGACCCCATCGGCACTGGGGACTCAGCCTTCAGAATGCTTAAGTATCAGGAAAAGATTTTCCTTTGTGTTCTCCTATGGTGCACTATCTTCAAAGGTCCCCAGATTTATTATTTCATCAACAGATCGGAGAGGGGAGTTTGTATGAGATCAAACAAACACAAGTACTATGGGAAGGCTGGCAGGTGATAGTGTATAAATTGCCTGATGGAAAATGTCAAAAGTTGACATCAGAGCAGTGGGAGCGGGGGGAGCGTACGGAACACAGAACAAATGACTGTGCCTTTCTGAGAGCCGATTCCTTATACAGTCCGGCTAATGCACGGCAAGAAATTCGGGGCTCAGAAACCCACTGAGAATCCACTGAAACCCATTAACTCAAAATATATCCTTTATAAAAAGTTTTAAAAAGCATCTCTTCATTTTTACACCTGTTCTCATTTCGGTTATCTTCACTTTCTTCCTCTGTCTCTGTCTCTTTCTGTCTCTGTCTCTCTCTCCTCTTACAGACCAATGTACACACACTCCTGCATGCATTCTCTTTGCCTACCCTGCATTCATTGCCTTATTTCTTTCATATGTCATTCTTTACATCTGTTTGACCAATCTTCCAAGGTAGAAAACGGTATGTCCCTTGTCATTGCCAGAGCCTTGCAGACTCAGACACTCAGATACAAGAAAGGGAGTTAAAGTCCCTTCTACCAACATCCATGCTCATGTCCTGAATCAGTTTCCGTGTAGCTGAGTGAGAGGGTAGCAAACAGCGGCAGAACATTTCGTGTGGTCTGAATGGTAGACTGTGGTCTATGGCTATCAGCTACTCCCTCGCCTCGTCCCACCCAGTCTTTGTTCAAATGCCAACTCCAGAGAGTGGGCCTTCCATGACCACCCTCCTGAAATAACTACCACCCTCTGGGCAACTATCCGTCCCCTTGCCCTACTTCTTTTTCACAGCATGTTTCATAACTTGCCACCGGAATATATATTTACTTCTTTGTCGATAGCCTATCTCCTCTGTTAAGAACGAAGTTCCATCACGTTTTTAATCCTCAGCAGCAAGGTAAGTTCTGTGACGAATTGCATTTTCCACCTGGAGACACGGTAAGACTTGGAAGCTGAGGGACGTCGCTAAGGTCATGCAGCTACCACAAGTTCCAGAACAGAGATCGTAACTCAGCCTGCCTATTACTCCAGAGCCAGCGCTCTCAACCATAGCACTCAACCCACCTTATGGCAGTAGGGTATGCTATGCATTCTATGGTTGTGTATTTATGTCCAATGGAAGTCAGGTTTGAATGTGGCTTCCGTGAAAAAACCAACATGGCCTGAAAATCTATTGGCTCCCAACCTACCTTCTCCACTCTTCTTTTCTAGTGAGAGATGCTAGGGGGTGGCAACCAATCCTAAACTCCTATAAAAACACAGCCCATCAGAATTGCTCAGAATGCAAGTTCTTTGAGCACAGAAACTGTGTTATTTGTAGGCAGCACTAGGTCTAGTGGCTGAAATAGCACGGAGCTTAATCAATAATCTAGTTATTTTCATTCCCATGTTTCTGTGAAGTTCCTAGACTCTCTAAGAATACACAGCTGGTATGCTACTAGAGTCCAATAAATGTCAACTTACTTTATTTCTCAAAATCAGGCTTCCTTTGCTGTGAGTTCCCAGCTACTAGTCTCAGCAGTTTGGGCCTCCTCCTTCCTTTCCTCGATAGAATCATAGAGCAGGCCCAATCTTTGTTCTTCCTATGGCTGCAGCCATCTGCGGACACTGCTGGCCAGCACTGGCCCAGTCCTGGCTATCTACCATCCATCTCTTGGGCATTCTGCTTTGGGCAGGCTTGAGTATGTTCTTCGCTGCAGTCAGCCTTGTAGAATCCAGCCTTCACGTGCGGGGCATGCTGAAGAGCTGGTCTCTCCTCTTACCTGTCTCCAGGAAAGTTCCAACACTACCCTTGATACACCTTCCACCTTGGCAACGCAATGCAAATATATCATCCATGCCTTCCTCTCTAGGGACAACCCAAAACCACCTTCCTCAACAAAATTTTGCGAACATCATCCTGCCCTTCTTTTACTTTGGTTAAGTGCAAAAGGAGAACTTAAATCCAGTTACCTTTTTAAAAAATTAACTCAACTCATTACCAATTCTGTGTGTTTTAGATTCATTTATGATTACGAAGATTTCATTAATTCTCTTCGCAACCTGACCATTTGAACTGCCAAATCAGTACCATATTTGGCTGACAAATATATCTGCTGTGGACAACAAAGAAGAAAACGTCTTTCCTTTCTCAGGTAATATCAGGCACATGATTTCTCCTGGGATCCAATCGCATTGGCTGCTTCCCTTTGATGGCTGGTGGTGCCCCTGATAACCTTCAGTAAAAGAAGAGCCCAAGGGGGTAAGGTTGCAGGGGCAGGATTCCCATAGTGCTCTGCAGCTCAGCACTAGCTCACGCGGGTATCTCCCTGACACTACTCACAAGTTAACAGCTGAACAGAACTCCAAACCTTCTGTTGCTAACACATTTCTAACACCTTCTATAATCCACAGTTGTTATCAAAAGGCATTTGCAGCTGTGAAGAAAGGTGGGTGGGCAGGCTAAATAAATTAATAAAGAGTTTCCATGCAGAATGCTCAGCTCAGCACGCTTGAAACCTTACCATGACCCATCTTGGAATAAAACAACTTAGGAAGTTTCTTTTCCTGTCCTGCCCTCATGCAGGAGAACATACTGCTAACGTCAGTCAGGGAGTACATCCAGTTATAGAGCACCTACTGCATGCAAAGAAATATTGTGGTGTTGGTGAAGAGACAAGTAACAAACCAGGAAGGTGAAAACCACATAGAATGGCCTGGATGCCACAGCAGTGATTCTTAAACATTCTGAACATGTAAAGTGCACTCTGGATAATGAACAATGAGCATATGTTAGAGGGGGACTTCAAATCCAGCAAAGACAGATTTGCTTTAATCCTGACATCTACCTTGTTCCAACTTCACTCCATCTTACTGAAAAGCATTCGAATGGAGGGAAAGATTGAACACTGAGGGCCCAATCACTTCATACTACACAGAGGAATGTTGGAAAAGTAGCTGATCCTTCGCCAGATGGTTTACAGATTTCTGAAGATCTGGTTGAGAGTGTTTCTGGTAGATTCTAATATTTGAATATTATCTAAGTTAGGGTGTGAAAAGAAGGTAAATGATTGGGCTGAACCAACAATGATTAATGGATACAGCTAGCCAGCCATTTACACAAACATTTATTGAGTATTTCCT
This sequence comes from Potos flavus, assembly GCA_028534135.1. Classification (NCBI taxonomy): domain Eukaryota; kingdom Metazoa; phylum Chordata; class Mammalia; order Carnivora; family Procyonidae; genus Potos; species Potos flavus. Next base: position 22,515,427 of record CM052884.1, on the reverse strand, counting down.
CGATCTCCTACATGGCAGCCCTTGTGGTAGGCACTGAGGATGAAATGATGACTAAGATATATTCCTTACTTTTGAGATGCTCATGAGCTAGTAAAGGAGTCAGAGCAACACACAAGTAACTTTTTTCATCACATAAGGTATTATTGTGACCTGCATGGGATACATGGGAAAGCCAATGGAGTGCACAATGGAGGAGGGAGTTAAGGCAGGATTCCTAGGAAGAAGAGATCTCTGGGGTAATTCTCAAGGACAAGGAAGCATAGCCAGATGGAGAAAAATAGGAAGAAAATTCCAAGCAAAGTAGATAGCAGGTGCAGAGGTATATGGAGGAATGAGAGAACCAAGAGCATTTGGACATTTTCCCCCAGCTCTGTGTGATTGAAATAGAAGGTCAGTGTGGAAGTGGCAAAGAACAAATCTATTAAGAAGTCTTGTGAGTTATGCCAGTGGATTTAAATTTAATCCTGAGGTTTGAGATGGAGACTCTGGAGCACTGAAAAGGGAGAGGTATAGACAGATTTAAAAGATGGAAACAGTAGAGAGCAGAGATTGGATAAATAGATGGAGTGGAGATATGGAGACTCAGAGAAATGTTTAGGGACCACTAGAAAGTTTTAGGTAAGAATAGCTAAGGTCCTAAATTAAAAAGCAGCAATAAATATCAATGATGAACATTTATAAGGATTTCGATTCTTAGGAGCGGTTTCCTCTATTGAGAACGAACCATACAGAACACCACTAGTGATGCTAATTTTACCATAATAACAGTATTAACACAAGTACTAAAATAGTGAACTCATCTGGAAACCTAACCAATGTACACAGGCTTTTTTTTTTCTTAATATTTCTAATATCAAGAGAAAGAGATATTCCTTTGCTTTTGCCTGTAAGGTCTCCTGTTTCAGTCCTATTCTGCTTGAAATAGGAGCCAGTAGAGTAAGATACTTCTTTTCTAACGAATGTGGATCTGTAATTTTTTCATACTGAGAGCTGAATTGGCCTAACATATTATTCTTTCTATTTTCTTCCTCTTCCACTCCCTCCCCTCCCCCAGGTCAACCAAGATTTAACTTTAACTAAAGACGGACCCTCTAATCATGGAGTCTTTGCTGTTGTTGAAGTTAAGGAGAGGAGAGAGGGTCTTCCAAACCTAAGGTCAAACTGGACTACAGAAGAACATCACTATCAGGCCTCTCCATAGCTTTGCCATGCAAGGTGACCGTCCCTCAGCCAGGGAATGTCCCACTCTGTTCCAGTGGGAGCACTGTGTACCAAGGAGACCCCAGGCCTTGGAGTCCGACATATCAGTGATCTGGTCCCTGCCTGCTTTCTTGCGTATCACATGGATGGAGAAAGGCCTGTCTGTGGTGTGTGTGATGAGATCATATGCATAATGCACTCAGCACAGAGTCTGGCTCAGAGTTTCTTAACCAAGGTCAGTTTTACCCCCAGAGGACATTTGGTAATGCCTAGAGACATTTTTGATTCTCACAACTGGTGTTGGATGGGGGTTACTACTGGCATCTAGTGTGTAGATATCCTGTGCTGCTAAACATCCTAAAAGATACAGGACAGTCTTCTATAAGAAAGAATTATCTGTCCAAAATGTCAGTAGTGACCGAGGTTGAGAAACTCTTATCTAGCTTGGTAAAGGTTCCTTTTAGCTGCTCCTTCCGACTATCCTAAAAGCAGCCCCTCCAAGAGTACAGACTGAAAAGAGGGCTCCCAAGCAGAGATACCCACCCCATGGGATAGCCTCTGGCTGCTGTCTGGAGAGATTAACCTGATAATCCTCCCTGCCGTTTTCCCTACCATGATTAGAATGACGGGGTTGTGAGAAGTCAGCTCATTCAGGCACCAGGCTCTGTTTTCCTCTTTACTACAATTTTGAGTGAATTTTATTTGCCCCCTTGCCAGCCTTGCCCCTTCGCCCCACTCTGCTTTTTGTCCTCCCCAGCCACCATCCTTGTCATTTCCTTCCTCCCTTCCTCACGAATCCCTGCCCCCAAGCCCAGAGATGACTATTTACTGACCACAGAGCAGATGTGTGTGTTCTCAACAAATATTCCTAGGGACCTTTAAGGGACTTTTATTTTTTTCACATTATAAACCAGCTTGTAAAGCAGGCTGCTCTGATTAAGAGTCGGATTTGCAGATTGCGTTTGAGCCCCTCCCTGTTCTTTATCCCTCTCTGTATACACAGTTGGTACCAGGCAGCTCTGCACCTTTCTGAGCAAGCATCCTCCAGGTGATGCTCTCTTCCAGAACAAATAAATGCAAACCTGTGGAGAGAAGAAAAGAAACAACCCTCTCTTCTTTTCGTGCTTCATTACCCGTGTGTACGGATGTATGGATGTACAGCATATGGAATCCACAGACGCAGAGACCCACACACATACAAGAGGAGAAAGAAAGGTGTTCTGAGCAGGACGCTCAGAAACAATGCCAGTGCCAAAGAGAGCCTGGCTTCTGGCTGCAGGGGCCCCCAAGGGCTGATTAGCTAGTGGTTCTGCCTGGGGTACTGGAGACTGGGAGCACGAGGAGCAGACGTCACCTCCCTCCAGAGCGCTGGCTCGAGCTGCCCCCTTCTAGCTGTCCTCTGGGCCGTTTGCTGTATGGCCTATTTCCAACCATTCATAAGCTAGCCCTCAAAATCAAGCAAATGTGGTGATGGGCACTGATCAGCGTCCCTAATTATCATCAGCTCAAGATTTGCCAGTGAAAAACCTCCCACCCCCATGTCCATGTGCTGAACCAATCGACCGGTGACAACGTAACTGAGTTTAAGGGCAGACATAAGGGACAAGGGTGATGGAGCAGGGATGATTCCGATCACAGGTAGAAGTCTGTGGGTTTCTTCCCTTCTTCTCTCTAGAGCTTGTTCTCTCCCTGGGGGCACAGAGGTGGGCAGGAATGGGGAGTGGGGAGAGACTTGTCTTTCCATCTCTCTCCTCAGTTTTAGGTGCTTAGCTTCAGTGAAAAGAAGGTCCTAGAAGATCCCCCCACATACACACCAAAAGAGAGAAAATTTTATTCTTGAAGTACTGACCTTCGTGCTAGAAGCCACTTTGTTAAAATATGACTTTTTGATCTGTCATTTCACCTAATATTTTATCCCACCTATATTTATTTTTCAGTGCTGAGAGTTGGTGGAAGTCAACCCATGAAGAGCCTCAAATTTTACTCCACCCCCTCTGTGTCTTGCCTGTGATAGAAAGTGGAGGGAGCAGGCATTCTCTCCTAAAGGCCGGTCTCCCACCTATTGTTCCCTTTCCACCCCAGAAACCTTGCCAACCTCATGCCAGCCATCCCCGGAACTGGGGATTCGAAGGTTGGCCGCCGTGGTATGAGAAGACTGCTCTGAGGACATGCCATGGGAGCCAGCGTGGGGAGTCAGGGAAGACTTTCTGCAAGAAGGGATGTCTGAGGAGAAGAGTTTTCAGGTTGAGCGGAAATTATCCAGGTGACAAGGGAATTAGGGGAGAAGAAATGTTGCCTGAGGGAACAGCACGAATAAAGGTGACAGGGCACGAAAAAACATGGGAGGCGCAGAGATTTATAAGCGCTTAGCATGACTGGAATATAACACAAGAGGCAGGTGGTAGCGAGGAAAGAACCTGGAGAGGTGGGGGAGGGCAGAGATCACAGAGGACCCTGCCGAGGCGTTTAGACTTGATCCGGCAGGCAGGCAGAAGCCCTGAAGGGTTTAAATTCTGGAATGAAATGATCAGATGCACCTTTCAGCTGGGTCACTCTGGCAGCGTGTGTGTGTGTGTGTGTGTGTGTGTGTGTGTGTGTGTGTGTGTGTGTGAAAGGGGGTGTAGGGAGAGACATGAAACATTGCTTTGTCTTCACGTGAAATTTGGAAGTCTTTGAGATTTATTGGTAATACATGGGGCTGGTGTCTGTGAATCACAGTCCACATATTCAGGTGTGTAAGAAATCTGTCTTTTTAAATTCACCTTAATTTCTCTTTCAAGTTCCCTGTGTGACCAGGTTGCTAGAAAATTTCAACCTTCATCTTTTTGAAGTTCCTTCCTCCCACAGATTGTGCCAAAGTTTGGGGAATGCTTCAGTCCTTCCAGATAAGTGGACTGACCATCCCTCCAGATGGGTTACTTCCATATACTCTTGGTCCTGACCGGTGCTGGTGACCTGTCTGTGTAAAGGGGAAGAGAGATAAAGGGAAGAAATCCCAGTTAACACTATAAGTGGCTTACTCCACAAAGTTGGTTTTTTTTAAAAAAATGAAGTAAATATGCATGTCTGAGGAAAGAGCACCAAGACTTTATATAAGATATTATGAGAACCTGAACCAAGAGTAAGACAGAAGGAATAAAAGAAGAGGACTAAAAAAAAAAAAAAATTATAAGAAGCAAAACAAATACGAGCCAGAAACTGATGACAAGTGGAGGGTAGAGAGAGGGGCTCTGGGCTCCTGGACCAGGCAAATGGCAATATGATACCAACAAAGCTAGAAATTACAGCAGGAGCAGGAATGGGAGGGCAGGGGAAAGGGGAACTCAGGAAACAGCTGAGTTCCATCCCGTTCCATAGGGCACATTTACGACATGACATCCCCAACAGCGAAGTCGCCTGCTCAATACCAGCAGTCCTAAAGTTGCTGTCCCACTCCCACCAGGGGCTCCACTTACCACATCCAGCAGGAGCCCGAGCCACCCCTTCAGGTGGCCTCTTTCTCTTGCCCAGATTCTCCCATCTCAGTGTTCCCCAAACATTTGTGTTTAAATCTTTCTACACTGACTCAATTGCATTGGCTTCTTTAAATATGTGTATATGTCTACTATACATTTTCCCTATGCATAAAGATTATTCTTCTTTCCCTACACTGTAGCTTCCATCATGACAGAGCCGCTCCATCCCCTGGACCCTGGAGGAGACATCCCAGTGTAGGAGACCCAGGTGCAAATGCTGGTCGGGTTTGACGCCATCTGGCAGATCATAAGCAGGTCACTAGCTTTCTTAGCATCAGCTCCCTTATTTGTAAAATGAGAGCAATGATACATACCCTAACCAACTCCCAAGGGTGTTATGGTGATCAAATGACATAATGCCTAGAAAATGATTCTTTAAATGGAATATGTTGCTCAAATGTAAATTATTAAGTCACCTCTACAGTACTTATCTCTGCTCTGCTTCTCGTCTTTCTTTTGCTTAGCAATCCCCCACCCTGTGAATTTGAGCATGGAAAACCATCTCAGGAAAGGGAGGTTGTGAGTGGAAAAGGCATGGAGCTGCAGAGGACAGGGGCGTGAGGGGAGGACTGAGGTGTCGTGCTCAAGCATCTGTAATGTTGACCCTCTAATCAGAGCCAGCTTCAGAACTCAGCCATCACAGCCAGAGGCCCCAGGCTCTGGACTGAGACAGCCGCAGAATGAACGTTTTTCCTCCTTTTTCACTCTTGGCAACCTGGTAGAAAATGGCACCTGCTTATCCCCATTCCAGGCCCAACAAAATACAGCTTTCATCATTTGATAGTGTACATGTACAGCCCATGCAGAGGCACAAAAATCAATGTGCATTGATTCCTAAGCTAGGAATTCATAAACTTCTTTAAGGTCATGGATTGATTTTTTACTTTCAGTAAAAAAATGCAAGACTCCAGACCTTTCCCTTCATTTTGGCCGTCTTACTCATCTGCAGGGATGCACACTCTTACACACACGCCTCACCTGTGTGTGCCTTGTCTTCCCTTGTTAGGTAACACCAGAAAGGAGAAGCACTTAGATACACAGGGTGAGGAAGAGAGGTACTTAAACACTCCTGCCCGCTGCATCAAAGCCTCCTCGCTCTAACCTAATCCCTGGATTAATCAAATAATAGAAAAAATGGATTTGAAGGATGACACCACAGAAATGAGCACAGTGGTCAAAACAGACTCATTAACGTTTGCCAAATCAAAGCTGGGCAGCAAGAGTTTTGATTCAGAGCTAAGGTAAGGGGATTGCTCGGTGCTGCCCCCGACATTGATTCTGCCCTTGGCTCTGAGTGGCGAGTGGGCACTTGAGTTCACGTCCAAAGGTGGGCACTGTTACCAGGGGGGTTTCCTCATCGCCTGGACCTCAGTGGATTCACCTCTGAAAATTGAGAAAATATCTGCCTCCTGGTATGGTTAGAATGACCAAATATGATTACAGATGTAAAGGCACTGTTTAGACTGTAAAGCATCAGATGAGTACAAGATAATTATTACTCCAGGGACACAAATCTTTACTTATAAATAGAATCAAAAAGTTTTCAAGAAATTCATGAATGATATGACTGATGGGGTCACCGTGAATTCTTTTCTCTCTTCTTTTTTAAAAACATTTATTTTACTGTGGTAAGAATGCCTAACATGGTTATCTACCCTCTTAACAGATTTTGAGGTATACAATATAGTATTGTGATTTATAGGCACAGTGTTATACAGCAGATCGTGAGAACTTACTCTTCTTGCATAGCTGAAATTTTGTACCCACTCATTAGCAACGTCCCCCTCTGCCCCTTTCCCCAGCCACCAGCAACCACCATTCTACTCTGTGCTTCTATGAGTTTGACTATTTTAGTTTCCTCATAGAAGTGGAATCTAGAACTGCCAAATGATCCTACAATCTCCCCTCTGGGTATTTATCCAAGACAATTGAAATCAGCAGCTCAAAGAGATATCTGCATTTCTTGTTCACGATAGCCAAGATGTGGAAATTACCTAAACGTTTGGATGGATAAAGAACAGGTGATACATGGGGTGCCTGGGTGGCTCAGTCGTTAAGTGTCTGCTTTCCACTCAGGTCATGATCCCAGGATCCTGGGATGGAGCCCTGCATCCAGCTCCCTGCTCGGCAGGAGGCCTGCTGCTCCCTCTCCCACTCCCACTTCCTCTGCTTGTGCTCTCTCTCTCACTATCTCTTTCTCTGTCAAATAAATAAAATCCAAAAAAAAAAAAAAAAAAAAGAACGGGTGATACATACACACAGTGGAATATTATACAGTCTTTAAAAAGAAGAAACCTGGATTAACCAGAGGACATTAAGGGTAAATGAAATAAGCAAATGATAGAAGGCGGGGAAAAAAAATCCAACTCATGCAATCTGAGGCTTTTAAGCATATCTGTAGCCGAGTACTACTGGGGTCTCATCCCAGCCTTGCTACTTGTTAGCTGTCAGCCACTTACCCAACCTTTCTAAACCCCTGGTCTCATCATCCCTAAAATGGTGATAACATGCACCATGTGAAGTGGTCCAGAGCACGGAGCAAGGCAGCATTTGAGGCTGCACGCGCCGAGCCACGAACGCGGGTTGCTGCCGCTATCACTATCATAACTCAGAAGATGCCCGTCCTGCCAGTTGGAGGGCTCGCGTGGCGAAATGGAGCCCGGGAGCCAGGCCTTCCACGGGACCACCGCCAAGCCCCTTGGATCGGGGCTGGCTCGCAGGCCCAGCCCGGCCCGCTCTCCCTGGCACAGCCAGCTTTCTCGGCAGCCCGCGGCAGTTGGTTCTCTCTGCTCCCCAGTGAGCCAGGGAAGCTAGAGTCTCTGGTCTCAGCTGCGTGCGGGTCACGTGCTCGAGCTGGTGTCAGGCTGCTCAATTAGCAGCAAATCAAGATGTTCAGATGGTGCAGCCACACACCGGGCAAGCCAGAACCCCCATTTCTCCCTTGAGGCCGGCAGATTGCTCCTGTGTTGGCTACCAACTTCCTGTCAGCCTTGCAAGCCTCTTTGTTGCACGCCAGTCTCCTCTCTGAATTCTCCAAGTCCTTTTTACCCTCTGGCTCGGGTCCTGAGCGCTGTCAGCGCCTGTCCGAGATCGCGGGAGCTCGGCAGCGCCGGCCAACAGGTTCCCTCTCATTAGCGGAGGCCCCCTGCTGGCTGGTGGCTGCAGCTCAAGCTGGGAGCCCCGCGGAAGGCCTCAAGAGCCCACAGCCTGCCGCCTCCCTGGCAGGGGGCTGGGCCTTGTGACCCTTTTCCCAGCCCAGCCAGCGGCAAGGCCAACGTTCACAGGGGCTTTCCGCAGCTGTGTTTCCCCCAGGGCATGAGGAGGGGATGCACGATCTTAGGCTCCTGAGCCCAAGGCATCTTTTGATTATGACTCTGGTAGAGAAGGTACCACAGGTGAATCGGCAGTGACCCGGGGAGAAGATAGCATTCCTGCAGCCAACCAAGCTGACTACCATAAACAGAGGGAGACTTGATCACGTGTGTACAAGAAGCTCTGCCATCTTTCTTTTCCATATAGCCCGTGGTATCCCTTTATCATCTTTTTGGTTTATACATTAATGATAGGGATTGGGGGGAAAGGGGAAGCATATGGAGGAGGAGAGAAGGACCCAGGAATTTCTTACCCCTGTTTCCACACTGCTAGCCTGTTGACACCCTCAGGGCCCTGCACTAGGGCCACTTGTGGGGACAAAGCCTCTGAACCCAGGAGGCTAGGGTCCTGAATCTAATGCAAGGCTTAATGCACAAGAAAGAGCACTGCTGGGGCACCTGGGTGGCATGGTCCGTTAAGCCTTGGACTCTAGGTTTCAGCTCAGATCGTGATCTCAGGGTAGTGAGATTGAGCCCCCAGGGGGGCTCCCTTCTCAGCATGGAGTCTGCTGGAGTTTCTCTCTCTGTCTTCCTTTGCCCCCCTCCCAAGCACTCGCTTGCTCTCGCTCTCTCTATCTCTCTCTAAAATAAATAAATATTATAAAGGAAGAAAGGGAGGAAGGAAGAGTACTGCTGCATGTAGGATGTGTTTGGTACAGGGGGGGGAGTGACCTGGTCCTGAGGCAAAGGGGTTTCAAAGGAGGACCAGCACCACAGCCTGAAGTCTCACCTCAGGCCTTAAAAACACACGTTTAATCCCAAACTACCTCTCCCTGGGTTGCCTTTCAGAAGGTGGGTGCTTCAGAAATACCAACTTTTAAAAATGTGTTTCCTTGGAAAACATGATTGAAAAGGTGAAGAAACACACACCCTTGACTGGGAGATTGGGTCCCCTGCAGAGTTACTGCTACCTACGGGGATCAGAAAAATGGAGGTCAGTTACGGCTTCCTGTGGATGTCACAGTGAGTCCATAGGAGTCCTATGAAGCAGTCATGCCTCTCCCTTCCCTGCTCTTCTCTCCTCATCCAATCTCACAGAGAACTGGACAGCAGAGAGAAACACCCAGAATCCACTGAGCTATGTGTGCCAGATGTCACCAGCTCTCCGCCTATCCTCCCAGGAAAAAGGACAATTGCAGGGAAATCAGTTACATCTTGAATAGTTGGAGCAAAGACTCCTATAGTGAAGCCCTTTGGGGATTAGCCAGCCAATTTTCTCTGTGGTATTCTGTGATCTCTTCTCTCTTACCCACTTCAGCATCCAGCACCGATCTTGCTGGAGCTGTTTCCTAAAGAATATTGTTGGGATCCTGGTCTTTCTTATCTGTTACCTCCAAGTAGTCCCAGCAGACAGACGTCCACAAAGATGTGATTCCTCAAAGGGTGATTCCAATTCACCTTCAGGCTGCTGAGACACTAATCTACCACAATGATCTTATCACAAAATACCTGGAAAAAGACAGTGTGAAATATATCTGTTCTTAGCTTGGAGCATGACCCTGGCCATGGTCAGTGCCTCTTTTGGGGAGGTGGCTGACAGTGGAGTGGCATGGGGAGACAACCAGAACCTAGAATGGTCAGTGCTCCAAATAAAAGTTCAAAAGTTATTTTTCAATACACAAAAGAGATCCTTTCTTTTTTTTTTTTTTTAAAGATTTTATTTATTTATTTGACAGAGGGAGAGAGATCACAAGTAGGCAGAGAGGCAGGCAGAGAGAGAGGGAGAAGCAGGCTCCCTGCTGAGCAGAGAGCCCAATGCGGGGCTCAATCCCAAGACCCTGAGATCATGACCTGAGCCGAAGGCAGAGGCTTTAACCCACTGAGCCACCCAGGCGCCCCAAAGAGATCCTTTCTTCAAGAGTTGCTGGGGATTCCTGCATTTGTATTTGGCATTGGTATGATAGTTCATTGCCATACCCTGTTTATCCCGTCTCTGCCTTCCTTGGTTGTCCTGAGACTAAAGAAAACACACACCGCCTCTCTTGCTTCATAAAGTTGGAAGTTTGTTCCTATTTTATTCAACTGTAATGGCACCTAGTCTCTTTCTACTCCAGTGGATTTATTTCCAGGGAGTAGCCACAGCCCAGAGGAAGGCCTTGGGAAAAGCAGGGGAGTGGACACAAGATGTACCCCAGGATTATTCAGGAGCATCGACCAAGGGAAATGGGCTAGAGCGATTACCAGGATCTCCAAACCCCAGGACGCCGGAAAGAAACCCCAAGGCATAGAAGTCAATAAGACCAGAATCTGGAATAGTTCCAGAACAGGCAGTATTGGGTCCCGGGGGACAAACCAGAGGCTATTCCTTTATTGAGCAGTGACCTAATGATTTTAAGTGCAAATCGTACCCCCATCCTGCCTTTATCCCCAGCATGTCTAGGTCTTGCTGCTTCATTTCAAAGAAACTATATCGGGAGGTACCCTTTTATAGTACATTAATGACAGCGTGGGAGGAGTAAGGTCCTCTTTAGCTTTTCTGTTTTTTATAAGAAGTTTTTGGTGATTCACTTTCCCTCCAATTTCCTCGAGTGTCCCTGGGTGCCAGGCTAAGAACCCCCGATGTGAACGAGAGCATCTGGCCCAGTCCAACCTCCTGGATGTTGCACTTTGAGGTGATGGCAGAGTGTCCTGAGGATGGAGGCCCCGATGGCCCCTTGTTGTCCTGAGGATGGGATGTGGACCCTGTGGGAGCAGGAGCCCCTGGAACAGTCAGGTGTGGCATTGCCCTCACAGTGAGCAGTCAGGTAGAAGAGGTGCCAAGGACGGAGCTCTCACCCCAGCAGCAGGCCACAACTTCCTGCCCTCCTCCTTACCCTGCTGGCTTCTGGAGAGTCTCCAAAGACAGCAGCAGGAACCAATGGCTAATTGCTCCGAAATAGCTAGTCTCCATTTCAGGGTGCTGCTTGCTTTTGCTTTAGTAGCTGGCAAATGAATCCTCCTAGGGATTATAATAACCCTGTCCTGGCTGTGTTCCCTGGAATCTTGGCCTCTTTCCCTGGCACTCATCCCAAAAGGGATGGAAATCTCTTAGTATTTATCCCCTTGAAGATTCCCTGCGCCTGCCTGGCTCCCAGCCACTCTGCACACAGACGGCCCGCTTCCTCCATTTCTCCATGGAGCAGATTGTCCCCTGGCTCTCCCTCGGGCCGTCACACCCCCCCGAAGGCTGCCATCTCCCTGCTGGGGCTCCCCACTGCGGCTCCCAAGCCTCAGTTGGTACTCTCATCCCACTGGGCAGAAATACTTCTTCCCTGCAGTATCTTTTGCACCAAAAAGCCCACGAGAAGGACTGAGATGCCGTCTCAGACGGAAAGATACTAGCCACCACTGAAACAATGAAAAGAGTGTTTGCTTCCTCAAGAAGTTGACTGTCCTTCTTCCTTCCTCTTGACAAAGACACGACTCTGAGGACAGGGGACGCGCTGACATGTTGGTTCTGCACCTGAGAATGTGAATGTGGCCTATTTAGTAAAGCGTGCTAGAGCAGAGGAGGGAGCGGTCAACTCTGCTCACTTGCCACGTGACATTACTCCGGGCTGTTCCGTGTGTCTGTCCCCCCTCACTCACTCTACTGGACTGAGCTCCATGAAGATAGCAACTAGATCATACAATTCTTTGCAGTTACTACCAGCCACTCCTAATCCCTGGTCATTAAGGATGGGGGTGGGGCGGGGAGTACCTAGCACAGGGCTGGAAAATATTAAAAGCTCAATAAATCTTTGCTAAATGAATGAATTATGATGACCCAGCTCATATGCTCCTAGCAAAGCCCTTTCCCAGAGCATTGGGTTTCAGTGTAGGTGGACCCTGCTTGTAGATGACCACTGAGAAAGTGAGACTGACCTGTGCACAGCCAGGATGCTAATTTTTATTTCACTAGGTTCTTGGCCACTGATCCCAGCGGGGATTGGATGAGAGAGGTATGTAGCTAGATCACAGCAAAGCCATCGCTAGTGCTGGAAAAAACATCGAGTATGGGTTGGGAGTGTTATTTTGGTATAGGAAGTGCAGCATATTTTCCTTAAGTCAATCCTACAAGTGCTATACAACACTCAGGAAGATTCTCAGCTGCTTGCCTCTAGGAGCACTTACCCTAAATAAACACCTAACTGAGCAACTCGGTGTAGGCTTGCCATTACACCCTAGCCACTCTGGTCATCAGGACTGTGCCTTCCCTTTGGTTGCCTCCACTTTGTAATGCAGGCCCTCTGCCTTCCTGAAAACAATATTGTAATATTGTCTTTGGGTGCCCTTTGCCAAGTCACTATTGGCTCTCCATGGAAATTCGAATGCAATCATAATAAATAAACAGCAGCAATTGAGTCAGCTTATAATAGATCATATAAAACCTTTATAGGGCTGAAAAGCCCAATAAGTGGCCTGTTAACAAAAAAGAAGGGGCGAGTGGGCCAGCTCAGAGGGAGTATGTTTGGAAAACTCAACTATTTCCAAGCAGCAATTATGAATTCCCCATATTCAAAGTGAATTCACAATTTCACCACTCCAGAGACGGACTGACTTTCCCTGTGTATCCAATTGCGGAGGCTGTCAGAAAATCGAAAACAGTACATCAGGGAGAGCTTGAGATTTGGTCAGAAATTGCTTAGTTAAATCAGATACTTAATCGGGAGCCATAACACATGAAGAAGTTAAATGTTACTTGGCCTCCTTCCTGTAGGGTCAGACAACTTCTGCAAAAGAAGATGGACAAATCTCCAAGAGGCTGGGAAGAAGGCAGAGTTCTCAGAAACAGGTGCTTTGGTAAAGGGAAAAACTTCCTTTTCCCCCGCTCAGCTCCCTGAGGAAGCAGCACAGGGGAAGAAAGTCCAGAGAGACAGGAATTTACAGAGGAATCTGCCATTTTTATGAGATCTTCTCTTAACCTCTCTACACCTTTCCTCGTCTGTTAAAGGGGATAGAAATGCCTACGTCGTTTATTCAGAGAATTAAATGAAGTAACCGATAGAAGGAATTTATCAAAGCATTTAGCACGTAGTAGGCACTAAGAGATGTGGTCCCCTTCACACAAATTCCTATTTGGAAGGCAGCCCTACTCACCACAAAACCGCCAATGTCCACTAGATTCCCCAGTTCTTGCAAAGGTCAAGGTGATCCTCTCCCTCGGGAAAGGTGTACTTGCCTTGGGAGTTAGGCCTGCTCTGGCTGGCCTCATTCAGGGCCCGTTTTGTGTCTTGAGAGCATCCCTGGCACCAAGGATGGTTAAAATGAATGAGTTGTAGCCCAGATATCATAAAGAAGTTTGCAAATAAAAGAAGAATCATCCCTCTGATTGCTCTATGTCTGAAGGCAACAGGGAACCAGAGGAGCCTAGAGGTCACTGGGGAAAGCATCAAAAAAGGTGTAACCACTGAATTGACCTATGAGAGTCCCCACAAAAAAATAAAAAAGAGAGAGAGGGGAAAAAAGAAATGGCAGAGGAAGGAACATAAGAGCCATGGAGGAACCCATGTATGTGGTACATTTGCAAGTTCCTTAGAAGCACCTGAAGCTCAGGGAGCAGGAGGGGATCAGAGGATGTATATACATGTCTGTGGCCTTCAACTGTCTTCACGGGCCATGAAATCAGGGTAACTGGAAGACCTGTGAGGAAGGGTTGGGGGCAGGCACCACAGAGGATGCTAGTAAGTGAGTTGGTGGGACCCTTCAGGTTTGGAACTTGAACTTGGGGCAGGGTTAGGAGTGGGAGGGGGGTAGTGTTGGCAGTAGGGAACAAACTGACTCCACAGTTCTCTGATTGAGCTGTGATCTGCCCCCTCCCCACCACCCGTTTTTAACACCTTATAATATAAAGAGTAGAAATTTAAAAAGAAAGCCAAAGATGACAGTTGTAGGGTAAAAAAGGTGTGGGAAATATGCGAGGAACAGAAGGCTCAGAATTCTGCTCGACTGTTAGTAACTCATGAGGGGTCCACAAGAAAACCACAATAGCCAGGCCTGGGGCTTGGGGGAGAGCAGCACAGGGACTCAGGGATCTGCAGAAAGGAGGGTCCAAATCCTCTGTGGTTTTCAGCCTAGTCCTTTGATGCCCTGCCCCAGGAAGGAAGAGCCTCAGCTGTCCTGGGGCTACCTGGCTATTGATCCCACACTTGTCTCCTTCACCACTCTCTTTAGTACAGACTGCGCAGGCTCTGATGGTAGGGATGCTGTCCCAAAGTACTCAGCACTTTTAAAAGGAAGAAATGTTCCATACGCCTTCAGTGAAATCATCGGGACACGTGAATGAAAAGGCAAATCGTGCTGGTTGTTTAGTGGGTCCTTGAAGAAGGATAAATAAGTATGAGAAATAAGAGTTTTGTCTTTTGAATGAAGATGGTCTGTTATCATTAGCCAAGCTCATTTTCATCAGAATAGAAAATTCTAAGTTACCTAATTTGCATGCCAAGGTCTTCCTAAATCCTCGACCTTCTTTGCTCTCAGTAATGGAGAGGCCAACTGCCTTCATGTCTACACAGGACTCAGCTCTCGCTGATGTGAACCAGGGACACAGCAGCCCATTCCCCACCTGACCACAGTTATAGATCACATTTGCTGCCTTTAAGGCGAGTCAATCCTATTGTCCCCCATTCCTTAAATCCTAGACACTTGTCTTTTTACCTGCCTGTGCCCCTCAAGGAGAAATAAGGAGAGGCTCTCTGTAACCATCAAAAGCTATAGAAGATGAACAGTTATTTCTGGAGATGATGATGGGCAGTTAAAGTCCAAGACAGCATCATTTAGTGCAAGAAATAGCTCACCTTTGGCTTTATAGGTTCTTGTGGCCATGATAAGCAAGTGGCTGCTCCAGGAATGAATGATGTGCTGGTGTTCGGTTAAAGGACGATGCGGGAGGGGGTCCACACCCAGCTGTTCCCTCCTCGTAAAGTCTAGAGGCAGAGACTGCCCCACCCTCACAGGTGTCACACCACCGGTGTCTGCCTGACATCAGAACCAGCCTTCAATTAGCTGAACAAATGTGTTTAGTGTTGTTACAGATCATCTCAAACCCATTTATACTTGGCTTCATAATGCATTATGGCAGGGAGGTGGGATGAGGGTGGGAGGTGGCGGTGGAGAGGTCTGGGTAGGAGAGAGTTGCTGAAGATTTATCTTTCTAATTATGCTTTGCTTAGGGCTAATATTAAAATTAGTTTTAATTCCCTGAGCACACAGCAGCTCAGGAACATGCTGAGCATTGGGGAGGCTGGCCTAGGATTTTCAATTTGCTTAGGAGAGACACACATGGGTAACGGCAACTCAGCTGTTAAGGCCCAGCTCTCCGGCCACTGGGGCTGGCCTGAGACCTTGCAGTCTGGCTGTCCTCTAGTTTACACAAGGAGGGAGCAGTCCTACCGCCCTTGACTCGCACTGGCAAATGGCGTCAGCAGGTGAACCACACAGTTCTTTATTACTCTGTGGCGAAATAACCCTAGATACGGCAAATAGTATGCAATTATTAAATTAATACAGATCGTTGTGTCTCCTTTACCCTCTGTGCCAGGGATGTGTTGTGCTATGAGTTTTGCACCTGCTGAGGGTAATTAGTGAGTAATAAGCATGGGTGTATAATTACTGGGTAAACAGATATTTACTAACAACTTCCCGCTAGGTAAGCACCAATGAGCACTGACAGGTAGCTGGTAGGACTAAGTTCAGGTGAAATGAGAACTAGCTCAGACTTTGGTTTAACACTAGGCTCTAATGAAAACTTGCTTTAAGGAATATAATTTAATTTATGAGCAAGCTCCCTACCAACAGCCTGCCCCCCTGGCTTTTTAATCAAACCTGGAAGCATAAATACCAAATATCATAAGACAACTTATTCCTATATGAGAAATAGCTATGTTCAGGAATCAGGAGAGCGCTATGTGGACATTGAGCAAGACACTTGAGGCTATCCCTAGTTTTTTTTTTTTTTAAATCTGTAAAATGAAGATAAGCCTATTTCATGAGCTTGTTCTGTCTAGTGAATGAAACAATTAACATGGGAGCAGGGTTAGAAATATAAAATCTCACAAGTGTATGTTATTAAAACTATTATTCCAAGCTGGCTGACACTATGGGGCCTGGGATGTTCTATGGGAAACTGTAGGAGAGACAGATATGGTCAGACAGGGATTAGAAACCCCCTACACCCTGTTCCTGCCCTTAGTGGTATCTAGAAACCTTCAATCCTAAGAAGGGAAGTAAAGGCCTTTCATCCTTTCATCCTGCAATCTCTCCCTACACACACACACACACACACACACACACACATACACACACACACACCTGCATGCCACTCTCACAAGTTTCTCATGCATAAAATATCATTAGTGCTGATCTTGGGCAGAATGCAGAGTAGGAATTCATGCTCTGAAAGTTTGAAGACTCCCAAAATGTGTTTAGCTAGAGTTTGAACTTCCAATAAAGCTTTTTAGGTATTTGAGCCACACGGCCGTCACCAAACCAACATACTTACGTACTTGCACCAACTCTGGCCATAAAGTCTAAGAATTAAGAATATGAGTAGAAAAGGGCCATGCATAGGAAACAGAAGGAGAGTGTGTTGGGATGAGTGTTGCTGGGTCAGCCTGTAACAGACCCATTCTTGCCATAGGGGCATATTGCATCTGGGTATCCTGTTGTATTTCCTGAGGTCTCCTCGGGCTGACACTGCCAGCCTCTCCGTCTACCTCCACCCTACATGGGGGCACCTCTGACCCCCCAGTTGTCTTTTTACTCAGTGATGAACTTGTGTGGGATTCATCAGACCTTCACCAAGGTTTGTCACTGCCAAGTCAATGGCCACATACACAATCAGCTAATCAAGGTGAGAGGCATAATCTGTGTCCTCAGAATATAGTGGAGTTGGGGCATCTGGGTGGCTCAGTCAGTTAGGCATCCAACTCTTGATTTCAGCTCAGATCATGATCTCAGTGTCGTGAGATTGAGCCCCATGTCAGGCTCCGTACTCAGTGGGGAGTCTGCATGAGATTATCTCTCTCCCTCTGCCATCTCTCTAAAATATATACACATATATGGGTTAATTGGCCATCTATGGGTCAAACGCAAGACCTCAGCTTCATTGGGGGTTGAGCCTTAACCAGATGAATTTACTATCCACAGACACACAACAGAAATAACACTGGTAATACTCCGCTTCTGGGAGTTAATCTTTGATGAGATAGTAATAGATCTAAACTAAGGTGATTTTCTCTAGGTATTCACCAATGAAATCCATATTTCACTTTTAAAGGACGTTTGCCATCGCATGATTTTACAAATATTTAAGTAACTGCTTAGAAATGAACAGAAACCCCTTTGACTTTCACTAGATACAGTGTGTATTTCAGTTTTCATTTTTAAAACTTCGAATAGCTATATATCCACATAGTTCAAAATTCTTTTTTTTTAACATTTTATTTAGCTATTTGATAGAGAGAGAGAGTGAGAGAGCATGAGCAAGGAGGGGGAGAAGGAGAAGCAGGATCCCCACTGAACAGAGAGCCCAACATGGGGCTCGATCCCAGGACCCTAGGATCATGACCTGAGCTGAAGGCAGATTCTTAACTGACTGAGCCACCCAGGCGCCCCAACATAGTTCAAAATTCTAGAGATACACAGGGCACCTAGTGACATCATCTCTTTTAATTCCCAATGCATACCACCAAGTTCCTCTCCCTTATGTCACCAAGTTACTGATTGCCTATTTATTGTTCCAGAAATAGTCTATCATCTATAAGAAGATATATATTTATACACATATATGCTTTTTCTCCCGCTTATTTTACATAAATGGTAAGATAATCATATATATTCACCTAAATATAAAATCTCAATGGGGATCTTCAAAATATTTTTAAATAACTCAAACATAATTTTCTGATTTATATAATTTTTATACTGGACTTCAGATCAGATGACTCTTGGCTCCTGGAAGATTCTTCCAATTCTTTGTCATTTTCCATTTGTATGAATATCCATCCATCCCCAGGGTACCTTGTAGGTCAAATGTACTCTCTTTGCTTTTTCAGCAAACACACTATCTTGGGTTCAAACTTGGAGGTGGTAGGGCTAAAAACAGACATCTGCCCACACAAAATAAACACGAAATAATAGTTTATGTTGCTGATTTCTTTCAGTCTCTCCTTTAGCAGAAGCAGTGACATCTGATGATTACTGCTAAGGCAACGGAGTGCAGGAAACAATCAATTCAGCGCCTGGTCTGTGCTGAGCAAGTACATCCCTCCGCTCCCTCACCCCTCCCACCGTGCTGGTAGGTGAAGATTATCATCCCCGCCTTCAGGTAAGAGAGCGGGGCTCAGAGAGGAGAGTTTGCCTACCATCCCACGATTCATTAGTAGGGAGTCAGGATTTGACGTTGAAAATGTTCTCTAAGCCCACCCTTCCCCCTCCTTATTCTCCTGCCCTACAAAATCTTCAAAGTGCTGAGAAGCCCAGGAATTTTAGAGTGACATGTGAGTATGGTAAGGCGGGGAATGTAGTGTGACTTATGCCAAAGCCTTAACGCGGGGCTCCAAAGAAGCTAGGGCTCAGTACTTAACCCCTGTTTGGTGACTGCAACGCTCGGCTTTCCTGTAGAGCATGTCAGCATAGAACCCACGGCTGACCAGCACCCGCACTCATTTCAGGTGTTCCCTTGGAGACTAAAAAGTGGGTTAGCTGCCTGCTAACCAGGATTGGGGATGCGCCTGGAGATAATACCTACTCATCTTTGCCTGCATGTAAAATAGAAAACCTGCGTCTCGATTCCTGCTCTTTATTTTTATCTCCAGCTCATAAAATTTCAAAGTTGGCTTATATAGAAAAAGATTGTATTTTCAATTATATCCCTAAATGATTGTGGAGAAGTTCTCCTTTCTGTCTGCCTCATTTTCACCCTTCTCAATTTCCCTAGAAATGGGGAAGACTTCAGCGGTGGCTGCTTCCATCTGGGTAAACTGGAGGATGAGGACAGACCCTGAGATCTCAAATCTCAGCTCGTCACTCACTGCCTTTAGTACCTGAAGAAGGTGCACAGCCGATATTTTTCTTCCCGTTTTGCAAGTTGGAAAGCTAAGGCACAAAAGAGTGGCCAGTGGCCCCCAAGGTCATCCTTCTGAAGAATGGCCCACCCGCACAAGTCTGCATGCAGGAGTCACCCACAGGGAACACATATGCTGAGTGTCAGGCAAAGGGGAAAAAAGAAAGGCGAAGCGTCTCCCATCCACGCTTGGCTCCAGGCTCTGAACACACTGTGCAAACCGCTGTGAGCAGCTAAGGATCCGTTTCATTCAGCAAATACTGTTGGTCCCAGCAAAATGCACCAGGCCTGGGAATTCCCACCACGATAGGAAAATCACATGCACCAGCTGCTTCTAGCCCAGGACGCAATCCCCTGCCGCCAACATCCCTCCCACCTCCAGAAATAGTAAACATCTGCCGAAAAGAGAGCCCCATTAGCAAAATCCCCCACTTCTGAGGATCTCTGATTGGATTTCTTATGAGCTCCCTGCCCATTTCCCACCCCCCTGGCAGTGACAGGCTACTTCTCTTAGCCCGCTGGAGCGAGCCCAGCCCCAGGCCTATGGGCGACCCCGAGCTGCTGTTCTCCCCTCTGCTCTACCCGCAGCCGCTTCCCGTCCAGGAGCACCAATTCGGAGCTGTCACACTCCTGTCAACCAGATGGGAGACCAGCCACTAAGCTGCCAATGCCTCTTGCAAGGACAGGGCCTGTGGTCACAGGCAGGCTGGCCGAGAGTCTCCATGCAGGAGTGTGCGGGGCCCTGGCCATCAGTGGCAGTCACCGCAGGGCAAAGGGGCCTTTTTGTCCCGAAGTTCCCACGGGTGGCCCCGCACCCCTCCTCCCCAGCACGTGACTCTCCTGTCCCTTCTGCTCTCATCGCTTCACTGCAGCCAGCCAGCATTGCCGCAGTGTGCTGTCAGCGGAGCGGCTGCAATGAGCTGCCATTCCAGATGTCAGCGACACGCTCGCAGGTAGGAGCCCTGTAGGATATTTATGGCTTTAATTCCTCAGTAGAGGTTTCTGTTCTGTCATGCAGCGACATATGAATTGCTGCTCATTTGCTCCTGTGTTTCCACGTCAGCGGCAATTATGGAAGGGCTGCTGGCTTCTTGTACGACCCCACAAGTTATGATCCCTACACATTTCAGGCTGAGGGAAGCCGAGAAGGATTGCAAACACTGGTGAGAAAGGGCAAGGAGACGGCAGAGCAACAGAGGCGAGGAGCAGGCTTCTGGGCCTTGAGGTGGCTGTCAGCTGGTAAGGGCAGGCGGGGGACATGCCACAGGTTTCCAGAGGGAATAGCCGGTGCTCCTGATAGGATCCAGGGGGAGGTCCGGGGGGGCTGTCGGGGGATGTGGGTCTAGGCTCGGCTGTAGAGAATGCCTCTGCTCTGCCCAGCAACTACTACCTGCTTCGTCAAGGTCAAACCCACTTTGACCTTGGCAAAGTCACTGAATCTGAGTCACCTGGTGCCTTCTTCCTCAGTTTTAAAATAATGACAGGCAGCTTCCATCCTCCAGGAGGGAGGGAAGCATTCACTGATGTGTGCACAGATGAGAGATTCCATCCAAAGACCCAAAGTCATGTTGATCTTCAAAGAACTGGGGTGCATTCTGGCTCATCCGTCACCATTTTTATACTTATAAAAGAACAAGGTCTGTCAAAATCCAGTATGCCACCAACTGGGGAGAATATCCCCCTCCCCACCTTTTTTGTAATCTCCAACAAATTCATAAAACAAAGAGGCTTTTTTATTTCATTTTGTCAATAAACCTGGCAATGGAAATACCAATTTGAACAGCAATTTTCCCCTTGGTCTGAGCTGAAATTGGCTCCGGATGAATTGGTTTTCAGTCTTTACATGTAAATTCTCTCCACACCCTTCACTCTTACAGACAGTCCTGGGACGTTCCCTTGCTTCACAGCCACTTCTCTGTCCAAACCTCCGGTTCCTGGAAACAACACACTTTTACACTGCAATGCCTCCAGTGCCTTCCGCTCCAAAGCCCAGTCACAAAAGGTATGTTGCTGCCAGAAGCTGTGGGAAGGCCTGGAGGTATCATATAGCCCAGCAGACCAGGGGAGGTGGCCACCTGTCCGTGCAGGGTGGAGCTAGGACTGGGATACAGCTGTCCTGAGGCCCAAGGCACATTCCCTCTGGTCTTCCCTGACCTTCATCTCCCCCACTTCCAGAAACACTTATTGGATCCCAGCTAAGTCTGAAGACCGAATCGTAGGTGTAGGTTTTAACAGATTCTGAACAATTCTGGGGCTAATGTCTTCATACAATAGTGTTGTCATATTTAGCAAATAAAAACATAAAAATAATATTGAGTGTAGGTATGTCCAAATTTTGTTTGAGATATACTTATGTTGAAGAAGTAGTCATTGTTGGGGCACCTGAGTGGCTCAGTTGTTCAGTGTCTGCCTTCGGCTCAGGTCATGATCTCAGGGTCCTGGGACTGAGACCCACATCGGGCTCCCGGCTCAGCAGGGAGTCTGCTTCTCCATCTCCCTCTCCCTCTGTGCTTTCTCTCTCTCTCTCTCTCTCAAATAAAATCTTTAAAAAAAAATTATTCATTGTGTATTTGAAATTCAAATTTAACTGAGTTCCTACATGAAAGAGCCTTTGGCTCTTCCTCCTTCACATTCTTATAAGTCAGAGCCACCAGTTTTTAAGAATTCCAACCTCCTGCCCCTCGTGATGTTAAAGTCGAAAGGCTGAAGTGGTCCAGGCTTTAGAGAGACAGATGGAACTTCCAGTTCCCGCTCTGCCATCCAGCAACTCTATTATCTTGGGGTCAGCTAATTTATTTAGGCCTTAATTGACTCATTTGTAAAATGTGGATGAGAAATAGTATCTATTTCACAAAGGTATTACAAGGATTAGACAACACATATATAATATTTTTAGTGCAGGCAAACAGCTAGCATTCAGTAAGTTTCTACCCCCGATGTTTAAAGTTTCCGTGTATAAATCAGGTTTCAAACAGTATAGTAACATGAAGCACATAGGTTAAGCCAGCAGTTATAAACATTTTCTCAGACCTCATATTTATTTTAATATCCATGAAATGCATTACTATTCCATTTTATAGATGAAGGTTAAGTACATTTATAGAGCCTACTGAAATTAAATGACAAAGTTGGAAGGTTGAGAAAAAATACTTTGATTCTCAGGTCAGTATTTTTCTAAGAGTATTTCACTTCTCTTGTCCCTGCCCTCAAGTAGATTATTCTGGGAGGTGTAATGCAGTATGGAGTTACTCCCCAAACCAAAGCACGTTTCAGTGCCTTGCTGCTTAAACTGGATTTTGGAGTCCAGTCCTTTCCTTTACTTCTCCTAGGCAATGGGCTATTCTTGACCCAATTAGGAAGTGTGAGGTGCCTGAGGACACTGACAGTATACAAATCCGCAAATTATAGGTACGCAGTGTGGGTGTATGGTCCGGTTTGACCCAGCTCAGGAAGATAGTCTGGATTCTCTCCTTCATTCCATAAGACTTTAGCTGTCTGAACTAACCAGATTTTTTCTTGCAGTTAATAGCGTCCTTCCGTATCGCTTGGGTATTTGATGAATTTGAGGTACCACTCCTTGCTGCAAACAAGAACTATCAGCTTCCATTCTGCTCAGTTTTAAAATAATGGCAGGCAGCTTCCATTCCATAAGAAATTCATTCTCCACAGTTCTCTAGACTCAAACCATGAGTTGAGATTAAAATCTAAAGTTCGAGGCTTCCCAAGCTGATTAATATCCCCTCTCTTTCTGGGTTCTAAATCTCCCTACACTATGAGAAATTGGATATGCTGCTTTAGTTCCTCTGATGACTGAGAACAGAGGATCCCAGGCTGGTGTACCTAGAAGGTGGGCGATCAGGCCCCTTCTGAGGGCCAACACCGTGGTGAACACTTCATTCACCAAGGTAAGAGGATGGTCCACAGTGATGGAAGATGCATTGGTGATATTACAAAGTGTGCCGGGACTTCTGGGAACACATCCAGTCTCTCTAATTTCTTGATGTTGGTAAAGTCTTTCTTTGATCACCCTATTATTCTTCACATTTTAAACTCCCTCAAAGCAGTGATGGATGAATAATACATGAATTTACAAAAAGGACAAACAGCAGAGCATGAGAAAGTCCCACTTCCTGAAAAAATACTACATTCATTCCACAGCTTATAGTAATCCACATCTAAAACCCAATGGCCAGTGCCTGTCCTTGCTTTTCAGCCTAAGACATTCTCAAGAATTCTAACTTCCTTTTTGAATAATCTAAAACATCGCAGGTTCATCGTTTTTACGTTCCTAGCCCTACTTCTAATCAATTTTCTTTCGCACTTTCCTGTCCTCCAGATAAATCAAATGCCAATTTATCTTCTTTTTCCTTATTTTCTGCCTCCTTTCATTTCATCTCTGCTCAACACTAATCAGCTTTTGCAAGCATCCACATGTACATCCCGTGTTTATTTGATAGTTCTTGTTTGCAGCAAGGAGTGGCACCTCAAATTCGTCAAATACCCAAGTGATAAGGAAAACGCTATTAACTGCAAGAAACAAAGAAAATATTTAAGGCAATTAGAGAACAATTCGAGCTAGTAATACGATTAATGACTAATAAAGTTTGTACGCAGCTCTACAGGGCACAAAGCACCAAATACCCTGAATCCTATTCGATCTTCACAATATGTGATCTAACCTGATAATAAAGAAAACAGAATGGTGGAGGGGAGTGAAAATGGCATTTATGGTCAGATAGATTAGGTTTGAATCGCAGCTCCGCGAGCTAATACATTGCCTGATACTTGGTCAGCATGATGCAGGCTCACTTTTCTCAGCTCTAAAATGGGATAAGAATATTCAAGATGCAAGAGTTTGGGATAATTATAGTACGGATGCATACAGAATGCCTCGCTCATGGTTGGTGACTTATTATGATCCTCATTTAATGATTTAATGTATAAGGAAAGAGAGACCCAATGAATATTACAAGTTTATTTGAGGCTATATGACTCGTAAGTGGCAGAGCTGGGATTCAAACCAGGCTTTTATGAACTAAAGCCTCTGCATGGCCCATCACATCACAACCAGAACCTTCAGCTCAATGCATCTCAGAACCTAGCGTACACACCAATCACCTAGAACCTTGTTAAAATGTAGATCCTAAGTATGAGGTTCTCTGAGATTCTGCATGTTTCACAAGCTCTCTCTGAGATGATGCTTACCCTGTCAGTCTACACTTTGGATAGCAAAGATATAAACTATGAGTATTAACCAGAATTTAGGATTACCCCAGGGTGATGCAGGTGGGTCTTTAAGAACTGAGGCTTTTACATCCAACTCTTGGTTTTGGCTCAGGTCATGATCTCGGGGTCCTGGGGTCGAGCTACGCATCAGGCTCCACACCCAGCAAGGAGTCTGCTTGAGATTTTCTCTCTCCCTCTCCCTCTGCCCCACTCCCTAAAAGTAAGTAAATAAATCTTAGGGAAAAAAAAGAATTGAGGCTTTTAGGGTTAGTGATAAAGACACAATGCAAAGGTCACAACCATTTATTCAATGTGTCGAGTGCTTGCCAGGTGCACGACACAGTATCAAGTGCCGGTGATGTGAAGATGAACCAGGTATGCTGAGAAGCACATATGTTAGCAACTCCATCAAATGGGCCTAATAGATTCGGAGGCTGAGAGGAGATCCACACTGTAAGAGAGAAATATGGGGCGTGTGTTTGCAAATGTAGGAATAAGGACAGATGACGGAGAACCTTGACAGATTCCTCGAGGGCCTTGTAACCTCGATCCAGGCCCTTAGGGACCCGCTGTAGGTGTAAAAACAAGGTCAAGTTTAAGTCTGGATTGAAATTGGCAGAAACTAAAGATGCCAAGCACGAGGCTAATGTAGAAAGCAGAGGTGAGCTGTTGTGGGCTTGGCTTTGGTAGAAACCGTAGCAACGAAAAATGAAATAGAAGTAACTGTAGGACACACTGAGGAGAACCATGGTGCAGAGAGTGCTGGACTTTAATCTCGGAGTGAGGCCTGGGCTCCGTTATAGCTCTGCCTCGTGCGAGCCATTTCTGAGCTTCCGCCTTCATATCCATAAAATACAGACCATCTATTTCAGGGGCCATTGGGAGGATTAAATAAGATAATGCACGTGGATGCCCTTTGAAAACTCTAAAGCACTATATAAATTAAGGAGCTATTATTATTAAGTTTCTCATGCAGTATCTGACACATTATCACTGAATTAATTAAGTAATGAAAGAACAGAATTTAATGAATGCTTGGCTATGAAGAATGAAGAAGAGGAAAAAAACCAAAGGTGATCTCAAAATGTCCAGAGTTCTAGAATAAGAAAGTAGTTGCACTGTGTTTGATGGGAACAGGCACAGGGAATCCGCAGGGGAATGAGATGGGTTAGGGGTTTGTGAATCTTATAAAGACTTGGCCCTGATAAGTTTGAAAGTCCTAGAAGTTTCTCTGACTCTCAAAAGTAATCTGGGATTTCTAACAACTTCACTTAATTTTTATCATCCCAACACCACCCATCATCATTTGGTGTCCAGCTGGTTGGCCTTGGACAAGGTTTTACTTGTGTTTGTCACCTCATCTATAAATGGGCATACAAATAATACCTACCTCAAAGGAATGCCATGAAGACTGCAAATAATAATGCTTATAAAGCTCTTCACCCAGTGCATGGCACATCCTGGGTTCTTCATAACCCCTTCCCCCCTTACTATTGTCATCATTACTATTATTATGGTGATGCGTGAAGCCCAGTGCCTGGGGCTTGAACCCACAACCCAGAGATCAAGACCTGAACTGAGATCAAGAGTCAGATGCTTAACTAACTGAGCCACCCAGGCGTCCCTGTTATGGTCATATTTAAAACAGAAAACAGAGAAACTTGGAAAGATCCTGTGTCCAGGTCAAAACATAAAAATCATTAAAGCTAAAGAGACCCAAAAGATCATGGGTCCAAGTCTTCCCCATCTATGCTTCTACCATTTTACAAATGAAGAAACTGAGGCCCACAGAAGAGGCTAATGATGATCAAAATCATTTCTTTGGGAGCGTTCCCATTAATTTCGAGGGTGAAAAAAATCTCCAGGCAACAAAGAGAAAAAAATACCCACTAAAAGCACTGATTTGTGAGCTTGCTCCATGACTAAGTCCATTCTTTTCATCTAAGAAGTATATTCCTTCCAAGCTGGACTATTAATTAAAATTCAGCGATGCTAATTTTACTGCCAACTTAGGAGATTCTTATTACATTTATTTTCTAGGTAATTGCTGCTTGTACAGGAGTTCAAATAGATGTCTTTTTTAGATGGTGCAATAGATCAGAATTATAATAGTTAAATTCCTCACCCTTCATTTTGCTCCCTCCAATTCTGAAGCCCGCTAACTCAAGTTATACCAAGAACTCCCTCCCTCCTTCTCTCTCTCCTCCTCTCTCCTTCTCTCTCTACTGCGCTCTTTGCTGTTGTCTCTCCTGTGTTCTCTCTCTCTCAATGTTAAGATCCACAGAGGCATGGGGTAGCAAAATAGAGTTTCTGTTTTATTCTTCGCCATTTTATCAGACCATTCCCCCTCAGAGGAAGAACCACAAATAATCCTGTACATAGGTATGGGAAGAGATACCAGGTGCTTCTCACACCACCCATTTTATGCTAATTTATATCCCCACTTTACAGATGAATAAATTGATACTCAGAGGAATAATTTCCCCAATGTCACACAGCTAATAAAAAAAGCAGATTCTGTCTCCACTTGTTATTTTTTTAATCTTATCCAGGAAAAAAATTGTAATATGCTGTGCTCCAAAACAGAAGAACAGAGATGGTGAAAAGGATCAACTTAACTCTCAGAGAAGAAGGGCACTTGGGGGGGAGACAGAGAGGCCAGATGGAACCCCTCAAGTCCTCTCCAAAATCAGACACACTCTTTCTCCCTCCTGTGTGTCCCTGGGCCCACCTCTTACAGTGGGAAGATTTTCTTCTCCCTTCACTATAACACTGAATTCCGTGATGATGCTCCAGCAGGATGAGGCCACCCCAGAAGGCACTTTTTAAGAGGAAGCAGCAGGCACCTGAGTCCAGGCACAACCAGCTTCATAGCTATGAGCTTTCATGCTCTTGAGATGCTTGGATCTTCTAGCCAGAGTACCAATTAGCTGTATGCTGGGGAAGGAGATGGTTGACAGGCAGAAGCATTATTAATTTTAAAATCTCAATGCCAGTTGCCATTTACTGTATCCTTATTATGTGCCAAGCATGATACTAAGCATTTTACATGCTGCATCTACATTTGCCCCAAAACCTTGTAAACTGGGGACTATTTTATAATTTTATAAGTGAAAAGGCTGAGGCTCAGTAAGTTAAGAAACCAATGTGAGGTCATGTCGCTAAAAATTAGTGGGGCCATGATTTAAACCTGTGTGTCTCTGACTCCAGAGCCCCTCTACTCTGAGTGGCTCTGCAAACTGCTCACCTGGAAGTTGTGGGTTATCTAAATCCCTTGGGTTCTACAAAGTAGTATTAGGTAAGCAGGGTAGTATTAGGTAAGTATGCAAGTAATACTAGGTAAACAGTATTGTGACCATAGCAGTGGTATCCATATTAGGAGGCTTACGCCTCTAGGGAGGTGTGTATGCTTATTCCACAGGGACCTAGAAGAAAATATTATCTTGTCTATTTATATTTTGATGCCACCCTTTGAAAGTATGTACATACAAGTTTTATAATATAAATAACACATTAGTACAATAGTACATACATAATTCATAAAGAAATAAATATAGGACCTTTCTCAAATTTATTTTACAGATTGGGATCAAAAATATTCTTTGTCGGGGCACCGACAAAGGGTCGTTCAGTTGGTTAAGCGTCTGCCTCCTGCTCAGATCATAAGAGAGCCTGCTTCTCCCTCTCCCCCGCGCCCGGCTCGTGCTCTCTCTCACTACCTCTCTCTCTCTCAAGTAAATAAATAAAACCTTTTAAAAAATATTCTTTGTCTTGAGATCTAGAATTTTAGGACCTTAGAATTGGGAAGGAAATTTCAAGAACCTCTAATCTAATTGCGTGCTTCCACCCGCTCTGGCTAGGTTTTCCAGGATTAACCTCCAGCCTTCTCCTGAGTGCTCTGGGTTTGCAGATTTTCAGGTGGTTTTCTTTGCCACTATTTCATAGCTATGTCAACATTAAGCACTTTTTTTCTACGACTCAGATCTACGTGTCCCAACTCTAGGCCCAGTGAAGCTCTGGGCTCTTTGCTGACTCAGCAAACACAGAATGGGACCCAAGTACAGGACATAGGATTTCATGTCAATGGTGCCCTAGGACTGGCCGACATGGCCACTGAGCAGACATACGTGGGGAAACCAGCAAGAAGTAATCAGGAGACATCGGACACTCATCAACACTCCAAACACACGAATCCCTGCAGTGGTGAGAGCTCGTCCATCCTGAGACTGCTAGCTTGCTGAATTAACTTGGAGCGCTGCTTTTCTCTTCCTACCTCAGCCCCTCCCCATTCGTTTTCCTTCCTGTGCTTATGAATGGCAGAAGTCTTCAATCAACGCCGCTGAGCTGGCTCCTCTGGAAGAAAACTGTCAGGGCACTGACAGAGAGCTGGTGGATATGCAGAATGATGGGAATGAGGGACCCTGCACTGATGTACAGGGTGGGGAGGCAGTCACCAGAACCCCACGCAGGCTAGAGCTGTGACCGACAGATAAACGACAGGTGTTCTTAGAGCTTGGGTGGTTCCAGAGAAATCACTCAGTGCCAGCTTGTTCCTGCATGAATGCTTCTCTAGACAGGCTGACCTTTGTCACTCAGTATGGTGTATGCCACCTCTAAGCCCATTTTCAAAGCACTGACACCCAATGGAGTTTTATTCACCATTGAGCTCGGCCTGAAGAGGGCTGCCAAATGCCCCAGACCATCCATTCATTCAGCAGTAGTCATCGCTGTAATCACAAGTCTCTCTTAGCACCTGTATTGCCACCTTAAATCAAGGAGCCATTTCAGGCAAAGTAAGGGCACAGACTGTTGGGACAGGGCATCCGAGTTCAAATTCTGCTTTGCCAGCTACTAAATTGGCAACATCTGGAAGTTGCTGAACTTCTCCGGGTCTCCCTTTCCTAGTCTGCAGAAGTGGTTATCACTGCTGTACAGAGAAAATGAGGTGGGATGTGTTGCTCCTTACCAGTGTCATGTTTCTGCCTCACTCTGCCTGAGGACCTCCCACTGTGGCCGGAGACTGCTCTCTCCCACCAGGTGAATCAAGGCCTCCCAATCCCACAAGAGGAGCCCTCAAGCAATGATTGATATCATTGGCATATAAATATCTTGTTCCCTAGCCTCAGGTTTGAAACTGCTAGGGTGAGTATTCCACACCGGGCCCAGAATTTCCTAAGGGGCTAAGGTCATGCAACATAGTGGTAACTTGCTCGATGATATGCCACATAATGGCTGCCTTCCATTTCCCATCTCAGTCCTCAGTCTTCCACTGCTATAACCTAGAATCACCTCCCAACTCAACTACCTACCGTATTTGAACCCTTGTCTCTAGTTTTGCTTCTGAGGAAACTCCAACTAAGATAATATGCGTCACTCTAGATACTGTGTTTGATATGGAGCAATGAGAAGGAGCTGGCACTGATACCATGGAATTCTTGTGCAAATGGTAGACCATATCCCTTAACCCTCTATAATCCATCTTACACCCTCCTCCTCGCCAGAGTCAAGGAATCTTATCTCTCTGTGGCCTGGATAGGTGCTGTTAGAAGAGTATGAACTTAGGCCAAGTCAATTAGCTAGTAAGAATTTATTGGTAGTTTATAGCATGCCCAACACTGTGCTAACCTCTGTAGAAAACTTGAATGATGAAGACAGGGTCCCATCCTCAGGTTGGGGGGATAGGACATACAAAATTAGGAGCAGTACATTTCTAATCCATGCTGCTTTGACAGAAATGGTACTTCTCAACGCTTAGGCTGCATGCAGTGAAGACTGCCCATGTCCCGCCCAGGTCCCCTTCCCTGGATGGCACACCTGAGCCCCAGTTGAAGTGGCAGTGGGTAACTTGTAGCCATCTGGGCACACCATCTGGGCAGCTACCACCACCAGCCTCTCTGCTAGACCGGACCTCAGCCATGACTGAATGGCCAAGGAATGCAAAATGGAACTAAGCCTAGTGCTCCCGTGCTGCAGAGCTTCCCCATGGGCTCAACCTAAAGTCAGTCTCCCACGGAGACCACATCCGTGCTTAGCTTTTTCCATGGTTCTCTCTGGTTTGCCTCACCGCTCTCCTCCTGAGAGCTGTTCCCCAGGGAAGCGGGTGCTCTCACACCTGGCTTCTGGAAAACCTGGTCTAAAACACCAAGCAGAATCATTTGTGGATGTTGGTAAAAATATCTCTACCTGGACTTAAACGCAACCTACTGAATCAGGATCTATAGATCTTCATGGATGAGGGACAGACAGCTGTATGTTTTAGATCCTAATAGGTCTCTCTCAGGCATCACTTCTCCCTCAATTTTTTATTTTAGAAATTTCAAACATACAGTAATAATGAAAGACTAATATAATCATAAGCACCGACACACTCCCCATCTAGATTTACCAATTATTAACATTTTTTCCTCCATTCTTTTTTCCTCTCTTCTTCTATATCAAAAATAATTTGCAAGTAACCATAACCATTATGACACTCCATTCTTAAATACTTCAAACATGTGTCTTCCAAAAATAAAGACATTCTATATAACCCTTAAAAAGTTAGTATTAATTGGCTAATATCATCAGAGTATACAATCCATATTTAAGATGCACCCTTTTTTTTTAGGTCAAGTGTTGAGATTTTCTCAACTGCAGATACAACAGAAGTTCAGAAAGGGGAAAGAGATGTCTTCAAGCAGGACGTAGGATTTGAATTGGACTTCAATGAATTGATACTAGAAAAGAGGACGAAGAAGAAATAGTCAAATAAAAATAAATAAATATATGCGGAGGTACAGAAATGGGAACCAATACGGCTCTTGGTGCGAGGAAGTAACTGCGCAGACCCAGCGGACCTTGGAGCATCGTTGAGAGAAGCTGCATAGGTCACATGGAATCAGAGCACGGAGACATTTGCAATTTAAGCAATCAAAGAAATGGTCACCACATACTAAGACATTTTCAGTGTGACTGGTCTTATGAGAGTCACATCAGATTTTTGGAATACATTCAAATGGAAGAGGGGAGGAACAATGTTTAAAGATTTAGAGTCAAAATTTCGCTGGGAAATTAATCGCTAATTAAAATCCACTCATTCACATATTCATTCTACAAACATTTTCTGAGATCGTATTATTTTCCAGGTACCAATCTAAGCACAGGAAAGAGAAGCCTTAAAAAAGACAGACAAGTCCCCTGCTTTCCCAAAGCTTAGGCTGTGTGTGTGTGTGTGTGTGTGTGTGTGTGTACTCATGTGTGCGAGTGTGTATGTGTGTATGTTGTGTGTCGGGTAGGAGGAGGGCCAGGAATCATTCAAGAGTCAAATAAGTAAATGAACAAGAAAATATTAGATTGACAATGATCTGGTTAAAATAAAATAATAATAATAATAATAAAATAAAATAAACCAATTTAATAGTGATTAGGGCCTGGTTCATATTAGGTGTTCAGGAAAAGTAGTATCTAAAGCACGGTTTGCTGGAGCCAGCCACCCATTCAAAAGAACAGATTGCTAAGATTTCCCCAATTTGGGTTGCTGTTTCTCATTACATTGGTAGCTTTAAGTAGGCCACAGTAGAATATCTACACAAATTGGCAAATGCAACAAATCATGGCTTCTTCTAGAGAGCCACCTGTCAGACAATGGCCAGCGAGCCACTGTCTCCATACCTGAGCCTGCAAGGCAGAGAACTAGTGGTGTGAAGATCCAGAAGAGGATAGTCTAGGCTCTCAGGGCAAAGGCCCTACTATGTAAAATAAGCCTGGCATATTTGAGGAACACAAAGAAGGCTGAAGTTTGGTGACACTGGGGAGACAGAGGAGCATGGAATGAGGATGAAGATTGGCAGCAGCTGAATCACTTGGGACCATGCAGGCCTGTCATGACATTGGGGCTTTTATTTTGAATGCGACAGGGAGTCATTGGAGGATCTTAAGCATAAGGATAGCATAATTTGAATTATGTTTTAAAAAGATCACCTTGGTTGTTAGAGAATGGTTGGGAGGAAGGGAAGAGTGACAGCAAAGAATTCAACCAGGAGTTTAGTGCTTACAAAGCAATGTGTGTACAAGGTTATTCGCTGCAGTGTGGTGTCATGGCAAAATACTGGAACCAGCCTAATTGTCCATTAATAACAGGTGAAGTAAATTGATAATGGTCTTTCCATAAATAGGGCTACTCAACAGTTGTTTAAAAAAAAGAAGACCCCTTTAACTTAAGATTAACAAAAAATCTCTAAGATATATTATTAAATGAAGAAGTTGATACAAACCAGATTGTAAAGGATGCTGCTCTTTTGTGTAAGATAGGGGACAGGGTACAAATGAGACTTTGTTGGGATTCACATGTATATACATTGCAAAATATCTATAAGCAGTTACAAGAAGCTAATAGGTCAAAGCATATTCGATTGTCATTTTTGGAAGTCAAAATGATTTAAAAAAATCAGCAATTGCATACAATTTGGCCTACAAGTTGTTATTTATTCTTGTTGCTTTTTATTTGAGATTTGTTATGGGGCACCAAATGGATGCAGTACATTATTGTGAGGTGCACTTCTTACTGTGCACCTAAGTATGCCCTTTATGCTTTATTAAACCATGAAAAAAATGATATTTTATTCCTTATTTTAAAATTAGGTAGATAAATGATTGATAGATAGATGACAGAGCGAGGGAGAGATGAGAGGTTCATGCAAAAGTCCAATAAAAGTTTATGGGAGCTGGGGCTAAAGTGGTAGCAGCAGAGAGGAAGAAAAGACAGATTTGGTATATAATTTTGAGGTAAGGTTGATATGACTCACTTAGATTTATGTTTGGGGTGATGCAATTAAGAAAAAAAGAGGAAGTAAGGAGACATCCTCACTTAAGCAATTAAATATAGTTGCTCCAGCAACTAAATCAGTGATGCTATCATCTAGGAAGACAGGAAAGATGGGAGGGAACAGGTCTGGTGGGGAAGGGAGACGCTGAAAAATGTTCCATGGGAGAGCCCTGTAGACCCTCAAGTGGGTGCACAATTAGGAACGGAGTCAGAAATATCTAGGGTTCCGAAGAGAGACTAGGGCTTTGAGCTCTAAAGTCAAGAGTGATCTCAACTGTCAGAAGGGAGAGGAGGATATTTTCAAAAGGGATTCTGAGAACTTCAAGGCTCTTTCTTTTTGGAAAAAAGAAAGAGGAACATCACAGAGGTTTGCACAATAGGTAAATCAAACTGAATGTCAGGGAGAAATGAGTAAACCAAGAAAATCCGAACATGTGTCTCCACATGTAAACGCCCAGGTACCTACATATCATGTGGTATTCCATCCATGCGCACTCGCAGATATCACCTACGAAGTCGGGAGGAGAGGTTTTCAAGGGTGGCACCATTGCCCGGGGGCCAATCCTGGCTCTCAGGCGACTGAAGGACTGAAGGTAGTTTCCTGAGTGTCAAATGCTGCACATCTTCCCACCAGTTCAGTGGGAGGTGCGGAGGCACAAAGTAAGTTCAAACAGGGGCGAAAACCGAAATGCTTCTATTTCCCCCCTCAAACTAGCTAATCCTACTGTAAAAAATAACTCAAAGAGAAATAGAACTCAGTGGTAGGAGAAGGCAATAAACTGACCCGGTCATATGTGGGACTGGGGATAAAAGAGTAAGTGACAAAAACAAGATAAATGGAAATATGATCAAAATAAAAACTTTTGAAAGAGCTAATGATTGGGATTCTCTGCCGAGGATTCGGGCTCAGTACCCAGCAGGGTTTGAAGTGAGCTTGGCAGTGGGGAATGGAGCAGAGTCTCTGTAGGTTTGCAGAAGAAGCATGAAAACGTAGGCTCTGAACACAACCGCACACACTTATCTTCAGAGAAGATGGTCCCCGGGCGCTTCTGGCGAGTGTGGAGCTGTTAGCCTTGCATCCTCGCTCAATTCTAAAAATGGATAATTAAATTCTATTGCTCTAATGAAATTCCCCCTGTCATTTACACTGCAGAGTGTGCGTGGAGCCTTCCGGGAGACTGGGGGGAGCCCAATGTAAGCAGGAGATCATCTACGCAGCACAGAGCAAAATAGAGATGAGTCATTAGCTAATGAGGGTGAGTCCTGGGGTGACTCCAGTGAGAAATTCAGGACCGAAATCGGACAAGATTAGATCAAAACCTCTTATGCCCTTTAGGTACAGGGCTGTCCCTACTGAACAAAATCCAGGTAATTGCCACGTGTGTACTTAGTTTGGTGTTATGAACATCTGGGTCTTTGCTCGCCCTGGAGAGAAATTCACAGAAACTGGTAGGCTAACGGGTCTCTTGTCTACTCGGAAATCTTCCGGAAAAAGAGGATGTGACCGTATATAGAAGCATACGTTGTTCTTCTACTCACTACTGCTATTATTGGATCTGTGACTGACAAGGAAGGAGGATGGTATGAAATGTATGCAAAATCTTAAGTATACATATATTTATGAATATACATTTGAGGGTTCTTGTGGAAAACCAAAAGCTCAGTGCAGTGAAGATTCTTACAGAAACAGTTTAAAAATAAGAACTCATATTTCCTCTTTGAGTGTGAGGTCATGAGACCCTCAAGATCACTGTGGTGCTCTGAGGTTGGCCTGCTGCAGTCAGTGAAATAGCATAGGCCCAAGACAGTCTGTTTTTATCATCTGTGTTAGGTTCTTATTCCCTCTTTAACAGTGGGAACTTGCCACTGACCCTTGCAGAGAGTTCATTAAAAAACAAAACAAACACACACACACACACACACACACACACACACACACACACACACCACAAACCTTTGGGATCCAAAGAGATACCAAAAAATGTACATTGATATTATAACCTAAGACAAGAGCAATGGGTAGGTGGGGGAGGAATGAATTAAGGGAGCCATCATGACAGTGAAATGCATTATTACCTAGTTATTCATGCACTCTTGGCTTTTCAGGTGATGAACTTTTCACACCAGAAGTGGGGAAATTAATCAACTTTTCCTCCCTGTATGTCTTCTTGTGTCTTCTCTACTGTCTCATCTAATTGTTTTGCACTCAATATGGACATTGTTCTCGTTTCAACTTTCTCTGCAAAGCTCGGGTGCCCTTACCTGACCCTGAAACACATTCTCACCTCTTTCAGCATCACGTGTCTCTAGTTTCTGCAGCAGTTCCTCCAGCAGACATGAATGAGGAAGTTCCTTGGCTTCTTTTGTGATAGTCGTGCGATCCCGGAGCCTCGGCTCCTGCTTGATCACACTAGTAGACACTTCTCAATTTCCCTCACTGCATTTAACAAATGCTCCTCTCCTCTCCTCTCTTCTCCTCTCCTAGTCACCCAGGATAACCATGAAGGGTCCAGAGGTGTTGGTGACACCTAGGGCTGGCCTTTGTGAAAGCCCTGAAAAATGTCCAATGGCATCTGTAAGATAACGACCTCACTACAAAATATACCACAAAAGTTTCTCACTTTGCCTAAATGACGATCAAAAAAGAGAGAGTGGGAGAAACCTTTTGGATGTACCCAATTTCGGAATACCTCCTGATATAGAGACTAAACTCCTGGAAGGCTAAATAAACTTTGTCATTATTGCCCAGATTTTTCACATCCTGTAGGGACGCTCCTCTCTCCTGTGACACAACCCATTTAAATGCCTTCAGAACCATCCCGGGAATTTAAGACCTTTTGAACACCAAGCTAATGAAGGCCCTGGACGTCAACTCTCAGGTTTAAAACCATTTATTTGAGCCAGGGTTGACATCACTCCTATGTGACAAATTTACAAAGGAAGAGACACAGCCGGGTACATGAAATATAAGATGATTCTATGTCTTAAGTACTTAAAGCCTATTACCAAAATAGGTGTGCAATGTTGCCGTTATAAATATCATGCTTAACACCTTTTGATTCTTTTTACTCTGAAGTGTCCAACCTATTATGAAACAAAGAAAGGCCGTCTTTTAAATCTCGCTCACTTCGGCTTCCTCAGAGATGGATGGGCCCCCTCTGAAGCCTAGCTTCATGTAAAAGCACGGCAGTACACGGCCGTAAATCTGTTTTACATCGGCTTTTATGTGAGCCAGGTCTGGGCTGGGCTTCATTATCCTCTTTTTTGTTTTGTTTTGGTTTTTTGACTGGTAAAAAAAATATAGTCTCCAGCAATTCAGATGATTTGCTTTATAAATAACATGAATGCACTTGCCCTTAGAGAAAACCATTGGGACACGTGGAGCCCGTGGTCTCTGTTCTGGTATGATGAGATGAGCCATCGGCTTATGGAGGTGCCTTCCTGGGCCATCCCAGGGTCTCTGGACCTCGACACTTTGCTCTGGTGGACCCATTGCTGGCCTTAACTCTTCAAGGGCAGGCCCCCAAAATGCCACGTGGAAACCGGGGAAATCAATACATGTCAACGTCTTGAGTCTATCATGTTAAATGCTCTAAAAACTTGGAGTTTTAGTTTAACATTCGAAGTTGTTAAACGTTGTGATTCTCTGATATGATCACATGTGTACTTCCTGAGCTGTGCCTATCCAAATGCAGCCTTTTAACCACTAGTTAAAGAATCTGAATTATATTTTAATCAACACCAGTTTAATTAGAATTAAGGGTGGTGTAGTGGAAAGAACAGTGGAATGAGAGAATATATAGGTTCATTGGCTGTGTGATTTGAGCAGGTCAGTTTCTCTGAGCTGCTGCTTCCTTATTCCTAAATGAGAAAATCTGAGAGGTTTTGTCTGATTCTGTCTGGTTCTCTGGGACTGTGGTTTTATGATCACTGGGTGCCTACCACAGAGGAGAGAAACCACTAGTCCTCAACTGGTTTGTATCTGGCTTAGGGTAATAGAGCTTGGATCTCTGACAATTGAGTCCAGAAAATGTTTTCTTTCCCAGAGAGCTGTCCTACCCAGAAGAAAAAATCAGAATACTTAAAAATAAATTGGAGCTGAAGACCTTTTTTCCCACAATAATGTAATGTCTTAAAGTACTCTGCTAGGATTAAAATGGTGAACTAGATTAACACTCATTTGCTTCCAGTTTCCTCTAAAAAAAACAATTGAAATATAAGCACAGAAGTGTAAAAAGGAATAAAATATTACCAATATTAATAGCTATGAGAAGAGGGGCTTGGATATGGGGGTGTCATTAACAAGCAGGCATTTTAAAGCATTTCTTGGAGAAAGAAACAGACCTGAATAATGAAACAAGTACAAAATGCTACCACCTACAAGCAGCTAAGAGGTGAGGTGGGATCCATCTCCCCCATAAAAGCCTCTGAGGTTCAGAGCTTGGAGAGAGCAGGCATAGTGGAGGGAGGGAATGAAAACTCAAACTGAAAACAAAGGAGGATAAGAAATGAACACGTTGTGGAAAGACTTTTAGTTAAGCATTTTGATACTCTGTTGTGGTTCTGCCTCTTACCGCCCAGAGCCCACAGTCAGAATTCCCAATTATCCTCTTAAGTATCAATACGTAAGTAAGGATTGCTTGGGATAGGGGAACCAGAAGCAGGAAAGACAAAGGCTCAGATAAACAAACGAAAAAAAAAAACAAAAAAACCCTGCAAGGAAAAGACAGGATTTTGAAACCAGTAAAGAACTTTCTTCATCATCACCATCATTACATCATCATCATCGCTGACAGACTTGAGAAGATACTTTCTCCATTATGAAAAAGAGAATAATAGGAGTGCGAAAATGGACTCACAAATATTAGAAATACAATTGACAAATTTTACATGCTGTAACTAGAAAATGAAGTTAAGAAAATGGCCCAGATATAAAACAAAAAGTCAAAGACAAAGAAATTAGAGGGAAATCTAAGCGGTAAGGAGGAGCAATTCAAAAGATCTAACACCAGCTAAAGTGAGCCTTAGAGAGAGAAAATGGAATAACTGAAAGAGACAATCGTCGACAAAACAATAGATGAGAATTTCCAGAGCTGAAAAATAATGAGTTATTAGATAAAAAGAAAAAGGTTTACATCTCCATATATTTCATTGATAAAGCGAGGATTCTAAAAGCTTCCAGAGGAACAAAATAAAGTTGTCTACGCAGGTATGAGAATCAGGCACACATCCTGTCTTACTTCCAGTTAGCAACCTACATGTAGGAAGATCCTGTAGTAATGTTTATGATATACAAAGGGAATAGAATTTTTTTGTATTTTTTTAATATTAACAAATAATGTATTATTTGCTTCAGGGGTACAGGTCTGTGAATTATCAGTCTTGCACAATTCACAGCACTCACCACAGTACATACCCTCCCCAATGTCCATAACCCAGCCACTTATCCCTCCCTGCCCACCCCCTAGCAACCCTCAGTTTGTTTCCTGAGATTAAGAGTCTCATCTTGTTTCATTTTTTCCCTCCCTTCCCCCCATGACCCTCTGCCCTGCCTCTCAAATTCCACATATCAGAGAGATCATATGATAATTGTCTTTCTCTGATTGACTTGTTTCGCTTAGCATAATACTCTCTAGTTCCATCCACGTCATTGCAAAAGGCAAGATTTCAGGGGTGTTTTTTTGATGGCTGCATAGTATTCCATTGTGTATAAATATATATATATATCTCCTCTTCTTCATCCATTCATCTGTTGATGGACATCTAGGTTCTTTCCATAGTTTGGTTATTGTGGACATTGCTGCTATAAACATTTGGGTGCACGTGCCCCTTCGATCACCACATTTGTACCTTTAGGGTAAATACCGGGTAGTGCAATTGCTGGGTGATAGGGTAGCTCTATTTTCAACTTTTTGAGGGAATAGAATTTTAATTCAGAGTGCTCACCTGGACAAGCATCCAACTGTAAGGGTAGAAACTCACTTTTAAAATGTAGGAGATAAAAAACTTTGCTTCTAAACCACCTTTGTTGGGGGAAATTGTTTGAGAATGTACTCCATAATCCCAGAAGAGGCAAATGTGATCCAAGAAACAGGATTTCATTTAAGAGAGCGGCAGATGACATTTCATGACAGCTGCTATGTGTGAAGCCTAAAAAGCCACCCACAGAGACTGGAGTAGAATGGATATCCAAGACGGAGATGAGCAGGGAACAGTGGAGACTTCTGGGGATAGATGGTGTAATTGAGAGTTTGAAAAACATTTAAAGCCACAATAAAGGCAATGGTACAAGAGAAAGGTAATTATTCCTCATGAAAAAGATATTGTATCAGAAATTCATGCTCTAAATAAGAAGCAATGTAAAATGAGGCATGATTCTAGGCAAATGATAGGGTATGAGAAAAGAGAATCTATTTGCCTTTGAATTGAGGCATAGTCTCCTCGAGAGGACACCCATAGAGAAGGAAATGTAATCTCAGCCCTCTCCTTGGCCAGAGATTGAATAATATTTTTCACGGTCACAATAACGTAAATGCTATTTATTAGTTCTCAACTTTTAAAGAAAACCTGTGTATGTTTGTGGGGGGCTGGGACAGAAGCCTTATTTGTGCTGCAGACCAGAATATAAATGATGCATCAGCCCTGTCAATGAGAGAGAAAGGAGCATGATATAGAAGGGGAAGTAAAGGAAAAATAAAATGTTAAGGTATTAATGCCCTCCTCTTAATCAGAGAATATTCAAAAACTACTGTCAAAAGGCAATGCTGTAAAAATAAGGATTTAAGTATATTTAACCAAATGGGATACTTTTTGAATACAATAATAAAATTTAAATATTAACAGGACATGTGTGAGAGAGAGAAGCAATAATAATCTAAATTTTCACCATGTAAGAAGTCATTTAATGTTGACTAAAATTGATAAATCAAGAAGTCCATTTTAAGCTTACTTCCTAAGTTAGAACATGGTCTCAACCTTGGCTCCAGACCATGATTGCTGATATCTGGGCCCCACCCCAGAGATTCTGATATCATTCCTAGGAGTGATGCTGGAATGTTGAGATGTTTTTAAGTTCCCAGGGGGAATGCGAAGTTCATTGTAGGCTGAGCCCCTGCTCTGGAGGGCCTCGAATAGAACTGCAAGTAAAGGGGGCCAGGGACATTTTATCTGCATCATCAGCTGCTCTCTACTGTTGGATTATTACCATATGCATATACTATCTTCATAGAAATTGAATTTACAATCTTAAAAGTGTATTTGATAACAGGGGGCATCATTGAGTTACAGAATCCAGGTGAGTCGTGGCTTAGGGCATTGTAGCCTCCAGGGCCTGGAATTGAGGAGTCCTTAGGTGTCCTCTCATCCTTCCTCCTTCCTTTAGAGAAGAGGATACTGGGGCCCAGGGAGGCTGAGTCATAGGCTGTCTGCCTCAGGTTACGAAACTAGAAGTGGAGCAAGGGCTCATAGGGGCCAGCAGACATCTGTCCTCTGTCTCTCCCAAGATTTAACCATCCTCTCCCTTTTCCCTCCTCTAGTCCCATCATTCCTCTTCCCCAGCAAATGTCCTATTTTGTGTTCTAACTTCATCTTCCCATTTTCCTGACTCCCTCCTCTTAACAGCACTGTAAAGAAAACACAGAATAGAAGGCATGTCTTAGGACTCACAATTCAATCTTACTGAACTGGAATGTGTTTTCTCCTTGTTAGCAGGGATATGCTTCATGTGCATTAGGCCACCTTCCTTTTCAAAATAGACTAATCTTGCATTTTACTTCTACTTGGCCTTCAGCTGTCCTTCACATGCTTCAGCAAGCCTCCATGGAGAAATGGTTCATCGTAGCTGCAAAGACACCTCCTCTTCAGAGAAGGAAGCAGAACAAGGGGCCCACCCAATGTTATACATCACAATATGGAGAAGCTGATTTTACTTTTTTTCCTGGCTGTTTTTTGCTCTGTGTTTCTTCCTTTCACTTAGATCGGTGTGAAGGACACGTAGATCTCCATTGTTCTCCCCAGAGCCATGGAGAAATATGGCAGGGCCAGAGACAAAGGTAAGAGATTTAGAGACCCCACGAGATCCCAGTTAATACAAACCAGTGGGACTGTTCCCCACCTGCCACTTCCGCGGACCCTAGACATGTAGCCACATCCTCTCGTAAAGCAGAGCATGTTGACAATGGAAATAAACTATCAGTAATGGTGTTCAGAAAATGCTTTATATGCATTCCTGAGCCATATTCTGTATTTAAACTCCAGCTTTTTAGTATAATTTTAGTCTTAGAACTTAACATCTTTACTGCTTTTTTCTCCAAATAATCAATATTGATTTTACTGTATCTGTTATTATCCTGACATGAAGATTTATTTTCTTGCTTTGCTTTGCATGAGATGATAGTTTATAGAATGAACATTTATTCCATTCTTTCAGGAAAGCTCCTGGGATAATTATCTTGCCCCATTGGCAAATCTTTTAGCTTACATTATATTGAAAAATAATAATTGGTTTTGCCCCCTCATCAGGTTTGAACAGCTTTATTATGATTATGTTTGCTGGTACACTGTGGTAGCATCTTTGCAGATTAGGAAACTGTTAAGGATTCGGAAACCTGAATCCTTTTAAGAGCGGTCACTACTCCAAGATTTCCTGGACCCCGTCTGCAGTGAACAGTACAAAGTACACTAACATTCTCCTTCTCTGGTCCAGAAAACTACCTTTGACCCAGATGTACAGCATCTTGAGTGGTGGTCATAAGAAGTGAGCAAGGAATGACTGAAGACAATGCTGGCACCAAGGAAAATGATCTTTATATTCACATGCACACAGTGGCTTATGCACTGAAATATTTCACAAGGAGGCTAAACTTCAGAGGGAGCTGTAAGGTGTAGTGGAGAGAGAATGAAAAAGGAAGTCAGCAAGCCTGGGACCTACTCTTTACTAGCTGTGTGGTCCTAAACAAATTACCTAACCTCTCTGAGCCTCTGAGTCTTGACTTATTAGGAATAGCAGAGGACTATGCCTATTGTTTGGTTTTGTGCATTAAATAAATAACATTATGTACAGTGGTTCATAAATGTAACAATATACCAATAAGATAATAAGATGTGTTTATATGATTTCAAAATGTAGGAGTTCATGCAAAATGTCCAGAGGGAACACAGTTGTAGGGAGATCTACCTATTCACTCCCTCCTTAATTTATTCATTCAATAAATATTTATTTAGCACTTGCTCTGTGTATCAGGCTCTGTGCTAGGTGTAAGAATTCCAACAGGGGATAAAACACAATTCTGCTCATGGATCTTACAGTTGGTTACAAACATAAACATTGTTCCATTAGTCCCAAAAACAAATGAAATGTTGGCTGTGATGAGGTCCACGAGAACAGGTATGAGGAGCTGTGAAAGTTTATCATCGACTGGAACCCAAGGAAGTGGCACTTGAGCAGAGGATTGAAGGAAGAGGAGAAGGTAGCTACTTGCTAAGATGGAGAGAAACGCTTTCAAGGCCAAGGGAACAGCAGGTACACCAGCCACAGGGGGGAAAGGAATTCCGCCAGCAAGGACAATAACTGAAGGTCAGCGTCTCTGCAGAGGGAGGAGTACATGGAACAGTAGTCAGAACAAAGGAAGCCCGCGGCAATTCCAGTAAAGCCCAGAGTAGGGTAAGTGGCCACGTTTTGTCTGGGTGATAGGCTTGTGGACTGTTTGGGTTTTCTTCAGTATTTCTGTGCGTTAAAGCAAAAGACTAATAAATAGCCACAGGAGGTAAAGATGGAAACGAGAGGGCATGTGGCAAGGTGCGTGGCCGGTTGCAAGCAGAGAGTGAAGGATGGGTTGAGGGGAGGAGTCTCAGTCGCAGTGGCGCAGGCAGGGCGCGCACCAGGTCCTTCATGAATACCCAGTGTGCGTCATGGGGCGGGCGCGGCATTTACCGGCGTTGTGATGGGCACGTTACGTTTATCAAAAAGGCAAAGCAAAACAAATAGAAACAAAAACGGGTGGTGTAATGAAAATCACAGTGGGCTGGACCCAGGACTTACTCCATGTGGATTCTAGTGTTTCCTAGAATTCAACAATCCTCTCCTCTCCAAAGAAATCATACCTGCTGGCAGGTACCACTCTCCATCTCAGGGGACCCCACAGTTCCCTCCTGCTGCTGATTTCACCACAGTCACTCTTGCCCCAACCTCCTGTCTC
The DNA here is from genome assembly GCA_028534135.1 of Potos flavus. Classification (NCBI taxonomy): domain Eukaryota; kingdom Metazoa; phylum Chordata; class Mammalia; order Carnivora; family Procyonidae; genus Potos; species Potos flavus. Next base: position 22,472,093 of record CM052884.1, on the reverse strand, counting down.
TGTAGCTGGGCGAGGACGCTTGAGGCACGGAGCTGCTCCAGTTCGGGGAATCTCGGTTCTAGAGCAGTCTTCAGCAGAGGCCTCGGGGACGCAGGCAGAGCTCACGGACAAGCTGCTCCATTTGACCTGCGAGGAGACGGAGCGTCTGACCCCGACACTCAATTAGCAGAACAGACGGAGTATAATGTATGCTTGACACTGATATGATTTAACGTTAATAACTGGTTTTCAAATATTTATTACAATGGCTGTTTTAATAAATATTTCATGAACACCATTTTTTTCCCCAAAAACTCTCTGTTGCCAGCTTTGCTGCCTTAATTTGCCTTAATGAGGATTTTTTAAAATGCAGTGATAAATTGCTTTCCTGCTAGTGTACAGAAGGTGAAGAGGGCTCATCTGGAATATCCGTCATCGGGCCAGCGAACCCAGGAAAAGATGAAGAACCAGAAAAAAAAAAATCCTCAAAGAAAGACCGACAACTGTTGTGATATTCCTCAGAGGAGAGGACCAAACTCGAGTAGGCCCCTCGAGATGAGGAAGACTTTCCAAGACAGAGAAGGTCACAAAGTCCTTGAACAGGTGACTGAGGACTATGGGACCTCCCTAGGAAATCCTGGAAAACATCAAAGCAAAGGGAGAATCCCTGTCTGGCCCTGGGCCTACTGGGAGGGAAGAGGGGTCTCAAAGCCATTCTGGGGCCTTGCAGCCTGACAAAGAAATGCTTCAGAGCTTGAGAGAAGCTCGAGAGATAGAAGAGGGTCCCACAGGCTGGAGAGCGTCCTCTGCCTTCCTTCTCTCCGCCCCAGTGAAATCTGAGGACCCCATGAATCACAGGCACAGAGCGTCCCGGGGCCACCTGCCTCTGTCTTCACCTGCCCAAAGTGCCCACCGATGGGATTCATTTTGCCTCCCTTCCTCACAGAGCTGCTAAAAAGTGTATTCCTCTAAGAAAAGTCAGAGTTTTTTTTCTTTGGAATATTACTGAAATGAGGCTGCCTCTCATGATCCGTGTGAGAAGTATAACCCCTTTACCCTGGAAAGCTTTTAAAATGATGCTGCGTCCTATCCCCCAGTTTGGTGCTACATCCGGGAAAGAGAAACCATGGCACGCCAGCAGTGCCAACAGCAGCGCTCGGTGATGTTTGGAATTAGCTACTTTCGCCCATCTAGGACCCTGGACCCCAGGCCCGGCTGCCTGGTGACCCTGTTCCTGCCACTGCCACTGACTCCACACCACTACCAAAGTCTCCCCTGACCACACTCCCTGCCATGCTGTGTGCAGATGACTGAGATCCTCTCCCTGGCTCTGGCTGATTACCTTCCTGGCAGGACTTAAGCCCAGCCCTCCATAACCCACTTAGCCACTGAGAGACATTGTTACCCTGCTTTGCTCAAGTTTATGTGCCTTTGTGACCTGGGAGACTGGTCCCATATGCCTGTCCAAGGGCAGAAGAGTGCACTCGCATGATAAGCAACCCTATTAAAACCCCTCCATCCCCTACTTTCTATCTCTATTGGGAGCCACTTCTGGAACTGTGCTTGTCCCTTCCAGCTGTGCCTCTCTGAGCCACCCCACAGCTGTTTCACTCCCCCAGACCCTGTCTCAGCCCAATGTTCCAGTCTTCTGCATTTTATCACTGACCCCTGTTGTCTTCACTGATCTCAAACGTTAATTTTGATTGTGTTCAGAGCAGTTGTTTCTTAATGAGTATGTTCTTCCTGTCATGGCCTTTCCTGGAGGGCCACTGTGAGGCATGGCTCCAGGAGACATAGTCCACACTGTATTCTATCAGAGTGGAAGTCCCTGGATTTTTGCAGCCCTGTTCTCCCGCTTCCCCGATTCACCAACATTGTAAAGCAGTGATTTCCATGGACCCATTTAGGGAGAACCTAAGCCTAGAAAAGAGGAGACAATTAAGCACAGCTAGCATTTCAGATATCTACTGTGGGCCACACCACTTGCTGCAGGTGCGAAGAAGAAAAAGATGTAGAGACTATAAGCATATAATTACATATACTGTTGTTGAAGTCTATGATGTACGTATGTCCAGAGGCTGTGAGGTGGGGCACCTAGCCAAGTCCATAAAAGTCCTGGGGGTGGGATGCAGGGGGTCACACATGAACTGAGCCTGGAAGTGGCTAAGGTTAGCCATGTGAAGAAAGGTGTGAGTTCGAGTGAGGGTGGGGCACATCAGAGAAAAACAATTGCATGAGCACGAGCACCTACTCCCTTGCCCTCCAGTGATAAAGTCATTATCTACACAGTTTAGTGTAGACAGAACATAAAATATGAGTCAGAAAATGCTAGGGGAAAGGCTGGAGTATTGGACAGTAATAGTGTCATGGAGGAGCTCATTTACCTTCTTAAGAAACTCTATCTTATCCTGTAGGTAATGGGAAACCATTGAAGAGCTTAAAAGAGGAATAATATGCCTAGATTCAGGTGTTAAATCATCACCTCCTCCAGTAGCTCTGGAAAGAGTAGTTTTGAGCAGGACAAAATAAGTCAGAAAACCCAATAGTCAATAACACATTTTATATAGACAAGATAATAAAGACTTTGGCTAATAATAATAGAGCTAATATTTATTGAGTGCTTATTATTGCCAGACATCATTCATATTCAAAGTATTATGTATTCAGTGTTTGCAGTAGCTCTATTAGGAAAGCACTATTAAAATTTCTATTTTGCAGAAGAGAAAATAAAGTCCAGGAAGGTCAAGAGATTATCCAAAGACACACAGTCAAGGGAGCTGTAGAAGGAGAGGGAAAAGATTCCAGAAAGATGTAGGGGGCCAATTGGGACAAAGTCCCAAAACATAGGATAAGGAGAGGAAAGGCTCAAGTTCATGTGCCTTTTTGACCTGGGATACTGGTCCCATATGCCTGCCCAAAGGCAGTAGCATACCCTTGAATGAGCAGTCAAGAGTGAAATAAGTCAAGCAGAGAAAGTCAATTATCATATGGTTTCACTTACGTGTGGAGCATAAGGAAAAAGATGGAGGACATTGGGAGAAGTAAAGGAAGGGTGAATTGGGAGAAATCTGGAGGGGAGATGAACCATGAGAGACTGTGGACTCTGATAAACAAACTGAGGGTTTTGGAGGGGAGGGGGGTGGGGGGTTGGGTGAGCCTGGTGGTGGGTATTGAGGAGGGCACATATTGCATGGAGCACTGGGTGTGGTGCATGAACAATGAATCTTGGAACACTGAAAAAATAAAATAAAAGTTAAAAAAAAAAAAGAGTGATGCCCATTTTCCAGCATAGATCACTAGGGGATGGGGCTATTAACAAGTCTGATAATTAATTTAGAAAAAATTTAAAATATACCAGGAGAAAGATAATGAATTCAGTTTGGAACCTGAGCATGAGGTGTACGTGGGACATCAAGGCAGCAATGACATCCAGGTAGATGACGGCAAGACAAAGCCTAGGAGAGGCCGAGGAAAACACTTGGGAGTCATCCACACAGAGCTGGTAGCTTATCACAGTCAGAGAAGCCTATTTAAATGCTGAAAATACCTCTGCCTAAGTAAGTATAATCTGGGAAACGATTCTAGTTCTCAGTTTTGAGAGTTGATAGAAGGTGACTCTAAAAATACAAAAGCACCAGCCCAGCCTATTATAAATAGCCACAGTTTCCAGAATCTGGGGCTACCTCTCCAGCTGAACTAGACAGTGGCTGACCCCCTGACTTATTCCTCTGGAAGTCCTTTTGCTGATCCTTTCTTGTTTGATAGCAAATGGAGGAATGAATGTATCACATGGTCAGATGAGTCAGTGCCAAAGGGGCTGGGCTCATGCTGAATGCCAGCCGGCCATATCATCAGGAGCTATGGACTGGGCACAAACACACACACACACACACACACACACACCATAACACATATACGTGTGTGCATGCACACACCGAAACAGAACAAAAACTACACTGATGGAATTCCCTGGTGAAAGGATTGAGACCTGTGTGACCCTCAGCTGCAGAGAAGATATTTCTGGCCCCCATCTGGCTGTGCCACTGCAGTGCAGGATGGAGAATGTTTGCAAAGCAAGGACAGCAGACTATGGGCTCTGATTAAAGTTTGTGTGCAGGAATCTGGCTGCAGCGGTGGTCTCTTCTGGTAAACTGAATGTGCTTTTTGGTCTAGTGGCAGTGTGTGATTGATACTTCTGATTCTCACAGGTCCAGAAGAGACAAAGTCAGCTGAGGCTGCAGGAGTTGAGGGCAGAAACGGGGTAGTCATTGAGGTTTGGAATAAGACTTGAGCAGAGTCTTCCCAGATGAGCATGGGCCTTCTAACTAAAACTTTGGGAGTGGGGTACGTGGACTAAAAGAAGTGGTGGATTAAGGAGAAAACCCAGTGAAAGCCAATGTTTCACAGGCTGGCAGAGGAAGGGAAGTCCAAAAGGAAGGCGTCATCACCAGGAAAGGACGGACAAGGGCAGATGTGATGGCAGAGAGGAAGGAAGCAAGAATGCGGCCAGTGTGGCCAATGAGCTAGACAGTCAAGAGGATACTTATCAGGGCAGGGAAGTCTGACTGCAGGGCAGTGAGGAAAGGCACATTGTGTGAGGCGGTGGAAAGGGATTACAGACTATTATGCTGCCATAATAAGGGTAGGAAAGAAATTCAGCAGCTGCTGGGGAGAGGCAGTGTTCGGGGACAATGATTTTACACAGTGGGGTGTATTAGCTTCATAGAGCTGCTGCAACCAATTTTTAAAAACAGGGTGGCTTCAAACCATAGGTATTTATTCTCTCACAGATCTGGAGCCAGAAGTCCAAAATCAAGGCATCAGCAGGACCACCCTCTCTCCAAAGACTCCATAGGAAAATCTAATCCTTGCCTCTTCCAAACTCTAGGGGCTGCTGGCATTCCTTGACTAGCGGCTACATCACAGCAAGATTGTGATAGTTAATTTTATGTGTCAACTAGACTGGGTCATAGGATGCCCAGATATTTGGACAAAGATTATTTCTGGATGTGTCTATGAGGGTGTTTTTAGGTGGGATTGGCATTTGACGCAATAGACTGAGTAAACCAGTCCAATCTGTTGAGAGCTTGAATAGAAGAAAAAGTCAGAGGAAGGGAGAATTTGCTTTCTGCCAGACTATATGAGCCAAAACATAGATCTTCTCCTGCTCTCAGACTAAGACTTACTCTATTGACTCTCCTGGTCCTCAGGCCTTTGGACTCAGACTGGAGCCACACCACGGACTCTCCTTGGTCTGTAGCTTACAGACAGTAGATTGTATGGGACTTCTCAGTGTCTCTAATTATGTGAGTCAATTCCTCAAAATAAATGTCCCAGATATGTGAGACATTGACAGACATAGTCAATAATCTATGTATAACTTTCGACTCCCCCAAAATTTGACTCCTAATACGCTACTGTTGACCAGAAACCTTATCAATAACATAGTTGATTAACACATATTTTATGTTATATGTATCACATGCTTTATTCTTACAATAAAGTAAACTAGAGAAAAGAATGTTAGTAAGAAAATCATAAGGAAGAGAAAATACATTCATAGTATTATAATATATTTAATTGAAAAATAATCCACATATAAGTGGACCCACACAGTTCAAATCTTTGTTGTTCAAGTGTCAATGGCATATATATATATATATATATATCCTGTTTCTCAGGAGAACACTGACTAATCCAAATTTCTATCTCTGTTTTTGCCTTCTCTGTGTATTTGTCTCAAAACTTACCCTGTCTCTCATATAAGGTCACTTATGATTAGACTTAGGGGCTATCTTGATGATCTCAAGTAAGCCCCTCCTTTCAAAATATTTAACTTAATCCCATCTTTTGCTGTTTAAAGTAATATTTACTCTTTGCTGTATGGGGTCATATTCACAAGTTCCAGGGACTAGGAAGTGAATATATCTTTGGGATGCCATTTTTTCAGCCTACCACAGGGGGAGCAGTATACTTTTAGGCAGAGGAGAAGAAATCAAAGGGAAAAAAAATAGTTAAAGAAATGGGAAAAGAGGAAATATTGGAGAAAAATTCTAAAAGACTTGGAAAGCATCAGGAGAAGGAACTGGCCCAAAGCAAGTAAAAGGATTCATGAGTGGTGTTAAGCTCTGGGAGCATGAATCTTTATTTTGGCAGTAGTAATTGTGTCATTTCCATCCACTCGTTGACCTGGGGTAGGAAGCCTTTGTGGATCATTAAGTCACAGCCAGCATTTTGCTAGCTCATGTGTTACCTGTGTCACATTCCGTGAGTCCCCCTTGCAAGGGAAGAGGAAGATGCAGTCAGGGCTGCACGAGTCAGCCCTCTCCGAGCAGTGCGCCAACGTAGACCAGTTATATGAGCCTTGCTAGCTGTCACACTGGTGATTTCAGAGGACACAGCCAACAGGCAATGAAAGTGGATGTGCAGATTTCCAAGGGCAGTGGACTAGGGGGGGGGAGAAGTATTGCCAAGAGAAAAGAAGTGAGAGCAAGCATGAGTTCTGGGTGGACTTGGGACAGCAGGTGTGGAGAGGGTCAGGAATGGAGAGGGAAGTGTCCAAAGGCAGGGCAGCAGAAGCCCCCACGGGGGTGCCCAGGGAGGGGGAGGTTGGCATTGCCAAGAGGAGGACAGTGCCAGGGGGAAGAGTCAGATCATGGCACCCCCAAACTGTTTCTTCACAATCCGCAAACCATTGTACCCGCAGGATGCTGCTGGGTTTCCTCCATCACCATGGGCTCACCCTAATGGGATGTGTTCTTGGACAACTCATGTCACCTACTAGGCATCAATTTTTTCATCAACAGAATGGGAAGAAAAGAACCTACCTACTTCAGAGTGTTGTTATGAGGGTTAAGAGAGTCATGAGTGTAGAGCCTAGGGCACAGCCCCTGATACAGTGAGGCTCCTGACAGATGAGAGTCAAACCATTATTACTTATATCTGGGACTTGGACCTCAATGCAATCTATATTCACTAAACCCTCTCCTCCAGGTTGCCAGCCAGTGGACTTGCCACTCGCTCCCCTCAGCCCTGCCAGGGGAATGCTGCTCTCCACCACTGAACCTGGAGCCTACACAGCATCCCCATGACCCGGCAGGTTCCCATCTCTGACCTGCGGAGTCAGAAGGTTCTGCTTCTTTCTCTAATAGCAGCCTTTTCTTGCCAGCTCTGCTGCAGCCCAGGTACCCATACAGCAATTTATTCCAGACGCCGGGCCATTTGCATAGCCCTGCTCAGCATGAAAAATATTTCCCCAATGCTTATCGACCTCTGGAAAAGCTGGTGTTTTCAAGCCTGCCAGACAATCACTGACACTTAGCTGGAAACGTGTGGGCCTTAATCATCGTTGTCCAAACATGGGAAGAGCGACAGCCAGCAGAGAGAGAATTCTTGCTGGCTAAACCCTGGGAAGTGGTGAGTCTCTCACCCACCGAGTCGTGGATGGAACCCCCCAAAGAGTCATTGTTTGTTTGCCTTTCCAGGAGATGTGTCTCCAGGAGTTTGGGGGGAATGTACCTAATGAATCAAGTGGGATTCTGAGCTGAAGCAGAGTCAGTGGGATCGAAAAAGTGGTCCAAGAAGGAAGTTCAGTGAATCCTGCCTCTGATAGAGGGGCAATATTCCTTGGACACAGGGAGCAGGGATAGCTGCTAAAATGTGGTAATTTAGTGCCTTGTTATTCCATGTGTGCTCTGAGGGCCAGCAGCACCCAGCACCTTTAAAAATGCAGACTCCCAGACCAACTGGATCAGAACCTGCCTTGTAACAAGATTCCTGAGTGATCTCTATGTAAATACGCTTTCAGAAGCACTAATTTATGGGACACATAAGATCAAATCCTCTTCCCCACCCCAAAATATCTCCTTTCATTAATTACTTCTTAATTAAGACTGGAAATGTGTTTTGAAAGAAGTTCCATATAGAGTCATTATTGTAATGGGGTCCCACTGCTGCAGGTCTCTGACTCCTTCTGTGGATCTTCAGTACAAGAAAAGGTCAGATTCTCCCTTAAACCCTCTGTTTCTCACTCACAAAGCTTGTGCTGATACTCAGTGCTGCAGCAGCACTTCCAAACAATGTTTATTATAAGCCCATGTGTTTGTTTCCTTAATCACCAGTGATGTGAACCAGCCCAGAGGCACATTGAAGCTGCTCCTAGTAGTAGGAGAATATCATTAACATGTCAAAAATGTGTGCCTGCCTCTCGTGCTACACAACGGATCTCCTGGCATGGCTGCTACCTTCCCAAAGACTACAGTGCTGTCTGTCATTTCTATGTGCCAGAAATTAAAAATAATCTTAGATTCTCACGCAGCTCCCTCTGGGATTTACATCTTTCCTGCTGTGGCCCCAGGACCTTGTTTGGTGTCCAGCATAGCATCAGTGCTTGGGGTTTACAGGATGGCCAAACACTCTTTCCTTGCATCATGTGCCTGCTTCATGCCAGGCAGTGAACTAGGCACTGCCGCTGGCTCTCTCTTTCCATTTCTCTAGGTCTCTTTCTACCTCTCCTGACAGGCATGTGTTCCACACAGCAATCCCACCAAGCAGGTAGTAACTCTCTCCCTTGCTGGTGGCACAGTTGTCAGGGAACAAAGCAGGTTCCTTGGTTCCAAAGCTCACTCTGTTTTCACCAGGTCACCTTGTCTCCAAGGAGAGTGCTGGATGGACAGAGGATTGGTGAAATGTGTGACAGCATATTAGGACACCTTAGCAAGGTTTGCTTTTTCAGGGCCCCACCCCAAAATGCCTCTGAGGAGAAAACCCCAAACCAGCAATGAGTGGGAGGCAGCAGCCACTGTAGTTGGTGACCTGAGCCAGCCTCCCAGGGCCAGGTCACTTCCATCCAAAGACTGTCCCTCACACTCTTTAACTGACACCAACTTCGCTGGGCATGTGAGGAAACCAGCAAATTAAGATTCAGCTCGAGCTCCTAAGCAAATGCCCAAATCCTGTGTGTGGGGGGCGGAATCAAGCTCTGGAAATGAAAACAAAAGTAAGGATCGAAAATCAGTTCCAGTAAGTATAGAGGTAAAAACCTAGGATTCACAGTGTCCCCCTACCACCAGCTTTTCTCCCCATGGCTTGAAAAGTCCAGAATGCCTCTTGGTGCACGATTAAAATTTCCCCTTTCGGTGGCTCCCTCCCTCTCTCCTTCATCTTTTTTGGTCTGAGCTGACACCAGAGACAATTAGGGACTGTATAATCATTGCTGCTGGGGCTGCGCTTGCACATACATTCTCCTCAGAAGGGGCTGATTACCATATTAAGCATCTTTCACTTGACAAAAATCAGTGAGAATGTTTCCCTCCATTTTCCCCAGAATACAGACAAGAGAGTCAAGAAGGAGAGGCAGCCAGCCACCGATGAGGTCTAAATCATCAGAAACTTCTCTTTTATAGCATTTTTTCCTTTGATGTTAAAAATCTCTTTTTCTACTTGTGCTCTTGATTTTGTTTTTTTTTTATTTCTTCTTTTCCCCCTCCCTTTTTTTTTAACTGCCATTCAGAGCAGCTGTCCTCTCTGCAGAATTCTGAACCTGCCATCATAGATTGGAAAGGTCAGGGGGCTCTGGCCATCTGAATCATCCTGTATCTCTGGCTGGAGGCAGACCCGCCCATCAACTCAGATCTAGCCAATCAGACAGGAGGATCTCACTGTGATTGACAGCTGGCTGGAGAACATCAGGTTTCATTCACCATTTTCCATAAACAACAATGGAAAGAAAAGTAAACCCCAGAAGCCAACTTTGCAACAAGCCCTGCAGTGCTTTCTGACTTGAAGGGCAAGGAAAGCGGAGACTCAGATCAATTATCTAAATAATTCAAACCCCAAATATATTTCCCCTAGAAACACTCAAAGAATTGAAGCAAAGAGGGCTTTGGGGTGACCTACATCAAGACCTCTCTTCATCTGCCTCACCAATTTGTGTACCTGACTCAGACGGTGTCAGTAAGGCCAGAGGATATGAGGAGAATGGGAGTCATTTATTAAGTGCTTACCACGTTCGTCATATCATCTAAGTACGCACCCCTAAAATCCAGGCCCCCGTGTGGCTCAGTCCTGGAGTAGTTTCATTCAAAGGATTACAGTCCAAAAATCATAAATAAGTTTTAAAGGGATTGCAATTTTAGCTCTCTTAAACTACCTTAAGAGAATCTAATTCATAATACAGGGCAATACTTCCTAGTAACAAACAAGCACACAAATATTGTGACCTCAAGTCCAGTTCCCCACTGCCCCACAGCCACAGAGAGCCCTCTCTAAGTGTCCTACACCCTCCCAGCAGCTCCAAAACACCTGCCATGAGGCCCTGGTCTTTTATTCCTTTCTCCCTTAACTCCCACCTCTCTAGACATGTCTCTATTCATTCACTGGATTTTATATCACGAACCTGCAGAACTAGCTGTCAAAGACTGAATTCTCATTAGGAGGGAGGAGAAAGGAAATCTCTGCAGGCTGCTGCAAAGACAAAATGTTCTTTGGTGGGCTGGGGCCGATGGGGCAAGGAACAGGAAAGGCTGGCATGCTCACACACTAATGAAATTTGTACCTACCTCACAAGCCATGTAACACCTTTCAGAAGATGATATTCTCTCTACTCCATGGTGGACCGTCTGAACCCCAGGTGAGTTTTCAAAGGTCGTAGACCTAACAAGTGGCAATATTAGAACCCAGGTATAAATAATACAACAAAGCCCACCATTTTTTTCACCAAACCACGAGCACCCCATGGAAGAGATCAGATTAATCTGGGATGATAATAAGAATAATAAAATTCATGTGATCAATTTCTCATCATCCTTTTGGTGAAGTGGATATAGGGATGGGAAAGGTAAACCAAAGGACACTGCAAATGACTCCCCCTTGGCTTGTGACCCAATTGGTCTTTTAACCCTTATGTAATGGTAGTTCATGGCTCTTTCTGATTATATTTGGGTGTGGTGGGCTTTCCATAATAAATGTAATTTAATTCATATCACAAATATTAAATTCTTGCCATGTTAGGGATTATATGAGGAGATGGAAGGCAAATAGAAAGACAACAGGATCCTTGCCCTGAGAGAGTTGGAGTTGAGTTGGAGATGTAAGCATATAAAACAATTTGGACCGTGAAGTGTGGTAAGGGAAGCCGAAAACATCCAGTCAAGCCCAAATTGATCAGGACAGACTTCACCAAAGGCATTTGAACTGCTCTTGGGGAATTGTGTTCCACCGCTTTTTTTGATGGTTTCTCTTAGTTTTCAGGGTAATCTTCAACTGTTCAATTTTCACAGTTAAGCATTATGTTCTACTCAATCCCTGAAGAAATTGTTACATTGACCAGACCCCAAAGTCACGCCCTCCCAAGATGAGTTACATAGAAAAGTCATATTTTCTTGGCCTCTCCACAGTTCAATTCTATTATCACTGGCATGGCTCAATAAATGTTTTTTGAGCATATAATTGTAAGTAAATAAAGGCATAGTCTCTGGTCTCGTGGAGTTTAAAGTCCATTGGAGGAGATATGTATTCTTCAAATATTTGTAAAGCTTACATGACATTTCATACACATAAGTATAAAATTTTGACTATGCCGTCAGCAGACATAAGAGAGGGATCTGACCGGGGGTGAGAGTGGGGGCGGGATTGTCAGAGATTTCTCAAGTAGTCAATACTTGGTCCAATACCTGAGGGCCAAAAAGGAGGAGAGAGGATCATCTCTTGCAGAGGAAACAAAGAGGCTGTGGTGAGAGGGAGCAGAAGAAAAGAAGCAGCTGAGAGAATACCAACGTGCTCAGAGTGGAATGTGTGTGGGAAAGCGCAGGGCGAGATGAAGCCAGAGACACAATGGGCCAAACCCTACAGGGTTGTGGGTATGTGAAATGTATTGGTCTTGATCCCATGAGCAAAGTGAAGTCATTTATGCCATGACAGGCAAGACTAGGTCTGCATTTTAAAAAGGCTACTTGAGCTTCTCCTTGGAGAATACCTCGCCAAGTGGCAAGAGGGAATGTGTGAGACAGGTTAGGAGACGCTGCAGTGGGCCATGAGAACTAGAAAGGGTGAAAATATGATCACCTTGAAGTGCAAAAGCAGTGGTCTGGTTTGAAGGCCTTCGCCTTGCTGGTCAAGGCAGCCTGACCAATGGATTGTCTTTGTTTGGGTTTCCGCATCTACAAAACTGGGGAAGATACTTCTTTACCTCTTTCCAGGGTGCTCCTGAAGATCAAATTGAGTGATGAAAATGAACATACACAATGTACCACAATAGGATATTGATAGCAAAGAAACAATTAAAATATGCATAATGGGTACCTATTACTCATGTGAGCCCACTTCAAAAAAATAAAGCCTGGAGAAAATAATGTAGCTTTTAAAATTAACACGTATTCTAGGAGGTATCTGCGAGAACGAGAGAGAAAAGAGAAACATGCAAGGAGGGAAGAAAGGGGAGAAAGGATTTGAGGACCATTTTCATTTAGCTCTTTAAGGCAGCAAATGGGGGAAAAGAAAGACTAATGTGTGAATACAGAGAAAACAGACGAAAAGTGCATTCCCCTCGTCAGGATGTTAGTTCTGCCTCCTACTCCACCAGCTCGTGGATCTATTTATGAATCAGGACCTTTTTGAATAAGTCCTGATACTATTTATATTCGCTTTTAAAAGAGTTACCTCAATTTTCTGCTTCCCCCATGTGAACATTTGCATATTTACCCAATTGATAACATTCTCCTGACCAAAAAACAAGCCAAGGAAAAAAAAGCTCACTCTGAATTTTCCGAATGCTGATTCCAGAAAGAACAGAAATGATTTCTTGGTTTGCCCCTGTTCTGCAATTGTATAGCAACTTCTTGGCTTTTAAAATGATGAATAAGTAAACCCTATTATTCATCTTAATAAAAAAAATTCTACTAAAACCTTTTTAAGGCTTATGACAAACGGAGTATCTTGAATTAACAAAGTACTTGGAATGTGGAGCAAAAATGCCCCACAAATTTCCCCAAGTGTGTTCTCAGATCACTTCTCCTGAAAGTTATCTTTGGAGAGCTGTTTACCGGCTGTCCCCCACCTTCTTTTCCCATTAGCCCCCTCCCATGGATGGCTTTGTTCCTAGAACCTTCATTCCATACAGTGTCAAATGCTTCTGAGTGCTTGGAGAGGTGTGCTTCAGGCTCCCAACGCCAAGCCTGGCCATGCCAGCTGAACAGAAATCCAGGGCGATGGGGTGAACGCCACCTGCTTGTTGGATTCCTTTCCTTCTCCCCCTCCATGCCCGCTTCACCCAAGCTATGGCAACCTCTCTCAAAGAGTGACCCAATCACCTTGAAGCAGAAATACATCAATGTGTGAGTTCTGCAACAATGAGATTGAAATTAACCTGCTAGCCTGGCAGATAATTATCTTAATAAGAAATTTTCTTTGAAAACACAGATTCTACAAACTACCTCTTGATCTCTAAACTTAAACCAAGCAAACAGCTCCATCTCAAAATATGATCTTAGAATGAAATTAATATTGATTATGAGGGATAAAAAGTGCTGCATGGAAGATAGTAAAAATTATTTCAGATTAGGGGGTGGGGAAATAAGAGGAGAATAAAAATGAAATATTAGCAAAGCACCATAAAATGACAATAAAGTCCAGTGTTGTTAAATCACTCAGCTAATTAATAGAAGATTCTGGAGGAATCTATTCAGTTACCACTGAATTGTGTGTGATTTTTTTTTTTTTTAATATTCAATAGACTCAAAAATTCAGGAGGCCTTTGGACAGAGGGGCCTGAGTGCAGGAGCCTAAAAGCTACAAAATAGGATTAACTACATTAACTTTAATCATTCACTCGCTTACCCATCAAACACGTATTTTGTAGGAACCCATCATGGGCAACTGAGAGCTAAGTGCTATAGAAACAGGGCAGATCACTTTCTTCAAGGTGCTTGCAGACTAGTGGGAGGAGTCATGATTAAATCACCACAAGATTATGATGGGGACCAGAGAGGGAGAGAGAGGTGAGTTCCATCTAGAGGAATGAGGAAAAGCCAATCACCCCATAGAGACAGCTTCCTGATGATCCTACAAGTGGGCAATTCCTGTGTGTATTTTGGGTTTGCTCTGTTGATGGAAATATGGCTGAGACCTGCTCCCTTGTGGGAAGTAGGGCCAACACAGAAAAAGGATATAATTCCCGTTGACAATCTCCTAGAAAGAACAGATGCAGGACTCCAGACTATAGAAAGCAGGCCTTAGAGAGGAAAGAACTACTTTTATATCTTTCTCTGGTCTTGGATCACTAGAGCCTTCTAGTGGTAGAAGTCTAGGTGTGTACCCCCAGGGAATGGGTGCTAAACTGATGTCTAGAAAAAGGGACTCGTCTAAGAGCAGAGGAAGGAATTACTCCCTACTCGCCATTGACTATTTATGGAGAAGACTCTGAACCTGAGAGATCAACCCGTAAGACCTCAAGTTTCCTTAGTTAGCTATTACTTTCTGTCTACCATTAAAAGGTTATATATCAGAGTAGTTAAGAAGAAGAGCCCGAGAGGCAGTCTGCTTTCATTCATATCCTGACTCTAACACTAACTCTATGAGTAATCTTGGAAAAATTATTTACTCTGCCTCCCTTCATTGTCTTTAAAATGGGAATAATCACAAGATTTACCTAATGGAGTTACTATGAAGATCAAATAAGTTATTGCATATAATGCACTTATGATCATTCCCTGCATGGGGCAAACATTCAGTAATTATTTGCTATAAAACATTTCTCATTAAAAAAACTACTTAATTTTAGTTCCATGTCATTGAAGTTACTGAGTGTTTGTAAAATTTTGAAATAATTAATCGGAATACTGGGCCTTACCACAGGGGTTATAAAGGGTAAAGTTTTAGAGTAAAATGTCCCTATCTTGTTGAATTGGCCAAGAGAATAGATGTCAGGAAGAAACTTACAAAAAGAAGTTTCTAAAGGAAGAATATGAATCCTGAGCATGAGGAGCCCTTCCCTCCCATGAGATTATCCTTTCAAAGATAGTTTTAAAGGGTCTGGCTTCTATTTTTATTATGGAATTTCATGCCGATACTCCAAAAGAAAATTGAAAGTCATGTCATTTGCACAAATGATTTCTGATTGGAATTCTGATTGGAATGAATTACATGTTCCTACTCTTCCTAGGTAATTTCCATGGACAGTCCTGGATATATTGCCAGAACATTGGTTTTCAGGTCATTTCATTGAGCTAAGTCCATTTGCCCAAGTCAGGCAAGGATCAATGTCAGGCAAAGGAAGTATACACACACACACACACACACACACACACACACACACACACACACACACACTACTACCACCACCCTCACCATCACCCCCAAGTGCCATGCATTAAAAATGTAAGAAAGAGTTATTGAGGAAATACCTATAAGTGAGACTTGGCAGACCATGTGCAACCTTCATCCTTACCCACAAGGAACTGTGGCTAGGCCAGATATGGCTGCATACACCATGGAAAGGACCCTATGAGAGACTCTATCACTTTGTACAAATTCGTACTATATTACACATTTATAGGAGAGGTGAGAGGGAGTCAGGCAATATCTAGTCAACAATTCAACAGTGGGAACTCCCTTTCCAAGGCATGGCATTATTGGAAAAAGGGATAGACTCTGGAATTCAGCCACTGGTAGCCCCCTGTTCCATTGAGCTTGCTCAGAACTGCCTAGTTGGCATCCTGCTGAGCTGTCGAAATTGGGAGAGAATGAATCCCCAAGCCCCAGAAGACCTGATCAACATAGGCCCCATGTGTTCTCTTTCTTATATATTTAAGGCTTTCCCTAAGCCAACACATCCACTTTCATTATCTTAATTGCCACCCATAAGTGAATGTCTCCTAAATCAAATCTCCAGCCTTGACTTCTTACTGAGCTTCAGATGGATATTTTTTCTTGCTTGTCTCACAATAATATCTCACACTCAGCATATCTAAAAATGGGTGACACTCTTTCCCCAAAACTTCTCCTTTGCCTAAATTTTCTTGAAATAGTTGGTCGTTCCACCATCACCAGCTTTGACTGAAAGCATCCAAACCTGAAACCTGGCAGTCATCTTTGTCTCCTCCCTCTGACTTTTCATATTAATTCATCACTGTGATGGTTAATTTTACCACTGACTGGGCTAAGGGATGCCCAGATAGCAGGTAAAGATTATTCCTGGGTGCATATGTGAGGGTGTCTCTGAAAAAGATTAACATTTGAATCCATAGACTGAGTAGATTGCCCTCACACATGTGTGATGTTATGCATTTTGTTGAGGGCCCAAATAGAACAGAAGAGGCATGGGAAGGGTTAATTTGCTAGGGCTGAGCCATCCATCTACTTCTGCCCTCAGACTTAGACATCCGTGGTCCTCGTTCTCAGGCTTTTAGACTCAAAAAGGGACTTACATCCTCAGCCCCAGAATCTCAGCCCTTCAGACTTAGACTAAATTACACCACCAGCTTTCCCAGGCCTCCAGCTTACAGAGTGTAGATCATGGGACTTCCTGGCCTCCATAATCCCATGAATCAATTTACATAATAAATCTCCTCTTTATATCTATATACTGTATGTCCTTTGGTTCTATTCCTCTGGAGAACCCTAATACAATCACTAATTCAGACTCATTGTAATTTCCTTTTTTTTTTTTTGTAATGCTTCTCACCTGCTCCATGCCTGCAGCCAAGGCCTTAGCTCAGATATTCATCATCCCTTGCCTGCATCATCCCATATCTCTTAATTGGGCTCCTTATCTCAAACTTTCCATCATCATTAACTACCTGAACTCCAAATCTCAGCATGTCACTTTATTCTCCAATTCAAAATTCAAAATTCATTTAAAGACCCTCATTGCCCAAATTCTTCAAAATGACCTAAAGGATTTTCATCAATCCATATCTTGTGATTCCTCTTCCTTTACTATGTCATACCTTCAACATACTGGAACAATATGGTATTTCTTGCTCTTGGGCTTTTAGCATAGTATTCTCTTTCCAGGACTATCTTATTTTATTTATTTTTTTAAGTTTATTTATTTAATTAAGTAATCTCTACACCCAAAATGGGGCTCAAGCTCACAAACCCAAGATTAAGAGTCATAGGCTCTTCTGACTGAGCCAGCCAGGTACCCCTCTTTCCAAGACTGTTGGAGAGTTAACTCACTATCACCGCCTATCCTTCGCCTCATTAGCTCCAACTCATCCTTTATTTTTTTAATTTTTAAAGGATTTATTTATTTATTTACCGAGACAGAGAGAGAGAGAGGGAGAGCATGAGCACAAGCTGGAGGAGCAGAGGGAGAAAGAGAATCTCGAGCAGACTCTATGCTGAGTGTAGAGCCTGATGTGGGGTTTGAACTCACTGCCCTGAGGTCACAACCAGAGCCAAAACCAAGAGTTGAACTTTTTTTTTTAGTTTTAAAGATTTTATTTATTTATTTGAGAGAGAGAAAGCATGTGAGAGACAGGGGAGAGAACACGGGCGGGGGAGGGGCAGAGGTAAAAGCAGGCTCCCTGCTCATCAGGGAGCCTAATGTGGGGCTCCATCCCGGGACCCTGGGATCATGACCTGAGTTGAAGGCAGATGCTTCACTGACTGCCCCACCCAGGCACCCCCAACTCATCCTTTAAATTTCAGTGACAGAAATATGGTGATCATCTATCAAGAACATGCCAAAGTATCCAGTGAAGGGTCTCTCTGGGCCAAAAGAGGATCTAGAAAATCTGAAAATCTCCTCCAGGTATTGGTAACCCTAACTGACCTCATTCCCTGGGTGCTGAGTTTTACCACTGACACCACCCATATCAAGGGTAACTGTCAGTTTGACAGTCATCAGTACACTCATTACAATGTCCCTCTTTCTTCTAACCAAGGACTTTGCTTTCTTATCCAAGAAACATTCCACCTCCATAAGTGATCCCACTTGGTCATCTTGGCCTGAGAGCCCCATTTGTTTTCCAGTTTTGATAGAAGTTCATCTTCACTTTGCAACTTCAATTACTCATCCTATCTTCCTCTTCCTAGACAGGAAGAACTAATGACTTTGAAGAACCTTTCAGTGTTACTCTACCCGTCACCAAACTGATCATTTATAAGGTCAACTGGGCCTTCACAGAACAGGAGTACTAAGTTGTATACAGATTTCCTTTTCCGTGTCTCCACCACTGGGCCAACCACTGACAAACTCTTCCTAGAAATGTTAAGTCTCACAGGCTTCAGAAGGCCAAACAAATTTATTGCATTCAAGTCAAAAAGAGGGGCATCTGAGGTGCTCAGTCAGTTACGCATTTGCCTTCGGCTCATATCATGATCTCAGGGCCCTGGGATCCAGCCCCCAAGTCAGGCCCTCTGCTCAGTGGGGAGTCTGCTTCTCCTTCTCCCTCTGCCCCTTCCCCCAACTCATGCCCACTCTCTCTCTCTCTCAAATAGATAAAAAATCTTTTAAAAATTAAAAAAAACATCATTTAAAGGACAAATAAAGGACAGATCTGATTGGCTTTGTAATAAGTTCTTAATCAACATTCCAAAGATAAAGTTAACTTCATTCCCATCAGCAAGTACCTCTATACTCTCAAAATGCAACTTTGTTGCATCCATTAGTTTCATCTACCCTGCACTTCCAAATTCAAGCATTTGAGAATCTTCCCTGTATGTGCATGTACTGTGGGAACAATTGGCTTTTCACTACCAGCATCTCACTCTGCCTGGGAGATGAGCTGCCTGTTGGAGGATGTATGAAGTGGGTCCAGCCTCAAGATAAATAAACCATATTCTACTCCACGGGTCCCTAGGATTTAGTTTCTTTGCTATGTACTCTCACTGTTCCCCTCCCAGATTCATCTACTGCCCTGTTTTATGGCCTTCAATGACCCTCCACTTCGCATGGTATAAAGCTCAAGGTTAGGCCTCAGACCCATTTTGACAAGCCATTTTGGATCTGGTTCCTATCTATCCACCTAGCCTCGTTCACTTCAGGTAGGGGCCAAAGGGTGCTTAGGCTAAAGTGTACCTCAGAGACATGTCAGAACAACTAGCTATGTGAGGAACGTTTTAGGGGGAAGCATAGTTTTCCTTATAACTCAGCTCACAGTGACACAGGACTTGTGGAAAATAAGCTCCTTTAGCAAGGCGTATTTATACTAGTACAGGTATTTTGAGCTATGGGCAATGTGGGAAATACGCAGGAGGGATGCAGATTATATCAGAAGCCCAGGGGTTAAACCACAGTAAGGATTATCATCCATTCCCTACTGAAAAGAAACTGAAAACCTGTAGTTCCTTTGCTCTGTGTTGCAATGTAAAATGAACTGCAGATAGTTCTCATTACACATTGTGACTTCTGTCACACTTAAATCCTTTAGTCACTTCCACAAAGCTCTATGGTAAAGAATCTCTCTGGCCATTGTTATATATTACTGCCAGGTCTGCAAGGTCAGATCCCTCCTGATGATTGGAGTCAAGATCCTGGTACCCCACAACAACAGGACTAGATGTGCCCTTCACTTCCGTGCAGAATGTTGTCCTAATGGCATTTAGTCTTCTCCGGTGATTCCCCCGTTGAAATGGCATTGGGTTGCAAATCTCTTTCAATAACACTCCTCTCTCTGGAGATAAGTGCCAAGGCTGACATGAACCCCGGGTTGCTGATACCCCATCTCCTGCCTTCGAGACTCTTTTCCTGATCTCAGACTAATCACGATGCTCTACCTGCCCCATTTTCTATACCCACATGGATTCAACTGTCACATAGTCAGGATCTCACTGTCAGTATAGGGCATTCCTACGAGGCTCCTTTCTCCCCATGGTCACCTGACCAGATGCATTTATGATGAGTGGATCCAACTTTCCAGCCTGGCCTTCATTTGAACTTTATCCTGCCTGTTCCTCCAAACCCACATTAAGAGATGGGACACTCCTTGGCCAGAGTCTACAGTTCCACTGGCTTGAACTCTTCTCCATGGCCTTCCTGGGCAGGCGGAGTAGACAGTTTGGCTGAGGCATATGTTTCGTGTAGGACAGTTATGGGAAATGGGGCTATAAAAGCAGATTGGGGTCAGCCTGGGGAAGATTCAGAGAGAGAGCAGAGCTCTCCTCTGCTCTGAAGCCCTCTTCAGCAGCACAGCACTGCCACACACAACTCCGGATTTCATTTACTGGATAGGGAGCAACTCCATTAAACTTCAAAGCATCACTTGAGAGAGGATTATTTTCTTACCAAGGTGACTGGAGGTATTTCGGTTCTAAGACTTTATGATCACATTGTCTCAGAGGCAGCTTGACAACGTCTTATGTCTCTGACACTGGAGGGATTTATTCACTTGAAGCGCAGCATTAAATCCTTGGCGGGCACTGTATGTAAAATCTGGCTTTATAAATAAACACTACTTTGCCCTTCTGCTTTCCTTTCTTCTGAGAATCTGCAAGCCTCCAACATCTCATAATGAAATAAGCCTTATGATCCCACCTTAATGGAAGGTAGATGTTATCCTTGCTGGGTTGTAGAGGCTCCCTCCTCTATGGGACCAGCATGATAATATTCATACTTCTTTCCCTCCAGAGACATGAGCAAGTTTGAGTGGCTAATAAGTAGAATTATTCCACTTGGAGATCTTGAGGAAGAAGTGAAGATCCTTACTGCCTCATCCTTCCCCCAAAACTTCTTTCTGCTCCCTAATTCAGCACAAATGCATGTATCCAGTTTTAAAAAAAAAACAAAACACTGAGTAAAAAGAAACCTTAGCTTGGTTATCCCTCCAGACAGGATCGCTCAGCTCTGCTTGAATCCTGTTGGTGATGGGATACTCACTACCCCCACAAGGCTGCCAGTTCCACAGGAAATAGTTCTCTTCCTCACATGAAGCTAAAATCCCTTTCCTTATAATTGTTGCCTTTGGGTCCCAACCATGACCCTCTGGATTATCTCTGAGCAAGTGTTATTCTTTCTTCATATGACAGCACCTCAAATATTTGAAGGCAACTATCATAGCTACTTTTCATTATTTTCTTCTCCCACATGAGCTAGGGGCAGACCTTGGCAAGCAGGAAAAATTGCTCGCAATGACTTGTAATATTTCCATTTCTTAAGGAAGAAATAAACATGGAGCAATTTGTCACCCACTTACTGTCCTATTTTTTCAGGTAGAATAAATGCTATTTTCAGCATTGAAACCTACCTCAGTTAACTCCTTGGTCTCAGAAAGCCACTGAATTTTGTTGTGCTCTGAAGCTTCCCCTGACCCCACTCCTGGAAAAGGTTGATTGCTCTCTCCTTTGTGCTCCCAAGATACTCCATTTAAATTATTGCATTGTTTTGTTTCAGTTCATTTATACCCATGCCTGCCTCTCAAGACTTAAAAGTCGCAAGCACAACCCATATTTTAGTCATGGTGGTATCCCCAATGCCTAGCAGAGTGCCTAGAACTTGGTAGCAACAAAATAAATGTTTGCTGCTGAATGAATGCTGTCTATACATCATCATAAAGAGGGTTGTCAAGATTTCTTCAATGCCTTAAACTATTGGGAATCTGTTACTTTACAAAGTTGGTTTATTGTTTCTCCTGTCAGTTTCAGGTTCCAAAAATATGGAGCACGTGTACAAATGTGGAAGCAACTTTGTATATATATACCCCATAAAGAAGATCTATGCCAGCACTCTGCTGTATTTATCTGGCGACTAGCATCAGTGGTGACACATAAAACTATACAGTTAAAAGACATTAAAGTACAGCTTAGATGAAAATAGATGAAAAAGATAGAAACTGCTCAAAAGGCTGCTGAGAAGAAAAATATCTTTAGGCCCATTCTTTAAAGCATTTACATAAATAATCCTGACTAGTTATGCACTTGTGTGTGTGTGTGTGTGTGTGTGTGTGTGTGTGTGTGTGTGAGTGTGGGTGTGATGGGAGGGGAACTAGTATGTTTAATTTAAAGTTAACATTAGCCATAGTGCCCACTTTCCTCTCCCACTTCTTCAATGTTTTAGGAGATTGTCAAGCTGTCTTCAAATATCCTTTCTATCACTTGTGAGGGTACTGGTAGGAAGGGGACTGTTAGTAGTCAGGGGCCCTAAGATAGCACAAATAGATGAGCAAATCTGAGAGCCCCTAGGAAGGGGTGATAAAGCGTACCTGCTCTGTTCAGTTTCCTATCAGCTTAGAATGAGAAATAATGGCTTATGCCAGGAAAACAATCAGTTAGGGACTCATCCTGACCAGCCAAATCTGATGTAAGAGAACCACTGTGTGTGTTTGATAAATGCTTCTCTCAAATTCTATTATTTTGTATTTTTTATTGAAGTATAATTAACAGTATTATATTAGTTTCAGGTGCACAACATAATGATTCAGTAATCTATACATTACTCAGTGAACATCACAATAAATGTACTCTTAATCTCCTTTATCCATTTCATTCATCCTCCCACTCACCTCCCCTCTGGCAACTACCAATTTGTTCTCTGTATTTAAGAGTCTGGTTTTTCATTTATTTCCTTTTTTTCTTTGTTTTGTTTCTTAAATTCCACACATGACTGACATCAGATATTATTTGCCATTCTCTGTCTGACTTATTTCACTTAGCATTATACTTTCTTGGTCCATCCATATTGTTGCAAATGGCAAGATCTCATTCTTTTTTATGCCTGTGTAATATTATATATATATAATATTTATCAAATATATATTATATATATATACATATATATATATATATATATATCACATATACACATATGAGAAGTGGTATACTACATCTTTATCCATTCATTTACGAATGGACACTTGTGTTGCTTTCTTTTCTTGACTATTATAAATAATACTGCAATAAACATAGAGGTATATGTATCTTTTCAAATTACTGTTTCACTTTTCTTTGGGTAAATATCTAATGGTGGCATTACGGGATCATATGATAATTCTATTTTTTAAATTTTTTGAGAAAACTCATACTGTTTTCCAGAGTGTCTGCACTGATTTGTATTCCCATTTACAGGGCACAAAGTCTCCTTTTCTCCATATCCTTGCCAACACTTATTATTTCTTGTCTTTTTGATAGTAGCCATTGTAACAGGTGTAAGGTAATATATCTCGTGATTTTGATTTGCATTTCCCTGATAATTAGTGATGTTTAACATCTTTTCATGTGTCTGTCAGCCATTTGTATGTCTTCTTTGAAAAAGTGTCTTTTCAGTTTCTCTGACCATTTTATTTTTTTTCTTTATTTTTTTCCAATTACTTTTATTTTATTTTTTCAGTGTTCCAAGATTCATTGTTCATGCACCACACCCAGTGCTCCATGCAATACGTGCCCTCCTCAATACCCACCACCAGGCTCGCTCAAGCCCCCACCCCTCTCCCCTCCAAAACCTTCAGTTTGTTGTTCAGAGTCCACAGTCTTTCATGGTGCATCTCCCCCTCCGATTTCCTCCAATTCACCCTTCCTTTCCTTCTCACAATGTCCTCCATGTTTTTCCTTATGCTCTACAGGTAAGTGAGACCATATGATAATTGACTCTCTCTGACCATTTTAATTGGATTATTTGGGGGCCTGGGGGTCTTGAATTGTGTAAGTTCTTTATATATTGTGATTATGAACCTCCTTATCAGATATCAGATATAATACTGTCTCCCATTCAATTGGTTGCCTTGTTATTTTGTTGATGGTTTCAAATTCCACTTTAAATGTTCAGTAGATTTAAAAGAGTAAAAGAGCAAGCCTAGTCCTAGATCTTTAAGACAATTGCCAGCAGTTTTTTGTGGAAGAATCTGAAAGATGATTTCTAGTACTATATGCAAATAACAATAACAATAATAATAATTAATAGTAATTCAATCTGCCAGTTGAGAGGAAGGCCTTCATAGAAAGATTAGAAGACTGGTTGCTCTATTATAACTTTAACCTAACTGAACAGAGACGGTCAGGGTATGTCACACTGGAACCATCCCCACATTTACTTCCTATGTAATTTTAGACTCTAGAAAAGTCATGGGGCACAGAAGTGAGCTTAAAATAAGCTGAGATGTTGAGAGATGTTTGAAGCAAAGGAGGTAACTGGATGCAAGGATCAAGGAGCAGGGAAGAGGGAACATCCTATACAGATTAGGGCAGGCAAGTAAGTAAATAGTCAAAGAGGCAGCCCTGGATTTTCTGAAATGCTTAAGTCTGTCAAAGTCTTGAATGTCAAAACTTCAAAATCAAGGTGTCAGCAGGTCCTAGCTTTCCTGGAAAGCTGTAGGGGAGAATGAATCTTTTCCTCTTCGAGCATCTGGGGGCTCTTGATGTCCTTGGCTTGTGACCACATGACTCCAATTTCTTCCTCAGTCTTCACATGGCTCCCCTCTCCATGTCAGTTGCCTTCTCCTCTTCTGTCTCTCACAAGGCCACTTGCCTTTGGGTTTGGGACCCACTCAGAAATCCAGATGATCTCATCTCAAAATCTTCAACTTAATTAAACTTACAAAGATCTTTTTCCAAATAAGGTCACATTCACAGGTTCTAGGGATTAAGACATGGACATATCTTTTGGGGGGAGCCACCATTCAACTCACTATAGGTACTGATTAAGCAATGATTGTTACATTTAAGTTAAATAGTAAATTTAATTAAGAAGATAATTTTTAAAAAATTGTATTCCCAATAGCATTACACAAAGTCTATCAATCAATTCCAATGAGGAAAAAAATATGTCTTAATAGAAATATATTTTCAGAGGACAATAATGGTTTAATGTGAAACTGCATAGATTTTCTTTTCTTGAGATGTGTGTGTGTATGTGTGTATGAATGTGGGTGTACAAGTGTGTGTGTAAGTGTGTGTATGTATGCGAGTGTATGTGAATGTGTGCGTTTGGTGCAAAACAAGTAAATATAAACTTTATGATGCAGGATGCTGCTTTTATTGGTGCCTACGATAGGGTTGTTCTTATTAATGTTATTTATTAGATCGGAGTCCTAGGACCCTATCAGTTCTAGTGCAAGTAACCAAAAGTGAAGTCAGAGTGATGAAATGAAAACTCTTTAGAGTTGGAGTGGAAGCACCTGGTTTGAATCTTTTCATGACTGTTGACCTTCAACCAGATATCTAACTATGTAACTGCCTCATATAGTTAGTTTCCTCCTCTGTAAAATGGGGAGAAATCCCCTTTATCTTCTTAAATTTCACCATGAATACCCAGCCCTTTGACTTCCTGATCTGTTCTCCAGACCTGGCCAGAGCAGGGGAGCACAGCATGCAACCAGAAACGTGGGGACAGGAAACTGTCAGGGCAAACTTTCCCTTCAAACTTCTTTGGTTTAAGTCACAGAGACCAAGATTGCTTATATAAAAGAGGTTTACTGTAATATTATATAGATAGACTGAGACTGAAACTAAATGCCAGTCGAAATCCAGGAAGCTCTAGGAACCAGCCCTCAGGGTCCCATCTCTCACCCCACCCCACCCCCACTTCTATCATGAGGATCAACTTCTGCCCCTGTATCATTTTCAGTGGCATGCCCCTGAGCACCCTTCTGTGCTCACTGTGGCTTTGCTTCCTAATAACTTTGAGCAGCTTGGGTTTTGGTTGTCCTGTTGAGCCCAAATCTACCTTGTGTACCCTTTCAGCTGCTGCTCCCATGGCTAATGCCTTCAATCTCCAAGTTGCCTAGAAAATTACCCAATATTTCCTTCTGAACTAGTGCACAGTTTATGAAGAATATGGCTGTGTTGCCCTGGGGCAAAGGCACAATCATCAGTAGATAGAAGGTGTGGCTACGTGGGGCAAGGCACAGCTACTGTTCTTAGAAGGGATTATATATGGGTTAACTTCACCTAAAAGGTGGTTGAGGCAGACAGCTACATTATCTTATCACTAGCACACTGCCCTTCTCTGAGAACCATTTTCCCGTTCCCCAATTCTTACAGTTCCATGTGAGCCACTGTGTTCTTATCTGACTCCACCTGCTAACCACATTTGAGGAGGATACTACACCTATAACCTGCTGGGCCAACCGCACCCTTCTTTGCAATTACTGAAGCTGAGTTTAGAAAGGGTCTTATGAGACTCCTTTTTTTCACCAAAGCCAAGAATCTTGAATGTTGTAGGCGGCCATGTTTTTTTGCCATATGTAGAAAACTGATATTCAGCATGACAGAAAGATGCCAACATGCAGGAGGGGAAAACTGAATGAAGGATGAAGAGGCTCTTGCCAGCATTCCAAGCACCAGCTCTACTTCCTTCTGTGACCCAGCTGCCTCCTGGCCGTCCCATCTCTGCCTTGGTGTTCAGACTTCATGGATTCCATAAGATACCTCAGAGTATTCCCATCAAGGTGACCACTTTGCTTTAGCTAGTTCAAATGGGTCTCTGTTGTTTTCTGCAACAGCCATCCTAAGAGTCTTAAAGAGGTATAGGCAGGATGGGCCATGAGACTTCTCTAGAACACCCCCTTTACAATTTTGCATCCAGCTGGTGACTCTTGTGAGTGGTACCCAGAGTTGGCCAGGGTTCTCATCTGTAGCATCAAGCCTCACATTTGAATTCAACAGAAGCCATATATGGAATTACCAATAGAATTTATTATGTGACTAATATTTATTGAGTGCCTATTATGTGATAGGCCCTAGGCCCTGCACTGGGAATTTGATGAAGGATAAAACAGTCTGCTGGCAGAGCCTTAATATTTTAAAGTCATTTTTATCCTAGAATTCTCAGTAAGAAGTGTTCAATCTGATTGAACATTTCACCCCAACCCACATTCCACCATTGCAAGACAAGAGCCTTTGCAAACCCAGAATTCTCCCCCACTACATATGCTTCGATTATACTGATGTACTTAAGCCAAACGGAAAGCACTAGGGGCTGCCAGCTTTAGTGATTGGAAGGAAGCCCTCTGGAGCCTCTTTTCTATCACTACGTTTGGGACTTTGCTTTCTCTTGATTCCCACATGCAATTATAGGAAATAAATACAAGTAAAGTCAAGTCATTTAGAATGAGGCGCCTGGGAGAATAAGAGTAACTGTACTGCTACCTGGTCTCTCCCTTTTGCTGTTAATCTCCTTGAAGACAGAAGAGTTACTTGATTTCCTTAATTTAATGAGCATTTTTGAGGGTCTTCTAAGTGCCCTCCACTTTTCTAACAGCTGGAGTTCAGTGGTGAGCAAAACAAAAACATCCCCTTCCCATGGAAAGACAAAGAGTAAGCCAACCACAGGTAACATAAGGTCAGGTGGTAAGTAGCACTATGAAGAACAATTGCATGGATTACAAGAAGGGAGTCAGGCTACCTGAGAGAGGACCTCTCTGAGGAGTAGCCTGTGAGCAAATGCCTGAATGAATAGGAGAAGAATGGTGTAAATGTTTGGGGGTTTATCCAGCAAGTACAAAGGTCCTGAATCAAAAAAAATATTTCAGAAACATCAGGGAATATGAATGACTAGAATGAAATGAGTAGACAAAATAAGCAAAACTTATATTAATGGCCAAAGACCAACCATGTAGGGCATTGTACTCCATTAAAAAAGAATCTTAATTGTATTTTTAGCATGGTGGAGTCAAGGGGGCCACAAATCTTTTGTTAGCCTTTCCTTGAGAGGGAAAGGTATGTTTCTCCTTCCCTTGGTTCTAGGGTGGCCTGTGATAACTTTGTACAATGGACTACTACAGAAGTAATGTTAGGGCATCTCTGGACCTGGGCTTTTGGAGAATTGCCAGCTTTAACTCTGGTCTCTGGGAGCACTTAGCTATCACATACAAGTTCTGTTGGAGAAATGATGTGGAGAGGCCATAGACTACCTGAAGAAGGACAGGGGCTCAGCTGGGCCCAGTGGAGTCCAGCTTTTCAATCCTCTTTGCCAAAGTACCAGACATGAGAGTGAAGCCATCTTGGGCCCTCTGGATCAGACTAGCCTCCAGCTGAATCTACTGAGTGACCCCAATCTATACCATGTAGGAAGGAAGAATCACCTAGCTCAGCCTTGCCTGGATTTCTAACCTACAAACTCATGAAACATAATAGAAATAGTTTCTGTTCATCTCAGTCAGCTCAGGCTTTTATAATGAAAATACCACAGACTGGGTGGCTTATAAATAAAAGAAACATATCTCTCACACTTCTAGAAGCTTGAAGTCCAAGGGTGCCAACACGGTCAGGTTCTGGAGAAACCCTTCTCCTGGATTATAGACTGCCAGCTTCTCATTGTGTCTTTATGTGGTGGAGAGCAGAGAGAGGAAGCAAGCTCTCTGGTGACTCTTAACAGGGTACTAGTCTTATTCATAAGAGCTCCACCCTCATGACCTTGTCTAATCCTAATTACCTCCCAAAGGTCCCTCCTTCTAATACCATTACACTGAGGGGTAAGATTTCAATATATGAATTTGGGGAGGGAGGCATGATCATTGAATCCATAAAACTTCTTTAAGCCACCAGGTTAAGGGGTAGTTTAAAAATGGAGCTCTTACATGTCTCCAAAGGCAAAGGAAACAAAAGCAAAAATGAACTTTTTGGACTTTATCAACATAAAAAGCTTCTGCACAGCAAAGGAAACAGTCAACAAAACAAACAGGCAACCCACAGATTGGGAGAGATATTCGCAAATGACACCACAGACAAAGGTCTGATATCTAAAATCTATAAAGAACGCCTCAAACTCAACACTCAAAAAACAGATAATCACATCAAAAAATGGGCAAAAGACATGAGCAGACACTTCTCCAAAGAAGACATACAATTGGTAACAGACACATGAAAAAATGCTCATCATCATTAGACATCAGGGAGATTCAAATCAGAACCACATTGAGATACCACCTTACACCAGGTAGAATGGCCAAAATCAATAAGACAACAAGTGTTGGAGAAGATGTGGAGAAAGGGGGACCTCTTACACTGTTGGTGGGAATGCAAGTTAGTGCAGCCACTTTGGAAAACAGTGTGGAGATTCCTCAAGAAATTAAAAATAGAGCTACCCTATGACTCTGCAATTGCACTACTGCGTATTTACCCCAAAGATGCAGATGCAGTACAAAGAAGGGCCACATGTACCCCAATGTTCATAGCGGCAATGGCCACCATTGCCAAACTGTGGAAAAAGCCAAGATGCCCTTCAACAGATGAATAGATAAAGAATATATGGTCCATATATACAATGGAATATTACACCTCCATCAGAAAGGATGAATACCCAACTTTTGTATTAACATGGACGGGACTGGAGAAGATTATGCTGAGTGAAATAAGTCAAGCAGAGAAAGTCAATTACCATATGGTTTCTTACTTGTGGAGCATAAGGAATAACCTAGAGGGCATTAGGGGAAGGAAAGGAAAAGTGAATTGGGAGAAATTGGAGGGGGAGGCGAACCATGAGAGACTGTGGACTCTGAAAAACAAACTAAGGGTATTGGAAGGGAGGGGGTGGGAGGATGGGTGAGCCTAGTGGTGGGTAATAGGGAGGGCACGTATTGCATGGAGCACTGGGTGTGGTGCATAAACAATGAATCTTAGAACACTGAAAAAATAAAATTAAATTAAAAAACAAAATTAAAAGGTCACTTTTCAAGTGACAAGTTCATTTTATAAATAAATAAATAAATAATAAAAATGGAGCTCTTAGTGTGTTGGTAGCTGTTGGAGGCTTGTTGGCAGACGAATGACTTGACCAAGGTTTCCGTGAAGAGTAGAGTAAAGGGGTACATAAGTGGCAAGAGGGAGATCAGTTAGGAGGTTACCATAGTAGTGCAATGAGAGGTGCTATGGGCTTGGAGTAGAGTGTAGAAGTGTAAAAGGTGAAAAGTAATCACATCCAAGATATATAGCAAAGATCAAGCCTGGATAATTTGTTAATAATTTTGGTGTAAATAGCTGGATAAATGGGAGAAAATGGGGTTTGTGGGAAAGGCACAAAAATTTGGAAGTGGAAAAATGGAGCTGAAAAGTATGGACAACCATCTGAGGAAGGATTACCCAAAGAGGAATGCAGAAGAAAGGGCTAACTAGACTTGTCTCTGTTGGGGTGATGAGGAATGAGGAACAAGGCTCTTAAGCATTCTGGAAGGAAATCCAGTATACAAATGGATGGGTCTGCTTTAGATGGGAGCAGGCACAGCTTACAGGCTAGAAGCCAGAGTATGTGGGTACAGATGTAGGAGCTAATGGCACCTGCTTGTCCTCTGGGCCCCTAATGCCTGGCTTTCCTGGCTTTAGGGTCCAAGCAGTACAGCATTCACCCTGGCCTTCTTTTTTGTCAGATACAAGAATTGTGATAGGGTCAGGGTGGTGAATTACTTCTGACTTTTGCTATTTTCTCAGTGAAATAAAGTATGGCAATTATCTGACAGTAGAAAAGGGAGTTTCAGAACTTTGAGGAGAGAAATGAAGATTGAAGTGGTCATTTCAGAGCAGGGAGAGCAAATTCACTAAGGAAATGTAGTAGGATTGGCCAGCAGCACTAAAGACCCATTTGATATTTTTGGTCTTAATTTAAGGGAACTTCCATAGTCTGTATAGTAGCCACGAACGTGTGTCACTCAGATTCCTTTTCAAGTGAGAGCTTGCAGTCAGCTGGAAGAGGAAAGTTGGCAGATGACCTCCCTATGCAGTGTCTTTGGGATCTGACAGAACATTTGACCCAAAGCCACGCACTTCTTGGCACTTCTAGCCCATGACCAAGCACGGCAGGAGCCCCTCATGGGACTGCCCTATTCGCAGTCTTTGTACTTGGGCACTTCTTTGGGTTGACCAATAACTTCTCAGAATTGTAGTATAATCTAAAGCGTTCCTTACTCTCTCACATGTATCAGACCTGCTTCACATTCTGAAAGTTTTCCTTGCCTATCTCTACTCCCTTTTCTGCTTTATCTTTCATTAAGGTTACTCCTTCCCCTACCCACTCCAAACTCCCTCTTGGCAACTGCTTCCTAGAGACTCCAACTAACACAACATGGTTATAGGTCTTTTTCTCCAGTCACCTTCAGTTGCTCTGGTCGTGGTCCACACATGAGGTAAGCAGAGGGCTGGACTTTTCCAGATGAGCATGAAGGAGTAATAGAGAAGCAAAGGAATGGGGAGTTCCCAGTATATGCAGTTTTATCTGTCAGCATGGAACCCATGCTGTTTAAAAAGTGGACCAGACCCCTGAGGATGGTGAGGATGGTTGGGAGAGTCAGACCATGCACTCAGGTCAGCTTGTTTTCATCTTACAAATGTCTGGTGGATCACCCTCCCCTTCTGTAGAGAACTAAACCTAGGAAGACAAAGGCACCTGCTAAAAAAAACTGCCCTTCATTCTGTCATTTTGGGCCACAATCCTGAGTTGTCAAATGAACAAATTAATGTTGCACACCTTCTTTGTGCCAGGCATTGTGCTAAAGACCTTGTATCTATTATAAAGCTCTTTGAGCATTAAACAATAGGCAGATGAGGTAGATATAGTTTTACTGTTTTTATATGTGAAGAAATTGAGACTCAAAGAGAAATTACATCGCTAATAAGTGGTGGATTCAGGATTCAGACCCAACGCCTTCAGAGCCTGAGTTCTTTCCACAATATCACATTGTTGGTAGTCGTTAGATACAACTTACATATCAGAGCTACTAATTAATTTAATCTTGTGTACACAGAGTTTGTACAGAATGCAAATGTGTATGTAAATGATTATTTTAATTTTTACAAACAAAGATGAAAATGTATCCTTAGGTTTACAGGAAACTGGTAAGATAACTTTACCTCAGTTGACCCACTCTTAGGGCTCCAGCAAATCTGAATCACTCTAATATAAATAAACCCCCAGCTTTCCATATGAGAGCTATTCCTTCAGAATTCAAAACGTTGAGTCTCTGGCCCCCCATCAAGGATATTTTAGACTCTTCATGATGTTCTTTAGGGCTGAGATAAATGTAAAATGCAAAACCTCTCTCTGGAATTTTCTGTCTCCAAATAAGAAAAAAAGAATCTGTGCCTGAGTTCTATCCTTGGGGATTCAAGCCAGGACACAGCTCTGGCCTTGAGTAGTCTGACTTCTTTAATCACATATTTACCTCAATTCAGAGCAACCAGAATTCACTTTCTCTGTTATCACTTCATGAGCAGTTGGCTTAATTTGAGAGGTTCTGGGGTTCTCTATTGGCTTCCCTTTATCCCACCCAGTTCTCTGGGTTCTGAGATCTGAATACTGAAGAATATGCATTCAAATATAAATCCCTTTGGGCTCATAGGTTTTGCCACCTGGTACCTGACTCAGATGAAATATACTTTAAAGATAAGTTGGGGAGGGAGTAAATGGGAAAAGGAACCCTAAATAAGGAAATATGGATAGCCTACAAGGCAAATGCCGCTTGGAATCATGGCTTCCCCAAGGTCATATGTCTTCTGCTGATGGCACTTCGCAGGGTGGGATTGATGGCTTCTCCAACCACCACTACTCACAGACCCAGTGTTCCAGCATGCCCACTACTTGCTGAAGTTCCTCAACTAGATGTTTCTTCCTTGATCTAAGCCTTTTGACATGCTGGTCTCTATTCTTGAATCCTTGTTGCCTTATATTTGCCTGATTACTAGTTACCCCCAAGAGTCTGTTCCAGCATCTCATTCCCCCCTCACATAGGATCTGTGCTAGTCCCCTTCCTGCACAGTGCTCCCCTAAAGCTCTCTGTGAAGTCCCAGAGAACACTGACCCTGTTTTATTTATCTTCATATTCCCAACATCTCGCCCATTGTCTTAAATAAATTGTTTTAATAAATATTCAAGTGTCTCAATGAAACTCTATTACCAAATTTAGCACATTGTCCAGTAGCCATTAGATTGTCTCTTCCTGGCCCCGCAGTGGACTACTCTAGTCTGAAAAATTGTGTCTGTCCATTCTCGTATCCCTAGAAGCTCAGTACAGTGCTTGGTCCATAGAGGATGCTCAAGAAATAGTTTTGGAGTTAATTAATTAATTTAGGCAAATGTATCTTCATCGATAAGCTGGATTATTCTAATGGTGGAAAAAGCTTCTCCTCCTTCTTCTGTTGCTGTTCTCAGTTCTTATTAGGAGGTGGCACAAAGACACATGGCTGTCTGCACTCAAACACACACACACACACACACACACACCCCCCCACGCAGTGAGGGATCCCATCACTTGCACCTCCGCACCTAGTTAGATGCCCAGCCCTGTCTCAGCGCTTCATTATCCCGAAGCAGGCACATATCCCTCCATCTCCTCTTCTCTCCTTTTCCCGCTGCTTCTGGAATTAAGGTGCTATAGACCTGGCCTCACTCTGACACTCATTACTCTGGTATTGATGGCCTTCCACCTCCCTGTTATTGTGTGAAGATTAGAAATCAGAGACCTTTCTTGAGCAAGGGAATGGGTTTTGTCAGTATTCAGTGTGTAACAGCAGAAAGTATAATAAATTCTGGCAGTCAATCGAATATGACATGATAATGAATGTTAACATCATGTGCCCCCCTTTGCCAACAGAGGGGAAAGTCATGTTAGATCACAGCTAAGCACAAGCACCATGTGATTTCTATTTGCCTCTCTTTCTCCTCCTTTCCCAGATTTGACCTCATTGCTTGCTCAACTCCACCCCTCCATCCCCAGCTTCATTTGCCCACACGGCTCAGAGACACTGCTTCAATTCCCAGGGCTCTGCATCTTGTCTGTGAGAAACCTGACCTCAGATGGAACTGCCTTCCCCCAAACTAACAGAATCGTCCGTCTGAAAAGCCCTCCCACAGTCTCAGAGCAGCCCCCTGAGTCTGAATCTGACTGAATAGGTTAACAAACCAGGAGGGCACAGCCAGGTGAATTCCAAGCTCAATGCCAGTTTCGCGCAAATCGAGAGGCTGGACTCCAGCTCTTCCCCTGCAAAATGAATATAAGACGAAACTACAACCAAAATCCTGTCCGTTACCTACGTTTTCCCCCAGACTATTTGGTTTCAGGTGCTATGCCTGCTATTTTGAGTTTAAAAAACTTAGGGTCCCATCCTATAATGATGTGGGTCAGGACCAGGTTTTGCTCATTGCATTATTATTAATAAATATTCATATGTGCTTATAAAAAAAAAACACAACTTAGAATCATTGAAGCCACAAGGATTTCTTAGAGAAACATTCTTTAGCAACTTCAGTTCCCTCCACTGGCTGGTATGAAATCTCGTTGGTCAGCCAAAATATGTGATCACAGTCCTGTTATCCTAGAGCTACAGATAACCTTCAACTAATAATAACCATTAATGAACCATGGTGATGTGCCAAGCATTACACCATTTAATAATTACACACACATACACACGCTATAGATATACAAAATATGTTATAACACACATGTTTTATATTATATGTTATAATATATGTTTTTTATGGCTCTATGGCTTAGAAAGCTGTAGGTACTTATCCATGAAGTCATCAAGTGTCAGGACGGGGGTATCCTCAGTCTGTCCACTTTATCCATCAAGGGCCAATAGAAGGAGCCACTGTGGGCCATGTGAGCAGGCCTCGTTCTTTCTCTCCCTGGGGCATCTTCAATATGCCTCAGTAGAAACTGATTGAAGATACCAAAGGTATTTTGATAAGATAATTTTGATAAGATAGGAAAGATGGCTAATATAATAATAACTATTATTATTAATATCTAATTAGTACTTTATAGGTTTTTTTTAGTACTTTAGAGTTTAAAAGCATTTTTGTGTGCATTATTTCATTTTATCCTCAAAAAAAAAAAAACAGAGTAGACATTATTATCATACTCATTTTACAGATGAAGAAACTGATCAACATTCACAAGTACTTAAGTATTTAACATGCAGACTGAAAATGAGGTCACCAAACAACCAAATTAAGTTTAATAGCGATAATGATCTTAGTGATATTCAGATGTAACTTCACAGTTTCAAAGTATTTTCACATACATTTAGTTTTAAAATTAAATTGCACAAGTATACAGAAATTTAAAATTATGTATCTTCAACCCTGACATCCCAAATCTTGAAATCTTTCATAGGGAAATAAACCAAATCAAAGTATCTATGCCAATAGTCTCTATTTCATCATACAGTCTTCTTAAAGATCATGGAGAGACATGTTAGGGAGAGGAAATTCTAGAACCTTCTCCCCAGCCTGCAGCCTCAACTCGATCCTGGAAGAAGAAACACACCGTCTGCCTCCCCTCCACATTCTTCCCAGTACTCCCTCAGAGAGAAGAAATTGCTTTTTTGATTTCTAAGGGACATAGATCCAAGGAACCTCATTTTAACAGTGGTGAAATTATTGCTTTGAAAGATAATATGCATCTGTCATCCTCTTCCCAGCTTCTCCACCTGCACCTATGGACAAGACTGAAAGTCTCATCCAGATGGGGGGCCTAGAGAAATTGTTGATGTTCTAGTGTTAAGTGAAAAAAAAAGCAAAGCTCACTATTATATGCACACATAAACACACAGTAGGACTTCAGTTGTATTTAAGAGAAATGACTGGTAGGCTATTTACACTCATGCTAATGCTTACAAATACCTTTTTAATCATTACAGATTACTTTTATAATATGAAAAAAAATCAATAGAATGGGTGAGACTAGATTGACGATGGGTTGCATGAAATAAGACCGAGGGATTTTAGTAAACCCAACCTAAGCATAAGGCTAATAGAAATCACCTCAGGGGTAAGTTGAGCAGGTCAAAGCCTATCTGACCTAAAGAATCTTCCAGAAAACTCCTGGCACAGAATATGACCACCCTTTGGGGAAGATAGCTATATATAAATCAAGGCACCAACTGCCTGGCACATGGGAAGTCTTTAAATGCCAGAATTTATAAGTAATTCATGAACACGTGCTTTAAGATCATCTGGATATTTATCCCAAGTTGCTGAAAGAAGAAACCAAGTTTTTCCCACTTTTTGCATAGAACTGCTTATAGTGCTTACCTGCTCAGCTGCAAATACTCAGTATCAATAATCCCAGTGGTAAACACAATACATGGCAGGAGCTGTGGGTCAAGCTTTACATTAGGCATATTTCAAACTTTATTGCTCTAATCCTCAATATACAAAAAACTTGGGATTCGTGCAGTGTTCTAAGACTTTAAAAAATTCTTTCCTCCTGTACCCCACCTCTCTTAGGATTCCCTTTTCCTGAAGCTTCTGCACCCTTGTTAACATCTGTCAGCCCTACTCGAGGTCATTGTTATTAGAGCTAGAAGGGATGACAGAGAACTTCTCACTCAGTTTCTTATTTTACAGAGAAGTAATCGGTTGCCCAAGAAGTGAAATAACTTGTCCAAAGCCAGCCAGGTAATTAGTAGCAGGGCCAGGACATGAACACAACGCAGCACCCTTTTCACTGCACCTTGTGATCAAATAATTTACCCTCATACATAAAGAAGGGGCGAGGTAGAGGGGAAAGCCCCCTGGAGTCATCGGTTCTAGATTTGCTGTCCCTCTGATACCTGGCCTTGGGCAAACCACTTTGTTCTCCAGGCCTGGTTCTGCTTCTATAAAAACCATCCAGAAGGACTTTTCTGGGGGTTGGATGAGATAATATATGTCATAAAAGGCACTTTGTAAACTGCGAAAAGATTATATAAATTTCAGGCATTGTTATTTTGACTGCTATTTAAACACCCTTCCAATAGTATTTGCATTTTAAAAGAGATTTTAACCTGGTAAGAATCCTGGAAGTAAGGCACTTTCAAACATTGCTGGTAGGAATGTGAATAGCTGCAATGATCTGACAAGATCTATTAAAACTCAAAATATGCATATGTTTTGCACCCTGACTCACACTTATTAGCACCTAACCCCTAGAAATGAAAGTAGGTTTCCAAAGAGTGCATGTACAAAGATGTTTATTACAGCATCATTTTACAAGTAGAAACAAACTAGATGCCTCTCAATGGGGGGATGGTTAAATACCCTATAGAACACTCAGACCATAAGATATTTTTCAACTAATAAAAAGAATGTGTTCCTGTTCGATCTATATCTATTGACCCAGCGGGATTTCTACAATATATTGTTAAGAGCAAAACAGGTTAGAGAGAAATGTACTTACTTGATTTCAGGTTTGTAAAACTATGACTACATAACCCTTATATTTCTGCTGAGAAAGGGCAAAGGGAGACGGAGAGGGAAGGAAAGAAAGTGACTGAAGCCACAACGAAGTCTTGCCAACTCAAAGTCATGAGTGTCCAATGGTGGAATTTTACCATCTCTGGCTATTTAGCCGATGGGACAATAAATTCAAGATGAAATCAGGAGAAACAGCAACTATCAGAGGCGGAGTCTCTCTGCCTTGGTGTATGGCTGCCTCTCTAGGTATGCTCTTCTCCGTTCAGAGAGCCCCGTGTTCCATGTTTCTCCCTCTCGAGCACAGATGTCTGCAGCTGCTTAAGTCAGCCATTGCACTGCCCCTCTCTCCAGAGAAGCAGGAACCTGTGGGTGAAGCACATTCAAGTATTTTTGGATTTACCACTGCCTCATTTTTGGTTTCTCCACTAACATGTAGGACAGAGCCTCAAGTGCAAGCCAAGATTGTAAAACAAAAGGCAAGCAATCAAGTGCTCTTGACAATAATGTCGCACCCTTCAGAGCACAGAGCTGATGGACCTCAGCACATAATTACCAATATAGATTGTTGTTTTAAGGAAAAATGTTTTTTAATCATAATAAAACACTCTTACGCTGGCAGAGAGTGCTGCGTTTATACATGCCTTGTTGCTTCAGTATCGCCAAGCATCCAGACGCGGGCTCAAAGGGAACCTCAGACTGGGAAGGGTTAAGGGTGCAGGTGAAGGAGTGAATTTCAGTGGTAGTCAGCCAGGAAGCCCTCATGCCCGCAAGATAGGCCCTCCAGGTAACAAGCAAGGGCAATGTGGAAATCATGTAGTCTTAGAATTCATTGTTATTTCAAGGCAACCATGAGCTGAGCTATGCCTATTCCAGCAAAGATAGCTGTTATTAACTTCTTAGATGCCATCTTGTCTGAGAAACCTTCTCCACATGCCACAAAGTTGATCGTTCCTTTCTCTGTGCTTCCTTATAGTTTACTATACATCCCTTCTAAACACGATATGGTACTCCTTTTATTTACTTGCCTGTCTTACCTTAAGGTCTTTTTCATCTTTATGTCAGCCCCTTCCTCACCATTGCTTGGCAGGATGCCGGTCCCAACGAGAGCCAGTCCGTGTTGAATGAATCTGCTCCTCTGTATAAGGCACACAGGCACAGCCAAAGTTAAAAAGCCCTAGGCTGAGAATCAGGGCAAGTGAATTCCAGTTGTAGCTGCATTCCTAGCCTCTCTGATTTCCGACAAAGCAACTTGGTTTCCCTTGGTTGACTTCACCCACTTGTTAATTGAACACAGCACGAAATATTGAAATTGGGGAAAAAAGTAAGGAACTGATGGGGGAAATTGTGATTGAGTCTCCCTAAGGGCTCTCCCACCTGTGCACCAGGAAACTCCCACCCATCCAGTGGGAGTGAGCCCAGGCATCACCTCCTCACTGAAGCCTTCCACACCTCCCCAAGGAGACTTCGTACTCACTGTACTACTTCATGATCATTTACTTAGAACTTTTTTTTTTTTCACACTGCAAGTTCTTTGGGGCTTTGGTGGGTGGGGGCAGGACCTGACATAGCATCTGATCAATAGTCAACACCAAATAAAATTCCAATAGATGAACATGTGAATGAATAGATGAATGAATGGAGAGAAGGAAGGAAGGAAAACTTTTATCCTAGACTCTGGTTTGGTTAAAATATCTCTCAGCTGAACTAATGCTATTTGGTAATGTATAAAGCCTGAAATAACATGGAAGTTCTCTAAGATTTGGGGACTCAGAATTTAAATATGATTACTCTCCTGATCTGTCCTTATTTCAGTTAACCTCGCCCATCAGTGATATCAGTAAAACTCATACTAACTGTGGAATATTTTCCCAAATAAGGGTGGAGAGGCCAGAGAATGCCTGTTACGTGCATTACATATGATCTTTCGCTTAATCCTCATCACAGCCCTCTAAGGTCAGTATTATTAAGCCCATTTCTTGGGTGACCAATCTCAGATCTAAGAGGTGAAAAATTCATCTATAATCATCCTGTGGGAAGTGACAGAGCGAGAATACACCAGAAAGCAGACCCAGTGGCCTATAACATATTCAAGGAAATTATGCCCTGTCATCTCTATAGAAAAACATGGAGATGCACTGTACATTGAAAAAGAATGGGACGAGAAAGAAGTAACTATATCCTTGTAAGTTCGATCGGCCATTATTGCCTGTTCATCATCCCTGTCTGTGGCCCACCTGTAAGACCTGCCTTGACTCTGTCGAGCCTGAGTGGATAGCAGTGTGCACACTTCCACCCGAGAACCTACTTCCCCATCTCCTTGGAGTGAGGAACTCTGTAATGTGGAAACCCACCTGTGGTGGCCTGCTCAGTAGGCGTGAAGGGGCTGTGCTGCATATAAATGGACTCTTTCACTTAGCAGGAGGCAGGTAATTTCTTTTGTCCCTGCTGATGCATTATTGATTGTGATGAATGTCAGAGTGGGAGCCCATTCCAGGAGCCATTAAACAATAATTTCATCTCCGGTGGGTAATTGATTGTCAGGGGCCCACAGTGGCCAGTTGTGAAGTGGTGGTAACAGTGAATGTTTTTATTTGGGGCAGGGTGTGAAGGGAAGATTGCATGATTTATTTATTAAATATCAAGCCCAGTTTTCAGGAAGAGGAAGCTGAGATGTGAAGTTGACCTTCTCCGAGACTCGGGCAGCCTGTCCCCAGAGGTCAGATTCCTGCTGCTCAGTATTAGGGACATATCTGGAAGTCTTTCTCTACTTAGCCCCAACTGTCACCATCACCGATAGCCACCCTCCCTATGCATCCTGGGCACTAACTTTCAAAAATTGACACTTCTTTACTCCCACATGACAGTCCTCACAGCCTGTATACCCAGCCTCCAATTCCAGATGGGCATTCTCTCAGTACAGAACAGTTTAGATCTCTTGGGCCCCTCAGTTGGCACCCTGAAATGCCCTTTGTCTTGCCTGTCTGCCTATCTAGTTCTTCTTTATTCCCCATGGCCCCAGCTGACATCATCTATGCAGGGCACTGATCCACCTCAGTCCCAGGGAGAAGTGTTACCGAATCCTGCCTCGGTATCCTATGGCAACTCATTCATGTCTTCACTACAGAACTCCTGCTACTCTGTTCTGAGTATTTGTTTGGATTCTGTCTTGACCACATGGTCAGTGATTCATAACTTTCCTGGATTACCAACTCCTTGCAGAATTTGTTGAAAACTATGAAGATTCTCCCTAGGGAAAAATGTGAGCATCTTGGCAGATACACAAAATATCACATACAGTTTTAGAGCATTTGCAGATCCACTGAAAACTATTCATGGACCTCAAGTTAAGAAACTCTATCCTGGGATGCCTGGGTGGCTTAGTCGGTTGGGCATCTGCCTTCAGCTCAGGTTATGATCCCGGGGTCCTAGGATTGAGCCCCTCATCAGCCTCCTTGCTCAGGAAGGAGCTTGCTTCTACCCCTCCCACTGCTGCTCCCCTGCTTGTGCTCTCTGTCAAATAAATAGATAAACTCTTAAAAAAAAAAAAAAAACCAGGGGTGCCTGGGTGGCTCAGTGGGTTAAAGCCTCTGCCTTCGGCTCAGGTCATGGTCTCAGGGTCCTGGGATCGAGCCCCGCATCAGGCTCTCTGCTCAGCAGGGGGTCTGCTTTTCCCTCTCTCTCTGCCTGCCTCTCTGCCTACTTGTGATCTCTCTCTCTGTCAAATAAATAAATAAAATCTTTTAAAAAAATAAAATTAAATTAAAAAATTTAAAAAAACCCAAAAAACAAAAAACCTCCACCCTGACTGAAGTGTCTGAGGCCCATATCTTATTCCCCTCTGTGTCTCCAGGCACAATGTAACATAGGGCACATAGTAGGTTCTTAACAAATGCTTGGTAAATGGTTGCAGACTATCTCTATCAGGCAGATCAAGGACATGGGAGCATCAGCTTCGCAGGGAGATGTATACCTCCAGCATTATGGATGTAGGAGCTAGGAAGTGACATCTGGAGATGTGCAGGATGGAGTTGTTGCTGCCATTCTAGTCTGGGTTCCATGCTTTAGAGTCTCATAAATGGAAAGAAAGGGGATCTAAGAGGGCTTGATTATTACACAGTGTAGCAGAGCTTCATAGAACTGAATTGGGAACTCCAGAGAGCACTCAAGAACAGAAACTAAGGCCAAGGAAGGTTCAAAGGCTTACCTGAGTCTCTGGGCCTCACTCTTCTAATTTTTGCTGTAGAATCAGAACAATTAGGTAAAAAGCCTGGATATGATAATTTTCCCCATAATGAACCAAACCAAAAGCAAATAACTCTCAAGATCAGGCTAACTCATGTTATTGGCTTTGCCTTCAGCCTCCTTTAATACGGCTCCCTGTGTTCCCTAGAACTACTTGTCCTTCAGCATGAACATTTCCCAGTCTGGAGTCCCAAAGACAAAGGCTGATGCAGGAAAATTTGTATAATGTCATACGAAAAATGCAGATTCTGGAATCAGAATGCCTAGTTTTGAACATTAGCTCTAACATTTAAATACAGATCTAGGGCAAGTTCTAAACCCCTCTGCACTTTAGTTTACTTGACTGTAAAATGGAAGTCTCATAATTCCTACTCCTCAAGACCTTGAGAGGAACTAGTAAGTAATACGCAGAAGGCTCAGAACATATAAGGATTCATTAAATGTTAGCCATTACTATCACCACAGGAGGGGTTTGTGAATAGATATTGTTATTACAGTAAAGAGTTTTCTGAGTATATGTGTGCAGAAGGAAAGGCTTGTTTTGTTTTATTTTATTATTTTAGCTCAGACATCAGTCGAGCAAGAATTTCGGTATCAGGATCAACTGTCCTTCAAAGATAAGAAACCAACATCTTCAACATGCTTCATCTTCACCAAAGCGACCACATTTTCTCCATATACAAAGTAAGCCAGCCCTCAGCTTTGGCCTGAACCTCTCACTCCTGGAACTGTCCTTGGCATCTCTAACCCACAAGGAAATGCTCCTTTCTTTTGATCTTCTGATGTAGTCACTGTACATAAATGCATAGTCTCTTGATACTCATAGTTAATAAAATAATCAGAAAACATTTATTATGTATTTCATAAGTTAGATTTCTCAAAGACTAAGTAGACTTTCAGAGCAGAAAGTGAATCCCATCTTTTGGTTAGGGTTCTACCAGTGCCTGCCATGTCCCCCTGGGCGTACCCCATGCCATGGAAAGAGCACTGGAACTTAAAACCTAGGCTTCAATTCCTTCCCTCACTGGTCTGGGACTCTGGGCAAGACACATGTGCCTGAGACTGTTAGTTATCCACCCCAGTATCAGTTACCTAATTTATCCCTAATAATAAAAACTCTGACTTTAGTTTACATGTGGCCACTTAAAGACAGTATTTTAAATACTGTCTTTTAAAGACAGTCCCTCTTGAAGTTACTTGTGGCCAAGTGACCAAGTTCTAGCTAATGAGGTAAAAGAGGCAGTTGTGTGAGATTGTTCCCCTTCTTGCCCTATTTCTCCATTCTGCTGCCTGGAATATATCTATACAATGGCTGGAGCTGTTTCTGGCTGCCATCGTAGACCCATTTGGATGACAGTCACACCCAGTAATGGTGTTACCTGAATCCTTAACAATTTCATGGAGCCATCACACTACCCCGGACTGCCTGTTTACAAATATTATTTAAAGTGAGAGTGGGGGCGCCTGGGTGGCTCAGTTGGTTAAGCGACTGCCTTCAGCTCAGGTCATGATCCTGGAGTCTCAGAATCGAGTCCTGAATCGGGCTCCATCCTCAGCGGGGAGTCTGCTTCTCCCTCTGTCTCTCCCCCCTCTCATGCTTTCTCTCTCTCTCAGTCTCTCTCTCAAATAAATAAATAAAATCTTTTAAAAAATAAATAAAATGAGAGTGAAATAAATTTCTTTCTTTTTTTAAATAATAGCTATTATGTGGGGTTTTGCGTAGTTTGTAGCCCAGCTCTACGCCTAAGTACTCTGTGTCTCAGGTTTCTCATCACTACAATGCAGATAATAATTCATGTTTGTATTACATGTAAAGGTAATATCACAAATGTAAACTCATTGTTATAGTATAAGTTGAATTATAAGCACTTACAGAAGAAATGGAAAAAAAGAGAGCCCAAGGGAGGAAATAAAACAGAAGCTAGTACCATGTAGATTTGGGGATTCCATTTCAGAAGAGTGCATCAGAGACAAGGGCTGGGCTGCCCCTTGGAGAGGTCCTCCTTTCAGAATCTTTAGATTCTAACCAGCACTAGCCGTTCTCCACCATAATTTTCCACATCCATGACCACAGACACAAAAAAAGAAGCTGGAGGAAAAAAAAAAAGAAGCTGGTGGGAAAGGTCAGGAAGTCCAGCGCGAAGGAGGTCAAGTGGGAAGGGAAATGGCAACTTTGGTGTCAGTTTCAATGAACTTGAAAAAGTGAAGGGGAGAAAAGTAATCTTTAACGTTGAGGAGGAGAGTTTATCTGTGAAAGGTGGATTTATCATGCGTTTCCTTCTTCCTCTCCTTTATTTTTTTATCCACTACTCCATTATCCTGTCAGCTGGAGCCACTGGCTCTCCCAGAACCTTCCATCATGTCTCTTCTGCCATCTCTAGGAAGTCCTTGCGGAACCTTGGCCCGCCCCACCCCGCAAGTCTAGAGCCTGGCCCCTCAGGTCCCAGCACACCCTCGTGTCATGGCTGATGGATGGACAGGTGGTTCCCTGTGAGGCCTGATGCCAGGCCCTAGATTCCAGCTCAGCTCAGTTGCCTCCTTTCGGCCTCCAGACCTTAATAATTCACACATACCTCTTTCCATGCATCGGAGAAAATGCCCTTCCTCCATGCCAGCTTTTATAGGATGGTTTCTGCCCACTTTCTCCACACACTCGCATTGACTGCCTGCTCCGTGTGCCAGGTTTCCACATTCTGTCTTCTGTCTTGCCATGAGAGAGGAGGTTTCTGGAAGGGAGGAGCACCTACCTCTAGTAACGACTTTTTTTTACAATAGTATTATTTATTTGTTTGTTTTGCTTCAAAATGATTTCAACTAAAAGGTGTTGAGCCTCACAGATAATTCTTCATATACTATCAGGTAATAGCTATGTGGCATCTCTTCTTTATAAATGGGGAAGTTTTAAAATGCCGTTGTCTCACAGCCATTAATACTATTAACAAGGAACCTGGCTGCTCTGCTTTGAAGCCTACGGGTATAGTTTTCCACC
Source organism: Potos flavus (assembly GCA_028534135.1). Taxonomy (NCBI): domain Eukaryota; kingdom Metazoa; phylum Chordata; class Mammalia; order Carnivora; family Procyonidae; genus Potos; species Potos flavus. Next base: position 22,427,844 of record CM052884.1, on the reverse strand, counting down.
ACATTTCTCCGTCTGTTCATTAGTCTAGGGACGCAGAGCCTAAAGAGAGAGGTGGACCCATCCCTACAGCCTCCCCTCCCACACCTCAGCACCCACCTCTTGCTGACAATATCCCCCCAACCCACTTCCCTCAGCCAAGATCCACTGTCTGTAGGAAAACACTGGTTCCCCCCCTCCTCTGTGCCTGTGCCCCTGGTTGCTAGTTCCTTGCCTGAGGAGTCCAGCATGCTTCCGTCAAATAGAGGTGCTCCTCCGCACATCTGCATAGGGAATGTTTTGGTTTAGGATCAATAGAGGGGAGAGGCAAGGCAAAATCCTAAATGGCTACTTTTTAAGCCATGTGTGTTTGTTTGCTTGAAAAAGTAGGGCCCTTGTATTTTTGACCAGAAAAATCATATGTGGACCCCAAATACACAGAACAAAACAGAGCATTCTGATCAAAGTGGGGTCGGAAATCTCAGGCCTATCTCCAAGCCTTCCCCTCTCAACACCTCACACCCCGTGAGGTTCCAGTAGTCTGAAAAGCAGCCCTCCAGAACCCTGTTATAAACTGTTGAAAAAACAGAACACAATGTAAAAATAACTAACTTGATTTCATTAGTGATTTTCCTCGGATACAGGCAGGAGCTCATTTCTCTCCTCTCTGAGCAGAGCCCCTAAAACAAGAATTCTATTTTTAAAGATCTGGAGAAGCTGCACACTAGGGCCTGGTGACACCTCCCACTGTTCACTATTTTAGGGCGAGGAAAATCCTGAATGCCTGCAGCCTCCGTTGACTGCTATGCCAAGCACAGGGCCAGAGCACTAGCGACAGTGTTCCAGAAGGGGCGGGCCTATATCTCGAAGTTCCAGGACACAGAACAGTGCCCTGCGGACACACAGTGGGTGCTCAAGGACCTTGTTTTATTGAATGGGTCAAAAACTGTATGAAAACCTCTGGAAGTGTAAATCATTTTTATATCTGCCCAGCCTTTTTTAACCACGCTTTATATTATCCAATGCCCTATGCCCAGATTTTCCAAATCCTTTGTCGAGAGCCTCAATCTAACCATGTTTATTCTTTCACCAAACAGCTAAGGAGCACCTACTATGCACCAGATGCTGTTAAGTGCTAGGGAAACAGAAATAAGTGATTGAGACCCAGTTCCTGCCTCCAGGGACCTCAGGGAAGACAGAGCCCTGTAATCATACAAACTAGAGAAATAGCTACAACAGGCTGCCAGGGCCTGAGGGTTGGAAAATCACCTCCTCGTGGTTTCTATATGCTGTTTTGATATTCCTATATGGGCACCGCACGATCTCATGTGACTTGCTAAATGATCTGGCCCCACTGAGATTGCACAACATTGGTTGAGAGTGTGAAGTCACTGCCTTGCTTCAGAGTTTGGCTCTATTATTTATTGCCTGTGTGTGTTTAGACAAGTTCCTTAAACTCTCTGTTTCTCAGTTTTCTCTTCTTTGAAGTGTTGATTATAAGAGGATTAAATTAAACAAGCTTGTCAAGTGCTGAGAACAGTTTCCGGAATGGAGTGAATATCCAAGAACTGTGAGCTTGTTTCCACGCTGGTCCAAGGGATCTCTGGGACAGCTGGGACTTGCGAGTGGATGAACTTGCACACTCCCAGGGTCCCAGTATACCACAATGCATTAGGCGTCTTTGTGCCCCTCAGTCCACTAAACCCTTGATTCTGTTGTTCTGCCATATTAAATCCAAAGAGGGCACTCACTGCCTGAAACCCCAGCCTCCCCAGGTCTGGAAAAGGGGACTTTAATTATGAAGATCAGTGTCTGTTTTAAACAGAATAGTTAGAAACAGGGTAGTCAGGGCCCCACCTCACTTGCTGGTGGTCTTGAGATCCTTTAAGAGGGTGGGGGAATATAAACATCCAAATATGGCCTATAGCAGTGAAGCTTAATGAAATACATCCTGACACACTCTCTCTGAAACCTCCCTCCTCAGGTAATTCCTGAGCACATTTTCTCTTATACAGTAGACACTACATTCCTCTTGAAATTCAACACTGATGATAGTGTGTTAACATGGGAAAGCCTTTAGCTAAACAATATTTTATCTCATGGCATTGTGGATTTAAAACTTGGCTTCTTTGGGTTTTGCTCTTCCTCAGGTTTGATTCAAAGGTAACTTTCTGTGCACATTGATACCAGAAAGTCACAGTTCTTTGGTTAGCTAGCAAGTTACCCCAGGTGCAAACCACTCAGAGGCAAGCCATTAAAATGCCATGAAACAAGAGAACGTGAAAGGATCTTAGCAGTTCAGGCCAATGTGGGTTTTTTTTTTTTAAGCCAATGAAGAAACCAAGGCTCAGAAAAGGCAAGTGACTCAACCTAGGCCACCAGCAGGGGTCCTTTTAAGTCCCCAAATAGAGTCACTTGTGCTAAATCCCACGTCAGCAAACCAAGACTCAGTACCTAACTGCAGTTCCAATGCCCCCAGGACTGTACCCTTTAACCAGTCAGCCTGGAATCACCTGGTCAGCACCAGTGAGGTAATCTGCCCCATAGGCCCTTTTGATCCTAAAATGATGTGCTCCTTACTAGTAATACTCTTTTCCCCTTTCCACCCTTCAAAACTTTTCCTTTCCTACAGCTTGGCAGAGTCCTCTCTACTGATAGGTGGGATGCTTCCCACTTCATGAATCACCAGATAAGGCCAATTTGATCTTTACATGTACTCACTTGAATTTTTGTTGTCAAACAACCTTATCCTGACATGATGGGGGATGGGAGTTGGGATGATCCTATCATCTCGAAAATCCATGATGATCTGTAACGTGAAAGGAAAAAACTTCCAAATCTGCAAAACAAGGATAATGAGAGAGCTGTTGTAAGAATTCAGGGAGATGATGCATTAAACACCTTAGCTCAGGGTCTGGCACATTAAAATGCAGGAATAATGTCACCTATGCCAGACCCAAAGTAAGATGCTTCCACAGATGTTACCACACCATATCATCCCTTCTCTGTACCAATCTGCTAAGTTCTGTAGATTTCTTCTTTGTTGCTTACCAATTACTTAACTCAGCCTGCAAAGCAAACTTTTTTTTTAAAGCCCATACTGTGTGTCAGGTGCTAAGATGAACCAGAGGCCCCCTCTGCCCAGTACTCACAGACATGGTAGCACAACACCACTGTGCAATGTAAGGCACCGTAAAAGAGAGGTTCCAGGTCACTCTGCATGGTGGTCATTAGAAGTGCTCAAGTGCATTCTGCTTGTCCACCATCAAGACATGTGATAACATGGTGCTTCCCCCTCATCTCTGGGCCAGTGAAATGGAGCAGAAGACACTAATTTCACCAACGTGTGATTCATCTCTCCTCGATGTATCTCTGGCATGTTGCACAGCCAAGCTGGGATTGGGGTTCCTCCATCAGCTTGGTAACCCTGTTGACCAACAATATGTGTAAGCAAGAAATAAAACTATGCTGTTTTAAGCCATTGAGATTTTAAGTTTGTCACCACAGCATGAATCTAACTTATCCTGGCTGGTCCACTCTCTGGAGTGATGAAGATGAGAAATTTCTTTTTTTTTTTTTCTTAGTGCCCCATCTATAGTCCCCAGCTGATATTTCCTACACACATCACATCAGCCTCTGGATGCTTTTTTCTTTAACATTAAAGCATTTGCCAGCCTGGAAGCTCTCATCTCCTCCCCAACACTTGACCCTTTTTAGACTAAAAAATGACCCCTGGATGAAGGGCAAATAAGCAGCCCCAAACCTCCTCCCCTGCTCCTCCCCACACCCTGCCTCCTGGCTCCTGCCTAAACTAGCAATAGATGGAGCAATTGTGTTTTAATAAAGAAAATTGATTTACCTTTTCAGCATTTTAACAATGGCAGTGCACACAGATCTCTAAAGATTTATGCCCACAATTTGCAAAATTATTTCTCTATCGATCAGCACAGGTTTGTTTTTCATAGGTTCAGTCAATTAAGTAGTAACATTCAGGTGGGTAAATGAGTCAAGCCTTTGAAGTCCCTGGTGAGGACAGATGCTTGTATTCTGTGACTGAGGGATGTCAGATGTGTGGGCAAGACACCCGGGACCTTATAGAGCAGACACAGAAGGCACTGGGAAGTCTGGGAAGGAGGTGGCACGCTCGTCACAAGAAGGAAAAGGTGAGTGCAGAGGCTCCGGACTGTTTGACATTAGGATACCACACTGGCGGTGCTTCTGACAGCTTGATCCCACAAGATGGATGGTCAGCCTGGGCCCTTAGGTCTCACAAGGGAAAAAGAAATGTGGAGGATGGGACTAGAGTCCGGTTGTAGGCAGCATCATGGATGTCATCTTCCCACATCTGCCCTTACCCTGGCATCTACGCCTCGACACACCCTCCCTCCCTTCCCTGGTTCTTGAAAGTAGCCTAGCAAGTGGGGCCTGTGAAAGACCTACATTTTAGGAAAAGAGCTCAGAAATATACCATTAAAATATTAACAGATGTTTTCTTGGGGTGGTAGACAAGAACTGATTTTTATATCCAGAAGGCTTACCTATATTTTTTTGTGGTGATCACGTGTTACCTGGATAATAAAAACAAAAATTTTTTAAGCCCTAATCATCTGAGTGGCTCATGGCTCAGTAGGAATCTTGCACCTCCATGATGTGCCCAAGGACTTGTCAAACTAAAAATACCCCCTCCTAGTGAATTTCACCAGCTTCATTAAAAACAAAAGCAAGAAAACAAGAAAAGAAGGGAGGAAAGATGAAAAGGAAAAAAGGAAAAAATGCTATGAGCACTACGTACAGACACCACACTGGTTGTGGAAGACAAAGGTGAATGTCAGTGTCCCTATGGTCAAGAGACTTGGGTTTTGAAAGAGAGAGAAACACAAACCATGGCCCAGGTTCCTTGGTCAAATCATGAATGAGGGAACAGGGAAGCTGTGGATCCTGCAAGAAGGGGAGTCAGGGACAAGAGTAAAGAAAGGCATCTTTTAAAAGGTGACATTTGAGCAGGAGACCTGGTGCAAAGAGGAGATGACAGTATTAGAGGTTTACCAACCCATTCTGTTGGAGGGCAGACTCTTAAAAATGAAATTGTTTTCAAAACTCCAGAAAAGGATGGAACTGAAATGTGGAATCCCAGGTCCCAAGACAAGGGGCATGTAGATTTCTAGGGAGAGACATGTAAAGAGTGCCTCAAAATAAGCCTAGTAAAGGGCACCTAAACTGCATCAGTGAGAGAACAACTTCATTCATGGATCAGGTCATTACCTGTCAAGGCAAGAGAATCATCGCATTCCCAAAAGTATACTCGATTGCATGCTTTCTATTGTTTGCCCTGTACATTTTTATTTTTCTGCTCCTAACACCAAGATCCATCCACCATTCAGAAAACAAAAGGAAAAGTAGCTGACAGCTAATCACTTTTCAGTGGGAAGACATTCCTCTCTTCTGAGCAAATATGGACAGTATGTTATTCTAGGAACTCTTCGTCTCTGTGTGGTTACTTGTGTGATTCAGTGATGTTTATTCTTTCAGTCATCCAACAAGTGTTTCATGTATTCATTCAACAAATATTTATCTGAAGACATGTTTAATGAATACTTAGTTACTATGTAGTCTATACTATTCAAACCCCTCTAAATGCCTTCCACGTCCCTCAGAATAAAAGCTAAAGTCCGTATCATGGTCCATGAAGTCTTCATGATCTGGACCCCTTCAATTTTCCTAAAATAACCTTCCTCTTTACCCCTCTGTTCCCTACTGTATCAGCCATCTTGCTATTCCTCTATTTCTCAAAAGCCAAATATTTTTCTATTTTGTACTTACTTACTTTTCTGCTTCTAGCACCAACTCTTCCAACCCACAAGAGAGAAGACAAAAGACAGACAACTCCCACACACCTTCCCTCAGACAACCTTCTCATGCCCCAACAGTGCCTTCAAACTTCTGTGGACATTTCACCTTGCCTGTGAGAACTTCCTGGCCACCCAACAGCCAGAGTATCAACTCCCCAGCACTCTCCACTCTCTTTATCATGCTTTGTTTTCTTCCATTGTACTTAGAACAATGGTCATAATATATGTCCATCTGCTTGAGTATTTATTATCTGGACTCTTTCCATTTCTCATGAAAGATCATGACAGCAGAGACTTTGTCCATCATTGTATGCCCAGTGTCTAGTGTTGCCTAGCATGTAGTAGCTGCTCAGTAAATATTTGTTCAATGAATTAATGAACATGGGAATGAAGGCTGGAACTGGGTGGGAGCTACGGTAATATAGTGGGCTTCTGTGTTGCCCGCCATTTCCATGACCGGCTCTCTTCATTCATTTAAAGGAAAGCATGCTGCTGTGTCTGCAGACTGACAATGAGAAGTGTCTGAGTGAGGCTTTCAGGCTCGACTACTGTCAGAGACAAGACACAGAACTAAATGATCCATTGTTGAGTTCCGGTCTGGCAGTTCCCATCTAACCTGCAAGCACCAGGTAATTGGATTGGTAATGGGATATGGAGACTTTCACCTTGAGGTCACTGCTTCACTTCCAGCCCAAGGGACAGCTCAGCTGAAAGTCATTGCTCTTGGGGAGCAGTTCCAAGATTGCTGGGAAATGTCTGAATCTGAGTTCAATTCAAGGCTGGGCCCTGGTTCAAGGAGAGAGCTTGCAAGCCTCTTTTCTACACTATCTTGCATCTGTGATCCCCTAGAAGGTTATGTGAAGCCTTGGCTTAAGGGTCTTCCAGGGCCACAGAGGAGGAGATGAGCCCTGGTTGGGCCCAGGAGTCACAGCCCTCCCTCAGAAGTGATCTCAAACTACATCCAGATGTCAGTGTCCCAGCAGGCAGTTGGGCTGTGACTTTACCGTCACTGTTTGATTTTCTTATATAATAACTAATGGGTAGACTACCCTGGCCTAATGGTCAGATCATTCCACCTGGTCATGAACAGCAGGGGTCGGTGGAGAGGGGGGTCATGGCTCTGAAGACTGAAAAAATGTGGTTTTGAATTCTGGATTGACCTTTCCTAGTTATGTAACCCTAGGCCCATTAGTTAACTTCTCTGAATTTCTCTTTTTTCATCTGTAAACTGGAGATAACAACATCTACCATGTAGCAATGTTGTGAATGTTGTGAAGGTTAAAGCCTATGTGTCCCATACACAGCAGGTACTCAAGAAACTGCAGCAACTGATCCATAGGGACCTTCCTCCCAGGAGCTAGAAGAGATATGCTTATGGCTCTCCAAAGAAGTCCATTTATTTGTCAGTCATCAAATAATTATTGAGGGCCAAAGAAGCAATGGGCACAGTGCTGAATACTAACAAAATTTCTAGGATGCTAATTGTAGAAATAAAGCATGGAGGCTCAGAACAAAAGGTTCACTGCTTTAAGAAGCTCTTACAGAAATGAAGAAATAGTCATATGGCCATAAAACCACAGGCACAAGAGGCCTCCTCATGGGAACGAAAAAGTCACTGGAGTCAGAGACTATAGTCCCGAATAAAGTTAGGGAATTTATTCTCACTTACTCATCTTTGTCTGGCCCTCCTCAGGGCTTTGTGTGGAGTAGGTACTCAAAATATATTTGACCAATTTAAATCAGAGTGAAAAGGAATGCCAACAGAAAGGAAGTCTATGGTCTTACCAGCTTCTTTCTGTGCACCCATATTTAATCTCAGTGACCTGCATTTGAAACCTCTCCTACCCTGACCATGGCAGCCTGTCCTGCAGGATTCTGCAGCCAGGCTGGGCCCCACTCACTGTGCTGACTGGCTGCCGAGCTGACAACAGTGGCCTGATTTCGGACATGTGACTGCACTGCAGGTCCTGGGGCAGAAGGCAGGCAGGAGTGAGGGAGAAGGCTCCCAATTGCATAAGCCAGGCCATCTGGGGACAGGGCCCTGGCAAGGAGAGGTGTTTAATGGGGCTGTGAGCAACTCTAGGCACCTCAGCACATCTCTGCCGCACTGCACCTGGAGTCTGCGGGCATTTCAAAGACCAGCCTCTGGTGAAAGCCAGCATTTGTCCTGTCCTGGCACTTCTAGAAGCAGAGCATGGAGACGTCTCACTGGGCTGAGCCAGCAGGGCAGGTTCTCTGCAGCTGACCCTGAAGAGACAGATAGGAGAAACCAGAAAGTAGGAGAAAAAAAAAAACCCCGCTAGCCAACAACACCAATGTGCCCTCTCACTCCAGCCGGTGGGTCTCCTGAGAGGAAAGAGCACCATTCTCCTTTGCTTTTCCTATCAGAAGACATGGGCTTCATAGACCCTGGCCTGCCACTGTAGACCCATGCCTCTGGGCCCCAGCCTTCTTCAACACAGAAGAACAGTAACTCTGTCCCTCCTTGTCTCCCACAGAGCAGGAAGAAGAGAACACTAGGTGGTGGCCGGGGAAGCCTCCCAGAAGGAAAAGTGCAGCTGGTGTCCATGCTGCTCTGACTCCGGCCCCTCTGGGGTCTGCTGGAGGAAGGATCCATACCCCAGTCCAGACACACAGCAGAGTGCAGACCAGTCCACCAACACTGATGGCAGAAACTCAAGACATTAGTGGGGAGGTCAGTGCCACCAGACACAGCCATGTAAGCAAAGGTTGTTTTTGCCTGGCCTTTGTCCTGAGGTCCATGACTCCTCATCATTTAGGCTTCCAGGTCTTCTTTCAGTAACTGATGGGGCTCGCCATCCAAGACATACTGTTTCGGAAAAGCCACCTGGAAAGGACATAGTAACCCATTGTGAGTAGTCTCCAGAACAGTGAAACTTCAGCTGAGTGACTCCTGGATGGGAGTGAAGTTTCTTCCTGCCAACCTTGAATAATCAGTTCCTAGGGAAGTTGCTAGGCTCCAAGTCAACAGTGGTAACTATGCTGCTCTCCCCCCTCCCTGCTTTCCTTTGTGCATCTGTGGTTTGTGCTCCCTTCCCACTAACCACAGATGTGCTGTTGCCTCTAGGTGCTTTCAAAGCATAGATTTCACAGAGGGCAAAAGTGAGCACAAGGAAGGAGAATGAGGAGGGGTGGAGGTGAGAGAGGGGAAGGAGGACAGCTGCTTTCTAATGATGCATTCGGGTAACAGCAAGGAAACAGTTTAATGCTATTGTTTTTGTGCATATTAAACCACTAATCCACATCTTATTTTGGCAACACAGGCTACCTCACATCTGTATGCCTTACCTACAATCTGTAAAGCTAATTTGTTAAACAGCTTTCTTCTCCCATGGGAATGAGGTCATTGGTCACAGAAGATTGATTAAGCTCTTGGAGAATCAACATTAATGAAAATCAACACTGCCTAATGAGTGTTTTTATGGCAGCCTCATAAAAAAAAATTTTTAAAGGAGAAACAAATAAACAAAAACAGCAAGGAAGGCCAGAAGCCTTCTCTCCTGATGTCTCTCAATCCTTGTTATGAACATTGTATCAGGACAGTGGTAGAAATCCCCTTGCCTATGCCAGCCTTCCTCCCCTCCACTCAACTCTGATTCATTACACCAGGTCTGGAAAGTTTGCAAGTGTGTCTGAGCACACTAGTTCCAATAACGTACATGTGCATATTAGTTCCGAAGACATTTCCCTTTGCTCAAGCCAACTGCTGTGTAGAGACAGAAGTAGACTTTAGGTCAGAAAATATGCTCGTTGAATACCAGCAGCACCATTTACTGTGTGACTTTGGGCAGGACATTTAACCTCTCTGACCCTGTTTGCACATCTCTAAAATGGGAAAGAATACTAGCTTCCTCTATACCTCCTCCAGTAAAGTTATTGCATTGAAAATCATATAAGCTAGCGTGTGTGTAAAAATTTTTTAAACCATAAAGCCCCATGTAAATAGTATTCTTATTGTTTTAAGGCACTGTTGGGTAGTGGGTAATACCCAAAGACTGGAGCCATACAAACTGGGTTTGAATCCAGGCTCAGGGTCTGGCTCAGTAGCTTACCAGCTGCATGACCTCAGGCAAGCTACTCAACCTTCCTGAAACCACACTTCTTTCATCCATAAAATAGAATAATTATAGCTTTGTACTTTTAGAGTTTGGGGGAGGATTATATGGAATATGAATACAACGTGCTTAGGAGAGTACCTGGCACATGATAAACAGCTAAGAGGTATGAGTCAGTAGGATTAGAGTTCTTATTCTCTCTCATTCCTTGACAATCAAGAGCCTACCCACGGACCAAATGGGCAAGATCCATGAATCCACACAGAAGCCAAATGGAAACAGACAACTGGGCAACCCCAGTTCCCTTTGGGGCTTGAGAGCAGAGGGGAAGGGTGCCAGGGGATCGATGCAGGTGAGAAGGGAGAATGGGAATAAGTTGGGGATGGGCAACTGTAAAAAAGAAACACCTGAGAAGTCTCCAAATAACTATAACTTGGGAGGATGTTAGTTTAAGAGAGATAAGAGCTAACTGTTGTCCACTGACGTGCCTAGGAGAAGAGACTGGGCTTGCACTGAAAAGGGAATGGTTTATGTGAAGACCTACAGACCCAAGAGGGAAAAACAGGAGGGAAAGGAGGGAGGAAGAGAGGGAAGGAGCAGGGAAGGGAGGGAGGGAGGGAGGAAGAAAGGAAGGAAGGAAAAAGGAAGAAATAAGGGAAGAAAGAGAGAGGGAAAGAACATCCAGAAGGAATTTTCTCCCCCTGAGGATGCTTTTTGTTAAATAAATATATAAAGAAAATAAATCAGTAAAAAATCTGTTCTCTCCTATTTTTTCCATTTTGTTTTTCCAGTTCTTCACGTCTCTAATTTTACCTAAATGATAATTTTATGAGCAAATCAAGTTATACATAATACATTTTATGTTTCTTCTTAGCAAAATGATTTTAGATATGTAAATTGTACTACAAAAATAAATATTGCATGTTATTCTAATTTTTCACCAAATTTACATTCCACTCCCGCCCCCTCCCCAAATTCTCCAACCCTCTATCTCTAATGGTTTTAACATTTCCAAGACCTCAATATTTATAAATTTAGGTAGTTCTAAGGAAGAAGGGATTTCACATGAGGTTAGGTAGTATGGTCTGTTAATTGGCGAGTTTCTAAAATCTTTTTAACTATCACTATTTTATCTCTAGGCCAGTGATTGAAAAGGTGGATATAATTGTATAGAATAGAGTAGGATGGAGTCTCCTGGGCCTCCTACATTTCTATGACAAGATTTTTGACACCTTCCCATTATACATAACATCTTCTACAGGCTCAAGCATATTTGAAATACCATGAAGCCCTAGTCTCCTTTCTCTGAGGAGCATGTCCAGTAAAATGGGTATGTGAGTTCTCCCCAGGCCTCAGAGGCAGAATAGCATAGTAGCTGCCCCTGTCTTAGCTCTTTTTCTTGACCTTTCTAAGTTCATGATGGCATTGAATCCCATTAGGGATTCGTAGTGAGGGTAGTGAGGGTAGATATGTAGTGAGGGTAGATAGCCAAAATACTGGTCCCCCAGATTAAGCTCTAATTCATCTTCTGGACATTCTAAGTATTAAGAACTTCTGGTTATATTACATAAAGCTGTGCCACACAATATGGTAGCCACCAGTCCTGTGTGGCTATTTAAATTAATAAACCTAAAATAATTAAAATTTCAGTTTCTTGGTTGCGCTGGCCACATTTCAAGTGCTACTTAGCCACATGCAGCTAGTAGCTTCCATGTCAGACAGCACAAGTATAAAACATCCCCATCATTGCAGAAAATTCTATTGGACAGCACTGATGTAGGCAAAAATTGAGAAGAGTGACTGAGCAAATTAGTCATTGTTAAGTGCCTGCGATGTACCAGGATCTCTGTGCTGTATTGGTTCTTTAAGTTATCTGATAATCTATGCAATAAATGATAATCATCCTCACTTTCCAGATGAAGAATTGAGGGCTCAAGAAGATTAACCTCCCAGAGTGAGTGGCAGAGCTGGTGAGTCCCGGACTGTCTACTCTTGAAACTCTGCTATCTTATGATGGGATCAAAGTAAGATGGAAGTGTGCAGCAGGTGTATATGAGTACCACAATGATAGATAATGAAAGACTAGGCCAGAAATTCAAACTACCTTTAACAAAAGAAACAGACTCCCTGTCCCTCACCATGCACCTCCAGGAGGAGGAGCAGGAACTGCCATCTCCATGGATATGTCAGTCTTATTTCATACAGGAGGGAGCCCTGAGCAGCCATCAAAACTACACTGTTGAGTAGTGAAGGGAAAGTGTAATATGGGGATAACAGAATATTGCTGGCTGAAAATTCATCATCAGAGGAGTCCTCCAAGTACTCTATAGGCTCAACTCTCTTACCAAGGCCAGAGAGAACCTCTTCATGTTAGGAAAACGAGAGTAGATCCATCTAACATAGCCCAGGCTGCTTGTAGAGATTCAAGTGTAGGTCTCATTCCCTGTGAGGTATTGCTATGAAAACAGATGCAGGACAAGGTGAATACAACCTGTTAATGGAGAGCTTCAGTACCCAGAGCACCTGGAACAGCCCCTTGTGTCCTTTGAGTAGTAAAGGATTCTTGGTGTCACTCTTTCAAGCGGCTGTGGTGTGTGCCAATCTGAGAATCCCACAGATAACATCAACAGTTGTCTGATTCTGTTGAGTGGCATTAGCTTGTAGAAACAGGTGCCTGTGGTGGAAAGGTGCACTCATAATTTCCCTCACACACTCATAGTGTTCCATGGTTGGCGGCCAAGTCTGCTTGGTTTAGGGTTGAAGGGAAGAGCCAGGCAAAGGAGGCATAGTAGATGACATGTTAGGAGTTGGGGTCTGCAGGGGGAAGATCCTGCTGGATGAGATCACATCTGTAGTATGCTTTACAAGGAGTACAACTTATGGTTAGGGTCAGGGTTGAGTGCAGATCTAGTTGAGTATGGTTGATAGTCTGTCTCCTATACTATACCTCAAATCCCCTAGGAGAAGGAGCCTTGAGTTAGTTACCCTTCCCAACTTCACCCCCATTCAGGTAATGTGGAAGACACTTGGTAAATGCCCTGCTTCTTAACAATCACCCAAACTAGGTTTCCTCAAAGTACACTTCTTGGGAAACTATTTCTGAAACTAGTTCTGCTAATGGGTATTTAAGGGGGGGCGGGGAAAAAGCCTTTCCATGGTCAACTTGGTTTGGAAAGTATTGGATTAAACAAGGTTCAACAGGGCAATTTACTATAGGATTTCTCTGAGCCTTTTAAATGATAATAAGGGGAATATAGAAAGCACTTCCTAAGCTTAATTGACCATGGAATTCCTTTTCCACAGAGCATCTTGTGGAACTATTGTTCTGTGGAAGCACTGACCACAGACTTTAACTTCAGCTCACAATTCCAGTCTTTAGACAAAGTAAGTGTGCCACTTTGGGGATGATTGGCTAATCAATGAATTGTACGACCATATAAAACATCATTGGAGGCACATCATCCCTGGATTCATTTTTCCATCTAGGCAACTGAAGGGTGCTTCACCTGTATTAATATTGGTCCCAAGAGTATATATTTCTTCTTTTCCATTTCCATTCCAATAATACAATGATAACAACCTGGCAATCAAATTCATCACCACATTACTGTTGACTTTATCTATTAATTAATCCATTCATATTATCTACTAATCTATTAATTTATCTATTAATCTATTTATCTATTAATATTTTTGAGCATCTCCTATGTGCAAATTATTGTTATGCAACCTAGGAAAATACAAATTAGTAAAAGATGTAAAGACTATTCCAGCTATCCAAGAACTTGCAACCTAACTGGGAGATAAGAAATATATATTTCCCCCCCAGGGTATCTGTTCCCTGCTGCTGCTCACACTCCCATCTTCAGATGCTTTCTCTCTGGTCCCTTTACTCAATTATATTTCTCCAAATGCCTTCATTCTCACGCTCTCAACTGGAGATAGCTCTGTTTTTTTGGGCCTGTGTACAGTATGTATTATTCATATGCTCACTTGTTTCTGAACAACTTATGAAAACCAACTAGAGATTAATTCATAAAAAATAAGCTTTTTTCCCCTCTCCCTTTACAGGACCAAATCTGTTTCTCTGCCACAATCGTATTGGCTGATTGGGTTTCTGCTCTCCCTCTTCCTCCATTCTGTAGGAAAATCATGTCTCTTTAGTATTGCTGCCACATATCCTTTCATGTGCCTGAAATATATACCATTGTGTTCTGACTTTTGTTTTGTGCAGAATCACTTTCCTGCTCTATCTTCTGCAAGGTCCTTCTGTCTTGGCAGCCAAAGACACTTCTGTTTGCAGCCTGGAGATTTCCATTGTACTTCGCACATAGCAAGATTTTTGTTCTGTGAGATCACCTTTTGTAGTTGGGTTTGCTAATGTTCTAACTGAAAACAGACACAGCCATACTTCATCAGCCTCATTCTGCTCCAAGGCACGGGTTGTCAAGCCCACTGAGGGAACCAAAATGCTCCCTCTTCACAAGGCAGAAGGTGGGCTAAAATCAGCAGCAAAAAGGACCCACATGCTGCTCATCAAAAGGTGAAAGAAGCAGAGGTATTTGATCACTGGGAATTTTAATCTTCTGAATTTCAGACACCTTAATCTTTTTTTCTACATGGGAATATGCCTGCTAGTCTTCTTCCTGTAAAAAAGCATGTCTGCTTTGGAAGCCTGGGTGGCATAGTCGGGTAAGCGTCTGCCTTTGGCTCAGGTCATGATACCAGGGTCCTGAGTTCCAGTCCTACATCAGACTCCTTACTCAGCAGGGAGCCTGCTTCTCCCTCTGCCTGCCTGCGCTTCCCCTACTTGTGCTCTCTCTCCCTCTCCCTCTGTCAAATAAATAAATAAAATTGTAAAAAAAAAAAAATGCATCCTCTTCCAATCTCCTGCTCTGGAACTACCATCATAGAGTTAGTTGCTCCCTCTCTGGTTCTCGGTAGAGTTTGTGAATACATTTAGAGACGAGTTTCCTTCCCTGCCCAGCTCCTTAAATTTCACTCTCGATTATGACAAAAATACAACCTCATGCCCAAAATATGACTGGGCTTTGGGACTCAAAAAAAAAAAAAACCTGGAAGCCCAGGCTTTGCCTGCTGCCTCCCATCTTCTCTCCCAGGTACTACTCCTCTGCTGCCTCTTGCTGGCACAATTCTCCAGGTAGCTGGAGGAACAGTGAATGTGGCATAGAACTGTGGTCTGTGAGGTGGAGGGGAGGCATGAAAAGGCATTGACCTAAGGGAACAGAGTGCTACCCCTCCCCCCATGCAATGAATGCATCAATTCAATCATGGAAAAGCACTCTTAGAAATTTTGACACAAAAATCATCTAAGTCAGTTTCCCCCTGCATGATGGTCTCAAGCTGCTTCTCTCCTAAAGTGTGTGTGTGTGTGTGTTGTTTAAAGCTACCCTTACATGAATGTTTGTCATTTTCTTCATCCTCCCCTTACATATTTTAATTTATTATCCAATATACCCCACCAATATGCTATAAAACACGCTTTTATATCCCTATCAATGTGCATTGGAAACTTAATCTTTCCTTCCTTAAATGTTTGTTCTTTCTTTTTCTTTCTTTCTTTTCTTTCTTTCTTTTTTAGTGTTTGTTACACTTGACTCTACAGATCCTTCTTTGACTAATTGTAGTTTATTAGTTGTTATGGCAAACCCCATTGCTCTCAGTCTCTCTCTCTCTCCCATTATATGGTTGCAAATGAAGATGTTAGCAAAAAAAAGGCAGCTTTTATTCTCCCTGAATCTCCTCTCTAGGCCTTTCCTGATCTTCCTTATTATTTCTGTGGGACCCTCCCTGACCTCCCCCACCCTATACACAAATAACAAAGCCAATAAATAAATAAATAAATAAATAAATAAATAAATAAATAAATAAATAAAATAAAAGGCTATGTATCTCTGGCTGTCCACAGCAGTATTATTTACTACTATAACAAAATGGAACTGTAGAATGCTTGAACTAGAGTAGAAAGTTGTGATTTGTGGGGACTCAGGATATGTGGTAACTTTGGAAGAAGCTTCTCAAATTTGGAGTAGCAGTCATCACAACAGGCCAAGTATTTTAGGGAAAGACAGGTGGCACACTCAATTCTAATTCTTTCTGGCTTCAGCTTCTGTCATTCATGCCCTACTTAAGACCCCTATGGGGTGACTCAGATCAGTGCCCATTAGAAGTACTCCATTCCTTTAACTTTAGCCAAGATCCTATCCGAATCAGGACTAAACGGCTATCTACTAAATTCATAAAAAGATCTCCAAAATTTTCACTAACATTATTCCAGACACCATGTTCCACACCCCTTTAGAAATGGACTCCATTTCTATATGTCTTCCTAACAAGTTATTTTGCTGTCATATTTTTTTTCTGACGTCTGTCACCTTGGTATCTAAGCACTCTGGCAAATTCCTGAGGCTAAAAACAAACACTTATGTGGGAAGGGGAAAGAAAGCTCTTCTCTTCTGCTCTCTCATCTCCATAGGGACAGAGAAGCACAAAGAGGCTATGATTTTCCAAGGTCATTCTGCAAAGACAGCATAACAGAGCCAAGAAAAGACTGCAGAATCCTAACTTCCAGTCCCCGACCTCCATAATTTGAAGATACTCTGTTTAAAATTGGTGTTTCTACAGAAAAACCAAAAGAGATTTTGTAGCTGCTGGCCACAGCCAGGAAGGAATCTTCACAAAAAATCAGACAAACCTCCTTCCCTTCCAAACTCTGAATCTTCCCCCTTTTTTCCACTGCTGAGTATTCAAGCACTCTTTCAACTTTAGTACTTAAATGACATTAACTGAAATGTTCAGGGGTTTCATTCATTTATCAAATCATTTAATCATTATTAATTGAAAGCCTTCCACAATCAAACAAATGTTAGAGATGAGCAAGACTCTACCTATCCTCATTATAATTTAGCAAGAGAGATAAGAGATACATGCAAAAAGTGCTTACCGAGGACATACTATTTGCTATTCTAGACTCTGAAGAGAGAGCAATGGATAAAACCTACAAGAATTCTGTTCTCATGGACCTTACCATTATAGTGACAAAAATAGACAATAAAGAAACAGATTAAGGAATAAGATATATTACATTAAAATATAATACAAGATGAAATGTGATATAACAAATAGAGAAATAGATGAAGTGCCCAACATTTCTTTCTCACATGGGATTTAAGTAGCTGAATTGGAAGTATGCTCTGGTTTCAGAATTGGATTTGTAATACCCCAGGCCTCTGAATGTAATATTTTCTTCTCTAGTAAGCAAATATTGTTGCAGTTGTTGTATTTGGTAATCCATGTGGAGCAAAAGAGTCAGCACCCATAATAGGCTAGTCACCAAGAACTTTAGAAGAACTTGGAGACAGATAAATATAAATGGTCCAATTCTGGCAGAGAATTTTTTTAAAAGAACCTCTGGGACCTATTGTAGTACACTGACCATCTGATAGACTGCTATCCGAAAGTGAATGCTACTCTGATGATTTAAGCAGAGTTCTTATAGTTGCTGAAGATCAAACTAACAATCCTAACCTCTTTGTCTTTAAAAAATCTTTGAGATTTTAAAGCTTAAAAAAGTATTTAAGTACTCAGATATACATTAGGGTGCCAAGTTCTTTTCCTACATTTATTATTTCATTCATCCACGTTTATCTGTCCTTTGGGGTACAGTCAGCTGAGCAACACTGAGACTTTATCTTCTCAAACAAATGACTTCAAAGAAGCTTATTATGCAACTTCATTGTGTACTCTCTGCTGACCTAGAAACTGCTATACAAAATAGTCGGTATCCTTCATTTGTGGAGAAGTCCATGAAGATAATGTTTATTATCAAAAATCAGAGGAGCTATTATGCTGGACAAATTTCAAGCAGTGAAAATGTAAGTAAATTCTGGGGTTAGTTGGTGTTATGGATCTAATGAAAGAAGATAGAAAGAAGGAAGGAAAGAATGAGAGAGATGCTGGGCAGGAGGAGAAAGAGAAAGACAAAGAGAAGAAAAAGAAAGATAAAGAAAACTATACAAGGTACACAACTATAAAACTGAGAAAAATGTACGAAGAAATTCTTTATAGGCACTGGACAACAGGAAGCACAGAATAATACTAGAGAGAAGGAAAACATACACACACATGGTAAGCTTCACTTTTGCATACGCTTCTTGAGCAAGAACTCCTCTTGGACAAAGATACAGGGAAGTAGAGCACAAGCAGATCACATTAGTCTCTCTGCGATCTGAAAACAGTTCTGTATTACTGAAATCCTTAAATTTTTCGGGACAGGATAAATGAGAAGATGGAGCTTCCATAAAAGGGTTACCTCAGAAGTGAGAAGAGTCCACAGAGCCAAATAAACAATGGATGCTCCAGGACTTAGAGGTGAATCGAGATACCAGATGTCCACACAATTCTAGGAGACAAAGTAGATATTTGACGGAGAAACTCTGGCATTCAGTTGAGACCTCAGAAAGTCCATCCCATACCCTAAATTAAGAACCACATCCTAGGGCTAAAGACAAAACTGCATAGAACCTACCCTAATAAAGAAGAAAAACAACAGACTTAGGTGGACCCAACAATAACTTCACTGCTTATTTTTTTTAAAAAGAAACATAACAGAGATTTCTTGTTCTGTGAAACAATCACAAGTGCTAGAACATACATATAGTTCATTTCCAGAAGAAGACAAAATGGGGAATAAAATATTTAAAGAAATAATAACCAAAAATTTCCAGATAAACCAAAACCTCTGACCTTCAAATCCAAGGTCAGAAAAAAAAAACTAGGTACACCATATTTAAATTGCTGAAACTCAAATACAAATAAAGAATCTAAAAACAAACAAACAAACAAAACAGTGAAAAACTGCATCAGAGATAGTAGAACAATGACACAAAAGATGGCTTATTTCTCACCAGAAACACTGAAAGTTTTGGGGTGCCTGGGTGGCTTAGTGGGTTGAGGCCTCTGCCTTCGGCTCAGGTCATGATCTCAGGGTCCTAGGATCAAGCCCCGCATCAGGCTTTCTGCTCAGCCGGGAGCCTGCTTCCCCCTCTCTCTCTGCCTGCCTCTCTGCCTACTTGTGATCTCTCTCTCTCTGTCAAATAAATAAATGAAAAATCTTAAAAAAAAAAAGAAACACTGAAAGTCAGAAACCAAAAGAACAAATTATGTAAAGTGCTGAATGAAATGAAAAAAGAAAACAAAAACAAAACCCAGCAATTACCTAAAATTTTACGGATAGCAGAAATAATCTCCAAAATAAATATGAAAGTAAAATAAACATAGGTTTAGATAAATGGAAACAGAAAGAATTTATGTTCAGACCTCCACTATAAGTTACTTTAAAAGTTATTCAGATTGCAGAAGGCAACTTCTAATATGCAAGAAGGAATGAAGAGCATGAGAAGAGTTAAATATCTAGATATGTATCTTTTCTTTTTATAATGCCTTTAAAAAGCGGCTGACTTTTAAAGGAAAAAAATTAGACAATGTATCTTATGATTTTAAAATATTTAAAAGTAAAATACATGAAAACAGTAGCACAAAAAGTGAGGGTAAATTAAATTATAGAATTTTTACATTTTGTGTGATGAGATGCAATATTAACTCTAAGCAGATTGTGAAAAGTTAATCATATAGCAATTCCTAGAACAACTCTGAAAAACTACAAAGAGGTATGGCTAAAAAGCCAATAGAATAAATAAAATCAAATGCTAAACTAATTTGATAAGTTCAAAAGAAGCCAGAAAAGGAGACACTGAGAAACAAAAAAGAAAGATCAAGTGAAAAATAAATAGCAAGATAGTAAGTTAAAGCTAAAATCATCAATAATTACATTAGAAGCAAATGAACTACAAACTCCAAGTAAGGGAAGAAATTTCAGACTGGGTGAAGAAAATAAAACTCAATTATCTGTTTTCTATAAGGCATACACTGTAAATATAAGGACCCTGATAAGTTGAAAGAAAAGAATGTAACAGATAATCACACAAACAATAATCATAAGAAATCTTGAGTGGCTATACTGAGAACAGACAGAACAGACTTCTTGATAAGGAGCATTTCCAGAGAAAAAGAGAGAAATATCACAATGATAAAGGAGACCAATTATTCTGGAAGATATAATAATCCTATAAGTGCTTATAATAATAGAGCACCAAAATGCATTAAGCAGGAAATACATTAAGCAAGAATAAAGAGAAAAATAGAAAAATAAACAGAGATTTAAAAATTTTCTTAATCAGAATTTGGTATAATAACTAGGGAAACAATCAATAAGGAAATACAAATATTTGTGCAACACTATAGACTGCCTTGATTTAATTGAAATTTTTAGAACAATATAATCCTGAAACTATAGACTTTACATATTTCAGGTATACATGATATAACATATATACACATATAGTCTATATGGACTATATATTAGATCATAAAATAAATTTCAACACATTTCAGAAGATTGAAGTTTTCACATATGTTTTCTGGCAAAGGATTAAATAAGAAAATAATAAAAATAAGATACATAAAAATCCTCAAATATTTGAAAATTAAACCACATACTTCTAAATCTGTGGATCAAAGTATAACTCATAAGAAAAATTACAAGATATTTTGTACCAAATGATAATAAAAATGCAACATATCAAAATTCATGTGAAGCCTCTAAAATGATGCTAGGAGGAAAATGTATTACTTTAAATGAGTATATGAAAAATAAAACAAATATTTATAATAACTGACCTGAATTTTCATTATTAAAAGCTTAAGAAAAGAGAGAGAGAGGAAGTTTAACCCCAAATAAGTAGAAGAAACATGGAACAAAAAGTGGTCTTTGAAAAGTTAATAAAATTGAGAAAATCTGAACAAGATCAAGTAAGAAAAATAGAGAACACTTTAATTGCTACTATCAGAAATAGAAAGGGGGATAACACTACAGATCCTACAGACATAAACAGGATAATAAAGAACATTATAACAAGTTTCACCAATAAATTCAATAATTTGGATGAAATGAACAAATTCCTTGAAAACACAGTTTTTATAAAACTGACACAAAAAATACAGAAAATAAAAATAGCCCCATCTAGTTTTTTTTAAATGCAAAATTCATAACCATAAAGAAAATTTATAGTCCAGATGGTTTTACTACTGATTACATGACATGCTTAAGAAATAATACAGTCATTCACAAACTCGCAAACTCCTTCAGAAAATGAAAAAAAGACCACTTCACATTTGGTTTACGAAGCCAGCAAAACTCTGATTTCCAAACTTGACAAAAACATTTCAAATAAAAATTGTGATCAAATACCCCCATGAACACAGACACAAAAATCCTTCACAAAATACTAGCAAACCAAACCCATCAATACACAAGAATTTTAAATTATGACCATATTGGGTTATACCAGGAAAGCAAGGTTGTTTTAACATTCAAAAAACCATCAATATAACTTATCACATTAACAAAACAAGGGTGAAAATTATATATCAATAGATGACCATTTTAATTTAAAAATCATTTGGAAAAACTCAACATCCATTCATGGTCAAAACTCGAGTAAAGTAGGAATAGAAGGGAACTTATCTGATAAAAGTCATCTACAAGAAATTCTACAATTAACATCCTATTTAATTATGAAATATTGAACTCTTTCTCCTTTATATCTCCTTTATATTTAATTATGAAATATTGAACTCTTTCTCCTTTATATATTTAAAAAGAATGTTTCTTTTTAAATTCTTTTATTCGGCATTCTACTAGAGGTTCTAGCCAGTAAAATAAAGCACGAAAAGTAAATTAAAAGCATTAAAATTCAAAAGGGATAAATTTTGTTTACTCATACAAATTGTAATGGTTTATGAAGAGAATCTTAAGGAATCTATCTACTAGAATTTAGAAATGAATAAAGTGAGGTCACAGGATACAAAGTCATTATACAAATATCAGTATGAAAATTTTAGATAATGAAATTTTAAAATACCATTTACAATAATATTATGAGACATAGAATATTTAGGAATAACAGGAACAAAGGCTGTACCAAAGGTCTACATTAAAAACTATAAAATATTGCTGAGATTAAAGAAAATATAAATGAAAAGGTATATAATGTTTGCAGATTAGAAGACTCAGTACTGTTCAAATGTCAATTCTCCCCAAATTTTCCATAGAGTCAATGTAATCCCAGTAAAAATTCCAACCAGACATCTTACTGACATTAACAAATTGACGCTAAAATGTATATGAAAACACAAAGGGCCTAGAATAGCCTAAACAATCTTAAAAAGAAGAACAGATTTGGAGAACTCACATTACCTGGTTTCCAAGTTTACACAATTTTACTGGGGTATTGATTATATAGGTGTATATATTTTTCAAAATATATTGAACTTTACACTTGAGATCTGGGCCTGCAACTGTATGTAAATTTTACCACAATGAGAAAAATAATAAATAATTGCAATTTCCTGTTGGTAGACTCCATCACAAGAAGGTAAAGGGAGTTTCAGGTGAGTATAGAGGAGATAGGTAATAAATTCCTTTTCTTTCTGTCTCCTTTAGTAAATAACTCTGATGGATTATTCTATATCATCTTGGATAAACTGAAAAAACCTATCCAAGAATCTCTTCCCTATATATTTGTAAGTGGGCATTGACCAAAAGAATTTTCACAGGATTTGGAAGGCAGCAATGAAACAGTAGCTAACAACCAGATATGGTGATAGACACATGCAGAATTGCCCAATGTGTCTCACTTTGTTCTCATTCTCATCTGCTCCTCATCCAGCCCTTTTTCTTAACTATTGACCCTGCTGAGCAATAGCAGACTCAGGCTCACCACCAGAAACCCGTCTGAGGACACACAGAGACGATAGCTGCATAGAGACAACATTCCCTATTGCCCTTCCTCAAGGTTCCCTTTTAAATTTTCACTTCTGATTGGTTGGTCACTGGTTCATTTTCTGTTCTTCCAACTCTTTTTCTGAGCCTTCACTTTTCCAGTTCTTTCTCAATTCTATAAGCTCTAACTGCCAAAATAAATCCCTTACCAAGGAACACTTTCAGGGACTCTGATTCCCTGACATATGATATAACAACTCTTTCTTCTCTGATGTTGGAGTTGGCTCAACTTAAATGGGAGCCAAGGATGATATGGGCTGAGTGCACCACATGCAGGTGGAGGAATGGGGTATGACCCTGTGGTAGAACTACCACAAAGATAGACTTCAAAAAGATGACATTAAACCCCAGATAAGCTTTCATGTATCATTAGAGCATCCTAAAATCATAAGATGCACCCTTGTATGAAAATATGCTTCTCAATGAGTCATCTGATACAGATTCCAATTTCAAAGCAGAAGGTTCGAAACAAGCTGTCTTAGGTCTTTGAGTAGGCTAATACATGTAACTGAGAAGTCAAAGTGCTGAGAGATGATAAAAGTGTGTGAGTGCATATAGGCATACATTTGTATTTATTTCTAAAAATTGGAAAAACAATGCACACCTTTTAGAACATAAAAAAGAATAGTATATCAGAAACAACACGGTCTTTGTATTTAGAAAATTATGGAATCTTAGAAAAATCATCTTACACTCTTATTCATTATTCTATTTACTATAAAATTGATATCAGACCAGTCCCAGCTTCTTCATGAAAGAGTAGAAAATAATTCATTTCTGCTCTGTGCTAGTCATACTTTGTGCAACTGTCCTGTAAAGAAAGTGTTATTAGCTTCATTCTACAGATTAAACTTTTACTCAGAGATATTAAATAACTTAATTAGATCCACACAATTTCTAGGGAGAAGAGCTATAATCTGATCTCATGTCTGTCTGAGTGACTCCAAGATTCAGTCTTCCCACTAAACCACTCTCGTTCAGAGGATGGACCTCCATTTGAGAAAAGGAGAAAAACCGATGTTATCCCTGTGAAATTATTTTGAAATAATTGTAAAGAAAATAATTTTTAAATCTTCCAGACTTTTATACACATTTATATGCTTCTGGTCAAATTAGTTACTTTGAGACAGTATAGATATATCCAAATGGGTTCAACAAAAATGCTATTTTCCAAAATATTTTTGGAAAACCTTTCTCAAAATTGCAGAACTGTGCACAATGCTATATATATATATATATATATATATATATAGAGAGAGAGAGAGAGAGAGAGAGAGAGAGAGAGAATGTAAATATATATTTATATTCATACATATGTACAATTATATACATGTATCTCTATATACAATACACATACATACACAAATTTATATATTGATATGTATACAAATTTTATACACATAGAGAGATAGATATATAGATGTAAGTGACACCCACTTTCCTCTATATTCTCTAACATACGCATAGAATCCAAGGCAACTTTTTGAGAAACAACACACGTATCAGGCAAACTGTGGTTGGTATAGCAGCATCAGAAAGAGAGTTGAACAATATGGCCTTTTAGGTCCTCTCCAACACTGAGTTCCCTGTAATATAATTTGTTATGTTTGTTTTTAAAAAAAAATCACTCTATTACATTACGGTCACACCTCATAAAAAGCACTATGCAAATGTAAGGTGGATCTTTGCTATGAATAATAATATTATAACTGGTCTTTTAGTAGAATCTCTAATTGCTGAATTAATTTCCATCGGTTCTCACCATGGGGTGAGGTAGGCCCCTGTTGAGTGCACTTACAGCACCCTGATTTCTTACTTAGCAGGAGTCATACTCACTTGTTTGGTGTCCAAAGTCCCCTCTAGGTCTTAAGTTCCTTAATGGCTAAGGCATACTTGTTCATCACTATGAATTGGACTGGCATCAGAGGAGAACAATAAATATCTTTAAAAGAACAATAAATATTTGTTGAATGACAAAACCATAGCCTGTGGAATCAATCTAAAAACCTTCCCCTGTCCTATCATTCCTGTGGAAATAATTTATGTTTCATTTACTAAAGGCTCCCCATGTGAAAAGCAGGAAGTAGATCTTATGTGGGGGAGAGACCTTGCATGTAGGGAGCATACAGCTTAGCAGGGAAGCTAACAAGCACCTTACACAACCATAGGTAAACCAGACTACAGAAACTGCACACACTTCAGGAAAATTTGTTCCAGCTGGGGGGAATGCAGAGGGCAAGGCATCATGGGGCAAGGAAGCATTTCTGCCCCAAACAAAGAGAAAATCAAGAATAAAGACACAGTGCAGAAATATGAAAAACTTTTTGAACATAATTGAGCAGCCCAGGTTGGCTAATGCATATGGTCTGTGGTGGGAAGAGGGCAGAGAATTAGATATTGACTTAGGTCATGGGCAAAAAGTCATCATTTCCAGGTGTGGTAGACTGCATAATGGCCCCAAAGATACACAAACTCTAATCCCTGGAATCTTAATGTTACTTTATATGGCAAATGTGACTTTGCAGATATGATGAGATTATCCTGGATTATGCCAATAGACCCTAACTGTAAAGACAGGTGTCTTTTTGAAGAAGGCAGCGGGAGGTTTCTGAGTAACAGAAAAAGCAATGTGACAAGAGGACAGAGAAAGAATTGACGATACTACCCTACTGACCTTGAAGATGGTAAAGGGGGCCAAATAAGTGGGAAAAGGTGAGAAAACATTCTTCTCTGAAGCCTGCAGAGGGCGCGTGGCCCGGACAACATCTTGGTTTTGGCCCAGAGAAATGCATCTCAAATTTCTGACCTCCAAAACTGTAAGAGAATAAATGTGTATTGTTATAAGCAACCACGTCTGTGGTAATTTGTTATAGCCATCATAGGAAATTAATATAACCAGGTTAAGGCATTTGAGTGTTATTTGTTAAGCAATGAAGAGTCATAAAAATTCAGGTGGAAATGGGTTGAGGGAAGGCAAATAGAAAGGGTGTGATGAGGGAAAAGTGAGGAACGGCAGCTTGATTTTAGAAATGGGTAAAATCTCCCTGGATATTTTGTTAGCAAAGCATTTTGGGATCCTCTGGGATGAAAGGTGCTGGAGAAAATGTAATAACGCTAATAAATATTCTATGATTTCTCTGGAACATGTCCTCGGGTGAACTACAAGGCAGCTCTAAATGTTACGATAAGAGATGTGGGAGACTCAGCAGTTTGGGGTCTCGAGGGTGCCATAGAAACCATGGCTATGTTTGTCTCAGTTCCCTGGGGACTGGCATCCTCACATGTCTTCCTCCCCAAACCATAATTCACAGGAGCTCTGGGGAGCAGCAGCAAAGGGCAGAGTCAAGAGCCATTCAAGGCAACAATAGCAGGAAAATAGAGTCATGAATTATTTAGCATTTAACCAAGGCAGTGCAAGACCCATTCCAAATACTGAAGAAGTGATGAGAGGGTTAATCCATATGGATTTGTCACAAGTGGTCTGCCTGGAGCACCAAAGTTTATTTGGGGACACTTGTCCATGCTAGGGCCTAAGACCTGCTGATTCCTCTACCTCACAAGTCAAAAACTGGCAACTGAGGCTTTGACCCCCAAAAAGCTGATTTTTAAACCTTCATCATCTTCTGAGAGTCTTTAAAGATTCAAAAGAGGCCGTGACCTTGAAGGAAAAGAGCCCACATTCCTCTCTCTATCTTCGAGCTGAAGGGAACTTTGGAGATTGTGTCACACAAACCTCTCATTTCACATCTGAGAAATTCAAGGGCTGGGAAGTCAAATGACCCAGCAGAAAAGTCTCTGGTTTCCCAGCCAGGGATCTTGCTACTGGACCACACCCTTTCAGTCAATTTCTCCTTGGGAGCAGGAGATTCATGTATCACCTAGGGCTGATGTTTTGGAGAAATATGTATCCAAATATTGTTGCCCTCTAGAGAAGAAAGGGATTTCTCCACAGGGATCTGGCTTTTCTTTCAACATCTGGGTCCACTTTTGAGCTTAGCCCTCCTATAAACACAATTAATGGAAAAGGAGCAGTGAGCATAGAGTCAAACAGAACTGCAGTCAACTTCTAACCCTGTCACTTACTTGCTGTGTGATCACAAAGCAAGTCATTTGACCTCTCTGATCCCTGGTTTCCTTAGGTGTAAATATGGGATAATAATTCCTACCTCAGAGTTGCTATGAAGATTCAGTTGAATGAGACAATGAATGCAAAAGGGCTTAATAGAATGCTTAGAATATACTAATGCTGGATAAGCACATGTTGGACCTGAATTTAAATGAGTTTTTAGGAACACAAGTATGAATATGAAGGCTTCCAAAAATACCTTTCATTCACAGCCTGTTGTAAATACCTAAAATTCTACACATAGCAATATAGACCTTAGGTTCTAGAAGAACTGCCAATCTTTGGGAATTACCATTAAAATAAAGACAACGCAGAACCTCAAGCCAGTATTACTTAACACCTCAGCAGGAATTAATTGCTGGGGGAAACAATCAAGGTCCTTTGAAAATAAGAGAAAAGAGGTATAGGGGAGGAAAACAGGAAGTGATTTGTGCTGAAAGGAACCAAACAATTTTCAAATTCTCAATTTTCTTTGGACCAAAGGGACACAGTAGCTGGAAATCCAATGAATTTTTGAAATTTGAAAACCATCCTAAAAACAATGTTTATTTTCTCGTTTCCGTGTTTTGCAACAGTAAGATTGTTGATAGGGAGAAAGGGGAAGGTGCACCAAGCTCTCCTAGATGTCACACTGTTTGGGCCTTGTGTTCTGAAGGCAGGGAATCTGCACCTACCCACTTTATTCATTTCTTCATTGATACATCTGGATTTTTGATTTGGCACAACTTATTAAACCCTTGGAGACATAAAGTGTAATAAAGCAACAACTTTCTCTTGAAAAGTTGACCTTCAAGTCAGATACTGATTTGAAGCAAGTAATTATAATACAATGTGACACGTGCTTTATGGAAGCAGGAACACTAAGGGAAAACAGATAAGGAAAGGATTTTTTCTGACTTGGGGGTTTGGAAATAGGGGGAGATCAGAAGGCTTCACAAAAAGGAGACATCTAAGTGTTGATGTGGGCCAATCTGCGGTTGGGAAGAAAATTCTCAGATAAGATAATACTAAGCAAAAACTGAGATGTATGAGGGCCAAGCATATTTGGTGGTTCTGCCACTTCAGGAGTCATTCCATTTATGAAGCTGTTGTCTCTCAGCTCAGAAGCACCGTTCTTCCTTGGCCATGTGGGACTGAGGCCGGGGATCTGTGGATTACCTGGCTCCTCCAGCAGCTGGCTTCCCATTAGGTCCCACAAACAGGAGCCAGTAGGGTGAGGCTATAAGGCAGGGGAGGTATGGGGACTGGCCCTTCCTTTTGGCTTAGTCTTCTTGTCAGCACTGCCCCATTAAGTGCTCTTTACCCTGACAGCAAAAATGGGTTCCAACTTCCAGGGTCCTTTGACTCCCAGACTTGTCGTGCCCCATGGAAATATAAGCCCCAGCAGTGCAGCTCCCCCTCATCAGAAATTTAATCCCAGGAGCACGAGGACCATTCTCTGAACTCATGGAGTACAGTGGAAGCTGAGTAACTCCTCCTCTTCAAAGATATGAGGACCTCTTCCAAGGTTCCCTTCTTCTGAGCTCCTAAGGTACTGGCAGCCTTGGGATATCTCTACTTCCTCAGAGATCTGAGCCTAATCTCCACAGAGCTCCTTCTCTGAGCCTCTAGGTTCTGATCATCCCAATGTCTTCCCTTCGACTCTCCAGCCTTAGGACTGGTAGCTGCTTCCTGTAATAATGTCCCCTTTGTGTTTCTGTCAGGCCTCTAACAGCTGTCTAATTCCCATTCTAAATTTTCTCTGTCCAGATACCTACAGAAGTTTCTGTTTTCCTGCCTGGATGCTGCCCGATATTGCATACATGAATTGCAAGTTGAGGCTGGACACATAGGATGGCAACTGGATTGTGGACTGCTTTATATCCCATCAACAGTGTTAGACTCGTTTATAAATAAGAAATGAGGAGCCCCTGCAAGTTTCTAGAAAGGAGATGTCATTATAAAGGTGATAAAGATTGCATTGGCAGTGGATCACAGGACTAGAGAAAGGATGACTGAGGCAGGCAGATGAATTAGGAGGACATTTCAACAATGCGGGCATGGGATGTTAAGAACCTGGCCATGGTGGAAGAGATGATGAGAAGAGTACATATCTGAAAAACCATTCTGAGGCTTCATTCTGTTGGTGGGTAATGCAGATGCCTTTGATGAGAACAGGCTTATGATTCTCTATCTCATCAGATATGACTCTCATGCTTTCTATGAAGGTTCAAGAGATGTGGCGTCTGAACGAGAAACAGGTCCTGGGGCAGTGGGACAGAGAGGTAAAGATATGGGCACTGTGTTGGAATTCTGCTTCCACCACAATCTAGGGAGAGTATAGCATGAAATACTTACTACATCAGATCTCAGTTCTCTTATCTTCAAAATGGAGCAAATTATACCTATATCAAATGGGTTTTTAAGTGCTATGTTTCCCAAACTGACTGATGGTTAGAATTATCTGGAGAAGCTTTCAAAAATGTCAATTATCAGACCTTGCCCTAGACATACTGAATTAAAATTTCTCAAATATGAGTCCTGAAAATCTGATTTTTTTTTTCAGCCTCCCAGGTGATTTTAGCAGAAAGCTATGTTGGGTACCACTGACTTAGAATTTATTACAGATAATGCATGTGATTGTGTCTAGCTCACAATTTGCTATAGTCACCACTGCCAATGCCTTACCCATTTTTGCTCTTGGCACTCAGACTCTGATACATGCAGGTGGCCTCCTTGTGCAACCACCTGCGACTCTACCTGAGAGGCTTTTCTAGCTGCAGGAGCATGCTTGGCCTTTAGGGAAGACAACCCAGGGTCATGTTCTACACACTGAGAATGAGTCCTAGCTGCTCACAGAAGCAACCTGCTCATTATCATACAGTATATAGGTTACCTTTCCTCCTTCCCTGTCTCACTCAAACAGTCTTCTACCAATACATCCTGACATCACATACCAAACAAACTATTTATACTCAAATCCTTTTCTCAAGGTCAACTTCTGGATGAACCAAACCTAAGACATGAACTTAGTCACTGTTAGGGAGTCTTCCCTCTTCATACTCTACAATCTCACATTCAGCAGATAGGAATGACTACCCATCCTACCTATTCACCTTGGTAAGGTGCTTTAGAGAGGACAACATACTCTTACAGACATTTTTCATCTTATCTGGTCATTACAACAAACTTGGGCTTTAGGGAGTTCTAATATCCCTCTTCTGTGAAGAAACCAAGACACCAGTTGTTAAATGGTTTACACAAGACCATGTAGAAAATAGTAATACCAAGGTTTAAAATTTAGTTTTTCCATAATAGCAACATTTTTGAGAATCTGATGAAATGCATATGTCCTTCCCTAATTCCATCCCCGCAAATGTAGACACCGACCTACTCACAAATTTTCACATATTCCAGGATATTCATGGACTTCATGTGTGTGCATGGATTCCTATGGGAGCCAGATGTTGTGGGTCCACAGACCCAGGGCAACAATCCCTTCATTTTTGGCAGGCTCTGAGTTTCTTCTCACCAGGATCACTTTTCTCTCAGGATTTCACTCAAGGCCACATAGCCCACTATAGGCTTCTTTTCGATGGTTTGAGTTAGAACTTGAGGGGACAGCAGTGCTTATCAAGACCCAGTCAACACTGCATATTTAAGTGGGGAGAAGAGAAAGGCCCTTAATATCTGAGAGCATTCATCAACAGACAGAACTGGCGACCAAAAATCAAACTACAAGAACCATCACGACAACCACCACAAAAACAAATCTATGAATAGGTTCATTTTTAGAACTCATTCTGCAATAAGAACAGATAGTTAATAAATGGATGTGCTTCAATGCAGAGAGTTAGAAGAGTTTCATTTCAGGAAGAATACCTCTCCTTTATTCATTAGGGAAGACTTTTGAAGGGTGCCAGTTCATGTGATATTTGAAACATGAAGATCTTAGCCAATGCTCTGACAGTAGCCATTCTTCAAGAGGCAAAGGCACAAATTCAGCTTCTTGGGTTCACTAGCATGGGCAAGTCACCTAAACTCTTTGCATTTCACTTTTTTCATCTGTACGATGAAGATGATAACAGTACTTACTACATCATGTTATTGTGGAGGAGACTGGGAGTTAATACCTGTATAGCTCTAAGAACAGTATCACACTCAGCAAGAACTCAGTAATTATCAGTTATTTGCCTTAGAAATGCTCCCCATGGAAAACAGGTCTTGGGGCAAAACTCATGTAATAACCCTTAATAGGGAGAGGGGACAGTTAAAATCCAAGGACACAAAATGAGGGGAAAAGGAAGAGCAACAGGGAAGCAGGAAACGCAAACACAAGGTCCAAGGTCCTAGGTTGTTAACAAGATGACCACAGCTCCACCAGAAAACATCACCAGTTTTTCATCCCGATGCTCATCTCCAGAGTGGCCACACAGAACCACCACATTTAAGATTAAGTTATAGGAAGAAATAGACTAGACATTTTCTCTCCTATCTCTTTTTGCATCTCCCATCATTTACTAGTGCTAGTTCTGCGCTGTGCAACCAGGCCTTCCTCCATCACTTTTGGACAAGTGTGGGTCTGATCAATTCAGACCCAGGCCCAGGAAAGTGGATAAGGCCTTGGGGACAGGGCAGCAGAAGAAAATCCAATGGATATAGCGCATTACATTAACTAAGTCCACTGCGGTTATTGTAGTTCCCTCAAGATTGTTATTTTCCAACATGCACCTTCATCCTTTTCTGCCAACCAAGTTGTGAGTTCCTATCCACCTGGTCCTGAATAGAGAAACAGAAGTTTCTCTCCTATTTTCTGCTCTAATCACAGAAACACTAGGTTAAAGCTTCCTTCACTGAATTGAATTTCAGTTCCATGAAAGGACCACAGTGAATCTATGAGAAGAAATGGATTTGTGGCCAGGAATCAGACGTGTGGTTAAGATAAATGGGGGGTTTTCATTTTGAAACTAAAGATAGAAAGTTTTCCACTCTGCTTTCCAGACACTATGTCTCAAAACTGAGCTGGACCTGGAGAAGAGGCCTACCAAGAAGAATTCAGGCTATCTTCATCTCTAGAATCTCAATACTGGCCAGTAGAAGCTAAACATAAGAACCTGGAAGGCTTTGAACCAGAAGCAGAAAGGCTCGTGCTAATGCACAAGTGCCACAGGTTCTCTGGGAGCAGACTGTGAGATGGAGTTTGGAGTGCGAGGTGTCTACTAGGGATCAATAACCAAAAGAAAAGGGAGGAAGCAGGATTGGGCAGAGCACAAAGAAGAACTGTAATACAGACCCAACAAGTTCAGCCAACCCAACCCAACTGGGAGCTCCGGATCAAGTACTGCCAGTCACAGTTACCTAATTTTGAGTCCAATGTCAGGCCTTTATACCCCACCTGGCTCAGGCACTACACATATGTTGCCTCACAAAGATATGACTTCAGGTGAGGCCACCCCTTCAGCTGAGCTACACCCTGAGAAGCTGAGGACGAGAAAATGCCTGTCTCACATCTAGGCAACAAGTCTTCCTTAAAGGGAATTTGGATGACCCATCTCCCTGTGCTGGCCACAGTGGTTTATCTAGCTGCATGACTCTAATCCAAGAGGATCCTGAACCTCTGGTCACCATTCTCAGGGCTGGGTTGCTAGACCTGTCACTTACAGTCACAATTAGACAAGGCAGTATCAAGAATTGTCTCCTAATATTGTTCTCTGGCCCCATTGTGTCCTACAGCTCCACCCAATCCTGATTATTGGGATCAGTTATACAAACTTGGTGACTCCTCTTCTTGTCTATTAATCAATGAATACAAATGCCCAAATTGCCAAGGGCAAACCATAGCAAACAATTCAGTGGAAGTCTTGCTCAGTTCCTGGTCAATGTATATCCTTAGGGGAGCCAGGATCTTTAATGCTATAGAGCCTAGAGTTGTACAAGTTCCCCAGTGGGATTAGGGGTGTCCTGTGGGTTCAGCCCTGCTTCCACACTTTGCTTCCTGGGCTTACATGTTTCCTTTGTTTTGTTTTTCTGTTGGGGACACAGTGCCATGTAAAGATTTTTGATTCAGTGAGTATAATGTATCCCATAGGATGGCACCCCATCCTTCCGTAATGTTGCCTCCAAACTAATGCTTCATCTGTGCTTTTAGCAAACCATTCCAATGCTCTATCATTTTAAACAGAATCTGGGTAGTGTGGAATGTGGTGTGTGTAATGGATCCCATGGTCATGGGACCACTCCATTCAGTTTTTTGTTTTGTTTTTGTTTGTTTGTTTCTATAAACTGGGTTTCCTGCTCTGGCACAATGAAATGTGAGACTCAGAGTTAATGGATCAAACTCTTCATGTGCTCTCTGCTGACAGTGCTTGCTGAGACCAGTGGACCAGAAAGGTAAACCCATGACTAAAATATGTGTGTATTCCTATGAAAATGAAACCCAGGCTTTTTCAGGATGGAAAAATAGCTGTAATGAGCTAAATATTTATATGTCCTCAAATTGTTTATGTTGAAACCCTAACATCCAATGGGATGGTATTAGGAAGTGGGGCATTTGGGAGATCCTTAGAACATAAGACTGGGGCATTCATTAATAGAAGTAGTGCAATTACAAAGGACATACCATTGAGCTCCTTTCCCATTTCAGCCATGTGAGGACACAGCACGAAGATAGGCATCTATGAACCAGGAAAGACACTCTCACCAGACACTAAATCTGTTGGTCTTTTGATCTGGGACTTTGCAGCCTCCAGAACTGTGAGAAACAAATTTCTGTTGTTTATAAGCCAATCTATCATATTCTTGTTATAGTAGCCAGAAGAATTAAGATGGTGGCCAACTTACCCTCAAATGTCTAGTTGGTCTGTTTAAGGGATTGTGCCATTTTGAAGGCTTAGCATTATTCTCTATTGTTGTCAGGTTGAACACTCAGCAGTGGCAGAAATCAGTGTTGGTAAGTGGGTGTCCACATTGTTGGGCCCATGCATGGATCTCCATCCTTGCCACCATGACCCCTTCATCCATAAACATGGCTAATGGCAACTTGCCATTTTGTCTGAGAGGTTGTTATATGCCTCTTCCCTGTGAATTCATCTCTGGTGGGCATTAACATGTGAGACAGAGATCCTCACACATGGTGCTTACATATGCCCATCCACATGCTCCTACCCTAGTCTTCCCAGTTTCCAGTCTTCCTATCTTTGTCACTCCAGGTCAGCCAGGATCCCAAGTGTTAATAACCAGGGCCCTTCCCATGATGTCACAAACCTACCTTGGTTGGGTTGTTAACTCAGTAATTAGAGTTCAGCAGCTCTCCCTCAGAGTCCTGGGCTTAGACCTCAGCTTTCCCAGCCCACCTGCTTCAGAATTTTTTTATGCAACTAAAGACGCCCTCTGGCTTTCACACCTGGCTTTCAATTGCCTGTTGCTCTCAGCTGTTTATTTTCGTTCTGCAAAGCGTCAATAACCCTTAGCAATAGCCATCCAATCCTGTTGTCTTTACAGCTAATATTTTCTCCACACCTTTCAAACACCTGATATATTGTTCCCATTAGTGCATTCCCTTCTGCCAGTAAGCTACCAGTGAATGGTAACCATTGGACCCCCACTTTGTGCCCAAGGCTCTCTTTAGCCCACCTGCCTCTGGTGAAGGAGTCCTCTTGCCAGCCAGGAAGTGAGTGAGCCAGCTCCAAATCTCATCACAAACTACATCTTAGTGCCATCCTGGGTTAGTACCATCCTAGGCTGGATTCTCTCAAACAGACTCTGAGATGGAATTTGAGGTACGATATATCTGCCAGTAGTCAACATCTATGAAAATACAGAAAAAACAGGTTGGAAAGAGGGAAGTCCAACTGGGATGCAGACCCCTGATAGCCTCAGCAAACCCGCAGGGTGCTTTGGAGTCACATTTGTTCCTCAGTTTTGTCCTCGACAGGCTGGGATGGCTGGGCCTCTATACCTCCACTGGACTCTGTCACCAGATGTGGGCTGCTCTGGGAATGGCATGACTGTGGTGAGGCAGCAGCCCTTTGCAGGTTAAGACAGAGTCTAAAGGGGCTGAGAGCAAGGCTGACTGCCAGGGGCATGTCCCTGAGCTGGGCTGCATGTTCTAGGGTCTGGGCAGTGCCTTTCCACTTCTCCATGTCCACCACACTCAAGAAGTACCGTATCCCCATTCTGGTCTTAACTTTGACCATTTCAGCGCTAAAACATACCTTCAGTGGTATCTCTGTTCCTCTCTGCCCCTCTCTGTCACTGATAAGAACTTACGAAGAGGGTGACGAGCTAAGGTCTGTCTAGAATCAAGGGCTCTTGATTACTAGTCTCTGATTAGCAGTCCTTGCTTATTCAGGTCTTTATCAAATGTTCTTCTCCCCCTCAGGGCATGTATTTGTTGTATATGATGTCTATATACTTTATGAATATTTCACTTTGTAGAGAGCCTCCCCCCAGGCTGCAAGCAAAATGCCATGTGCCCTGCAGGTCTTCATTTAGATAATAATTAACTAAAAGGGAGAGAATGAGAACCTGCTGTGTACCCCAGAATTGCTCATGTTCTCTCTGTGTCTGTCTGTCTCTCTCTTGCACACACACACACACACATACACGTGCAAACACCACCTGGCATGTGATCAGCATCACCACACTATAGTGCAAATGCTAGTGCTTTCTCTTGGTTCACTAAGTACTCACAGACCTGCCGTTAGGTGCATGCTCGGCACTGGGTATCCCCATGAGGTTGAATGGGTCAGTCCTTGGCCTCATGGAGCTTGCAGTCTTGAAGGAAAGACAAAGAGAGGCAGCTGCAACAATCTGTGATCAGGGCTCTGATGGAAATGTGCCCGGAACTGTGGTAACACCTGTACCTGGGACCAGGCAGGGCTTAAACAGAAGGATGAAGAAAATGGGGTGAAGGAGCAGAAATGTCTCTGTGGGACAGGAGGACAAGACAGCATGGCCTGATGGAGCTGCAGCCACTGGGGGAGGTTGGAGCATTCAGTGTGGGAGAAGGCCCAAGAGAAGAGGTTCCCGAGGGGGTAGGGCAGAGTGAACCCCAGGAAAGGGCTGATAAGACCGGCTTGCAGTTTGTGGGGGCTTTTGAGGGACCTGACCACATGGTACATTAAGAAGACCAGCCAGCCTAGTTGCAGTTTGGATGGGATGGACGGGGAATCTTAGGACTGGACTGGAGGCTCCATCACGGTGCCCTGGGCAAAAACAGCAGCAGGGGGAGCAGAGAAGGCAGGATAGCTAGAAAGACATGAGGAAGTAAAATTAATCAGAAAAGTGGGGAGTGAGGGAGAGTGAGGCCAAGACGTGGTATAAAGGAAGAACAGGCTTGGCCCAAGCTTCGGGATCCGGTTTTGCCCACATCGAGTTAGAACTGGCTGTTCATGATTAGAGGGAGAAGCCCAGTAAACAGCTGCATATATGAGTGTGAAGCTTGGGTGTAGTCACTATGCTAGAAATACAAATTTGGGGGTCGGTATGTATGTGAACATGATATTCGATTAACTTCCAGATAGCACAGCCACACCTGTCCTTATCCCTACTCTTGTTGGGCAGAGGAGTGGCAAGGAGCAGGTGGGCACACTGGGAATTAGGTACAAGAAGCTGCCTAGACTTTGAAACTGGAAGAAGAAGTCCAGATATTGCAGAAGAAAGTAAAACCTACCATTCAGAACGGTTTGCAAATCAAATCCCTCCCTTGGCCCTTCAATAGAGAGGAAATAGAGAACAAAGAATGACAAACAGAGGGTTTTAAATAAATCATAATTAGTAACACACACATGGGCTCAGTGTAGGCGAGCAATTAGACAGCTAATTATATTGAAACTGCGTGTTCATGAAGCCAGAGAGCCTCACCCCAAAATGGGGAGCTTCCAGCTATTGTAGGGAAGCCTGGAGGGATGGAGGCTACCAGTGGGACTGGTCCAGGCCTCCAATAAATAGTTGGTGAAGGTAATGCACATGTGAAGGTAATGCACAAGTATTTAAGGATACTATGTGTGAATCCACATACTGAGAATTTTTGAGCACCTGCAATAGCAGCTGGGCTTCTGGCCTAACTGGAAGAGAAATGGATTCTCTTAACCAAGTACCACTCAAAAAATGCTGCCCTCCAGCTAAAGGCTTCACTCGTTTACCCCAGGGCCCTTGGGGCTGGGTTTGTGCATAGCAATGGCTCCATCTAGTGGCCAATTTTGGAATCACGTGCAGTATCTACTGCCCTGTGGCTCTTGAGGGTTCTATTGCAGTAGTGCACACGGGAGCCTTCCAGGGTGGTGAGGTCTGCATGTAGGTGCCTGACTGGTCAACCTGGTTAAGTATGTCCTGAGCTATTGTTAGAAAAAAAAACTTTCATTAACAGTACAATCGTAGAAATAGACCAGGCATAGAGAAAAATTGTGGATTTTTCTCCTTATTTCACTTTTTCAATTTGTTTTGCACAATTCTTTTTGCCTTCAAAAGCCTCAGGGTCTGTGTGGGTTTGCCATTTAGCTATGTTCTTCTCTCCTTTTTTATTCCCTTTCTCTTACAATCAGGAGGAACAAAGGCTTCATCAGAAACAAAAGACTCTGCTAGTATCAACCTGAAAAAAAAAATCAGTGATCAGGAAACCCTTGAAGGAGTGAGAGGTGGGAAGTGAGGCAGGGTTCTTTCAAGAAGCCTCCCCTGCCTCAGCCTCTCACTACACCTCACCTTGGTTTTCTGCCCCTGCAACCCGTGCATCCACAAACAGGCTGCTCCTGGCGAAGGATGCCTGTGAAGGAAGAGACAGAGGCCAGGGAAAGGATGATGTGGTCAGTGCTGGGGAGAGGGGAGAAAACTGGGGGGCAAACGTTTTTGCTGTCTGTGGAGAAAGGAAATTGGGCTCCCGTGCTGAGGAGAGAGGACCACCTTCCAAAGAAATCGAGGGCAGAGTGTGCTTCTGAATAGAGAAACCAGCAAATAGGAATGCTTTGGGGTCTTGAGATGGGGATTGTGGGCAGGTCTGGGGGCCAGCAGCCACTCAGCAAAGCTGCGAGGTTTGAAGAGATCTCACCTTGGGAGAACTGATAGCAATTTCCAGCACATTCTGTCTATAACACGCTAATATGCAGAGCAAGTAGGTTGTCAGCTTTGCTGAAGGTGATTCAAGGATAAAGAAGTGGAAAAGAATTAGACCCTCCACTGTTCCAGCCACCATGAAATCAGAGGTAAAAACGCAAAAAGGAGAGGAAGAACTAAGATGAATCCCTTTCCCTGGCATGCACGTTGGCTCCCTGTCATGTCTGCCCCTGACACAGACCACATCCCTCAAGAATAGAGCTACACTCAGAATTCAAATGCGCTATCTATTCTGCACGTATATGCAGAAACAAGGTTGTTGCCAACACTTCTAATGGAAAAATGGTAGTCTGAATACAAAGGGAAAGCAGACTGTTTCACTCTATGAAATCGTCAATATGAAATCAGAAATAAAACTGCAAGAGAAGCAAGAAAAGCTTGAGCAGAAACTCTTCTCTGGGAATAAAAATGAGTTGAACTGAGCAAAATCATAAATGCAAACCATCCACATCACCTTTGCCACAGGGGACGATGCCCCAGAATAGAATTTAATGCCAAATTAAATGTTCCATCCACTCTTTCCTGCAACAGAGCTATAAAAGGGGAAAACAAATCAAGGTTGCCGCTGCTATTGCTGAAGGATATTGGCTGATGGCACATAAATAAGTGTACAGGAATCAGTTAATCCGAGTGTGGGATGCTTTGGGCCCAGAAGGGTCAGA
Source organism: Potos flavus (assembly GCA_028534135.1). Taxonomy (NCBI): domain Eukaryota; kingdom Metazoa; phylum Chordata; class Mammalia; order Carnivora; family Procyonidae; genus Potos; species Potos flavus. The sequence goes on along the minus strand of CM052884.1, from coordinate 22,389,145 downwards.
GAATGAGGGGCAATCATCACAAGGGGCATACCTTGGAGGTCAGGGCATCAGTCACATTGATTTTCCCCTGGGACCTCAAATGGCATTTTCCTTTTCTTTGCAGAGGTTTTGGAACTTCCCAGACTTTACCGGATGTACTGGGAGACTATTGATTATGATTGGACCACCTGGACAGGAGGAAATGGGGGAGGGGGCTTTCCATAGCAGAGATTGGGTATCAGGTAAACAATGATGCCTCCTACTTGCTTTGGCAATAATGTCACCACAACAGTAAGGAAAAATGTGAATCGCAAAAAACACTCTGGGCTCTGGGTTCGAATTCAAAAGGTCTGGATTCTAGTGTGGCACTGACCTTTACCAGTTCTGCAACCCAGGGCAAATCATTTCAGTGAGCACTCTGGATCTCAGTGTTTTTTGTTTGTGCAGGATTGGACTTGAACAAAGTGTTCTTAAAAATTCCTTTCTGGAGCATAATTTGATGTGGGAACCCTTGCAGAGGTGTAGAGGAAGGAATAAGTCTGAATGGGATGCCAGTGAAGACCAACACTACTCAGGTCTACAGAGACATCAGTAATCACTTTCATTTCCATGGAGCTTATTTCTAGTTCCACTGTTGGGAAATGTCCTCTTTTTCTTTAGAAAACAAACGAACAAGCAAACATTTTACCTCTAGTCAAAAGTGCATACAGTCGCCTCATTTTGTAACTGCATTCCTGGAAATCTCATACAAAAGTGAATTGTTACCAACCAAATACCATTTTCCCTGTAGGAAGATTGCTGTAATTGGGAATTGTGTTCCACATTAAGAATTTGGCATCAAATAAATCAGAGACATCGCTAACAATATGATGTAGGGGGAGAAATATAACAATAAACTTCTATAATCATTTAAAATAGTAAAATTGTGCTCCAACTCACATAAAATGGGCATAAGTGTATTGTACATGTTGATTATACAAGAGACCCCAATGTGCTATAAAGTGTACATAGAACACATAAAACTCTAACATTAGCATATCATAAATTCAACCTAAAACCAGCATACCAACTATAATAAATTTAATTAAACATTAAGTGAACAGTAATTTGGTTTTCCTTCTTAGAATTTAGAAGGGCTTGTTGATGCTGATTTGGTTAACTTGTCTCTCTTAAAAACAATAACAACAAAAGTAGCTTAACTTGATCTGTTCTTTTTCTTTTGATGTGTGTGTGTGTGTGTGTGTGTGTGTGTGTGTGTGTGTGTGTGTGTGTGTTAAAAAGGAGACAGCCCTGGACACCTGGGTGGCTCAGTTGGTTAAGTGTCTGCCTTCAGCTCAGGTCATGATCCCAGGGTCCTGGGATCGAGTCCCACAGCCTACTTCTCCCTCTGCCTGCTGCTCCCCCTGCTTGTGCTCTATCTGTTCCTTTCATTCTGACAAATAAATAAGTAAATTATTTTTTTAAGAAAAGGAGACAGCCCAAAACAGAGTCACTTATCCTAAACCCCACCAAGACCTAACACCTGACCTCAGAGCAGGTTCAGCATCTCCCAGAAATGTGATCAATGACCAGCCAACCTGGAATTTCCTGGTCAGCACTAGGAGGTAGTCTGCTGATAGACCACATCCATTCCCCATAGGAGGGCAACCTTGCCTGAAACAGTATGTCCTCTGCTAATAATTCCCTTTCCCCCCTCCCCCTCTGCCTTGAAACCCTTTCCTTTTCTGCAGCTCCATTGAGCTCCTTCCTATTTACTAGATGGGATGCTGCCCAATTCATGAATCATTGAATAAAGCTGATTTGATCTTTAAATTTACTCAGTTAAATTTTTGTTATTGAACACTTGTAACAAACAGGGGAATTTGGACAGTTTCATTAACTGTGGAGCCATCTCAAAGACAGTAGATGCCAATACACGTTTGTTTTTTTGAAGAAAATGACGATGGCATTTCCTCCCAAATAAACATCAGTTAAGTAAAAGCTTATCCAACATTGCTCCCCTTCACCCCTTCTTGTCTCATCCCTTGTTCAGAAGCTGTACCCTATATTGGACCAAATAAAGGCCAGCCAATATGAGAAGAGTAAGTGCTACTTAAATCACTCCGCATGACATTTTGTTGACAGCTATTAGAGACCTTCACACCTTATCAAAAAAAAAAAAAGAAAAGAAAAAAGGAGTACAATTACAAGTCATTTCAATGGCCTTCAAAAAGAATGTTAAATCATTTCTCTTGGACATAAGATAGTTATAGCAACTGTCCACAGTTTTTTGTGGACAACAAAATATTCTCTTACATTTTCATATATTTCACAGTTTAAAACTATTATGTAATTTGATGATCATAGCTATCCAATTAGGAAAATATGTTGGGCAAAATGATTTCCTACTTTATGATTGAAGAAATAAAAGTTTAGATAGCTTAAGGGACTGATTTGCAGTTACAAAGCCAGAGAAAGGTATTAAGAGCTGAGGCATTATTATAAAATTATGGAGAAGCATGTCCACAAGTATTTCATAAATATGAGTATATGAATCCTAAAATAATAATAATGATAATAATAATAATGGAAAATGACTTAGGGGTACCACTCCATACAGGAGTCCCCTTCATAATATTCAGCTCATTTAAAATCACCCCATGGGCTATAGCAGTCCACTTTCTACAGGGATACTCAACCAGGGTTAATTATCCCACAAAGCATAACACTCCATTTTTTGGCAAACTGTTTTAATTATTAGAAAAGTCCTCCTTCATTTATCTTAATTCTACTTTCTAGAATCTCAAAGAATATGTCTAATCATTCTTCCACACAATATTTCAAATATTTGAAGATAGTTGTCATGTTTCCCACTCATAAGGCACATTTTCTAGACTCTCTGTCCTCCTGGTGGCCATTCTTTGATTTATCTATGCCACTCTTAAAACCAGGTTCCCAGAAGCGACCATAAAACTCCAAGACTACTCTGATCAGCGTATAGTGGCCTGAAATTTCTATCAATATAGCTCTCTATGTTCTGAACTGAAATCTCCATTAAATATAGCTTAAGATAACAGAAATTTTTGGCAGAACATCATGGTGTTGGTTCTTATTAAGCTTACATCCAACTAAAATCTCTCTGTTTTCTTTTCCCATATAATCTGCTATTGAGCCAATACTCTCCTATCATAATCACATTAGGTCATGACATTAGCAAATATGGGAGGCTTATCTTTATGTATTCAGTGTTTCTCAACAGGAGTTCCAATGAAATTTTGGACAGGATAATTCTTTGCTGTATGGGATCGTTCCGTATATCACAGGATGCAATTAAGTATTAGTGACAACACTTGATTGTCCTTGTGACAATTAAAAATAACCCTATACACCTCCAAAACACCCCTAGGGAAGAAATATCCCTGCAGTTGAGAATCCTTATCAAATTATCAATTGAAATGTTGCTGTATGGAGAACAGAACCCTCTGTCTTATCAGTATAGACTTTCTTCAAGGTTGACATGTATTTTATGGTGAACATTGTATAGATACAATTTTTATCCAGCTACACATTGACCTAAATGTATAATAGTAAACCCTCATTTCTCCTTCTTATTAATAAAAACCAGGTGAAAACATTTGAAAATTATACTTTCAGAATAACAGCAGAGAAACTTAGCATAGGTAAAATAGGACAAGAGTTAATTATAGTTTGGGGAGCTAATTTCCAAAGTTGGCCCCCAACGAGCCATGCCACCTGCTGCTCGTGACCTTCTAGTCTTCTCTCCTTGGAGATGGGCTGGCTCTGTAACTTCCTTGAACTGATAAAATGCAATGTAAGTAAGGCTAGGTCAGAAGAAGTCTTGCAGCTTCTGCCTTGCTTTCTCAGAACTTTCTCAAAGACCGCTTAGCTGCCCTACAAGAATTCTGACTACTCCAAGCTGCTAGTGAGCCCAAACTTCCAGCTGAGCCCAATCTTTTAGCCATGGCTAATAAAGTACTAGTCATGGGAGAGAATCTATCTCTAACTTTCCAGACAATTTCATACTCTAGCTGAGTACCACTGAGTGACTTCATTCAATGCCACATGGAACAGAATTGCCAAGAAGATTATTCCCATATTCCTGACCCATAAAATTGTGATATATAATAAAATTTGACAAAAAATCTTATATTCCTTCCTTCCTAAAATTCATATTCTGCAGCAAAGTATGCATTCATTTCTTCACTTATCCACCACACATTTGCTGAACTCATTATATTTCAGCATTTTGAGAGACATTGGGAATAAAATGGGTGATAAAAAATCCACCATCTCTGAACTCAGGAACATCACAAGTGAATGTAGGAGATTCATAAACCAATAATTATGATAGATTTTAAAGTAGTATGATAGGGGTAGATGTGCGGTACTGTGAAACCAAAGAGAAAGACATACAGTGGGGTAAAGGTATGTCACTAGAGGTCCTTTGGCAGTAGGGAGTCATAAAAGGCAAAACAGTCATCCAGGCAAAATAAAGAGAGTCCGGATGATTTTTTAGGCAGAGTGGATTGCATGTAATGGCAAAGAGTTTTGAAAGACAAAACATACTGGCAATTTAGTGTGACTAAAGACCACAGTGTGAGGAAGTAGTTAATAGGGATGATGGAGACTGACACAGTCCAATAAGAAAAGAAGTGGAAGAAAAAAGCAAAAGCAAGATCTTTGAAAGTTGCCAAATGCCATATACAGTAGTCAGCCTCCAAGATGGCCCCACAATGAACCTACGTTCTGGTATCTGGACGTTTGTGTAGTCTCTTCCTGCATTCTACCAAGGTTGGTGTGTCTGATAGCATCCACTGAAAGGGAGTATTTCACACCTGAAAATAGGGTACAAAAGACTGAGGCTTCCATCTTGAGCTCCTCCTGCCCCCACATGCCCTATTCCCCCTTCACCTCTCTCTCTTTCTCAGATATTCACTTTGGGAAAAGCATCTCTTCCAATGGAGACTCATGTGGTAAGAAACTGAAGGCTCCTGTCAATAGTCATGTGAGTAAGCTTGGACATAGATCCTCCAGCCCCAGTCAAGTCTGCAGAGACTGAACCCCAAGCTAGCAGCTTAACTGCAACCTTATGAGAGACATTGAGCTAGAACCACCCAGTTAAGCTAGTCCAAGCTTTCTGATACTCAGAAACCATATGACATACTAAAGTTTTGTTGCTTTAAACTACTAAGTCTTGTCATTATTTGTTATGCAGCAATAGGTAACTAATACACCAGGCTGAGAGGTCTGAACTTTACCCTTAAATTGATAGAAAGTCTTTATAGGACTTGAAAAACATAGACAACTATTTAGAAAGGTCATTGGGTTAGCAGTGTGGAGGGTAAAATTAAAAAGAAAAGGGGCTACCTAGGAAGAGAAAGCCATAATAATCCAGTCCTGAGCAGATTAAGAACTGTACTAAAAATCTGAAAAGGAAGGAAGAAAAATATGTGGATTTAAGCTATATGAATGAGCCCAGATTTTTGGTTTAGACAATTGGGCAAGCAGAAACAGAATTACTAAGTCAGAGAATACAGCAAGGGGATAGGATTTGGAATTTGCAGCAAAGATAATGCACTTAGATTGGAACATGTTAACACTAAGAGGGCCATGAGACATCTAAATGAAGAAAAGCTACATTGGATATATGGATCTGGGACTCAGAGCTAGTCTGGGCCCTAACAGTCATCAGCATTGACATTGGTAACTGAAGTCATGGATTAGGATAAGCACAGCTGAGGATAGTGTGTGGAGTAGGAAGAGCAGGAAGTCAGCAGAACCAAAGCCTGTTTACCAGTTAGACACTATTCCTTCTCCTCCTCCTCCTCCTCCTCCTCCTCCTCCTCCTCCTTCTTCATCTTCGTCTTTGTCTTCGTCTTCTTCTTCTTCCTTTAATCAAAGATCAGGGAGAAGGGCAAAGGGAGAGAGAGAATCTTCAGCAGGCTCCACCCTGAAGCCAGAACCTGACGCAGGCCTTGATCTCACAATCCTGAGATCATGACCTGAGCCAAAATCAGGAGTTAGACACTTAACCAACTGAGTCACCCAGGCACCCCAAGACCCTACTCCTTCTAAACCCGAACAGACATATGGGGGATTTAGGCCCTTCTCTGTGGCCAGGGATTATAGCAATCATACCGTAAGATAAAATTTTTTAAAAAGTCACCCTTTACCCCAAATATGCTGGAAGAAAGAAAAACATTAAGTATTCTACAATCATTTCCATTTGCTTATTACTTTGTTTAAATCAAAGATGATTTCTATAAGTTTAGATGCGCCTGCAGAAATTCAAGCCTGCTATTAAAGATATAGATTAATTTCTCTATCAAGTCTCTAAGGAGATAGAGAGAAATGCTATCATAGGAGAACCTCATCATAGGCAACTTCCCCTAGAGAGGGGACGTGCCCTAAAAGTAACAAATCAGATGGAAGAGAAAGATGTAAAATATCTCTATTAGTCAGGGTTCTTCAGAAAAATAGAATCAGTAGTGTGTGTGTGAAATCATATGGTATTTGTCTTTCTCTGTTTGGCTTATTTCATTTAGCATGGAGTTTGCTAAAGGGGAGGGATATGAGGGGATTGGTTGAAATGGGTGAAGGGGATTGAGAGGTACAAACCCCCAGGACAAATTAATTAAGTCATACTGATAAAAAGTACAACATAGGGAATAGTCAATAATATTGCAATACACTTATCACAGTGTGCATTTCAAAATGTGTATAATTGTTCCACTACGTTGTACACCTGAAACTAACTTAATATTTTATGTCAACTACACTTTAATTAAAAATTTAAAAATAGTGTGCACGTGTGTGTGTGTGTGTATGTGTGAAAATATTTATTTTGAGGAATTTTCTCACAAGATTTTGGAGGCTGGCAAGTTCAAAATCTACAGGGAAAATGAGCATGCTGGAGACCCAGGAGAGATTCAGTGTTGAAGTTCCAGCCAGAAAGTCATCTGCTGGCAGAAGTCCTCCTTGCTGTGGGAGGTCAGGATTTGCTCTGTCCAGTTGGAGAACTGATTGGATAAGCCTCACCCACATTATGGAAGGCAATCTACTTTACTCAAAGTCTACCAATTTAAGCATTAATCTCGTTTAAAAAAAAAAACTCACAGAAACATCCAGAATGTTTGACCATACACCTGGGCACCATGGCGTAGCTGCCCCGACATGTAAAATTAACCATGACAATATCTGTGGTGGGGGAAGGTGGGGGACAAGCTGATGTTGACTGTTATCATTGGATTCTGCTTTGCAGCCAATACAGAACTGTGTACAGTGCCTTGCATATAGTAGGCACTCAGCTAATGGTTCATGCTGACATTCATAGTCCCTGACATATCCATTCATAGTTCCCGACATATGTAAATACAGCTAATTTGATAAAGATGACAACAATGTCACAGAGAGGGCTTTTTCTCCAATGTGTTAGCCAAGAAGGTAAATAAAAGGCCCACCCTAAGAACCTTGCGCTTTTTTGACTGTATTCCATTTCTGGGTGGTCCTCACAGCAGCAGGTGATCCGTTGAGACAGAGACCATCTTAGGTATTCCTTCTCCCATCCTTTGGGGGGACCCATCCTTGGAGGTTGCTGACCAAGTGTACCACTGCTCCCAAAAGTGAAAATAAAATGTCTCAGAAAGAGATGAATTTATTTGTCTGCATCTGGAAAGATACTCATCATTTTTTGTGTGTTTGTGTTGCTTTCCCTTCAGGAGAGAGTGAGGGGAAACTAAATGAGCTTTTCTCAGGAACAACGTGAAATTCAGAATGAGGCAGGCTGTGGGAGGCTGCTTAGAGCATGGTGAGCTAGTGAAGAAAACAAAACAAAACAAAACAAAAAGCCCAAGTCAGGGCAGATCTGGGGCAGGGCAAGGGGTAGGGCAGGGCCTGGGACCTGAAAGATACCTTCCTCCACCTTCATTGACTTTTGTCCCTCTGGAGGGGTAGTTAAGGTATCTAGGTCTTTGTAGCCTATTTAATCTCTAAAAATGTTTGTTGATGTATTTCTTGCTTATTAAATTTCTTCCCAAGAAAGGACTACTTAATCTGAGGTCCACAGACCCCTCAGGAATACCAGGATAGAATTAGGGGGGCCCATGAACTTGGATAGCAAATATATATACACCACAACTCTCTAGCTGAATTGAACATTTCCCAATAATCTGAATGTATGCAACAAAGCCCTAAAATATTGTTGCAGATATCTAAAAATATCTTTCATGTTTATGCCTACTTCATCCTACTGCAACTTAATGGTCCAAACCCACACCAGGATTCTGTAGGTCCCAAAGTTTAAGGTAACTGTATTTTCCTGTATTCTCCAAACTAGATGTGCCAATAATGAAGCAAACACTGTATTTTGATCTCTATGTGGGCCCTTGGATCCATCTTCAACTGGTGGAAGCCAGAGAACAGAGGAATAAGTAAATTCACCCCCCCCCAAAAAAAACCTCTCCTAGGGCAGGTGGGGCTTCTCATTCATTTGGATGCTAAATTACAGAACCCCATTATTATAGTGAGCCCCCGTTTGCATAACTGCAAGAAATCCAGCCCCTTCCCCAAGTGGGAGTACTTAAACCTGGTGCAAATCTGTCTCCATAGATCATCAGCTTTCTCTTCAATTCATTGCTCCAGGTTTTTCTGCCCATTCCCTCACATTTCTTAGAGCTGCTTCCCAACACTGCCGCCCACAACCCTCCTTCACGTCTTTTTTCCAAAGTGAAGATGTGAATACTTCCATTGTGGCTTTAAGCACAGCTCACCCAGAATGGTGACGGTTTAGAAACGTGACTGAAGTTCAGGGAAGAAATAAACTACAAAAATTATAAAGGAACATTAAAATGAAATTAATTATGATATCTACCTCTCCCAGAATCCACCGACTAGTCTCTCCGTAGGGGTTATGAACGGTCACGTCTTTTCTCAACCTTTTGCCACGTGACTGGGGTCACTGACCTTCCAGGTCGGGAGCCCCTTCAATGTGTCCATCCGCCTTCCTTCCTCCAAGTTTTCGTCTCCCTGCTCAACTTCCTGGCTCCAACTAGAGGAATCTAAAACTAATTAACTTCATGGTATTCTCTCCAAATTCACAGGTGAAGATAGCCTTATTTAATTATTAAACAGAATATCTAAATCTAAAGTATCTGAAATTAGATGATTTGCCCCAGTGCAAGGTTTCCTAAGAACTGCAGGTGACATCTGCCTCAAAGCTGTGTGAATACAATGCTGGAAAAGGTGACCCCTGCCATACAAAGGAAGCTTGGCAGGACACACCAAGGTCCCACCTGGAATTAGAAGTTGCGTATGATTACCAAATAGAAAGTTTCAACAACTTTAAGATCCATTTCCTACTTCAAGAAATATCGAGGACCCGCAACGGGATCCCTGCTCAGCAGGGAGTCTGCTTCTCCCTCTGACCCTCTCCCCCCCATGCTCTCTTTCTCTCAAATAAATAAATAAAATCTTTAAACAAGAAAGAAAGAAAGAAAGAGAGAGAGAGAGAGAGAGAGAGAGAGAGAGAGAGAAAGAAAGAAAGAAAGAAAGAAAGAAAGAAAGAAAGAAAGAAAGAAAGAAAGAAAGAAAGAAAGAAAGAAAGAAAGAAAGAAAGAAAGAAATATGGCGGAACTATTGGTAGCACTCAAGTAGCATTTTTTGGCAAAGAGGAGGAGGTGTCTCTCTCACAGAACATAGAAGAAGGAATACCTAATTAATTCTAGCATTCTTAGGAGAGATTAGAGAAGGCTTCATGGAGGAGGTGTCATTTGTGTTAAGATGACGGAAGAGTGTATGTCATCTGTGGCTACCGCAGAACTGCTTAGCAAGCTCATCATGTGGGTGATAAAGAATAGTGAGAACAGGGATCTGAGAATACTCCACGAGGCCCATCTCACCTCCATTAGTTTTATTGAACCTTGAAATGGCTTTTAAAGTTAACAATCACCCCAGAGGATACAAAGTTAGACGCTTTAAAAAAAAGACATTAAAGTTTTGTAAGTTTCCCAGTTAATCCATTAAACACAGTTCAGTCTTAGGTAGCTGTGTGTAAACTCTATCAAGGGCATCTGAGGTTCCCTAGGAAACATCTATAGCCAGACAAACAGATAACTTTCAGTAGAGATAAAGAGAGCCTAAGGAAAACTATGGGATCACCTTTCAGGTGAAGGTGTGTTCATTGAAAGCATGTAATTTTTTATAAAATCCTCTTGGTGTCGAGCAGGAAAGTGGCAGAGGACAGGTGACAATAGGAGGTGAGAAACGTGTGCAAGCAGAGTCAGACTTGTTAGCTTTGCCATCTGAATTTGGCTTTCCTCCTGTTGCTCAGCTTATTGTCCCAAGCTTCTCCAATTCAGCGCATGAGTCTAGGAAATTACTGTATCCTTTCAAAGCACAATTAAAAAAAAAAAAAAAAAAAGCTAAGGTATCACCTATCTAACTACTTCCTGAAGAATATAGCATAGCATTTAGACTGCTTAACAAACCTCTGGAAAAGAACATCTTAGAAAGTTCTTGGTTGAGTTCTGTATAATTTAGGGGGAAAAGTTTTCTTTAATTAGGCGATGGCTAATGAACTATTAAAGCAACCCCCTTGCTAATTAAAAGAATAAATTGAACTTGCTGGACCTTTCAGCTGCTCTCAAACGCCCTGCTTCTGAGGTTTTTCAGCAGAAAAGGTTTCCATCCCAACATAAGTCAATGAGTTAAGGAAAATTGGCAGCAAGAACTGGTTTGGGTGATTGGATCACACCTTCCAGAGATAGTAGCCAGTTGTGCCTGTGGAAGTGACCCACAGTATGCTTTGGATGGTTTATTTCAGATTGATGCTTGTTTGTTCCCTGCTATATTTCTCAAGCATCTAGAATAGTTCTGACACTAGTAGATGGATGGAACGGAGGAAGGAAGGAAGGAGGGAAGGAAGGAAGGAAGAAAGGAAGGAAGGAAGGAAGGAAGGAAGGAAGGAAGGAAGGAAGGAAGGAAGGAAGGGAAAAAAGGAGAAAAGAAAAGAGAGGAGAAAAGAGAAAAGGAAAAAGGAAAGGAAAAAGGGAAGGGAAGGGAAGGATGTTCAGGGAGGGGGTATATTTGTTGAAGAAATGAATGAATCACTGCTTACCCAGCAGCAAGTACCCCATTTATTTGGGATCTCACTTTTCCTAATCCAGGGTGGAAGTCCATCAGAGTCAATAGCAGGGGATAAGTGAAGTGATCAATATTAACTTGGCAAAAGAGGTGAAGAGACTTGTCCTGTGGCACAGACTAATACACAGACCATGGCCAGATCATCATTTTCCCCCTCTGAAGATCCTATTGAGAAAACAGCTAAAAATTCTGTCCTTCATTCTTCCCATTTCCAACGAAGAGAACACTCTTGGCGCAATTGCTGCTGCTTTGCAAGGGCTCAGCAGCTCTGCTAGAAGTCATCAAGAAAGCTGTTTGTTTCCTTCTGTAATTCTGGACTCAGTGCATTTGTCTCAGGCTCTTGGTGATCTGGGACAGCACATTATGTGATGTCGTCCAGGGCCATGCCACGTAGGAAGTTTTGCTTATGTCAACATTATGCACTGTACACATTTTTTTCCCTTTCGCTGGGGGCAGCTGAAAGTAAGTGACACTAATTTCTATTCTGCAGTTATCCAAATATTGCACTCACAACACAATCCATAAACATAATGACTACTCATCAATAAAGCAGGGGAATGTCTGAGAAACCATAATTGTCACCCCCCCCAAAATTTAAAAAATAAAAAGAAACAACAAAAACGCTGGCAAATGGTAGGTCCCTTATCTTAATTACAGGCTTATTTGCATTTAAATGAAGGTTATTCTATAATTACTACTGAATGTTTTGTGTTGGAGTTGAAATACCACTCTGCAGGCTGTCAGCCCATTTCCTTTTCATTTTCCCTTGTCATTCTTCTTCTCTATAATTGTCTGACACAGGCAGGCAGAGAGGTGCTGGCTCTTAATTCCCTTTCCAAAAACATCACCACCTCAGGGCACCTTGTGAATTCCGGGGCATCTTGCTACAGTCCTTTCACAGGATGGTGCCAAGAGAATTAAAGAAACCTCCTTCTTCCTACAAAAATCATCTCCGGATCTGCCAGTTTGAGAGCAGAATTAACTTGGCCTGACTAGGCATTGACTGCGATGCTGAGAATCCCCACTCCCTCCCCTGTGCACATACCACACCCTGCACAAACATTACTATTCATCAAAAAATACAGTCGATTCTTGTTACTTCCGGTGGTACCATTCTATAAAGTCACTGTGAACACTGAATTAGAGAACTCTGAACCATAGCTCCTACGGGCGATGTACAGGGCTAGGTTCCTGCAAGCCTTTGCTCACAAGATTTTTGTTAAGCCATCATTACAAAACCTCATTTTGTGCTTAGAGACATCTTGTTTAATATATATTGCTGGTTCGTTAATATTGAACTCACAGCCAGTAACGTAACTCATAACTGAACAAAGTTCGTCTGACGCATATATTTATGTCAATAAGCACATCACAGCCTTCTTATACATGGAATCACTGGACAACCCTCCATCACTATGCTTGAGGGCCATTTTACACAGCAAAACACCAATAAAAAGCACAGAAATGTTAGAAAACAAAAAACAAAAACACTAAACAGACCACAAAAAGACACCTGTTTGAGAGCTGAAACAAGAAGGTGGAGCATCACCTTGTCTGACTTCAACTAGGAATATGCATATGACAGGACCCACATTTTTCACTTTTGCCCATGTCTATGAATAACTGTAAAAGCATCGTGGCTATTAATTTAGGTGATTACAAATAAGTTGTAGCAAGCATGTGATTTTACAAATATGGGACCAATGCATAATGAGAATAGGTTGTATTTATTGCACATCTCCTTTATGTTGATCCCATGTGAGATGCTCTCCAAGTACTAAGAGGGCTTGTAGTCCTCAGATAGGAGCGGAGTGGGAGGATGCACAGAGAGAAACTGATCAAATAAATAATTAAATAAATATACCAAGGGGCCTGGGTGGCTCAGTCGGTGAAGCATCTGCTTTCAGCTCAGGTCATAATCCCAGGGTCCTGGGATTAAGCCTGCTTCTCCCTCTCCCTTTGCATGCCATTTCCCCTGCTTGTGCTCTCTCTCTCTCTCTCTCCTCTCTCTCTCTCTCTGTCAAATGAATAAATAAAATATTTAAAAAAATAAAAATAAACCAAAAAACCAATAAAAGTTTCAAATCATGACAGTGCTGTGAATAAAACATGGCGAAAAGTCTTCAGATGGAAATAATGAGGGCAACAGAAAAAAGTTTATTTTTTTTTTTTAAGATTTTATTTATTTATTTGAGAGAGAGGGTGTGTGCGCACATAAGCATGGGGAGGGGTAGAGGGAGAGGGTGAAAGAAAATCCCAAGCAGACTCCTTGCTAAGCTCGGGGAGTCTAACTGGGGCTTGCTCCCATAACCCTGAGATCATGATCTGAGCCAAAATCAAGAGTCGGATGCTCAACCAACTGAGCCACCCACATGCCCCATGAAAGGGCTTATTTTAGATATCAGACAGCATTCATGGTAAGACTTGAGAGGCCCTGAAGAGTTGGGGTAGAGAAGAAGATGGAGGGAGGAACACACCAGGCAGGAAGAATAAAGAGCACAAAGACCCTGACCTGGGGAAATGTGTGTTCCCCAAATTTGACTAATGTGACTGGAGACCATTGCAGATGAAGAGGAAGAGACCCTATGAAATGGGGTTAGAGGAAGGGTAGGAGCTTGGTCCGGCAATACCTACTGGACCCAATGGCACAAGTGCACTTACTTATTGGTGCTCATCTCAGTGGAGGGAAGAAGTCTCCTAGTGTCTAATAATAAGGCACTCATAAGCATTGGCTGACTCACTCACCAGGGCCTCGAAACATGATAGGTATGTCAGTTCAGGACTGAGTTTTACTACACACAATAGAAAAACCCCAAAATATAATGGCTTAAACAAGATCAGAGTTTATTTCTCTTACTTAGTGAGAAAACCAGATGTAGTCAGTTGCTGACATTGGTTTAGTGGCTCAGGGATGTTCAAGCCGAGCTCTGTGGAATTTGCTTGCTCTTTGCCTCATGGTTGCAAGATTGCTGTTCCAGCTCCAGCCATCACATTCTAGCTCCAGGATAAGGGAAGTGCAAAAAGTGTCTGTGTCAGAAGAGTCTAGTGTCCCTGATACAGCTTTCCTGGAAGCCCACCTGATGACTTTCCACTGATATCTTATTGGCCATATTGTGCCATGTGTCCACCTCCTGGTGCAAAGGAGGCTAGGAAATGTATTCTTTATAGCTGAATACATTGCTTCCCGTAACACAATTGTGTGTAAAGAACAGGAGATAATATTTTCCAGTAACTAGTAGTCTCCATTCATTGAAGACTAGGAGTACATGTTCCAGCCCATGCCTTGGAAGTGGGAGAGCTCTCAGAGGTAAGAGGGTCTCTCGGGCCATATAATAGATTTGCATAGTGGACATGTGACTTGAAAGTTGATGAGAAAGATTCACCAAGTTAAAATCTCTCTATTCTTTCCCCTTAGACTGGGTAGCCCTTTCTACTGGGGATGAGGGCCTCTCATAAACCAGTAACAAATATAAGAAATTCACAAACTTAGCCATGTTCAGTCCTAACATTATATTTTGAATTTGTTTACTTATGACTTTCAGCAGTCAGTTCACAAGTTCTTTGACCTTGGGAGAATGTATCATGGGGCACATATGTTTTGAAGTAGAAAGAAGAGGCGGCAGGGAGGGAGGGAAGATGATTAAAAACAAGGGCCACTGCTAGAGAGACAGGTCCTGGACAGACAAAAAATAAGAGGGTCAAGCCAGTCTGAGTTGGGAAAGGTTCTTCTGAAGAAGTGACGCTCAAGCTGTGACCTAAGGATCAATAGGAATCAATTAAGTATCAGGGTGGGGGAGAGCAAGAGGATTCCAGTCCCAACATCCTTTGCAAATGTTAACAAATGGAAATTAAATCAGGGCAAATGCCATGCTTAAGTGATAAGGGGAGCAAAGAGACCATCTTCTTTGTCTTTGCTAACTTATCAGAAATTCAAACCTATTGGAAAGCTTCTTGACTTCTTTGCTTTTTAAGGCATTTGTTGGGCAGATGCCAGTGCTGGTGCTTTGGGTTTCCTTAGCTCTTTATGTTCTGCACTTTATGTCCTTTGAGCTGAATATTTACCACCTAAGCCTAAAGGGCAGGTGGAAAAGCAACCTACTGTGTGGCTTGGCTCAAACCTGCATGGAGCAGGTGGCTCTTCCCCTGTGAGGGACAGAGAAATCTAATACCTTTTGCTAGCCCCTGCCAATTCTGCTCTTTCCATGCTCCTACCTGCCGGGACTTGTCCCTGTGTACAGGCAGGTATGCACCTGGCACAGCAGATGTACCCAATGACCACAATACAGATGTCCCCAGGCATCTCTATGTGTGTGCATCCTCTACCCAGATGCCAGGGAGGGCTTTCCAACTACAGATCCCATCATGTCTTTCCCCCACTCGGGAACCTCCAGGGGCTCCTCTATAGGATAAAATCCAATCTCTTTAGCATAACTTAAAGACCCTCCCCAATCTATCCTCATCCTAATTTTCCAGATTCACCTCCCACATTCATCTCTTGCTCTCAAGCCACACTGAGCTGCTTGCCACTTTCTAAACACGTCATGCTCTATTCTCGCCTCTATATCCTCTTCCTGGCATGCCACCCTCACCCCACTCCTCATCTGGCACTTTAAGACCCAGACCTTATGTCACTTCCTCTGTGAAGCCTCCCACAATGCTCAGCAAGTTGTTCTCTTTTTGCAATTATTCTTGCAAATATTTATTCATATATCTGTTCTCTCCTGCTGTACTGTAGGCTTCCTAAATACAGGGGACAATTATAACCATTTGTGCACCCTCCACATCTTGCATAGAGCCTGGCACATCCTAGGGCTTCAAAATCCCTTGTTTCGTAATTAACCATGGTCCATTAAATGTGCATGACTTTGCAGTATGCAGTAGCATCCATCTTCCTGAGAGTAGCCAGCTCTCATGGTTCACCTCTGGTCCCTCACCCTGCCCCAAACTAGCGGAGAGGTGACTGGGCAGCACCCCTAGAATTACCTGCTCCACTATGTTGGCACACTCTGCTTTGGCACCCTCCTCCCACAAAAGGCACCCAGAACCTCTGTTCTCCAGCTTTTTTGAAGTCCCCATGGAATAAGGAGCAGCTGAAGGGCTAGGTAGCTGAGGGGGCTTCACAGGGATCCTAAGTAAATCCGGGGCTCTCTGACTCCGACCCCACCCCCTTCTCTAACTTCCCCCATTCGGGGCATTTGTGGTGCAGGAGGCCATGCTTGGCTGCAGAGAATACTGTTCTCCCTGAGCCTCTCCTACCCTCCCCCAGCCCACAGCCCACAGCCTACTGAAGTCCCACCCCACTGTAGAGGGAAGAGAGGACTGCTCTCATCAGCTTCCTAGGGAACTGGGTGCCACTGTGCCATTGTTCCCCTTCCTCACCATGCTTCCCTTTCTTATTCTCCTCCATGCACACAGCCTCTTCCTCTCCTCTTCCTTTGAAAGGAGCCTCGGCACATTTCCCCTTGCCCCTGACAGGTGTAGGGAATGACCCTGGTCCTCCACTGGGGGCCGTTTGCTGTGATGCTCGAGCTTTATAGAGCGTCATTTGTATTCCGTCCTTCCCTCTCTCGCTCTTGCCCAGTGTGTTTTGATGAGCTTCTCTCTGCACTCATATTGTCTCCGTCGTTAACCACTCATTTGCAAGTCTGTAATTTACTTTTGATCATTCATTTTATGAGGCGCACAGGGTAAAAAGCCGATTCTGTTCTTTCCTTCTTTTTCCCCTCCTTCCTCGGGCTTGTTTGCAGCTAGAGATTCTCTCCAAGTCCCACACCCCGTTGCCTTATCATCTCATAGAGAGGCCTGGGCCACCTCGACATTCCTGGGAGAGATTTTCCTTCTGCTTCACCTTCTGATGTGGTTCATTAGCTGTCTTCCCCCCTCCCCCTTAGGGATTAGCTTCTCTGGGAAATGGAGTCGTTGGTGGAGGCAATTATTTGTGGGTCTATTGATATGATAACCCCTATTGACAGCAGGGGAATCACTGGCAGAACTGATAGGATTGCTCTGCCCCTCACTAAACCCCCAGGAGGAGGAGTTACAAGCTGAGGCCCAGCAATGCCTTCCCAAGCTGACATTTCACAGCCAGTTTTTGTTCAGCAGGAAACCGCTTCAGCCCAGGATGAGAAGGCAGCCGCCTGCCAAACAGGCGTCCTGAGTATCTGGCTGTCTTTTCCTCCTTCCCGTGGTCATTGGGATTTTCAGTGAATAAAACCTGCTGCCTCTCTCTTACCAGAGGGGAGAAGAGCTGGTGACAGGAGAGGCGCAGACTCATTAAGCCCAATCTTAGCTGGGCTTCCCAGGTTTTCCCTATTTTGTTTTCTTCCTCTTCTTCTCTTTGGAAACAAATACTTTTTCTAAAGCAGAAAGCAGCACTCACATTACTCCTCATTGCAGAAACATTCCCGGTGGATTGGCATGGTCACAGGGAATCTGTGGGGCCTGCAGTCACCAGCCGACATCCCCTCCCCAGACATTCCTTGGGTCTCCAGTCTCCTCTCCCTTCCCCCGCCCCACTGTAGCTCTTAGAGCCTCAGAAGTAGGGTAATTCCTGCCATTCTTTCATGGATTTCACTGCATTGACCAAACTGGGGACTTCTGGAAATGAAAGGAGGCAGGAGTAGCAGGTACAAAGGACAAAAAGGGATAAACCTGAATGGTCCCTGGTTACCAGTCTCCCAAGTCCCATTCCCAGGGCTGAGTTTCAGCGTGAAGAGAACAAGTGAAAATTCTCTCCCTCTCCCAAAGTCTCTCTAGGGACAAAATGGGTGCGTGGGGTTTTGACGTGAAATTCAAAACAGGCTTTCACATAAGAACAATGGCATAAATGGGGGGTTAGACTGGATAGTTCATTATGAGCTATGATGTCAATGGTCTGGGTTTATAAAAGGATTTTCAGTAGGGCGCCACTGTCTGCTGTGATAGGAAAGTTTTGCTGTCAGTTTTTAGATCCATAAGTTTGCCTCAGGGGTCCCACATAACCCACCACAGACCAATGCAGGAGCCATGTGTCCTTGCATCACTGAGTTGAATGTAAAATCTCTGGCAAAAAAAAAAAAATAGATAAAAGACTTTCTTGTATCTTCAGGACATGGTGGGTATAATGAACTTCTGAAATGAGGTTCTGAACTACAACAACCTCGGGGTCAGAGTTCTAATCATGAAATAGCATTCTACAGACACCTTTTTAATTGGGAAGCCAGCACCAAGACATCCCACCCAAGATAAGATGCATTTTGAGGGCCCTGAGCAGAGCTGGAACATGCCTCAGAAGAATCAAAATTTAAAGCAGAGTAAGGAACTTATTCTCAATCCTTCTTTATTGAGGGGCCAGACAATCTTGAGAAGAAATATCCTTTGGAGGAAATCAGTTAATCTAACATGTCTTCATTATTAATCAGTATCCCTGGATCAAAAAAAAAAAAAAAGAATCTTAAAAGGTGAATTTACTGCAAAGGAGCTTTCCACATGGACCTAGGACATTTTGAGTCTGATCTCCACAAAACACAACTTTGAGGAATTGCTGGCCTGTCCTAAAACCTACAATAGCCACGTCAAAATAACATCCCAAGGCTTATTCTTGAACTGTCCTGTGTGACCTGGCCCTCCTCCTCTGTGCAGCCTTGCTTCCCCACAGGTCCCAGCAGAAGTCCTCCCATAGGCTCTGGCCAGTCCACCCCAAACATAGAGCTTAGTCAGCCCTCCAGCACTGGGGTGCGGTACTCTCCAGCCCATGACTTACCCACTGAAAGGACCCAAGGCAAGTTCTGTTCCCTGGCCCCCTAGCGACCCAACCACATGTTACTCTTCCCTCAGTAATCCTGTGGTGGTTATATTCACCCATCCCTGGTCTTTGTCATGTCAATATCCGTCCACTAAGCAACTCCACCTATATAAATAACTCCTTTCATAGGGTCAAATATTGGCAATTCTATATAAATATAACTAATTCATTTCTTTCTCTTTCTCCTCACCCTCCACCCCATATCACTAGTGCTAGGTATGGCATAGGGGCTCATTACACACTAGTTAATTGGTTAATTGATTCGTCATTTGAAAAGCACCCCCTTTCTAGTGTACCCACATGTATAACTAACTACTTAGTATGGACAGAATACTGCTTCGTGAAAACTTATGCTAAATGACAATACCTGTGTATCCTAATTGGTAATGATTATTCATTAGCTGGGCCCTGGGTGAGAAGCAGGATCCCAGAGCACCAGATGAGAGGCTTAAGATTCTGGTCAAAGGTAAGGAAGAGTCGAAAAAAGAAAGAAGAATGAATAAATGGGGTGAACTTTGCAGAAAGTGAAGACTTGGTTAGACAAGTAGCCCAGAGACTCAGACCTGAAATGCTATTGTCATTCTTTCACTGAATTCTGAGCATTTGAGGAACATATGGCATGTGCCACTTCTTTGCTAGAGGCTGCACACACACTGAAGAATAAGTCAAAGCCTCTGCCCCCTGGGAGCTCCCACCATGGTCTGAGAAACATGTGGAAACAGCAAAGCCTGACCCATCGTAAGAGGGACTGTAATGTAAATGCAAATAAAAAGCTATGGTAGAAAAGTAGATAATTAATTCTTCCTGGGGGAACCAGGGATAACTTCATAGAATATCAAATTTTGAAGTGGGGTGTTGAGGGATGAGTGGGTCTTTTCAGATAGGAAAACTAGGGAGGACATTTCAGGTCAAGAGAACTTGAGTCATGATCCTCTCTCCTTGAAAGAGTAGCTGATACTTCCTCCTTCCATTCCTCGAAGGGTGATCCCTGTGATAAACCGTGGGTCACCATCCAACCTCTGCCTGTTTTTTTCAGGACTCAAGAAGCCACGTGCATTCAGGCAGACTGTATCTCTTCCAAACTCAGAAATAAATCCGGTTTCTTTAAACTAGGATTTCCCAAACTTTTTTTGTCTCAGGATCTATTTATATTCTTCAGAATAATTTGTATTCCTCAAGGAGTTTTGCTTATGTGCATTATGTCTATTGATATTTACCATATTAAAATTTAAAATTGAGAAATTTTAAAGTACTTGTTTGTAAATTTGTTCTAAAAAATAATAAACCGAGTATGCACTAATATAAATAACATATTTTTAATAAAAAATCACTACATGTGCCAAAAGAATTCGATGAGTCAAGTGGCATTCCTTTAAACTTTTGTAAATCTCCTTAATGTATGGCTTAATAGAGGACAGCTGGATTTCCATCTCTACTTCCACATTCAATCTGTTGTGATACTTGTTTTGGTTGAAGTATAAAAGAAAACTTAGTCTTTAATTACACAGGTATGTAATTAGAAAGGGGGGAATATTTCCTTTTCAGATAATTGTGGATATTCTTTGAGAGTCTAAAACTTGCAAGTGGTGATTTTTTAAAATTTAGTTGCAATGTGGAATCTTAAACCAAGTGATGACCTTTTCATATTTTATTGCACTAAAGTCCATTGATTTATCTTGTTCTTTGAATGGATCATTTACCCATGTATGATTTTTTAATAGCATGCCTTGGTCATTTGGAAAATATCAATTCACTAAATTATGCAGATCTTCCAAATGTTGACTTATTTTACTATATGATATCCAAAATAACCCACCCAAATACATTCATTAATGTCACCATTAATTTTGTCAAAAAAAGTTTTTAAGTGTTGGAAAACTGTAAAACTGATGGTAGCTGATAAAGGTTTTTCCAAAACTCTAATTTTCATCTGAAAGCTCAAATTTTATCATTCGCAACAAATAATGTCAATTGTTTTTTCTTGAAGTGACTCACTTCATTCATTTTTGGGAAAGTTTCTGTTAAGTGTGAATAACCATAGTTTGTCTTGTTCTTTCAACTAAAAATGGTGTTATACAAATAAAAAGTAGATAATTGATCTTATGACTCAAATAAGCACACAAGTGTTTTTGCCTCAAGACAACCATCATACTTCAGAATGTAACAGAAGTGGTTTATGCATAATTCCTATCCTGTAACACAGAATAAAAAAAAAGTATTCAAATGCCAAGTTTAATGAAATTAGTCATTTTACTGCTTCATCAAGGACATTTTTAAGTGAAACTGGCATTTTTCTTGACAATGAGCTTGTGGCAGTGGAGAACACAACAGCTACACACAGTACATTTGGTGACTTTGTCTTTGTCTGTTTTATAGACGTTACTATAATACAATGGTGCATAATATTGAATTCACAAAAATATGAACATGCCCAAACAGTGAAGGGCTGCACCCTCCCTGTCCCCAGGAACCCTGCCCCACCCCCAAAATGATTTGCCATATCCAGAAACGTGGCTCACTTTTTTTTCAATGACTTCACTTTCATTTGGTGACTTTGTCTTGGTTGGTGCTAAGATGCTACCATTGCTTTTGCACTATTGGTGCCAATATCTACACAGTCAAAAAGAACATTAATTTCTTAGTATTATTACAAAAATAGTTTGACTTTGCTGACCCCCGAAAGGATATTGGAGAGCCCCTTGCCTCTATAATCTACCATTTGAGACCTGCTGGTCTAAGTCGATCATAGCAACTTCATTTGGCCTTGCCAAGTTTTCAGTTTAGTCATGGGCATATGAGGCAACTTTGACCTATCACTGATGAGGGTAAATATATGGCAAAACCTCTTGGAAGGTCCAAATTCTTAAAGAGGAAACAAAGATAGATATTTTCTTTTCTGACTCTGGAGATTGGCATTTTCTATTATTCTTGGGACTGCACCAGCCATCTTGAAACCAGGAGAAAAAAGCCAAGAAAATCACAGGAACATGGATCCTGGAATTCTAGCATAACTTGGAACAAGCAAATTAATAAACATGGGCACGACCTGCCTCTGGCCTCTTTGCTCTGTGAAATAATAAATGTTTTGGTCACTTTTTAGTTGTATTTTCTTTTATTTGAGATGATGTTGTCCTTAACCTTGCAAAGTCTATGGTCTACTTGGGTTGAATATTAATATATATTCTTTATGTAAATCTAATCTTCTCAGATAGATTATAAACTTCTTGAGGGGAGAGATACTTAATAACTGCCTTATTAGTGATAAACAAAGGCAGTAGAAAGTAAGGACAAAAGTGATCAGCTTAACTTCAAAGAATTTTTCTATAGTTTGATGCCCTGATTTTGCTCTGTGGTCTTGTTGCTAGAGCTTGAATGAATATCCTCCATTCTCCAAGGCTCAGATTCTTCTCTTTATGAGTCCCTGTCATTTTTGCTATCTTCCACAAATCTCCTCCAGATAATTAGTTTCATAAAATATTACTGTCTGACCTATCCTCCACTCCTCCAATCCCCATGCTAAATAAGGATGCTTATAAAAAAAGCTACAATAATAATACAACAAATTCAGTTATGAAATATATACATAATGAATATTAAAGGAGTAGATTGAATTAATCATTAACATATCTCGAAGACTTACATCTGGAAAGCCATTTACTTTACTCACAATCATGGGCTTTGGCTTTCTTTTTTGAATATACATATGAGATTAAGGTGACTTTGTTACTATATTTAGCCTCTGGAAATTTTCCACAATGTTTCTCACTTCATGAATTGAATCTTGTATGTAACCAAAAACTTCGATTTATCTCCATTCCCAATCAATTGTCCTAAATCACAAGTCTGCCACTTACTGGGTTGTGTGACTTGAGCAATTAATTTAGCCACTCCATGCCTCAGTTTATTCATCTGTAAAATAAGGATAATAATAAGATCTATCCCATAGAAGAGTTATAAAAATTAAATGAATTAATAAACATAATACACTTCAGAAAATGCCTAACACATCTTAAGAGTGCAACAAGAATTAGCTCTTATTACTATTTTTTAACTTCATCATCGTTACTTTGCCTAAATGTGCTGATTCTGCACCCTTTTATATAGGACTGGAATCTCCTCGTTTCCCACATTCTGGCAAGTATAACAGAGCTATTAGCAGTAGCCCTTTTATCCTGCTGTACCCTTGAAGTACATGGAAAAGTTACAGAAAAATAGCTTATACAATGTTTCGGGGAAGAAGAGGGGATCCGTTTTTTCTGGTAATTTCATATATATAGATGATATAGATATAGATATAGATATAGATATAGATATAGATATAGATATAGATATAGATATATAGATATACATCCTTGTTCTATTTCTTTTCTTTCCTTGACCATATCTTCCTCTTTTGGGTTTTCTCATTTCTTCTTTATCCTCAATTTTCAAATGCTCCTCTACACCTACCTCCATATTTAAGCTCCATTACATTTTATGTTCTAAGAGCATTTAAGAGAAGAACGAATTTATCCCTGTCATTCCTATTGACTTTGTGGTCAGAGCTGGAATCTTGAGCAATTGATTTTTGTTTGTGTATAGTTTGATATACTGCACTTCAGTAACTTTCCAGAAAGACAAAGGGCCTATGGCAGATGGTGGGGTTCCCTTGTCTAATCAAACACCTGCTCAGCATTCTTGTTCAAGAAATCGATGATTCCCACAAGAGCACTTTGGAAAACAAAAAGAATATGTCATCACTTCCTTTGACAAAGGACTTTGTTGATCCTTTACCCATATAGACCCTCAAGAGAATCTAAAAGACAAGGGTCTAAGAAGGAAGATCAAAGTTTCTTGATTAATAAGCATCTTAATGTCCAAACCCCTGGAGCCAATGATTACTCTTTTTCTACCCAAGAATAGTAGCCATGAAAGGCTCTTTCCTTACTTATTGTCACTTCTGAGGGTTTTTCTAAGCTTCACTTCCTTGGAACCTCCTGATTTTTGTCACTTCTTTTCTATCCCCAGTATTTTCCCTGGTTATATATTCTTGTTGTTTACCTGTTCTTTTTCCAAACTCGCTTTCCAAACTTTTCTTCATTCGGACATAGAAATATTTCCCTTAACTTTTTGACTTTTTCTAATTCCTACCACTCTTCCAAGTGGGCTCCTCTGGGGTTTGAGACAATTAAAAGGACCAAGGAACCTATGGGTAAGGTGACCATATAATTTTTCATCCAAATCAGAATACTCTTAACAGTGAAAAGAGATGATGCTATTAATAATTAACCCAGGATTTGGATGTAAATTGAGACTATCCTGGGCAAACAAGAAGACAATCCCCTTACATGAAGATGCACACTACTATTTCCAGGGTGAACTGATAATATAATGCAAGCTTTCTGAAATTGAGCTTTCTTGGTCCAATGTTGACTTTCAAATAGCATTTTGTGCAGTTTAGTAAAGTGTGCATTCAAGCCAGCAGTGGTGGCCAATGTAATTATGTTTAAATCTGCCCTATCTTGAGTCCATTTATCTATAATAAACTTTCTGCTTCCATGCAGTGTATGATTGAACAAGAATACTCTTCCCACCCTCCCATTCCCATTCTGGAGAAGGATCAACAAGGTGAAATTAGTGACTTCTGTGGGGAAGAGGAAGAAGGGAGAAAGGGAAGTAAAAGCAATAATCTTAAAATTCCCAAATCAGTCCTCCTGTTTGATAGACCTAAGCATAATTTTACTCCTTTACCTCATCTCTTTCTTCGCATACGAGTCATTATTGCTCTGCTGTTGATTCCATTCTTAACATAGGAATGCAACTGGAGGTTGGAGGTATGCCAGAGATAGACCTATATGGAACCACAGTAGACAGCATGAGATCAGCAAAGAATTAATTTGGGATCAACTCTTTAAGGATAGAGCAGCTTTGTGATCTACTGAGGGAAGCCTTACAAGTGCGCAGGTGGCCAGAGGGTGAGGGGTAAAGAAGGATGTGTGTAGACCAATACCAGGCCTAAGGCTAGGAACTAGATGGGATGGATAGGCTTAGGAAGGAGTTAAGCAGAAAGATGGCAAAGCAAGAGCTGAGCAGGAGCAGAGGACTTGTTGGAATATTCTCACAGTCAGCAAAGCAGGTTTTTGGGTCAATGCAAGAGAGAGGAGGCAAGAGCTTTAGGTCCTGAGGGAAGAGCCACAAATGAGCCCGACTGAGAAAGAGAGTTGAGTGTAAAGATCTTTAATGGAGGGTATCCTGCATATTAAAGGAGAAGTTTCCCCACAGAGCAAAGGCTACATAGACCCTA
Organism: Potos flavus; assembly: GCA_028534135.1. Classification (NCBI taxonomy): domain Eukaryota; kingdom Metazoa; phylum Chordata; class Mammalia; order Carnivora; family Procyonidae; genus Potos; species Potos flavus. The sequence goes on along the minus strand of CM052884.1, from coordinate 22,363,961 downwards.
AAAACACCAACATCATATCTAAGTCTCCCAGCCCACCAAACTCTGATCCTTTAGAATCAAGGCTTTAGTGTGCCTATACAATTCAAAATTCCTGCCCATATATGATTCAGTATCCAGCATTAGGTGCTCAAGGCAGCCATGGCTCAAAGAATTAGGGGAAAGAAAGTCAATTGGCTCTACTCTGGCTTTCATTCTGCAGAATTCCCCAGTTTCCTCTCCACTTGATTTGTCCACTTTAAGTGCTTGAACCCAGATGTCAATGTTTGCCCTCTGAATCTTGGTATTTAGGCCTCTTGGAAAATTACTTACGCGTGAGTGGCTAACAATGCGCCTGCCTAACAGAAAACATGGCCGAGATCCTGCTGTTGGTTCCTCACATTTAAAGAGCTTTATTTTTCTTCAAGTACTGTCTGAGATGTCTCTGTGGATTGGTGTTTATATGCAGCAAGTACTGCAGTTAGTTAATAATGTCAAGATCGTTGAGCCTCCCTAATGAAAGAGATACACAACATCAACTGTCATTTTAAACAAACATGCAATCAGGATAGCAGTGCTGGAAATATGATCTGCCTAATTTCATGGAGATGATGCAGGAACGAGGCTGCTTTCATAGTGTTTCCTCTGGCGAGCTCCATTTCACAGGATTTCAGGGGGGGAATGGTGGATTTTCACAAGAACCGCAAAATTGTCAGTTCTGTGAAAAAGAAATTGCTTTAGCAGCTGGAATTCAGGAGGACAAATAGGTGCACTGATTATATCTTCATTGTTCACCAGAGCCACAGCACTCAGCAAGTTGTAATTATGCTGTGAAGAGCTCAGTTCTGATAGTCAAGTCTTCCCCCGTGTGAATATAAACAGTATTATTCTATTTGTTATCTAAGGCTTGCAGCCTATCCTGCAGCACACACACACAGACACACACACACACACACACACACACACACACACACACAGCCAACATATGCAAACCAATAAAATCAAGCTCTGACCCATTTTGTCCAAACATAGTAGAGCCCTGGACACATTAGCATTCTGTCCAATTAGGCTTCAGCACAGACACAATTGACTGCACTCAGCCAACTCACTGACCAAGGGTCATGCAGAGGGAGTAAAAGAAGGTAGAAAATAGGAATATGAATAAGTGAGTTAGAAACTTGTGTTATGCAAAATAATAGGGAAAATAAAGACAACACAGTTCTGAGACACCATTGACTAAGGTTTGTGTGATGTCTATTAGCCACCTCTGAACAGCTTTCTGACAACCATCCAGCAAATGGCACTTTCCTGCCGATCTCATTTGTTCCTGATATGCCTCCACACACAAATCTGTAAGTTACCAAGTGTTTCATTGGCCATGGACCCTTGATTTCAACTTCCCTTCTGATTCCCAGAATCTCACTCTTTCGAGCATCAGGAAAACGGCAGCTCCTGATATTTCTGCTCCCCTCTCCATTTTCCAGTGTAAATAGGTAAATATTACCACCATTACCCACTCATCTAACCAAGGGAATCTATCTTGGAATATTATGAAACCTTACAAAATTATAGAATTACAGGGTTAAATCCCCAGAAGAGTCCCAGGGCCCAGCTAGGAGAGAGAGAGCAGTGACAGAAATATGTTCCTTTCCCAAGATTACATTCCCTCCAGCTGTGGGTTGTGGTGATTTGTGCATCAAACACCAGCCAATAAATCAAACGTGGTTTGCTTATCTCATATTTCCTCCCCTTTCTTCTCATTCAAAGACCTAACTCCTATTGGAAGAGAACAGGAGAACAATATGGAAAAAGTTACAGCTTGGGCATTTGTAGACCTAATTTTAATTTATATTAATTGTCATATCTAACACATGATGATTTAGAAACTTGTACTTTTGAAATCCTACCATAAAAGAGGATGGCTTTGAGGTAAACTATGGGGGCAAGATAGACTCTACAATAGAAATCACCACTGATGTTCAACAACTTATGTTAGAGATTCACCATAAAGCAGAGGACAGAAGAGATTGGAGGAAATAGGAGGAGAGAAAAGCTTCCTATCTTGTTTAAAAAATGCCAGGTCTTAAATATTTAGAAAGTGTGCAAGAAAGGATTTTTGTAATATTAATGGTTGGATATCAATAGAGATAAAATATTGAGAAGGGATAAATAAAATGGAACTGGTTAGCATACATCATCACTACTACCCACTGCCATCTGGGAAAAGCAGACTGATCTTAAAAAGGAAAGAGGATGAGAAGATGAACCCAAGATGGAAGATTTGGGTGCAGTAATGACATTTATAGCCCATTAGCACAACTGGAGAAGAATAATATGTATATCTTAGGACCAAGGGCAACTGTGGAAGAAAAAAATATGCTGAAGTCATAGCTAGTAATATAACAAATGACTCAGTAAAGGAAGGAGTTGCTTTGTATGCAGAAAAGAGCAGTGGATATACAATCAGAAGCTGTGAGTCCTGGTTGTGGATCTGTTGGTGAATTATCCAGTGTGATTCAGTTTTATCCAGAGTTATTCAGTGTTATCCTGAAAACTACAATGCATTGATTTTCACCTTGAAAAGATTGGAGAAGCGGGGAAGACGAGACTATATTCCAATGTCCCTCACAGCTCTGAAACTTGTAACTGGATTTTATAACTCTTCTAACATAATCATGCAATCTGAGCAAAGGGCAAATAGATGCCCAAATAGAGTTGAAAATGGGAGGAAGCTAAGACCATAGACGGTGCTGATAGTGGAGTAAGGAATCAGAAGCGACTAAAGAAAAATGAAGACAGTCCACACTTAAGAAAGACCACTGAGCTCTTTCAAAGTTGAATCAGCACTTTGCCTTGACAACTAGGTGATTAAGCTTACCTATGCCTCAGGTGATGTGATGGTATAGGAAAGATCTAATACCCTCAACCTCATGGCTTAAATCTTTAAATTCCTCTCATAACATTTATAATTTTTATAATAAAAGAAGTTATCACAGGACATAAGCACTAACTTCTTAATGGGAGAAATGTCTAATCTTTTCTCCCAGGTCTTCACAAAATAGAAACAAAAGATGCAATGAAGAAAACCAGAATCCTGGGTGGGGTGGAACTGGAATGCTTGGTTGACTCTAAAACAAGTCCCCTCTCAGAAAGTGAATTTCACTGAAGATTCTGCCTCATCTTTATCCCCACAAAAATCTTCCCTGGTCTTACCAATGAATTTCAACTAATCTTTAAGTAATTGGCATATCTGAGCCACCATCCTGAGTATAACACCGTACCAGGGCAGTGGGACAGACTGGGGTGGAGGGTGGAGGCACAAAAGAACAAGAACAAGAAACCTGCCCTCTTTTAGCTTTATGATCCTACTAGAAGACTAAGATGCAGATATAAAAGGACTACATTTCCTGTATGGTTTCTATCATGGTGTTGACCATTTTTGCTCTTAAACTCTCCAATCTGAAAACCAGAAGACAAGAGCCCTCCCTACCTCACAGATTAAATATCCCAATGTAGCTAAGAGCAGAAAGGAGGAGATGAGAAGCATATTGCAGATTCTAGGTATCAGCTTGGAAGCTCCTTTGGATCAGTAGGCAAGTAAAAAATACAAAGAGAAAAAGAATTGCCACTCTGGCCATAATGATAGACATCTAATAATAACCACAAGGTCCAGTATGTCTCAGAATTAGTGTAAATTGCACTCAGGGCTGGCTTCATGCAGTGCAGCCTGTGCATTCACAGGTAGCCTCATGCTCAGAGGGACACTGTGTATGGTTTAGTGCTTCCCTGTCACTGTCTTTGAAATTCTTCACTTTTGAACAAGGGATCCTGTGCTTCCATTTGGCACTAGGTCCTGCAAATTATGTTGCCACTTCAGACTGGACTCAAGGGCAAGGATTATAAAAATTCATCTGAACAAGGCACCTGACATCCTAACCCAAGGCTGAAATAGCCCTTTATCCTTGCTCAGTTTCCTTAAATGTTTGGGCTCTTTGTTTATTTTACTTTTCCAGCTAAGTGTTTTAATCATCCTTCTTATAGCCTACATTTCCTCACCTTTAAAATCTTTATGACCTTCTTCACAGAGATCTGATTTTCCTACGTACTAAATTATATTATATAATTTAGAGTTTCGAGTATAGATGCTCAACATTGTGTAGAACAGCAAAGAGTCTGAAAAATACTGTGAGTACACTGATGGGTCTAAAACGGCCAGGGACTGTGACGCATGCAATTGGCAGTGTTGCCACCAGCAACAAAAAGAAAGTCAAAGAGGAGATGAGTTCTTTAAAAAAATATATCAAAAGGTGCCTGTAAGACCTCTTCTGTCAAGGACGTTATGGGGTATGAGTTGTTAAAGCAGAAAATTGAATAATTACAATATTGAAAGGAAAAATCATCTATAAAAACACTCTTGAGAGAGGTAGAATTGAGAAGTGGCTAAGAATGTGACTTTTGTGTCAGGCAACTGGGTTCAAGTACCAGCTCTGTAATTTTACTAAAGATGTGACCTTGGGCAAATTTCTTAACCTGTGTTAGTTTTCTATTGGAGCATAATAAATTATTACAAAACTAGCAACTTAAAACAACACATATTTATAATCTTACAGTCCCTGTGTGTTAGGAGACCCCTCATGGTTTAACGAGTTCCTCTGCTCAGGATCTTACAAGGCTGTAGTCAAGGTGTCAGCCACACTGCATCCTTATCTGGAGGCCCATCTAGGGAAACTCCAATTCCAAGCTCATTCAGAGTCTATTTCCCTGCACACATATGACTGAGGGCCTCTACCTCTCACTGACTATTGGCTAGCAACTAGTCACCTTTAGGTCCAAGGGTCACAAGCAGCTCACTACCATGTGACCATCTCCCATAGGTGGGTCATGGCTGTTTGCTTCTTCAAGACCAGCGGCAGGCTCTCTGTCTTTCCAGTCTGCTAAGGCGAGTTGTACATAATGTAACAACATCATAGCAGTGACTTACCATCACCTCTGCCATATCCTGTGGGCTAGAGGCAAGTCCCAGGTCCCACCCACACTTAAGGAGGGAGAGATTAACACCAGGGGATGAACATTACATCAGAAGGTCTTCTTAGAATTTTGCCTACCACAGACCACCTTTTAATTATAATTAAGAGAGAAAATAACTTATAAAATCCCTTTTGAAAGAGGTAGAAAGGAAAGTGTTTAAGAATGTAGACTCTTAAGTCAGAGATGCGGAGTTCAAATCCTAGTGCTTCAATTTTATGGAAGGCATGAGCTTGGGCAAGGTTCTTATCCTCCCTATATTTCACTTTCTTCTCCTACAAAATGGGAATCATAATGGAAATTACCTCATGAGTTGGTGGGAAGATTAAATGAGATAATGCTTGTAAATTGTTTAAGACCAGCGCCTGACACTTAATGCATGCTCAATATGTGTTAACTTAATAAACATGCTCCTCCTTGCAGCCGACCTAGAACAGAGTCTAGTCTAGTCCAAGTTGTTTAAACCAACATCACTTGGCAAATTAGAGGTAGAGCCATGGCTAAACCCCAAGAGCAGAGTTTAAGCTATCGCCAGGGTAAGCCTGTTGTGCCTGCTGATCTTAATTCTACCTTTCCAAGTGTCCTTTCTCCTGATGAATCAGCCTGCCCTGTGGGTGGGGACAGAGGGGCACATTTCCTTAGAGTGGGCTAGTGATGGCCAATGGAGCAGAATGATCAGCACGGCACTGGGAAGCTGACTTTCCTCCTGGGATGGGTAGATGGTTAGAATTGGAGGCTAATTTGAGAGAGGAGGCACAGGGAACGCAAGGCTCTCTGCAAGAGTTGAGGGTGTGTGGGTGGAGCATAAAGGACATGAGGGAGACAAGGGCAGCAGAAAATATGGGTGTTCTGCAGTGACCTTGTCTTTGCAGCAAGCTCGGAGCAGCTGAGGAGGTGATGACTTGCAGTTCTACTATTGGTGCTGCATGAGTCACTCACCATATGGTTGGCCTCGCCTCTCTCTGTATTTCCTACGTCAGTTTAAATGAAACTATTGCACATATAGGTGTGTATATGAATATACCCGCACAGCTACAAGCGTCATGGGTCAACACTTGCTCTGAGGAGCAAGACCCCTCTCCCTGGAATTGGGCATAAATTTAGACCTCAGTGTGATGACTCAGCATTTTTACAAAATACCCTTTGTCAGAGCAAGGATCTTAGCAAGTTTTAAGGAAATGACTTAAAAGATCACCTTCCTTTGAAGTAGAAATTAATTTCTTGGATTGATGGAGACCCTGGGGAAAAGGAGATGGCAAGAGAAAAAGGATACAGGTATGACTCAAGAGAGAAGAAAATAGAATTGGTTTTACATTTGCAAACAGCTCACCATTAACCAAAATGCTTTTGCATGTATTCTCTGCAGTTCTCACCAAAACAAAGAAAACAAAGAAAATATTATCTGCATTTATATAAGAAAATGAGTCTCCAGGAAATGAAATAAGTAGCAGAGGAGAATTCTAGAATGCAGATCTTTAACATCTAATTCTGTGTTCCTTCCTCTACAGATGGGAAAGAGGACTCCCCAAAACGGCCTTCATCAGCACCCTGACATCTAGGTAGAGGTTACTGGCTAAACTTTAGTGGAGCAAGTTCTGTCCAGGCACTGCCAAAATAGAGATTTGTTACATTAAACTCTGAAACTGGTTTCTTATCTGTAAAATAGGGATCATAATAACATCCACCTAATTGCTTTGTTTGAGGGTTGAATCAGTAGCAATTACAAAGTGCGTAAGAAAGTGGGCAAAATGTTAAGTGTTAGCTGATGGTTTTGGCCTCATCTTTTTGCCTTCCCATTTCAAATAAAAGTACTTCTTCAACGGGGCGCCTGGGTGGCTCAGTCGTTAAGCGTCTGCTTCGGGCTCAGGTCATGATCCCAGGGTCCTAGGATTGATCCCCACATCAGGCTCCCTGCTCAAAGGGAAGTCTGCTTCTCCCTTTCCCACTCCCCTGCTTGTGTTCCCTCTCTCGCTGTGTGTGTGTCTCTCTCTGTCAAATAAATAAATAAAATCTTAAAAAAAATACTTAAAAAATTAACACTAACTTGCTTGTGTGTGTCTCTCTCTGTCAAATAAATAAATAAAATCTTTAAAAAATACTTAAAAAATTAACACTAACTTGCTTGTGTGTGTCTCTGTCAAATAAATAAATAAAATCTTAAAAAAATACTTAAAAAATTAACACTAACTTGCTGAATGAATGGAAGAGGAATGAATGGAGGAGGAAGGAATGGAGGTGGCAGGAATGGAGATGGCAGAGGACACAGAAAGAAAGGCAAAACACCCAGGGAAGGGAAAGTGACGGGTTTTCGCAGTCTCCTGATTGACGGCCCCAACCTCGGGTGTGGCTAATATAGTCGGAACCTAAGTTTACTAAACTACCAAGGAGTTTCTTTCTCTCTCCATTTCAGTATCACTTCCTGATTCATGACCATAAAACATTACCTTCCATGCAGGAGAAGAAACAGTCTTATCTCATCTGACATTTATTTGACTCACTCTCACTGGTGTGCTGGTATACCAGCTTGCAGGTGAGGGAGCCCCAATTGTAGTGTTAGCCAATATCTGTGGCATAACCACTATGACTGATTTCAAGCTACCTCAGATTTTACAACCAGCTGGCAACCGCAATCAGCACTTGCACATGGCTATCCCCACTCCTCGCCTTCCTTCTGGTTTCCATAAGACGGTTTAGAGTCACCGCTAAGTCCATTAAGCTGCGTTGGGTATGGATTCTTAAATTTGGCTCCCCAAACTCTACCACCACTATGTCCCACGATCTCTGTACCTTGGGACCTCGTCATGTTGGGTTGAGGAGTAAAAAATCGGAGCAAAAGGAAACAAGCAAGAGAATCTGGGAGCTGAGGTTTCTAAGATTTATTCCAAACCACCACATTAATAAACGGTTTGAACTGAAGAAAAGCCAAGTCCACCTGGTCTTGGTGGCTTATTTTCTCCATTCATCAGACAGTGACAACAGCGACCTCAGTCACAGAGAGGCAGGAGCTTCATTAGCTTGTGGCTTTTAAAGGCTCAGACACAAAAGCCAATGTAATAGGAGTGCAAAGTCTCATTATTAGGTAATAATTCTCATCTGGCTAATTCAAATTGCGTATCTCTTTGTATCTAACCTTCTTCCAATTATGTTGCTTCCTTTTTTTTCTGGATATTTTTTAAAGTCACTTTGAAGTGTCCTAATTCCTATTTCAATAAAACCTCACATAAGATGATTGAGTTTAAACTAGATGAAAAAAGCAGGAGAAACCATGCTCTCCCCACCACCCAAAAAAAAAAAAAAATTAATATCTCATCCCTGTTTTACAAGCACTAAAATCAGTGCCTTATTTGGAAGGTGTTCATTCAAGGAGAGAAACTTTTTTATGTGGAAATGATCATTGTACACTTGCCAGATAGTTAATTACATTAGGTTGTTCTGCCCGCGATTGCAAATCAACTTCATGCAGCAGGGACTTGTGGTCAAGATAATAGCAAAAGATAATGCAGTAAAACAACTGTGAAAAGAAAATGGTGCAAAGCATAAATGTTGAAAATTGCTGTATGTTTTTATATATATGTATTTAGGAGGGTGGCAACATGCTCTTTGCTGTTATCACAAGCATTAAAGTTTAATAGACCATCCGTGAGTTATTTACTGCTCAGAAACACCTGCTCCGTGAGATAAAGTAGCAGCTATCTTTCTAGTTTTAAAATTGACATTCAGCCAGTTATATTTCTGGTCTCTCTCATCACTTAGATGGCTGTTGACTTTTCGTAAATGTCAAAGGAGATTTTCAACTTAATTTTATTCCTCATGCTAGTTTCTTCCTTGGGCTCTCCAGAGGCCCGGCTTGTCTGTGGCCTCTAAGTCAGCTCCAAGAAAGGGTTGCTAAAAGGAAATCTCTCATTTGAGAAAAGCAAGTGCATTTACAACTGTCTTTTGCACACATTGTAAAGAAAAAGGAATTTACTGTACCTCATCCATAATTACTCCCGCTTAGTCTTTCTGCTGTGTTCACGAGGATGAATGCTATAGTAAGCAAGTATGGTATATACACATATCTAGAGAATCACAGATTATGGGTTCTGGGTCCCTGTGCGAATGGCTTCCCTTTCCTTTCAAGGGCCTGTCTGGTTTCTTGTGACATCTCTCTTCTCTGCGTGTTTTCTCCATTCTCTATCAGCTGGCCCACGTGCTCCATACTCCACAGTCCAAATTCTGGAAGATCAAGTCTGATTAGCTTAGCACTTTCCACTCCTAGACCAAGTTCTTTACCTCAAACCACTTCATAGAACCACAATCAGACTATGGCTAGACCACGCATGGTTGGGTGCTCACATCTAGTCCGTCAGTAGTTACTTCTGTGCAAACACTACTCATCAAAACTGCCTCAGGCAGTGGCCACAGGTTGGCAGCGTCACCCCAAAGGAGACACCAGGTGTTTCATATACACTGACTGACCAGTGCTGTATATAACATGCTAGGTTCTAAGGCAGCAAGTGCTAACCGCAGTGAGGAGCTCCAGGAAGTACCAAATTCAAGAAGAAATTTAGCTTGGAATTTTGAACAATAGAATGTGGCTGCTGGACTTAGTTCAAGTCCTGGCTCTACCATCAATCTCCATATGACCTTGGGCAAGTGATTTAACCTCTCTGTGCCTAATACATTTGTATGTAAAATGGGATTTCTAACATTACCTATCTCATAAAGTAGTCATAAGGATTAAATGAGGTGACATGTACAAAATGCTGAGCCCAGCGTCTGCCCATGGTAAGTGCTTAGTATGTGATTTGTTGTATTCAGCTATTTATTTGATATTTGTCTATGAGTATGTGTCTGTGTTTATCTCAGGTACACAGAATTGGAATTAATGATAGTCCTTGGTCCATGACACATTTCCCTCATTTGGCTATGCAGTGCTTTTATTTTATGCACTCATTTATAATATAATCAACATCCTATAACCTATCAACCTGTAAGCCTCTCCCAACTCAGCTCCTTCTCTCTCCCAAAGAGATAACCACCATCCTAATGATGTGTAAATCATTGCCCAGTATTCTTTGTATTATTCTTTTAAAAATAAACATGATTGGGGCGCCTGGGTGGCTCAGTTGGTTGACCGACTGCCTTCAGCTCAGGTCATGATCCTGGAGTCCCGGGATCGAATCCCGCATCGGGCTCTCAGCTCCATGGGGAGTCTGCTTCTCCCTCTGACCTTCTCTCCTCTCATGCTCTCTCTCACTCTCTCTCTCAAGTAAATAAATAAAATCTTTAAAAAATAAAAATACACATGATTAGCAAAATATCTACTTTTAATTGTTTTAAAACTCTATAAAAAAGGGTATCATATGACATGTATGGGACCTGCTTTTTGTCCCTTAAAGTTGTGTTAGATAGATTGGTTTGTGTTTTGCATTGTAGTTCTTATTTCTTCATTTTTACTTCTGTGTAATATCCTGTTGTGAGACAAATTATTTAAAGGCTCAGTAAATATTGGCTATTATTTTCAGCTGTTACTCAGTGCTGGCCACCTTTCCTTGCCCTTTTCCGAGTTATTAACCATCTTCTGTTAACTTCTAATTTCAACCTTGGACACTGTCATGTGTGGTCTAGAACTGCACTGCTGACCTGCAGTAGACCAAGGTGGAGGGCGCCCACCTGTTTCCTTCCTCCCTTTCTCAGGACTCTGCACTTCTAAAGCATACCCCTGCTGTTTGGTCGACCCTATCCTCTATGGAGAGAGAGGCCTAGATAAGTAACTGGTAGGAACAGTGAATTGATTGCTGCCTTTTAATTTTTTCAGTGAGAACAGGAAGAGAATTTATTGACAAGGCTATTAGGCAAATGTGAATCTATCACAGTGCCTTATTGGCATTCTTATTATCTGGCATTTCTGCAATCCTGCCCTGTTTCATATCCCCCCCCCCCCATCTTTCTTTATCCTTTCACTCATGGTTCTAGTAGAAAAACTGCAGACTACAATACTTCATGGAGCCATAGGTAGGTAGGAAACAGCTGGAAGATGCTTCCCATGTGTTGTATGAATACAGAAATGGCAGATAAAGCAAGAGCTCTGGTCCCAGCCGTGTTTTCTTTCTAGTGACTGCTGTGGGGCCAGTAGAAAACTCATGAAGTGACCCTTATTAGTTTGGCCAAGCTCCCTCCCAGGCAATTACTGTAGCAAAGCTCAGACACTGAATTCTGATTGATTCTGGAAGATTAAGCAAGAAAATGAAGACACCATAATATTGTAGCCAGAAAGGTAACCTGGCTTTAAATTCATGCACTGATTTGGAAGAAAAAGGCAGGCTGCCAACATTTCATGCCAGGTTTTCTAAGTTACATCACATTTCTTAATGCTGATTTTGACCTCCCCTCCACCAAATATGTATCCATGCTTCTGATTAAAGACTAGATGCAGGAGGTTTAGTTTCACATTTCTTCCTCCCACCAAATTGATCACATTTTTCTCCCTTGTTCTTTGAGTGCAAGAGGTAGGGCGGGAGGAGGGAAGACAGGGGAATAGTATAATTGAACACGTATTGAAGAATTTCTCTGTAAATTGTAACATAGCCTGTTACTGGTGTAGGGGCCACATTTGGAAGTCTTCTGTCATTAATTCCACTAATGGTTTCAATATTTGTATATTTGATTCTGTGTAAACTTTGGCAGAGAGACTCATAGTCAGCATCCCCTGTGATGAATGCTAAGCTGGAATCTGAATGAACGGCTATGTTTATCGTGGTGGGAAAAGTAATTTTTCTCTTTTTTTAAGATTTATTTATTTATTTATTCTAGAGAGAGTGAGAATGTATGTAAGTGGGGGGAGGGTTAGTGGGAGAGGGAGAGAGGGAGAGAGAGTCTCCAGCAGACTTCATGTTGAGGGCAGACCTGGGGCTCAATCCCATGACCCTTAGATCATGACCTGAGCCATAATCAAAAGTAAGATGCTTAACCAACCAACTGGGCCAGCCAGGAACACTGAGAAGTCATTTTTCTACAGTGAGATGGTGAGATCCTGAATCACCTACCCCCACACAGCTCACACTCATAACAACTTGACTACTCCGCTGTCTTCACTGTTCTGGGAAACCCTTACCCAGAAAGATAAATTTGCAAATAACTGAATGTTCTTGTAAATCCATTTAAAATTGACAGCTTTTCAATAGGTAACATCCAACTAATTGTTTATGATCCATATCACTTCCCATCCTATTCTCAAAACCGTCACCTTCCTGGGTCCACCAATCATAAACTCTTCCATCGTGATGTTTATCATCAAGCTTCTGCATTTAAAGTCCACCTTAGGGGTGCCTGGGTGGCTCAGTCATTAAGCGTCTGCCTTCGGCTCAGGTCATGATCTCAGAGTCCTGGGATCGAGTCCCACATCGGGTTCCCTGCTCGGCGGGAAGCCTGCTTCTCCCTCTCCCACTCCCCCTGCTTGTGTTCCCTCTTTCACTGTCTCTATCTCTCTATCAACTAAATAAATAAATAAAATTTAAAAAAATTTAAAAATAAAAAAAATAAAGTCCACCTTAAATGCAACTTTAAAACCTCTTAAGTATTCTGGCTTTGCCTTATACCCCGAGACTCTACAAAAACTCTGTCAACGTAGTGTCCTTCCTTACCACAGGAAGCAACAAACCCAGCTCTGACTTATCAACAGGTTATTGTGCAGGTGTTTGACAATAAAGAGGAGGGACAAAAAGAGAGGTGATAACGAGGTGTTGAAAAATGAATGGGACTCGACCAGCTATAAAAGACAGAGAAGAACATTCCAAGAGGGGAGAACAGCCGAGTGAAGACAGGAAGGCTTACAAGGGTACCAGTCGCAGGTCATTCTGGGGCTTAAACTTCATTGTGTCCAAGGGAACATGTTAACCTCCTCCTGGTACAGGACAGCATCCTAGAAGCTCCTCTCTCCCATGACTGAGGAGTTCTAGCCTGCAGAAATATCACAGCAGGGACTTTAGGATCTTAGAGCAGCTCTCAGACACCCAGGAATGAACTGCTTCACCTCCAAGCTTTAGCTCCCTCACCTCCTACTCTGTCTCCACCATATGTGGAGACACACATGTCCAGCTTTCCTCAGTTTCCACTTCACTGCTTTCCAGGAGGTCATCCCAGTTTCACGTGGACCAAATCCAAATCTACAGCACATACACACCATTGAGCCAGGCATTCTGTATTCGTGACCATCATCACCATCATCATTATCATCATCATCACCAGCACCATCATCATAACCACCATCATCATCATCACCAAGTCTTCAGAATCTAGATTAGGAAAGGCAGTCAGTAGAATGCACTTGATTACCACACTTCTGGCTGTCCATAACCAATGATTCCTTATTTTCCCCAATATGCACTCCTTCTTAGAGGTTTTCATAAAACCACAAACTGCCTCTTCAGGGGAATATCTTCTTCCCAGAAGCATCAGATGCCTCCATATGGGGAACAGAGATTTTATAGATTGGATCCCGGGGCCTGACAGCCCGAGCTCTGGTTAGTATGGCTCTCAGACCATATTAAACTGGCCTGTGCCTTCCCAAAAAGGAAGGAGTTTGGGGGACTGGTCCAGGCTGCATCTTTGTTACATTAAAAGAAGCCATGATGTGAATGCATGTACTTCTTATAGGCCACTTTCCCCTATAAGAGCTTCCTCTCAGTTTCCCACAATCTGCACCTTCCCTGGGAAGGCAGCTGAACTATACATATGGGAAGATTTGATTTTCATAAGCCTAGAGAAGTTCAGTGGTGGTGGGTGGAAAGAACCAGGACTTTGTAGGCAGACAAACCTGTGTCCAATCCTGGTTCTAACACTGTGACCTCAAATGGGTTCCTTAAACTTTCTTAAGTTTACCAAATGTTAAAAAGGAAAAAGTAACCCTAATACAACAAGGCAGAGAGGTTGCCAAAGGAGGAAAAGATCCCGGCATTTTGCAGGTGCTCAGTAAATGTTAATTTTCTCCTCTTACCCCCAACTTTTAGCCATAAGGCCTGATTTCCAGTCACCAGATAATAAGGGACTTGACCTTTTAAAGCAAGAAATCCATGATTTAATACCCCCAGCAGCTTTCTATGATAGAGGACCACAGATATTCTTTCCATAATTTCCCCTTTTGCATTCACATGGATAACTGAATTCTGTCACTGAAAGTGTAAAAGGCGTCTTCCATCCTCTCTGGAGGTAGAGATGGCTGAGAAAATGAGGAGTGATGGCTAAGTAGTGCCTTCAAGCATACAAAGTGTAAAACCTCCAGCGTAAGCCAATCTGTCACTCTCTGTGTTGCCTATAAAGTTGTTATGGCCTGAAGCATGTAAGCCAAGTCTCCTTGGCAGGAATCCCAAAGGCTTTGGCATTCTTGACTACCCAGCATTTCCCAGGGTTCTTGTGTAAGCTACGAAGATGTCCCTTAGCTTGATGTCAAATGAAAAATATATCATTCCCCTGTCTTTTTCCACTGTCATCTCTTCACATGCTCAGCTAATTTAGTCTGGGAAGCATACCTCTCCAAGAAAAGCCATACTTAAACTGGGCTGCATGCTCCCACATTTCTCTGCAACCTGCAGAAATTAGGTCTGATTTCAAAGCCAGGTGTTCAAAGAGAAGAGGAAGCTGGGTCTGGGAGAATAGATGGAGCCGATTGCCTTGAAAGCTTTCTTGTTAATTTTAGTTTCAGTCCCTGTCCCCGGGTCTTTGGTGCCAACAGGAGAGAGCTCTTTCCATCCTGAGAAAGTGAATACAGTATTTCCCAAAAAACCTTGAACCATTGCCCAAATCTCAGATCTCAAGGCTTTCCTAAGGTTATAGTCACCAAAGCTAGGTTTTAAAAGTAATGGCAAGAATACAAAACTGCAATGATCAAAGGATGCTTAGGGTACCCAGGAGGCTTCATGAAGACCCACAGCGCCCTCTGCTGGGAACAGGCCTGCCATAGCACCTGAGGTGGTTGTGCAGCAATTCCAATGTATTTGCCCACTGCATTGTGTTCATAATATATCGAATACCTCCACCTCTCAAGGTTTCTTCCCCACCGTTCCTGGAACCCAGCCAAAATTCTGGTGCTTTTCGGATATTTTCCTTATATTCCCCTCAAACAGCGAGATAGCCAAATGTTTACAAATAATGCATCTGTAAACTGTTATTTGAAAACATTCACGTGTTTTTGGTGTTGAGCTGACTCAGGTTTTGAGCACATCGTACCTTGGAAATTCTTTGGGTTGCCAGAAGATGTAAGGGATAAGAGGGAACTTTTCAGAAAAATGTGATAATGGATGATTAAATCTCTGGTTCATTCAGGAGTATTGCTACAGATACATTTTTGCCTAGGATACTCCACCTTAATATTTTTACAAGTAATCTTATAAGTGATGAGGGAAAGGTGATGTCAGGTGTGCAGGAAGAAACCTTCAAAGTTCGTGGTGGACTCATGATTAAAACTTAAAGCAGTGTGCCCATTCCAAAAGCTAATTCAGGGAAAGACAAAACTACCATCCATACCTCTACTAGACAGATACAGCTTAAATGCTTAGAAGTACTAGAAGTAGAGGGATCATTAGAAAATATTGAGTTGTCCCAGTAAAAGAACAGATTTAGAGTCAGAAGAATTGAGATTTCTAGCTCATTTTATACATCTTTGAAACTTGTTATTGTACTCAACAAATATTTGAACACCTACTGTTTGCCAAACGCATAATAGATCCTAGGACACAACGATGGAGAAGACAATCTGCCCTCTCAAAATTTGCAGTCTACTAAGGGCAACAATTTAATCAAACACTATAGCTCCCTGGGATCAGTGGTATGAGAGGATAAGTATAGGGTGATCTCAAACAGCATGGCAAAGAAGTATAACCAAGAGAATCAAGAAAATGGATGCAAAAGCATTTTAAGAACTGTATGAGTAGTTGATTTTCTCCCAATTTTCTGCTTTTCTTATTGGGGAAAAATATACATAACATAAAATTTACCATTTTAAACATTTTAAAGTTTATAATTCAGTAGTATCAAGTACATTTACAATATTGTGAAACCATCACTATCATCCATTTCCAGAACTTTTTCATCATCCTGAACAGAAATTTTGTACCTATTAAAAAATAACTTCCATTCCTCTCTCCCCGACCTCTGGTAACCACTGTTCTACTTTATATATGTCTGACTACTCTAGATAACTCAATGTAAGTGGAATCACACAATATTTGTCTTTTTGTGTCTGGTTTATTTCACTTAGCTTAATGTTTTCAGAGTTCTTCTTTGTTGTAGCATCTCTCAGAAAGTCATTTCTTTTTAAGGTTATTCCATTAAATGAATATATATGAATAAATGAATATATTAAATGAATATATATATATATATATTCATTGTGTGAATATATCACATTTTGTTATCCATTAATATATTAATGGACATTTGGATTGTTTCTACCTTTTGGCTATTGTGAGTAATGTAATGAACACTGGTGCACAAAGTATCTCTTTGAGTCCTTGTTTTCAATACTTTTGGGTATATGCCTAGAAATGGAATTCTGGATAATATGGTAATTCTGTTTAATTTTTTTTTAAGGAATAGTCATACTGTTTCCCACAGTGGCAGTGGCTGCACCACTTTAAATTCTCACCAATAATGCATAAAGGCTCGAATTTCTCCACATCCTCACTAATACTTATTATTTTCCTTTGTTTGTTTGTTGTGTGTGTGTGTGTGTGTGTGTGTGTGTGTGTTGTTGTTGTTTTTGTTGTTTTGATAATAGCAATCCTAATGGGTACAAAGGGGTATCTCACTGTGGCTTTGATTTTCTTTTTCCTAATGACTAGTCATGTTGAGCATCTTTTCATGTGCTTGGGAATTTGTGTATCTTCTTTGGAGAAATGCTATTCTAGACACTGGCCCATTTTTGAATTGGGCCATTTGATTCTGTTATGCTGCTGTTGTTGTTGGGTTGTAGGAGTTCTTTATATATGCTGTATATTACGCCTTTATCAAAGTATAAAACTCAAATATTTTCTCCCATTCTCTGGATTGCATTTTCAAACTCTTTGATGCACACAAGTTTTAAATTTTGATTAAAACAGTCACTTATTTTTCTCTTTTGTTGCCCGTGTCTTTGGTATCAAAATCCAAGAAATCCTTACTAAATCTAAATGTTCAAGTTTTTTCCTGTGTTTTTTCCTTTAAGAGTTTTATAGTTTAGCTTTTAGGTTTATATCTTTGGTCCACTGTTAGCTATATTTTTGTATAGGGTGTATATTTTGTATATATTCTAGAATTTTGTTTTGTTTTCATAGTTACCATGGGGTTTACATATAACATCCTACAGTTATAACTCTCTATTTTGAAGTGATATCAACTTCAATCACATTTGAAAACTCTACTTTTATAAAGTTCTGTTCCCCTCTTTTATATTATTAGTGTCACAAATTACATCTTTACACATTGCATACAAAATACTTTTTTTTGCATACAAAATATTTTTATGCACTTATCTTTTAAATCTTGTAGAAGATAAAATGTGGAGTTACAGACCAAAATTATAATAATACTGGCTTTTATATGTGCCCATCTATTTTACTTTTTACCCATTTTCTCTTCTTTTTCAGAATCATTTTAGTTATTATAATTACTTGTTTTTCCATACCACTTCTAGAATACTAATGTCTGTATCTACAGAAATCCTTGCTGAAGTTTTTATAGGAATTGGATTAAACCTGTATATCAACTTGGGGAGAATTGACATCTTTACTATGTTGTCTTCCAATTTATGAATATGGCATATCTCTCCATGTGTTTAGCTCTTCTTCGATTTTTTCAGTGTTATGTAGTTTTCACATACAATCCTACACATGTTTTTTATATTTACACATAAGCATTTCATTTTTTGAGCAATTATAAATAGTACTGCATTATTAACTCCAGTGTTCATGTTAGTATATCAAAATTACAATTGATTTTGCCCTTCTGGAAGTTTCTTTTTTAAATATTCCTTGATACTTGATTTCCATAGGAAAAAAATGTATCATCTGTAAAAAGAAACAGTTTTATTTCTTCTTTTATGACCTGTAATGCCTTTTATTTCCTTTTCTTATTCTATTTACCTGGCTAGAATACCCAGCACTATGTTGAATAAGAGTAGTGAGAGAAGACGTCTTTAGCTTGTTCCTGATCTTCGAGAGAAAGCATTTAGTCTTTCACTATTATGTATAAGCTGTAAGGCTTTTTTGTAGATATTCTTTATTGAGTTAAGGAAATTTCCCTCTATTCCTATTTTTTTGAGAATTTCAATCATGAATATATATTGAAGTTTTTCAAATGATTTTTTTTCTGTATCAATTAATATTATTATGTGAGTTTCCTTAAACTTGCTAATATGGTGCATTACACTGATTCATTTCAAATATTGAACCAGCTTGCATTTCCAGAATAAATCCAACTTGGTCATGGTGTATAATTTTTTAAATATATTTCTAAATTTTATTCTTGAATATTTACAAAGGAGTTTGTATCTTTGTTTATGACAGATACGGGTCTTTTAACTGTATTTTCTGGTTTTGTATCAGAGTAATACTAGATTCATAACATAAATTTTTATTTTTCTTCCCTTTTATTTTCTAAATGAGATTACATATATTTGATATTAAATTTTTCTTTAAATGTTTATTAAAATTCTCCAGTGAGACATTCAGAGCCTGGAGATTTCTCTTGGGGGGAATTTTTAAATTATGAACTAAATTTGCCTAACCGTTATGAGACTACTCATATAATTTTTTCATATTAGATGATTTGTGGTAGTTTGTAGTTTTCTAGGAAATGATTAATTTCAACAAAATCACATTTGTACATGTAGAGTTGTTTGTGCCATTCCCTTATATCTCTTTTGATATCAGCAGTCTATAATGATATCCCTGTTTCATTCCTGATATTGATCATTTGTGCTGTCTTTTTTTTTTTTTTGTCAGTTTTGCTCTCTCTTTGGCAAATTTTTTAGTAAGTTTTTAATTTTAATTCCAGTATAGTTAGCATGCAGTGTTTTATTAGTTTCAGCTGTACAATACAGTGATTCTTTTTTATTTTGGTTATTCTTCAGTTCTAAAATTTCCATTTGGTCCTTTATATCTTCTTTGTTGTGTCTGTATTTTCTGAAGTTCTCTATATTTTCATTTGTTTCACAATGTTCATAATTTCTCATTGAAGCATTTATAGTGTAACTGCCTGAAAATTTTTGTCAGATAATTCTAATGTGTTTGTTATTTTTTTGTTTCCATATATTGATTGCTTTTTTTACACACTTTGAGTTCTTCCTGGTTCTTGATATGACAAATTGTTTTTCTATAGAAACTTGGACATATTTGTATTATGTTATAAGAATGGATCTTAGCTAAACTTTCCATTTTATCTTGTTTTCTCTGATACTGCTCCAGTAGGAGGAAGGATATATGCCACCTTTTCACTACCAGTTAGAGGTAGATGTCTATGTTCCCCAATGCGCCTTCATTGATACTTGAGGTAGAGAGACTTCCTGTTACTGATGGGCAGGGGTGATAGTTTACACTCCTTATGATACCCATTGTTATTATAATGGTAGTGACCTCATTGCCAGTGAGTGATGATAAAAGTCTTGACTCTACTGGACTTCGATCATGTCACCCACCACAGTGAGAAGGGAGAGGGGTACTACATTACTGCTAGGTGGGGATGGAAAGTCAGGCTCTTCACATGACCTTTATTGACATCATGGTAAGGATGCCTTATCATCAGCCAGTGAGGATGAAAGTCTCATCACCCTAATTGGTCTTTTCTGACATCATCCAAGTGGGGATATTAAAGTGTCTCATTAGAGGCTTACAAGGGTGGGAGCTTATGCTCCTCACTTGGCCTTTACTGGCAGGGTTAGGGTGTTTGGCCACAGCTTCTTCTGTGCTGTTTGGTTGCAGTAAAGGAGTTATTATCTAAATGTTTTAGATCTTCCTAGGTTCTTCTATCCTGATTTTTTTAGCTAAAGAGAGCAGAGTTTTGTTGGGGCTTCTATTTATCCTGTGCCTGTTTGCATTTCTGCGTTACTGGTTTCTTCAGCGATAAGTCTGGGACATAGGAGGCAAAAAAGGAAATCTGGGGAATCCACCAGCATGCCATTTCTCAGGCCCCAAGACTCTAGCAAATCAGCATTTTCTCTCTACCTTTCAGAGTCTTATGTTTGTTTTATGTATGGTATTTTGGTGTTTTAGTTTTGTTTAATGGAAGTAATCAGAAAAAGTGAGCTATTTTATAATATGCTTAAAACTTAGTATAACAAGAACAGGATTATATAAAGTTGCAGGCATCTCAGGTCAGGCAATAAAACTAATTACTTGGTATTTGTTGGGTGTTTCTGAAGTTTCAATTTTCTGTGCTCTTAAGATTTACATTAAACAATAGGCAGTGTTTTGTTTTCCTATTAAGGTTGTATGGCTTAATCTGAAAGACCAAGAGGATAAAAAGGTCACCATTTCAGCTTGACTCAATGAAACTGCAGTTATCCACTTACTCAAGGGTCATACCTTCCAACTAATTATTGCTATTCCAAAAGCTTTTCTTTCCTTAGAGACCACCCTTAGTGTTCATTTTAACCTTATTCCCCCTTTAAAAAGTGCTTAAGATCAAAAAAGTAGAACAAAAAATATCAAAACAAGAGGCAACGTAAAAACCACACTCAGAAAAAAACATATGACATTAAATACTTTAATTATTCAAGAAAACTAAAAATGAAAGAAAATTAATAGCCCTTTTAAATTAGGAAAATATAGCAAAAACTAGTTTAGAAGAGAAGGAAGATATTAAAGAAAAGGGCAGAAATCTATATGATGAAAAGTAAATATTTATTTTCATAATGTGATATACTACTCTTGCACAAACTTGAAAATACTAGGTAATATATATATAAATACTTCACATATTTGGCCGAGCTGGCATGAAATAAAGATTTGAAAGATGAACAAAGCAATGAACAAGCTTAATATGATAAACATATAGAGAATAATGTTAGGAGAGTAACACTTCTGACACATCATTTCATGTGGTGGGAATTCTACTGAAGTAACACTTTTGACCTCTTTCTAATTCTAATTCAACAGACTCTTCTCGAAGGGATTAATCTGACTGTTCAATGTAGAAGGAAAAAAATGTGACATATAGATGCTAGACCCTCCCTCTTCAATTTCTCTTAGAACCAAGCTTCCAACAGGGACCACATAGTCTGCTTTGCTACTCTATGCCATAATTTGATCATTACAGCCACCACCATTATCAGAGAGGTGTATGTGACCAGCATTTCCTGGGACCAGATGGGGAATTCTGCCTAAATCTGAGGTTTAGTGTTAAAACATTTACTTTCCCATGAATATCAGCCATATTGTCTAACATTATCTTGATCACTATAGAAGTGATAGTTTGGATTCCATCTGTCAAAGTTTTGGTTTATTTTTTGATTGCTACCAGAACTCTTATGGAGAAGACAGGTGTATTATTGTTGGCTGTCCTCTGAAGTCCAACAACAGCTTGAAGAGGCACACTTTATTTAAATTCACAAGGGGCACTTATGGCAACATACTAGGCACTAAAGCAAGTCTCAAAAAACTTCAGAGAATTGGTAATATATACAATACATTTTTGCCTGACTAAAAGAGTAACTTAACAGAAATCATTAAGTAAATGGAAATACTATTCAGCAATGAGAAAGAAGGAAATCCTGCCATGTGTGGCAACATGGGTAAACTTGAAGGCATTATGCTAAGTGAGATAAGTCAGACAGAGAATGAATGACAAATATTGTATGATTTCACTTAAATGTTGAATCTAAAAAAACTGAACTTGTAAAAACAGAATAGAATGGTAGGAGGTACTAGAGGATGGGGGAACTGGAGATGTTGTTTAAGGGTACAAACTTACAATTAGTAGATAAATAAATTCTAGAAATCTAATAATATAGTGATTATTATACTCAGCAACACCACATTATAAACTTCAAAGTTACTAAGAGACTAGATTCTAACTGTTCACAACACAAAAAATAAATGATAAATATGTGACATAATAAAGGTGTTAGCTAACATTACTGTAATTGTATTACAATATATAAATGTGTTAAACTAACATGTTGTACACCTTAAACTTACACAATGCCATATGTCAATTACATCGCAGTTTTTTAAAAAATTAAGATAATGAAGAACAGCAAAGCCAAAAAGCACCTAAGAGAAGACCAGTAAAATTCACATGTTTATAATGAGATAAAAAGAGAGAGAGAACACCACAACCACTACCAACAACAAAATAAAATGAAATTTTAAGCATCTTTAGCTAAGTATAACTAGAGATATAGCAAATATTAAAATGATTATAGGTGAGCATTATGAAAAACCTCATGTCACTAAATTTTAAGGCATAAAGAAAAGATAGATAATTTCTGAGAAAAATATAGGTTACTAACATTAATTGATAGATATTAAGGAGGGCACAGATTGCATGGAGCACTGGGTGTTTTACGCAAACAATGAACCATGGAACACTACATCAAAAACTAATGATGTACTGTATGGTGACTAACATAACACAGTAAATAAATAAATAAATAAATAAATAAATAAATAAATAAATAAATAAATAAAACATTAAAAAAAAGAAAAAGAAATAGGAAACATCAAAGTCCTATAACTTTATAATAATTTTTTTAATATGAATCAATGGTTAATCTTTCCGTAAGGAAAATGCCAGGTCCAAACAGGCACGTTCTATCTAAAATACAAAAAAAGAAAAAGAAAAACAAACTACTTGTATATAAATGTTTCCAAATTATTTTAAAAGAGGAAAAACATACTCCTTCTTTTATGCAATTGTCATTTCCTTTTTTTCTAAAATCTGACAGGGTTGATACAAGAAAGACAAATTATAGGCAAATATTAATAATGAATCATGATTTAAAATCCTAAAACAAATATTAGCAAACCAAATCAAGCAATTTCTAATAATAATGTAGTAATGGACAGATTAGATTTATCTCAGGAATGCCCAATGTTATTGGAAAAAATTAGACTTGAAATGGGAGAGTATCTTTTATCAGATTAATTATCATATAGCTAACAATTATAAGCTCTGGAAAAAATGTATAAAAACTATTTAAAGTCATATAAAGTGAGTGGCAAAACCAGGCAGAAATTTAGAGGATTATATTTTTGAAAGAAGGGAAGTACACTGGGAGAGATTAAAGCTTATATGGTATGTCACTCAGGGTTCTCCAAAGAAATAAACCCTCCCCAAAAAAGAAATATAACCTATAGGATGTATATATATATATACATAGGATGAAATATATATATACATCCTATAGGTTATATATTTATAAATATATATATAATATATGCATATATATTATACATATATACACACACACATATACATGTGTGCATTGTATAAAATTCTTGCATAAATAAATAAATATAAATGTGTGTGTGTAGAGACAGAGACAGATGTATTTCCATTGGCTCACACCAATGTGGAGCCTGGCAAATCTGAAATCTGAATATACACATGCAGAAGAATGAAACTGGACCCTTGTCTTACACCACTAACAAAAATCACTCAAAACGAGTTAAGGACTTAAACTTAAGACCTGAAACTATAAAACTTCTAGAAGAAACATAGGTGGAAATTTTCTTGACATTGATCTCAGCAATGATATTTTTTGGATTTTACACCAAAAGCAAAGAAACCAAAGCAAAAATAAATAAGTGGAAGTATATCAAACTAAAAAGATTATCCACAGCAAAGAAAACCAATAACAAAATAAAAAGTCAAATTACAGAATTAGAGAAAATATCTGCAAACCACATATCTGATAAAGGGTTAATATTCAAAGTATACAAGGAATTCATAACTCAATTAAAAAATGGACAAACCACCGAAATGGATATCTTTTTGAAGAATACATTCAAATGACCAACAAATACAGGAAAAGGTGTTCAATATCACTAATCATCAGGAAAATGTAAATCAAAACCACAATGAGATAGCACCTCATAACTGTTAGCATGTCTGTTATCAAAAAGGCAAAAGATAACAAATGCTAGCAAAGATATGCAGAATATGAGCCCTATACTCTGTTGGTAGGAATGTAAACTGTGCAGCCACTATAGAAAACAGTATGGAGGTTCCTAAAGAAATTAAAAGAAGAACTACCACATGATCCAGCAACCCCACTTCTGGATATCCAAAGGAAACAAAATTCTTGTCTTGAAGACATCTTTGTACTCTCATGTTTGCTGCAGCATTATTTACAATAGCCAAGATACGGAAACAACCTGAGTGTCTGTTAGCAGATGGGTATATATATATATATATATTTTTATATATATATATATACATACATATATATATATATCATGTACACACAGAGAGAGACAAACACACACACAACAGAATCTCTTCAGCCTTAAAAAAAAAAAGGTGGGGGCGGGGAATCTTGCCATTTGTGACAACATGGATGAATGGATGAACTTGGAGGACATTATGCTAAATGAAATAAGGCAGACAGAGAAAGACAAATACTGCATAATATCATATACATGTGAAACCTTAAAAAGAATGTTGAACTGATAGAAATAGAAAGTAGAATGGTGGTTGCCAGGGACTTGGGGGTGGTGGTGGTGGAAATAGGGAAAGTTTGGTAAAAGGATATAAACTTTCAATTATAAGGTGAATAAGTTCTGAGGACCTAACTAGTAACACAATTGCTATAGTTGATAAATATGTATAATTGAAATTTGCTAAGAGAATAGAACTAAAGTATTCTCATTCTCCCCAAAAAAAGAAGGTAAATATGTGAGGTGTTAATTAACTTGATGGTATGGGAATCTTCTTGCAATATATGTATATACATAACAAATCATCACACTGTACATCTTAAATATATTAAAACTTTTTGTCATTTATACTTCAAAAAATCTGGGGGAAAAGTGGTTGCAATGCACACAGCATAACACACATAGAGGTAAAATGTATGACAAAAATAGCACAAATGTCAGGGTGGAATGTGAGAGTATTGGAGAATCTTAATCTATATGGATGTCTGGGTAGCTCAATCAGTTGAGCATCCAGCCTTGGTTTCAACTCAGGTTATGGTCTTGGTGTCCTGGGATAGAGCCCCACATCAGGCTCCCGCTTAGCAGGGAGTCTACTTGTCTCCTTCTCCTAAGTGAATAAATAAATCTTTAAAAAAATAATCTTAATCTATAAAGTGCTATACTATTATTTTAAAGTAGACTGTGAAAAGATAAAGATGTATATTATAAACCATACAACAGTCACTTAAAATATAAAACACAAAGAAGTCTTTTTTTTTTACCTAATATGTTAAAAAAAAAAAAAGATGTAAAATGGAATCTTAAAAACACTCAATCCAATAGAAGGTGGGAAAAGAAAAGGAAAGCAAATGGAAATGAATGAATAATACATGAGACTAATAGAAAACAAGCAAGTTGGATGATTTAACCTTGACCTATAAATATTTACATTAAACATAAAGGGTATAAACCACGGATCAGCAAACTATGGCCCATGGGCCAAATGCAGCCCATTTTTTAAAATTTTTGTTAATAATTGTATTAGAACAAGCACAGCCATACTTATTCATTTATGTGTGTGGTCTATGCAGCTTTCATGCTATAAAAGGAGAGTTTAGCAGTTTCAACAGAGATTATTTGATCCAAAAGCCTAAAATATTGCCATCTGGCCATTTCAAAAATAATTTGTTGACCATTGGTCTATAACTCCAATTTAAAGCCAGAGATTCTCAAATTGGACTTAAGAAAAACAGTTAAATGTAATCTGCAAGAAAAGCACCTTAAAAATAAAAGCATTGATAAGTTAGAAGTGGAAGACAGAAACAGTTATGCCAATAAACATTAATTGTAAGCAAGATGGAATGGCTAAGATAATATCAAATAAGGAAGACTTCATAAGAAGTATTATCACCAGAGATAAAAAAAAAGAATATTTCCTAATGATAAAGTTGTCAATTTGTTAAAAAATAACATATTTAAATCTGTATGCCTCTAATAACAGATTCAAAATATATGAAGCAAAAACAAATAGAACTGAAATGAGAAACGGACAAATCTACAATTATAATGGGAGATAACACTCCTCAATCAGTAATTGATAGACAAGATAGACAGAAAATTAGTAAACATAAAGACTTGAACAGCACTATCAACCAACTTGACATAATTGACATTAATGAATATTTTATCCCAAAATAGCAAAATACACATTCGAGCACTGGCAGAACATTCACCAGTATTGGTTCCAATCAGCATAGTTATCAGTAGCAGATATCTGTAGTTCAATAGGGTCTTTGGAGTTTACAGATGCCAAGACTGTGATTTCCTTTTCTCACTCGGGAAGTTTATAATTTCAGTTGTACAACATGGGAGGAAGCCGAAAGCCTAATTGGTGGTCTGTTGTATCCGCTATCATTTCTCTAAAAGTGACTCTTTCCAATTGAGACAATCTCCCTCAAATTTTATGAGGGTTCACAGCGTAAGCATATAAACCATCATTACTAATTATACACTCAGCACCGAGAGCAATAAAAGTGGTGCACAACAGTGGCCCAAACAGCCTTACCAGATGGTCACAGCACCTTCTGTAGTAAGCAGCAAACAAGACAATATCTCCCTCTCTCTTCCCTTCACCCCCACCAGAGAGTGACAAGTAGTCACGCTGTGGTCACTTGGCCTACTTGTCTGCCTATGTAACCAGCTACAGAAACTGCTCAGGTTAGGGGACAAATAAGCCTTACAGTTCGGCCCACTCAGCAGGAAGTTCAGGGATGTTCTGGGTCCATGATGGTCTGCCTGTCCTAACACACAGTAATAAAATAGATAGGTTTTTATATAAAAACAGATTGACAAATAGAGCAATGAAACAAAACAGTGAACTCAGAGAAAGACCTTGTTTAGGTTAGAATTTAATATATGATAAAAATGGAAATATAGCACCACAAATCAAAAGTGGAAGGATAGATTGTTTTATATATGATATTAAGAAGGGAAATTGGATCCCTAAATACATCATGTATGAAAGTAGAATCCAGACAGATTAATGAAAGATAGAATAGAAAATCAATAAAAGAAAATGTCAGAATATATATTCGTGATTTAGAGGTAGGGAAGAATTGTCTTTAAAATACTTGAGGAAAAAATATTTGAGAAGCACAAATCCTTGGGCAAAAATGTGTTGAATAAACTGACATCAAAATTAAATAGTTTTGTTTAATGAAGAATAGTATGGACAGAGTTAATAGAGAAGTGATAGACTAAGAAAAAATTTGCAATATCAAAACTGACAATGCAAAAATATATAAGGAATTCCTTTAAGTCCATAAGAGTTAAATAATTCAAGAGGAAAAAAAATGGGCACACATGTGAATAGGCAATTAAAGTATAACAAACCCCAGAAGCAATAAGCAAATCAAAAGATATTCAAACTCAGTAGTAATCATAGAAGCAAATGAAAACAGTCATGAAATATTATCTTATCCCTGTTTATTAGTGGTATATGAAGATATAGGAACTGCCACTCCTGGTAGGAGAGAAATGGTGGAACATTTTCAAGAGCTATCTGTCAGCATTTATTCTAATCAAGTCTACACACACACATAGGTATGACCCAGCAAATACACTCCTAGGTATGTAGCCTAAAGAAATTCTCCCATTGATCCACAAGTGACATACATAAAAATGCCGGGCATTACCTTACTTATTGTGATAGGGATTCCGAGAAATCTGAGTGCCCATCACTGACTGGAGAGTAGACAGTCAATTTTGGTGGATACACATGGAATCTTATGAAACATTTACAAAGAATGGACTGGATGTTCATGGAGTATCATGGCTGACACTTCAGTGCTAAGTAAAAGAAGTAAAATGAGATCTGTGATTTACCACGACTTCCACAAATTAAAAAATAGTCACACACAAAAAAGCATATAATCAAATAAGCAAATATACTTCAAATATAATCAAATACTGCATAGAGTATGTATTACAAAATTGCCAAAGGTGAATGGGGAGAATGAAAATTGAGAATGGAGACAAATGAGAATAGATGATAGATAGATAGATATAGATAGATAGATAGATGATAGATAGATAAATAGATGATAGATAGATAAATAGATAGATAGATAGATAGACAGATAGATAGATAGGAAATAAGTACGAGTTGTTCTTTCTGTCTTGAAATAGTTTGGAATGGCCTCAACTGGAGGTAGCAACGTGAGGTAAAGCATACAGACAGGAAAGCATAAGTCTATAAAAACAAAGACAAATAACCCAATTTGAATAAGACAGAATGTTTCAAAAAGGATGCAGAGGAGAAGCCTGGGGTCTCCTGGGTGGCTCAGTGCCTTGAAGCCTCTGCCTTTGGCTCAGGTCATGATCTCAGGGTCCTGGGATGAGCTCCGCATCGGGCTCTCTGCTCAGCAGGGAGCCTGCTTCCCCCTCTCTCTCTCTCTGCCTACTTATGATCTCTCTCTCTGTCAAATAAATAAATAAAATCTTTTAAAAAAGGGGGGGAGGAGGAGCAAGATGGCAGAGGAGTAGGAGGTGGAGAAAGTGACTGATCCCAGAAGTTCAGCTAGATAGTTATCAAACGACTCTAAACAACTACAAACTTAACAGGAGATAGAAGAGAAGAAGAACAGCAACTCTAGGAACAGAAAATCGACCACTTTCCGGAAGGTAGGACGGGCGGAAAAGTGAATCCAAAGCGACGGGAAGATAGACCGCGGGGGAGGGGCTGGCTCCCGGCAAGCCACACAGCAGCGGAGCACAAAATCGGGACTTTTAGAAATCTGCTCCAGGGCCTGGAGGCTGCCAGAGCGCGGCGTCAGGGCCTCCAGACACAAAGAGCGGCGGGCGGGAGGAGTGGTGGGTTCTCTGCCCACGTTAGCGCCGTTGGCTCGCACCCTGTGCCCCTCGCGTGGGAGAGAACCAGAGGCGCCCACCGCCCAGAGGCTGGAGAGAACGAGGCCACTTGGGGCAGGAATCTGAGCGCACCCGGCGCGGACCCAGAGCCCAGACAGCAGTCGCGGCAACGGCAGCCACCAGAAACCAGTTTCCTAGACCTCACGGCTTTGATCGCGGGAGGGTGCAGAGGCTACTGAAGGCCTCTCGGGGCCAATGGGATGGTGGCTGTGGGTGCGCACCGCCTGTGGCGGGCTGCGGTGTGAGCGGAGCTTGCAGAGGGGAGCAGACTGAGGCTTCTCTGTGACGCGGAGGTCTGGGTACAGGCAGACTCCTTGCTTAGACTCTCTGAAAAGGCAAAAAACTGCAAAAGAGCGAAAACCTCCAGAGAGCAGAAGCCTGAAAAACTGTTTTCCACAGAGCCCAGCCCCTCGATTGGGGGGCAGGGCGACTCAACCCAAGCAAGACTGACTGGAAAACAACGCGACAGGCCCCTCCCTCAGAAGACAACACAAAAACGAGAAGACAATAACCACAGGGCCCCCATAAAAATATAAAATCCCAACAGTAGGGGAAATCAATATATTAAGCTCCCAATAATACCCCAAAACCTGTATATTTCATA
>CM052884.1:22301879-22333836 GCA_028534135.1 Potos flavus | reverse complement strand
TATGTTGAGTGAAATAAGTCAAGCGGAGAAAGACAATTATCATATGGTCTCACTTACGTGTGGAGCATAAGGAAAACACGGAGGACATTGTGAGAGGGAGGGGAGGGATGAATTGGAGGAAATCGGAGGGGTGAAGAACCATGAGAGACTGTGAACTCAGAACAAGGGACTGAGGGTTTTGGAGGGGAGGGGGTGGGGGGATGGACAAGTCTGGTGGTGGGTATTGAGGAGGGCACGTATTGCATGGAGCACTGGGTGTAGTACATAAACGGTGAATCTTGTAACACTGAAAAAATAAAATAAAAGTATTTGGGGGAAAAAAAAAAGAAGAGAAGCCTGGAAAGGTAAGTTGGTAGGCTGAATTTGGACTTTTTTAATTTATTTTGATCTAAAAAATAAGATATAAACTTTACTAATATTTAATATATGGATTGATCCTGGAACTCTAGCTCATAATTGAAGACATTTGGGATCCCTATGGAAGAAAAATTTTTAAAAGCACCAAATTCTCCATCGTTTCTCCTAAAATCTATCCTAAATCTCTCTGTCTCAGTGTAGCTAACATCTGTGGGCACTTCCTATGGCTCTGTGATGTCATTTCCTTTTGTAGCTATTAGTTCCCTGCAGTGTTTGTACTTTACTCAACCTAGGCTGTCTGATAACAGATGTGATTTCCAGCTGTGTCTATATACCAACCACAGCGGGTTCATTAATAACAATTATTAAGTACTTTATTTTATAAATCGAGCCCATGGCAATAGAGAAAACATCCAGTCATTTGTTTTATGGCCTCTTGTCAGAGCTAACTATAAATTCCCATTATCTCAACATTATCAGCACGGCAAAATGAATCTAAGCATGAGTCATAAATAAAACTACCAAACAGCTCAATCATACTGGAAAGAACAGAGCATAAATTAACACTTGACGATGTAATGTTATATATGAACTTAAATAATAGCTCAAGCCTTCTTGTCAGCTAATTATGTAAATTATTATTTTTAAGACTTACATTTGTATTTGCATGGCTGGTGCATTCATTTGTCATACAATTAGAGTTCAATAAATATGTAGTCCGTACATTGCCCTCCCATAACCTAAGAGTTCCTGCTGATGATGTATGAAATACAGTGAAAATGAAGAGAGAAGTTTCAACTGAGAGAATGTCTCCTAGGACTATAGAGAGCAGGGAGAAAAAAATCACATTTTCCCTGAATACTACATTTCACAGGAGAAATCATTAAATTTAAGAAGATTAATAGAAGAGGAGCAGCAACCAACTATACGCATTATTGGTTCCTGAGTGAAAGTCCATATGGATTTTCAGTTAATCATAAAAATATTTATTTAGTTATCCCTCTGTGTTGGGTCCAAGCTGTTATACATGATGAAGACAGAACAGAAAGATAAACTGAGCACATGAATTTAATTTTTAAGAGAAAAATAGCTGATAAACACATGAGAAATATTGGAACTCACTAATAACCAAGACATGCAAATTAAAATTATGAGATATTATTTTTCATGTTTTAAAAGCTAATTCTTAATAGTGGAGAGAAAGCAGTGAAATAGGAAATTTGATCCTTTACTGCAAGGCATACAAAGGGGTTAAAACCTGAAAGCCCATTTGTGTATCTACCCAGAGCTCTAAAATTGTCCATTATGTTTTTTAAATTTTTTTAAATTGAGGTATAATTGACATACAACATCATACTAGTTTCAGGTACACAGCATAATGAATTGATATTTGTATACATTATGAAATGATCACCACAATAAGTCTAGTTAACATCCAGAAATGTGGAATGCTTCATAAATTTGTGTGTCATCCTTGCACAGGGGCCATGCCGATCTCCTCTGTATCATTCCAATTTTAGTAGATGTGCTGCCAAACCGAGTACAAGTGCTCATTACTTTTGATCAGTAACTCTAATTCTGGAAAATTTATCAGTTACAGATTTAGTACATGAATGTTAATGATACAGAATTTAAAAAAAAAAAGAAATAGCAAATAATAAGGTCCATTATGGAAATGAGAAAATAGCTCAAATAAAGTCTAAAAGGAAATAGTTAAGTAACTCATGGCAAACCCATATAATAGACTACTGTGTCCCATCCAAAATCATTTTGAGAAGATTATTTAACAGGAAAGTGTTCACAGAATTCTTTTAATAGGTTATAAAATGTTTGTATGATTGCAATTATTAATCATACTATGAAGTTTTTTTCATACTATGAAGTTTTTACACACATATATACATGCACCAATACAGAAGGCTAGAATAAATATCCTAAAATATTGCTATTTTCACACAAAGGAACTATGAATACTTTCTATCATCTTAATTTTCTGTATTCTCTAAAATTTCTTTCAGAGAGAGAATTAGTGTTCAACAAATCTGGCTAGTAAGGATTTCAATTCACATTTTTTCCAGGCCTTCCATAACCTATATACAATAGGCCCCTCCAATCTTGCCTTTCACAAAGTTCAACATAAAACAGGCCAACTCCATTTTCTCACTGCCCCCAAATCATGCTCTGCCTTCCAAACCAACCTTTGCTCAAGTTACATTTCATGCATCCACTCAAGGTGACAAAATTAGCTGAGCAACATTAAAGTTGGAATCTTAATGAACTCAGTCTTCTGCTTAGAATCATCGAGAAACAGGACTACCCCAATAGTCAAAAGTAATCACATCCCCTGAAAAAATCATTTCCCTACATCCTATGGTGAGTGCTGTGAATTGTGTAAGACTGATGAATCACAGACCTGTACCCCTGAAAGAAATAATACATTATATGTTAATTTTTTTAAAAAGCATATCAAAAGGATACCCAGTTCATCACCCACAACCAAACTGCTCAAAGTCCATTGTGCAGCCTCCATATTTCCCTTACACCCTTCTGCCATGTGCACACAAGTGTTCTCAACTTCTTCTAAGCTACTTTAAGATTCAGTGGCCCTCTTTGTTATATCCTCTCTTTGTTACATCACATCTTTTGTCTCTAGCCAGTCTCCAGATTGGCAAAGGCAGAACTATGAGAGGGTGAGGCTCAGTTTCCACATCTGTAAAGAAAGTAGAATAATAAGCCCTGTTTTACACATATCATAAATATCTTAAAACTATAAAGTATTTATTGTACATGTTGTGATTATTGTAACTTCTTTTTCTCATTCATGCAATAGGTATTACTACTATATAACCAATACCCTGCAAGAACTATTTTACCCACAACTAGGAAAGTATTTATACTTCATTAATCCCTCTCTATGCCTTCCTGAGTGGAGTCCATCATTAATTCTATTTTACCTTCATATTATATCTTAAATTATCCACAGTTCTTTGTGTTCATTGGCACAAATCTAACCCAGGCATCCATGATTTCTGAAGTAACTCCCGACTCGTCCTCTCATACACTTTTCCCGCCTTCACCCTATTACCCATATAGAAGCCAAACATTTTCTTTAAAAAGTTAATCAAAAACAATCAATTCTCATCCCAGAATGTCCAGTGGTGTCTTTAACAGACATGATAGGTCCAGTTATTTGGGTAACACACCGATAATGAAGCTCACACATAACAGCATAAGACTACAAGAGGGAAACTAGTACCCATGAAAGGGATGTTTATTTGCCATAGAACTTTGTAAGTCTGTGGATGTGAGAGAGAGAGAAGCCTGCTGAAAGCCTCCTCTGATATACACAGCTACATTTTCCTCATTGGACGTGTGAGGTACAGCAGATGCCTATCAAAGTAACTCTTTGAAGACACTGAAACTGACAAATTACTTATTCAATTTTACAAAAGATATTAGGACACATTTACATTGTTTTTCCCACAGACGACTACACTAGCAAAATTTGTAAACCAAGCATGCACTCTATGAATTAAATACCTTAACAGCTTCTTATTATACTTAGAATAAAATCTTTGATCCTTAACATTGACCTACAAGTCTATGCATGGCCCCAACTATCTCTCCAGCCAATACCTCCATGGCTTATTATGCTTATACTGGCTTTTTTCTTTACTATTTCAGCTCTTTCCCACATTTGTAGAGTACCATTCCATTTGCTCTATTCCACCTGAATAATTTTTACAGGGGTTCAACCATGTTGATGCATGTATGTCAAACTGATGTTAGGGTTTAGCAGGAGTGTATGTGGAGCTGAGGAGCTTCCTAAGGTACTCCTAATAGGATAAGAAGGATCCAGCTACTGATATGAGCTCAATCTATTAGCATTCTTCATTGAAACACAAAAGCGATTCTGAGGATACCATAGGTCTATTACTAGCATTTGTTTCATTCTAATCCCATGGACTGGGAGATTTGTGACTTAAAGATGGTTGTGTAAAATCATTAATTGCTTTTTCTCTTCTGGGAAACTGGCCCACTATGTAAAGAAAAATAAGTTGGATCCCTACTGTTAGTCACTTGTTCAATATCTATTTCCTTCTTCTTTGGTGATTAAACTTTGATTTTATTTTGGGTGTCACTGTGTCAGGTTAAATTCTTACTTCTGCTTTCTCCCTAAAAGTTTACAGTGTCCATTGACAGGCATACTTATGGCTAATGACACATATGCAAGACATTCCTGGGAAAGATTGTGCTTTCTGGGAAAAAGGAATGGATGTATATGATAAGGCCTTTTCCCTTTCCCATAGATTCCTCCCTTGAATGTGGACATAATATCTAAGCCTCCAGCAGCCATCTGGTAACCGTGTAATGATAAACATGAAGCAAAGGTCAAAAGGTTCACAGAGAAGCTGTCCTGACACCATTAAGCTACTAAGCCAACTCTATCGGATATTTATTTCCAATTCTACATCGCCCTTCCCCAATTATTTATGAGACAAACAGATATGTTTGTGATGTCTGGATAGCTTCTATGCTTTGGTGTTCAAGGGCCTACTGCTAGTTATGTGGCCTCATGGTCCAGCAAAGCCATTGAAGATCCAAAACTATGTAGTGGTTTATAGTGGGGCGAAGAAGAATATGTATTTCCTTATTATGTTTCATGTTAAGTATAAAATGGTGATTGAAACACTTTTCTGAAACCCTTGTTTTCAAATAAACAGCAATTATAGAGAACACAGTGTCCAGCTGAGGATAAACTTACTGAATTCTGGAAGCTGAGACTTTAGCAGAAGCACATAAGTGAAGGAAGTTTTAGTTTACTTCTCTCAGTCCATGATAGATCAACTAATTGAATATAATCAATAACAATATCAACATCCTAAATAACATAAAGAATAGGGTATCTCTAGATGATATTTATTAAACTTTTTATTCTGAAAAGACATGATTTATTTTTCAAGTACCCATGGAACAGTCATACAGATTGGTTCTGAGTCCTAGGTTGTAAGAGGGCTTTAAATAAAAATTAACTCTGCAATTTCACTAAAAATTCTATAACTACTCTGTCCAAAATGGCAGCCACTAGACACAGGTGATTATTTAAATTGAAACGAGTTAAAATTAAATAAAATTTAAAAGCTGAGTTCCTCAGTCATACTAGCCACATATGGCTATCGGACAGCACAGATATAGAACTATTTCATCACTGCAGAAAGTTCCCTTGAACAGGGTTGCTTTAGGTATGGAGACACAGCTGTGTGGCTGGACGTCCCTCAGTATGTAACATATATAACTGATTTGATTGCCATGAGAAAGTAAGCTCCATGAAGGAAGAGATTTTTATCAAAGTTACACACTGCTGTATCTCTAATATCAAGACAGTTGCTTATGCATACCTGGCAATCAACAAATAATTGCTTGGTGAATTCAGAGCTCTCAATTCAGTTAGGTATAATATGCAATATGTTTTATTCTCAAAATTTCTTATACTTTTTTTGGCCTTGAACACTCAATCTGCTTAGAGCACATGTCTCATTTTCTTTCCATTCTATTCCTGTTTAAATTTTAGTCCAGTGTAATAACTTCTATATTCTCATTAAAACGGAAAAGCTCAGTCTTTTCCCTCCTGTAGAGTTCTTCCCTATTGTTTCTCTCCTTCGTGTCTCCTTTCCTGTTCACATGGAACTCTTTATTTCTGACACATCTGGTCACCAAATATGTGGAGGTTTGTCCCCCACAACTATCGATTCTTTGCAACACCAGCTCTTCAGTCAATTCTGACACTATCTACCTGGAGATACTATCAGATTTCCAGGGGTTAAGAGCTCAGACCCACAAGACTACCCCACCCCCCCCACACACACACACATTTCAGATGCCAGCCACACATCCAGGTTATCAACTATACTTCTGACCAACTGGCTATAGATTGGAGGATCCCAACACCTCTTCTTTGGGTTTGGTTAATTTGCTGGATTGGCTCACAGAACTCAGGGAAATGCTTACTTACATCTATTAGTTCATTAAAGGATATGATCCAGGACACAAATAAACAGCCAGATGAAAAGAAACAAAAGATGAGGTCCAGGAGGGTCCCAAGTAGGGGGAG
Source organism: Potos flavus (assembly GCA_028534135.1). Lineage (NCBI taxonomy): Eukaryota > Metazoa > Chordata > Mammalia > Carnivora > Procyonidae > Potos > Potos flavus. The sequence goes on along the minus strand of CM052884.1, from coordinate 22,327,367 downwards.
CTTCTATCCCTGTGGAGATGGGGCCTGTCACCTTCCCAATAAATGGATGTGATCACCAACCTGGGAGCTCCCCAAACACCATACTTTTGAGATTCTATGGGAGATTCATCCCTCAAGCATGATCAATTATTAACTCCATTTCTACCCTCTCTACCTCTCTGGAGTAGGAGTGGGGCAGAGCTGAAAATTCCAAGCTTCTAATCATGGCTTGGTCTTTCTGGTGACCAACCCCCATCCAGGTGACATCCGGCACCCACTTAGAGTCACCTCATTAGAACACAAGATGCCCCTAGTGCTCTTGTCACTCAGGAATTTACAAGGGTTTTTAGGTGCCCTGTGTCAGGAATAGGGTCAAAGACAAATTTTAAAACAAGAGATGTTCCTAGTTGTCCTTATCACTTATGAAATTATGAGGGTTTCAGGAGCTCTGTGCCAGGAATGGGGGGGGGCAGAAATCAATACATGTATTTTCTGTTATCCCATACTCATTCACTTACTAAAATCTCAGTCTCATTCAGAAAAGTATTCTGTCAAATTCAAATATTATCTTTATAGTTGCCATGGAGTTTCTTTCCAGTCTCCAGGTGGAGCACTCACTCTTGCCCACTCTCTCCCTCCCTCCCTCTCTCGCTCTCCCTCTGCAAGCTTCTCTCCCTCTCCCTCCTTTCTTCCTTCTCTCTTTTCCCTCCCCCCCCCCTCTCCTTCTCTTTCTCCCTCCCTACCCCTCACCGTTAGTTCTCCAGTCTTTACCTTCCCATCAGTAGGGAAATTTTCGGTGCCTCACTCTCCCCTGTCTTGTTCAGGAGAGGAGGCAGCAGCAGGAGGAGTGAGAGGGGATTTTGACTATGTAACTGTCAGTCCACTCAGAGTAGGCAGGACTCCTCCAGTCTTGATCTGCTTTTCCTACTACCTGTGGCCTTTATTATCAAGGTGATCTTATTTTATGAGGTTGTACTATTTTCCTGGGGCCTCACCTAGGCCTCTTCCATCCTAGAGGAGATTCTGTATCCTCCTCCTGAGCTCTGCTAGAGAGACAATCACTGATGTCACTCTGGCTATTCTTTTTCTTTTTCTTTTTTTCTTTTTTCTTTTTTTGCTTTTTAATGGCGATATTTATTTATTTATTTATTTATTTATTTATTTATTTATTTATTTATTTATTTTAATTAACACATAATGTATTATTTGCCCCAGGGTACATGTCTATGAATCATCAGGCTTACACATTTCACAGCACTTACCATAGCACATACTCTCCCCAATGTCCATAACCCAGCCACCCTATCCCTACCCGCCCCTACTCCCCAGCCACCCTCAGTTTGTTTCGTGAGTTTAGGAGTCTCTTATGGTTAATAACTGCTGATTTCTGCTTCATATTTCCAATATCTTTATTTCTTTGAAAATACTTTTTATACTTATCATAAATACTTGTTTGTTCTACTCCACCAATTATTCCTCTTAGAATAGGTACCATATTGTGCATTTCCTTTTTTAATCCTTATGTAACTCAGATGCTTGATTATTTTTGTGAACTCATATTCCTTTGACAGCTTCTTTGGATGCTCAGAACAAGATAGTGGACTTGGATATATAATTTGATATTGTTGACATATATATGATATTTAAAACCATGGAAATGGATGAGATCACCTAGGAAGAAAGCACACAGAGTGAGACAAGATGAGGATTATGCTAGAGCTTAAAGGAATTCTAATATTTAAGGTTAAGGGGAAAGCAGAGAAATAAGCAAAGACTACTGAGAGCCAACGAGGTAAAAAGGAACACAGAGAGGCTACAGTGTTACAGACCCAAGAATGTTTCAGTAAGGAGGGCATGGGTATTTGTGTCAAATTCTTGTCAAATCTGTTTCAAGCAAGATGAAAAGTGAAAAACCTGACTTTGCAAACAAAAAGCAACGATTTTACTCAATCCTTTGGATCTCATGACATCTGTGGAGACATCCTTGTTCCTGTTAGATGGCACAGATATGGACCTGAAACAGCAAGAGGCTATGCTTTTCACTTTGCCATTACAGAGTAAATTCACTTATTCCACAGTCACCTCATCCCCCTACTTCAGGAGGGACTGCCAGGCAGTCTATAAAAGAAGCAAAAACCTGCCATGACCTTCCACTCACAATGGAAAGTAGGAAATTTTGTGCAGAGCTCAGGAAAGATTTGATTGCCTTCTTGGCAGGTTAACCCTCAGAAGCAGGGAAACAGCCTCCTCCCAGGAAATGAGTTATGTCCCCAGCCACCATCTTACCGTCAGGCAGGCAGGCAGAATGTAGGAACTAGACAGAACAAACAAAATAATCCAGGGGGTTCCAAACTGTGTTCTGCCAGGTTTTTAGGGTACTCTCCATATTCGATTTTTGATTCAAGTTATAGATAGACAGGTGATGGATGGATGGATGGATGAATAGATACAAAGATAGATATCTGTCTATATTTAAGAAAAGACCATGATATTATTCAGCCAACAGAAAGTATGAATACCTACATTTGCATCAACATGGATGGAACTGGAGGGAATTATGCTAAGTGAAATAAGTCAAGCAGAAAAAGACAATTATCATATGGTTTCACTCATATATGGAACATAAAGAATAGTGTGGAGGACCATAGGGGAAAGGAGGGAAAACTGAACGGGAAGAAATCAGAGATGGAGACAAACCATGAGAGCTCTGGACTCTGGGAAACAAACTGAGAGTAATAGAGGGAACAGGGTTGGGGACGATAGCAGGCGGGTGATGGGTATTAAGGAGACCACATGTTGTGATGAGCACTGAGTGTTATACACTACTAATTAATTGTTGAACACTACATCAAAAACAAAAGATGTACTCTATATTGGCTAACTGAACATAATAATTAAAAATTTAAAAAAGAAAAGACCATGTACATACAAATATATTTTATGCCAGTTTTTAACACATAGGAGACAAATACATGCATTAACTTGCAGAATGATACTAGATAGGTTTTGTGCAGACCTCAGTGTTCCTACCATTTCAAACTGCAAGGTGAACTATTTAAAAGTATGTGTATCATTTGAACTACCTATCTTTGTGATCCAGGAATTTGTTGATAGAAGAGTGAATAGGTCACTGGGGTTAAAGCATAAATATTATGCATAAATGCTGATGTATAGTAATTAAAATACTCTTATTGTTCTATTGAACTTTGTTAAGTATTGTTCAATTTTAAAATAGAAAATGATTTATAATAACAAAATACAACTTTTATTTTTTTCTTTTCCATTGGGGTCCTTTTCTTACCTTTTATTTGTTGTTGTTATTGTTTTACGCTTTTACTGAAATGAAACAAACATACAGGAAGATCATAAATCTTAAGCTTGATGAAATGTCATAAAAAGAACACATTCATGTAACCATCCCTAGAACAAAAATAGAACATTAGCAGCATTTCAGAAGGCCTTTATCCCACTCTTAATCACTTATCTCTTCCTCCTCCCCAAAGTTAAATACTATTCTAACTTATTAATCTGACACCATAAATTCCTGGTGCCTATTTTTAAGCTTTATATAAATGAAATAATATAGAATGAGACATTTTGAGACTGGATTCTTTTGATAACATTGTATTTACAAGGTTTCTATGTTTTGTTTTGTGTAATAATATTTTATTCATTTTCAGAGATATTTAGACTTGTAGTACATGAGTATACCAAATTTATCTATTTCACTCTTCATGGACATTTTGGCTTTGTCTATTTTTTTATTATTATAAGGGCAATTTTGATCATTCTTTAGATGTATTATAATACATAAGAAATTTGTGTTTATAAGATGTACTTATATCTAACTTGAGTGGATAATGACAAATAATTTTGCAAAGTGGTCATATAGGCTACCCAAAGCCTATATGCATTTATAGATTCAGTGTAATCCCTATCAAAATTTAAATGACATTTTTCACATAAATAGAAAAAAAAATCCTAAAATTCATGTGAAACCACAAAAAACTTTAAATAGCCAAAACAATCTTGAGAAAAAGAACAAAGCTGGAGGCATCACACTTCCTTATTTCAAACTTTATTACACAGCTATAATAAAACAGTGTGATACTGGCATAAAAACATACACATAGACCAATGGAACAGAATCAAGAGCCCAGAAAGCAACCCACACATATGCAGTCAACTGATATTAGAAAAGAATGCCAAGAATACTTGATGGGGAAAGAATGGTCTTTTTCAGAAATGGTGCTGAGAAAACTAGATATTTGTATGCAAAAGAATGAAATCGGACCTCTATTTTACACCACTCACAAAAATTAACTTGAAATGGATTAAAGACTTAAATGCAAGACCTGAAACCATATAACTCTTAGAAGAAAACATAGGGAAAATCTCCTTGGCATTGGTCTTCACATTTTTTTTGGATATGATATCAAAAGCACAAGCAAGCAATAGAAGCAAAAATAAATAAGTGGGACTATATCAAACTAAAAAGCTTCTGCGCAGCAAAAGAAACAGTTAATAAAATAAAGAGGCAACCTACAGAATGAGAGAAAAATATTTGCAAACTGTATATCTGATAAGGGTTGATATCAAAATATGTAAGAAACTCATATGCCTCAATAACAAAAAAAAATCTGATTTTAAAATGGGCAGAGGACCTGAATAGACATTTTTTTCCAAAAAGACGTACAAATGGACAACACGTACATGAAAAGATTCTCAATATCGCTAATCAGCAGGGAAATGCAAAACCACAGTAAGATATCACCTCAACTATTAGAATGGCTATTATCAAAAAACAAAATAATACATACTGGTGAGGGTGTAGAGAAAAGGAAACACTTGTACATTGCTGGTGGGAATGTAAATGGGTACAGCCACTATGGAAAACGTATGTGAGTTCCTCAAAAAATTAAAAGTAGAATTACTGTATGATCCAGCAATACTACTTCTGTGTATATATACAAAGAAAATGAAATCACTATCTCAAAGACATATCTGTGCCCCCATGTTTATCACATTCAATAGCTATGACATGAAAACAACCTAAGTGTCTACTAATGGATGAATGGATAAAGAAAATATGATATATACATGTATATATAAAATCACACAACATTATGATTTTAATTTGCATTTCTCTGATGATTAATGAGTTGAAGCTTCTTTTCATATGTTTTAGTGACCACTTGTTAAGTACCTAGTGAAGACCATTCCCCATTTTTCTACTGGACATCTGGCTCCTTATTGATTTCTAGGAGTTTTATAGAGACATATGTAGATTTCAGACGTGAGTTCTTTGTTGGTTACTGTATATTTCATATATCCTCTATTCTATGGCTTACCTTTTTACCCTCTTTTTGGTGTCTTTTGATGACCAGAAGTCCCTAATTTTACTGTAGTCCAACTTACCAAATATTTCCTCTAAAATAAATTATTTTTGTGCCCTTTAAAAAAATTTTTTGCCTATCCCAGGGATAAAGATAATTCTCCTATGTTATCCTCTCAAAGCCTATTACATTACCTTTTGCATTTATATCTAAAATTTACCTAGAATCAATTTTTGTGTGTGGTGTGAGATAGATTCTCATTTAGTTTTTTCCTTTGGGGAGGAGCGTGGGGAGGGGATAAAAATGTTCCCACTCTTACAAGAGTTTGAAAATCACATGTCTATAATATATATCATCATTTAATGGGTGCCAGAATGAAATCCAAAGAGATGAAGTGATTTTTCTAGAGTCATATATCTATGACTAGACCCTGGTAGCTATTGACCCAACTTCTAATTTTAAATCTCTTCTCCCTCCTCTTTTCTCTTTTCTGTCTTCTTCAAGGGCCAGTGTCCTAATATTTTTCCCACTACTTCTCTGCTTAAAAATATTCTGTACTTATGTAAGATATCAATGGTCATAGTTTAGTGTTATCATTCCCATAAGTATCTACATTTCATACAATCATTAAGTAAAAATGTCTAAGGTAGACTTTTAAGAAGCCATTGTTATGTGTGGAAGAATTAGGCAGGGGTGACAAGATGTTGAAAGGTCTTTCCTTGTTCGGGCACCTGGGTGGCTCAGTGGGTTAAAGCCTCTGCCTTCGCTCAGGTCATGATCTCAGTATCTTGGGATCCAGCGCAGGGAGCCTGCTTCCCCCCTCTCTCTGCCTGCCTCTCTGCCTACTTGTGATCTCTCTCTGTCAAATAAATAAATAAATAAAATCTTTAAAAAAAAAAAGCTCTTTCCTTGTTGATAAAGGCTCAAAGCTTGGGATAAAGGTAATAGAGGCCCACACATTCTAAAGAGGTGCTACGCACAAACAGTAGGCTTGCTAAAAAGTGGCCATACTGGGCCTATGACCATCCCCCTCAAAAGCCTATATAACATCAAGCTAGATATTCACTGAAGGAGGGGATTCTTTGAAGAGAATTCATAAAAACAGAGAAATTTGTCATTTTTCTTTTCTCCCTACAGCTGATAATTATTGATCTAATAATTAGTGAGCACTCACTATGTATTAAAAACTACACTAAGTTCCATAAAAATTTATCTCATTTAATTATCACAATATTCCTGTGAGGTGGACACCTGTGCCTGCCTGACCCTGAGAGTGAGTACCTCTATAAATTTCATGTTGTAGCTTCCTGACTTTGGCCAGGGAAACATGAATACTATGAACAAAAACAAAATCTCACCTTTCACATTTCCTCAGATTCTGCATACAATTTAGGTTCTACCAACTGGATCACTTGAATGATACTTAGAAGATGGAAGTGAGCAGAGGTCATCTTTCTGTTGCTGTTTGTGCTGGTAGTTTAAGGTTTGAACGTACGAGAATCAAGATGCAGTAATGGCAGCCAAATGTGGCATTTGTGGGTGTCAAGAGGTATTTGTAACAAAGACAGTAGCTTTCTGATCCCTGGATTGAAGCTCTAGTATTGTGTCCTTGAACTCAATGATTTCAACCCTTGACTCTATTGCTGCAGCAATTCCAATTATTTTGAAGCACCTAATTTTCCATATTAAGTAGTCCCTTTCTGCTTAAGATACCCAGAGTGGTTTCTGTTTTATGCATTGAACTCTGACAGCAACAATGGATTTAAAAATGACACCCAGGTTTTTTTTGTTTGTTTTGTTGTTGTTGTTGTTGTTGTTGTTGTTTTGCTTAGCCCTAATAGACACATCAAATCCAGTATCTAGATAGAGTCAAGCCTTCCCCATCTGGAACTCACTCTGTTATAATGAGCCAAGATAGTATGGAGTGAGGGACCAGGTGCTACCACGCCCAGGCAGCAAGACCTGGCACATGCTTAGCTTTTCATTAAAAGCAGCTCTGGGGAAAGATGCCATTCTCTTGCTCTAAGATCACCCTGGAAACTATTCACTTTGCCGTCGTCACCAGGACTACACATGCCTTCCCAAACCATTTCCCAAACTACTGATCTTCAGGTTTCTTTCTTGGTCATATCCCTGATCCTCCCAGAGTCAGCTCTCAACACTCCCTGCTGAGCACCCTACTCTGTACTTGACCCTGACTGTCCCCCATAACTGTACTTCCTGAGCATTCATTCATTGCTTCTATAACACCCAACTCTGCATTTCCTAGCCTTTATCCTGCCAGCCTTCATGTTGAGGTAGAATACTTCCTATGGCTATTTTTGATTTGAGTAGAAAAATCACTAGAAATGTGTAATAAGTAACAAAGCAGTGATGTTTTTGGCAGGACTTTGGCCTTCTCTCAGCAGGATAATTTTTGCCCTGCAAGGCAGTTTAATCATAACCTTAATGATGTCTCCCCACTGCTTAATATGGTGCTGCTCTTGTCTCCAGAGTGAGGTGCAGTGTGGGCACGTAGGCACCCTAGGGCTTCTACATGTTTAAGTTGTCAAGCTCAGCTCTTGGAAAGCCATTAATTTCCTCTGAGGTAATTTGAGTGTGATTAAGTTAAACTGCCACCAGGTGGACATTGGAGCCTTAGTGAAGCCATTTTAATCTCAGTAGCTAGACTCCCTATAGGCATGATAAGATGAAGAGAGAATGTAGTTTGATTTCCACTTAATTTTGTTTAAAAAAATAAACAAAAAAGAAAAAATAGTAGTTTAGCACACTACTTAACAAGAATTAAAATAGAGTAAAGTGTATTTATGTGTTTAACCAATATGTATTGAGTATCTACTATATGACAAATATCCTTCTAGAATCAGGAATGTGGCAAAGAACACGACAAACCAAGTACCTGACTTCATAGAGCGTACATCCTGGGTGGCAAAGGGGGTGGTAGAGGAGTATAAAACAAGCAACAAATAAAAATACATATTTATTCTATATCACATTATGATATATAGTGATATATTCTGATATAATGATATATATTATGATATAATGATATAACATATATAGTATATACCCAAGCACACCCACCCATAAAGACAGATTAAATCACAGTAATAATCACCTAGATATTACTGACCCTCCCCCTACTCCACCAATCCAGCCATGAAGGACTACATTCCTCTATAGCATCTCCTCTCTTCCCAACCCCAAAGTATTTCTGGAACTTTTTAGGACATAACTTAGATATGCTTATAAATAAGTCTAATCAGTAATTTCAGTCAGTTACTGTATGGTTCACACCAGCCGAAGTTAATGTTAATTCTGAGTACCCATCACCCACCAGATATCCATTGCCTCTGCCACACATATCTGCTTTCATCTTCTCCTATTTATGGTCAAACAAACATTTATTAAACACTTACTTTGATCCAGCAGGCAATAAGACAGCTGTTTTTATCCTCATAGAGCTTATAAACTTGCAGTGAAGAAAGACAAGGAAAAGAAATATAATTGTGAATAAGTGTGGCTAAAGGAGAAGTATGAAGTACCATGGAATCACTTAAAAAAGGTTTTTTTTTTGATATTTTATTTATTTATTTGACAGAGAGAGACACAGTGAGAGAGGGAACACAAACAGAGGGAGTGGGAGAAGGAGAAGCAGGCTTCCTGCCTAGCAGGGAGTCCTATGTGGGGCTTGATCCCAGGACCCTGGGATCATGACCTAAGTCAAAGGCAGCCACTTAACTGATTGAGTCACCCAGGAACCCTTCTACTCCTATTTTAGAATAGATTTTGTCGTAGTGATACCGAAGCCATGCCACTAGTGCTTCCAAATCATGAAGAATTTTAAGTGAAATAGCTTTCTGTTTTTACTTCTGCACACTCACTTGTCTTCCAAGTACCCAGTGCAGGAATTAGGGGCACAGAGAGCATGCCTTGTGCTTCCTAAAAATCCAGGTGGCAGTCACTACATTGTTCTCAGAATTATTCTCCTTTCAGACCCTGAGACTCCCTTTTACAACAGGTCAAGTTTATAGGCCAGACTCCCTTTCCCTAAGCATGAGCACCCTCCTAGCAATCCCTAGAGTTTCTCACTCCAAGCTACATCTGGTAGATTCTTTACTAGTTTGCCAAATATCAAATGACTTGTCTGAACTCAATATATCCTAAGACTTCTACCATACATATTTAAAGGGAAATGCAATTAAAGCAAAAATTTTTAAAAACTAGAAATAATTATCCACTTAATTTATCAATCATTGCTTAATCTACCCCTAGTTTTCCCTGCTGATTTGAGTTGAATAATTTGTTCAGCTCAGCTAAATTTGTATACCTCTGTGAAAGCCCCTCTGTGGAGAGATGCACAATTTTTCATTTTCAGCATTTTCATCAGTTTTGTCTCAGCTGTCTTTATTCTACACAGCCTTTAATTGTCCTGACAAGAGTGTACAGTTTTAAAAGGCTTTTGTTAAGGATCCTTGCCTAAGTGCTCTGACTGAGGCCTTGGTTATGGAAGGCGGGGATGAAATTCTGACAAACAATGAAAATGGCCCTTTGAGTGTAAAAGGGAGAGAGCAAGAGGATAAGCTATAGTGAGCATTGTCTTCAAACACTTCTCTCTTCTCCCAACATCCTAATAAAGTGAATAAAGATGTATTCACGCCCATGGGAAATCTCACTTTGTCTCAAGAACACGAAGGTATATGTAATAAGCAGATAGCAGGGATTCATTGCTCTAGTTAACCACTTGCTAATTCTTCAGTTCCAACTAAGCAGGGAAGGGAACATAAACTCTTAATCATAGGCTGTAATTCTTTCTTATAATCTCAAAGTCTGCCATTAGTCTTTTTATTATAAAATTCTGATTACATACAGATATCAGTAATATCAATCACTACCAACAAATAATCATAACCTTTTATAGAATTGAAAACAGAAAACATCTTGGGTCCACTAAAATTTTGTTTTAATCTATGCGAATCTTTTATTCTTTTCCATAATTTTTTCACCCAGAGATCCCGTGGGCTTCAATATCTAATATAAATCTTCTGTGTCATGAAATGGTCTGAAGTATATAAAGTGCTCTCTCAGTTAATCCTATCACCTGAAGCAGTTGGATTTCACTGCTTTCCTTGGGTGTTTCTGTCTTCCCCAAGCAAACACAGACTAACACTATCCTAATTCCTCTTTTCTTCTTCTCTTCATCCTCCTAACACTTCTAACAGCTTGACCAGTTAAAAGCAGTGGATCACCCTTCAGTCCACCAACACAGCCAAAAGTTCAAATGGATAAAAGATAAATATATCATAATACCATAAAAATCCCTTCTTATGTGCATTTCTTTGGACAGAGGGGAAGCCAGCCTCTTGTTTTTCCTTATAACCCACATCCCACAAGGTTCCTATCAGATATGGGAAATTTCTATACATTGCTTAAGTTTGTTTTTTAAACATTACCATTGCAGATACCTGGCAGTGTTTATGTTTCAGCTTCTTTTAAAAAAGTTGTGTCCCTTTTCTAGTTATAAGTTCAAGCTTCTATGACTTTTAAAACAGATTTAAGCTGAGCATGAATGTACTATGAAGCTAACATAAACCTCAGGAAGATGAGAGAACCTCAGAACCTTTATTTATGAAACCTCTAAGTTAACCCACTGTTAATAGGTAAGTAGAACAAAAACCTGTGAGCTCTTCCAATCTTGGGTGTCCTGAGCACTGTGGAATAAGCAGCCTTGCCTTGTTCTGGTACCATAAGGATTCGGGTTCCAAGATTCTACCCTTAGAATCTTGGGATTCAAGAAAATTTCTTGACAATATAGATGTTGAAAGTTGAATCGGATTTCCCTTTTAGAGTCCTAGAGCCAAGTTTGGATAATTACTATCATCAAATACACAAGGATCTGAGTGAGACTGTCTCTATGTTCAGGCCAAATTTTGAATTTGAACCCACTGGAAATTTGTTGCCATAACTGACTTCTTTAACATGTTGGTCTTGTGCAAATAAAGACAAAATGCATGTACACTGTACTTCTTAAAGTATTTTGGGGTGCCTGGATGGCTCAGTTGGTTAGTGTCTGACTCTTGATTTCAGTTCAGGTTATGATCTCAGGTCCTGGGATCAAGCCTCAGGTCAGACTCCAGGCTCAGTGGGGAATCTGCCTGAGATTCTCTCCCTTTCCCACTACCTACCCCTCCTCTCTCTTTCTCAAATAAATAAATAAAACTTTAAAAGTTAATTAATAAAAGTATTTGGATTTAAGTCTCCCCTCTAGAATGTTTTAAAAGCAGATATTTTTCCCAAAGTCCCACTAGTCTACTATGGGTTGTTGGCTTGCCTTGTGGTTTAACGAAGCTACCAGGTATGTGTAACACCAAGGTGCAAATTGTTAACTGAAGAACATGACTGCTTTTAGTCAGAGAAAGTTGAGAGATAATTCCCACATGGGAAATAGAAACTGCTTCATACCTCTGAAAACTGGAGACATTTTAATGGAATTTTTTGTGGAAGCTTACTTCAATTAGTGCCTCAGGGTTTGACAGAATGCATTCATGACAGCCATTCAACAGGCTGCACATTCTCCCTTAGGTCTCTGAAATGTGTGATTCTCTATAATACGTTTCACCTGAATTCAGGTGATCCTGAGGTGGCCTGCATTGAAGAGCTCTACTCAGAAATAGTGATAGGAATTAGGAAAACTGATCAGACTGTCTTTCTCTAACGTTTGCACTGAAGGGTATGGAGAGCTTTAGTTGATCAGTAGTGTGAGTCAAAGAAATAAGCAGATGCTTTGACAAAGACACTATGGAGTCTATGAGATTAAGATGGATAGAGTAACCAGTCCCCAAAGCGCCTCTCTATCCTGATGCATTCTCACTGCCAAAGTCTTTGTATCCCCACAATTAATTCTCTTTTTCTTACAGTAACCTGAATGAGCCTCTTTACACCGCAGCATAAACATTAAAAAAAGATAGTGATAACATAGTAATAAAGGTTGGTGTTTATTGAGAGCTTACTATATGCCAAGAAAAATTCTACATGTTTTCTTTACAATAACTTAGTCATTGTTAAATTAACCCCATTAGATAAGTACTTTTTTTTAAAGATTTTATTTAATTTGACAGAGAGAGAGAGATCACAAGTAGGCAGAGAGAGAGGGAAAGCAGGCTCCCTGCTAAGCAGAGAGCCCGGTGCAGGGCTCAATCCCAGGACCCTGAGATCATGACCTGAGCAAAGGCAGAGGCTTTAACCCACTGAGCCACCCAGGCGCCCCTAGATAAGTACTTTTAATGTCAATCCTACTTATAGATGAGGAAATTGAGGCACAGAGAAGTTTAGGAGCTTCCTCATGGTCATGCAGAAGAGCTGAGATTGAAATGCAAACAATTTTGCTACAAAGCCCACATTATTTCACATTTAACCTCTATAGTGAACAATGTGATGACCCAAGTTTTAATGGTATAGACAAGAATCAAAGAGGGAGAAGGAAGAAAGAAAAGAAGGTAAGATAGAGGAAGGGAGAAAGTCTAATTTGTAGTTGAAAGGCTTCATGGATTTGGAAGAATTTGTAAGGTTAGGAGTAAAAATCAGAAATTAGATATGAGAAACCAAGACCATCCAGGAATAGGAGAGCAATGCACAAAGACATAGAAGCCAAGAGTAGACAGGGCATGCTCTAGAGACAGACCAGAACCACTGAATTAATGTGACACACTTACTTGGGGTAAAACTTGACCTTGTGGTTCAGGCTGAAGAATCCATGCTTCATCTTATCTTGTCCCCTCTAATCCTTCCACCATGTCCTAGAATGGGCACACCTAATTTTTCATGGAAGCTGCCCCACCATGTCACAGCTCACTAGTAATGAGAATGCCAATAATCAATAAAGACTGCTGCGCAAGTCTAAGTCAGCAGGATCTAACAGAGAAGAGATACTAACTCATAACTCTCTCCTATGTTAGCAGAGAAGCTAGACTTTGTATCCCATATTATTGGCAAACTAGTAGATTTAAATCTCTTTTCTCTCTTCTGAATCTTTATCAATGTTTAGCTTGCAAGTAACAGCCAACAGCCCTGGATATCATGTCATCACTGGGTCTAGAGTACATATAACCAAAATTGTAAAAGCAGAATTGCCGGTCTATTCACTGAATATTAGGATATAGAAAACTTAAACCAGATGAAGATTGAATAAAATGAAATATTAAAGTGCTTGGTATAATGGTGGGCACATAATAAGAGCTCAAAACTGATGACTGCTATTAGCAACAGTAGCTATATAATGAAATTCAACTCATGAAATCACCATACTATCAACATTTTAACATCTATCCTATAGAGCACTGAAGTTCTTAAAGCAAAATAACATCCAGACCACTCTTGGGCAGAGATGTAACTGCTTCTACCTTGTACACTCAATTCCTAGCCTTTAAGATCTGTTCTGATGTATACACTTAGGGTGGTACTCATGACAGCCACTTCTGCAGCCCCCTAAAATTATGCCTTGGTACTCTGGATCACACCCCAGGACTACCTAGTTCAGATGAATGATTGCAAAAAAATCTATTTAGTCTCAAATTTAGGGAGTTCTGTCTTTCCTATCTGTTCTTTCTCTAACCATAGGATTCAATTCTTGATTCCCTTCTAATAAAGGATAGCATGAAAAAGTCATGAGCTTTTAAGTAAGGCAAACATAGATAAAGGAATTGCACTGAGAAGGATCAGGATAAGCATGGCAGGAGAGGGTTCAACTTGGGTACAGGTACAGTTATTGCTTTCATTTTATCTACAATATTATCAGACATTACACGCTACCATTAAAATTCTATAGCTTCTATAAGAAACCAGTGTAACAATGAGATACCACCTTACACCAGTTAGAATGACTAAAATTAACAAGACGGGAAATAACAAATGTTGGCAAGGATGTGGAGAAAGGGGAACCCTCTTACACTGTGGAAATGCAAGCTGGTAGAGCCACTCTGGAAAACAATACAGATGTTCCTCAAGAAGTTAAAAATAGAGCTACCCTATGACCCGGCAATTGTGCCCCTGGGTATTTATCCCAAAGATACAGACGTAGCAAAAAGAAGGGGCACCTGCACCCCAGTGTTCATGGCAGCAATGTCTACAATAGCCAAACTGTGGAAGGAGCTGAGATGTCCTTCAACAGATGAATGGATAAAGAAGATGTGGTTCATACATACAACGGAATATTACTCAGCCATTAGAGAAGATGAATACCTATGATTTACGTTGACGTGGATGGAGCTGGAGGGTATTAAGCTAAGTGAAATAACTCAAGCAGAGAAAGATAATTATCATGTGGTTTCACTCATATGTGTAATATAAGAAATAGTGGAGAGGATCATAGGGGAAAGGAGGGAAAATTGAAGGGGAAGAAATCAGAGATGGAGACAAACCATGAGAGACTATTGACTTTGGGAAACAAACTGAGGGTTACGGGAAGGGAGGTGAGTGCGGGGGATGTGGTAACAGGGTGTTGGGCATTAAGGAGGGCACATGAGGTGATGAGCACTGGGTGTTACCTGCAACTAATGAATCATTGAACACTACATCAAAAAATTAATGATGTACTATATGTTGGCCAACTGAATTTATATAAAGAAACCAAAGCAAGTTCTGTTGGGGAACTGAAGTGAAGTCATTTAAGAAAGAGTTTTTCTTAAGTAAACTGGACACACCCACAAGTATATGAACATCTGCTTATATGCTCTTTGGAACCCTACAACTGCAGAAGACTCCTCTTAAACCTTGTGGAAGAAGGGCCCCCAGAAGTCCTGGGCTATGTTGTGCCTGAATGGTCAGGGCCAAATTCCATCTCTAACATAGACTTGGCTCCCAGGGTCTTTCCCTGCTCTCCTGCTATCATAACTCGAACTTTGAAGTGGCCAGAAATACCTACAAGTGTCACACATATGGCTGTACTTATTACCACTCTCTGCCCGGGATTCCAGCTGGGAAGTAGGAGAATAAAGGGCACATGATATTGAGGAGACATGAAGAAGAAATCTGTGATTTCCATATAGACAATGCCAGGGCTCAGGAGACATTTCATCAGGCTTTTATAAATTAATGATCAGCATTAAGTCAACAGGGTTTAATGGAGTGGCTGTTCTCCAGTGTAGAACTGGGTAAGTTATAATTCATGAAGTCTGTTAGATATGCAGGCCTCTGACAAGTTCAAGAAGAAAAGGTAAGAAGATGCAGTGATCAAGGACTTTAAGACAGGAAGGGATGGCAGCAAGAGAATGAGCAGCTGTGTCCCGTTTCCTCTGATGACACCATCAGAAGGATCAGGCTGATTCACAGCAGGAGCACCCACGTGAGTCTCGCCCAGCAACCCCAGCTAGCCAGTAGCTTCCATATGCCTCACCATGTTCATGGCTTCACTGAACACCACATACATTGCATCTCTCCTTGCAGTGATTCCTGATGGTAAGGAGATGAAAGGCATCCAGTAGTGAGGAAATGTCATGAAGTCTTTCATTTTCATGTGAACAGTTTTCAGGGCTCTGGCAAAACTGCCCTTCAGACCTCATACGTCTGTCCCTAGCATCGATTATTTCTCTTTGGAAATGCCCAGCACTCTGTGGGCAGTTTCAGATTGGCAGGTGCTCCAGCTCAACCCATCAGGATGCTGGGTTCTCATACAACCTCACCCACCTACCAGCTTCCTTCCACCTGACAACTCCATGCCTGTGCACTTATAACCAGATTGTCAGACTGGGTTTTATCCTGGTTATAAATTAATCTGTTTTAATTAGTTTTATTTCCAGTCAAATGTGGAGAATAGGGCAAGGGATGGATCCCAGTAGGATTTCAGAAAAGCATTTTATTTTTCTCTATCACAGCATCTTAGAAGAGATACAGTAAAATAAAATGTGGGCGCCCCGTCTCTCCTACCCGCCTGAGTCTCAGAGTAATAAACTTTCCATTTCAGTGGGGGAATGAAGCTATTTGTCAGTTCCAATGTCAAGAATGAATGCAATTTGAATTCTCCAGCCATTTATTTCAACAATTCTCTATTCTACAGCTGAAATAACTTAACATAAGAAATAGCTGTTCACTCTATGTAAAACTTGCAAACCTGGTTTCACAAGGCATATTTCTAAAAAATAATGAATCTGGAAGGGCTGTTGAGTAAGACGCTCCATCCATCGTGGTGTGATGGTAATGCCCGAGTTCACTGGAGCACTCTCCTCCATCGTCCTAGGCTCAGGAGAAACATCCCAGTGGGCCAATCTCTTCACTTCCCTCTTCATTACCATCATCATAATTGCTGCCGTTTTCTCATAAACATTCACGATTCATCATCTTTCCTCTTTAAACCTGATGTGTTGATGACACCCAAATGGCCCTGAATGTGAAACCTTCAATGACTGAGACATGGAGAAAAATTAGAAATAATGATAAAATTTTTCATTTCACCCCTGACAAGTCCCTACTGCAGACAGCTACAGAAGACAGACCTGAGCTGTGGCTTGCAGCAGGAAAATGGCTTTGTCTGGATGGTAATGTGAAGAGAAGACTCATGGGAAACCTGTTGATAGCAGCACAAACGTCCCATGTTCACTGTCTGTCCTGGGGCTGAGCACCAAACTTGATGTTTGGAAGGATTTTTACTTAAACTTTTCTCCCCTACCCCACAACCCCCCTAATCAGGGGTAATATGAAAATGTAAAGATTGACAAGAACCTAAAGAATGTGGTCTAGTAAAAAAACAAAATTTTAGGGGCGCCTGGGTGGCTCAGTGGGTTAAAGCCTCTGCCTTTGGCTCAGGTCATGATCCCAGGGTCCTGGGATCGAGCCCTGCATCGGGCTCTCTGCTCGGCGGGGAGCCTGCTTCCCCCTCTCTCTCTGCCTGCCTCTCTGCCTACTTGTGATCTCTCTCTCTGTCAAATAAATAGATAAAATATTAAAAAAAAGAAAAAAGAAATTTTAGCTTCTCATTAAAAGTAATAGCAAACATTTATGTATTCTATAGTACTTGCTATGTACCAGATTCTAAAGTATTTTACATATATGGCTTAGCCTTATTACAATCCTAGGAAGTAAATGCTAGCACTATCTTCATGTGAGAAAACTGAGATTCAGTGGCCTGGCCAAAGGGAGAGAGTTTTTAAATTGTGGCACTGAAATCAGATCTAGGTACCTTACCCAGAACCTGTGCTCTTAACCAGAACACTGTGTGTCATCTCTTAAAACTGCATGTTATTGAAGTTTCCAGAGGGCATTTTTTGAGAATTTGGTGTTCCTGGCAATGATTTCTGTGGGGTTCTGCCTAAAGGTAGAGGACAATAAATTCCCAGTTCCTCTTGCAGCATCAGTGTACCTATACAGGTTTAAAGCTGTTTTACAAATTCTACAAAAGAGAAAAAGAAAAGAAAAGAAAAAGACCAGTCCTACTTTTTCTAGTGTGCTTCTTTATTTCCCTTTGGGTAAAATGACAGGGGAAAAAGGAGGGGACCAGGGAAGAGGGTTAAAGGCCAACAGAGACAGAAGGAGCCGGAAAGGGAAGCATCATGCATGTTAGAAAGACAATGGGGAAGAAAGTTTCTGCAGGATAGAATTCATACAGGAAAATATAAGGAAATATAGTTAGGTAGAAAGATGAACTGGAACAAGTTACAAGGGCCTTGAACATCAGAGTAGAGTTAGTTAGGCAAGGTTTACTGTGGGACCAGTGGAGCAGGAGGAGAAATGGATAGGAACCCCACCAGAACCACACTTTGTGATACTTCCCTGACACTCAGAATCTGTCCTCCCAAGGCCCTTTCCCTTTACTCTCAGAGAGCCAGAGAAATCCAGAAGATATAACCTAGGTCTCCATGGTCCCCTCTTACAAGACTAGACTGGTTGTTAAGGAAATTTCCCACAGCTATTTGCTCTGTTTACAGACCAGAACAGAACCAATATCCACAGCCTCTTGCCTGTCAGTCATCAAAGGCTCCTGTCCTTCACAAAGAATTTACTTCTCTGGATCCTCTTTCACCTCCTAAGGAGTCCCAAGTGTAAACACTGGGCACATTCACAAATCTCTCTCTCTCTCTCTAACTTTAAGCTCCAAAGAAATCGTTGATCCACTGAGTGATTAGTTAATAGACTGCTAGGGAGGAATATACAGTGCAACTTGTCTCTTAGCCGAGTCAAGTCTATCTCTCTATTTCTGTCAGTTTAATTCCTTTTCAGAGGTAATCAATCACCATGAAAGTCTAGAGTATTGTAGGAGAGAAAAGGGAGGGGCCTCATTGTCACCCCTATTCTCCCAGAATTTGGGCAATTGATAGTTCGACCAGGTAAGAGGAGATAAAATGAGATCAAGTACAAAGGTGGGGTGATGTGAGGGTATCACAATCTTTTTTGTCTTATCCACACTTAAAGGATGGTGAAATAATAGGCATGTCACCGCTTGCCGAAACTAAAGATAATAAAGTCTCAATCAATCAGAACAATATTAACCTAAATCCTCAATTAACTAGACCCTTTTTTTTCTCCATTTTTGGAATAAAGGGCAAATAATCAAATTTCAGGTTGATGTCAAAGATCCATTTTTAGAAATCTGTCAGTAGATTGAGAAGACAAGCCGAAGACTGGAAGAAAATATTTTAAAAGATGTATCTAGGGGCACCTGGGTGGCTCAGTGGGTTAAAGCCTCTGCCTTTGGCTCAGGTCATGATCTCAGGGTCCTGGGATCGAGCCCCGCATCTGGTTCTCTGCTCAGTAGGGAGCCTGCTTCCCCCTCTCTCTCTGCCTGCCTCTCTGCCTACTTGTGATCTCTCTCTCTCTCTCTCTGTCAAATAAATAAATAAAATCTTTTAAAAAAAGATATATCTGAAGAAGGAATACTATTCAAAATATACAAAACTCATAAAATTCAACAATAAGGAAATGAACAACCAATTAGAACAGGGCAAAAGACCTGAACAGGCACCTTACCAAAGAAGAGATACAGACGAAAAATAGTGCATATGAAAAGATGCCCCATCTCATATATCATCAGGGAAATGTAAATCAGAACAACCATGAAAAAATGACTATTAGAATGACCAAACTCCAGCACACTAACAATACCAAATGCTGGGAGGGATGTGGAGCAATAGGAACTCTCATTCATTACTGGTGAGAATGCAAAATGGTATAGCCACTTTGGAAGACAGATTGGCAAAATAAATATACTCTTACAACATGATCCAGCAATCACACTCCTTTTTGTCTACCCAAAGAAGTAGAAAGCTTATGTTCACACAAAAACTTGCACACAGATGTCTATAGCACCTTTGTGCTATATAATTGCCAAAGCTTGGAAGCAGCCAAGATGGCCTTGACTAGGTGATGGATAAGTTGTGGTACATTCAGAAAATAGAATATTATTCAATATTAAAAATAAATGATCTTTCAAGCCATGAAAAGACACAGATGAACCTTAGCTGTATATTACTACATGAAAAAAGACCAGTCTGAATATAGGCAATCCCTGACTTACGATGGTTTGATATGAATTTTTGACTTCATGATGGTACAAAACTGATATGCATTCAGTAGAAGCCATATTCCAAATTTTTTTTCTTTTCAAAGACTTTATTTATTTATTTGACAGAGAGAGAGATCACAAGCAGGCAGAGAGGCAGGCAGAGAGAGAGGGGAAAGCAGGCTCCCTGCTGAGCAGAGAGCCCGATGCGGGGCTCGATCCCAAGACCCTGAGATCATGACCTGAGCCGAAGGCAGAAGCCCAACTGACTGAGCCACTCAGGTGCCCCCATACTCTAAATTTTTAATTTGTATCTTTTCCTGGGTTAGTAATATGTGTTATATTCCTATCTCAGGATGCTGGGCAGCAACAGTGAGCTGCAGCTCCCAGCCAACCACACAATCATGAGAGGAAACAACCCATTCATGTACAACCATCCCATACCCATAAACCACTCTGTTTTTCACTTTCAGTATAGTATTCAATAAATTATATGAGAAATTTAACATTTTGTCATAAAATAAGCTTTGTGTGAGATGATTTTTGCCCAGCTGTAGACTAATGTAAGTGTTCTGAACATGTTTAGGATAGGGTAGACCAAGTTATGATATTCAATAGGTTAAGTATATTAAATACAATTTCATCTTACATATTTTCAATTTATAATGAGTTTATTGGGCCAACCCCATTGTAAGTTGAGGAATATCCATATATGACATTCTGGAAAAGGTAAAACTATAAAGACAATACAAAGATCTATGGTCTCCAGGAGGCATAAATGAGTGCAGCACAAAGGATTTTTAGGGCAAGGAATATCTATATAATATTATCAAAGTGGATACATGTTATTATACATTTGTCAAACCCATCAAAAGCACAACAGAAAGAATGAGCCCTAATACAAACTACGAACTTTGGGTGATAATAATGTGTCAGCGTAGTTTCATCGGTTAAACAAATGTACCACTCTGGTGCAGGATACCAATAGTGAGGAAGGTTGTGCATGTGTGGGGCCAGAGAGCATATGGAAACACTATACTTTCTGCTTAATTTTTCTGTGAATATAAAACTACTCTAAAATATTGTCTATTGTCTCCAGAACTTGAATAGCAAATCTCTCCAGACTAATGTTTCTGAAGTCCTGACTCCTGAATAATCAAATTATGACCAGGACTGAAGTAGCAAAGGGTCAGAATGCATTGTAATTTTTTTTCAAAAATCATTTCTCTACTACTTCACTAAATAGTTATTGAAGCACTGAACTAATCTCTGAGGGTCTAAAAATAATACAACCCTGACCCTGGTTTTTGAGGAACTCACAGTGCAGTGGGAGAGACAGACCTGTAAACAATCATTTGTACCAAGTAGTAGAGCCTTAATGCAGTAAATGTAAATTGCTGTGGGAGCCCTAAAGAGATGACAGTTGGTTTGGAGGAAACTTTTGGTTAATGCTCAGTGAACCATTATTCATTGACACCTTCCTACATGCAGTAAGTGACAACTCTGCTGGGCACAGTACCAGATAATAGGGAAACCATAGTGAGCCAGATGACACAGCTTCTATTGGTCAGGAAGATTACAGTTTAAAGATCCCTGTTTTAATTACTAAGGAATATAATATTTAAGCTGAAGCACGAAACCCCTTCCAAAACGTCTGGTTGCTAAGAAAAAAATTTGTGTATGTTCCAATCACAGACAATTAGAATTAAGAGGGACATTAGAGGTGCTCTATTACAGCGGTTCTTAAACCTAGTTACACATTAGCCCTTTATGACACTCTTTCAGGAAACACCAATACCTGATTTTCCACCTAGTCCAATTAATTCAGAATATCTGGTGATTGGTAGTAGATATTGGTGCTTTTTAAATCTCCCTAAGTGATTCTGGTACAGTGAGGACTTAAAATGCCTACTAATCTAATCCTATCTTTTTATTAATTATGAAAGATTGTCAAAAGGTTATACATAAACAATGAATCTTGGAACACTACATCAAAAACTAATGATGTATTGTATGGTCACTAACAGAACACAATAAAAAAAAGTTGAAGTCAGGATTACAGAGCTAGTCAATATAATAAATCCATGATCCACTATACAATTTAAGAACTATAACATTACCAATACCTTGCTTGTAATAGACTTCTCCCAGTCCTTTCCCCCCATATAGTAACCACTACACTGAATTTTATAATTGCCTTTTTTGTTAATTTATCCCATATATATGTACTGTTTACCCACATGACAAACTGTTTGATGTAGCTTGGTTTTGAGCTCATAAAGAAGGTGTTTACTATATGTGGTCTTAGGACCTTGCTAATCAAAATGTAATCTGTGGTCCAGCAGCAGCAGCATCACCCACACTTTTTAGAAATGTAGAATCTGGGGCACTAACCCAGATCCACTACATGAGAATCTTCATTTTAACAAGATGCCCACCTATTAAAGTTTGATAAGCAGTGTTCTAAAGACTAATTTTATCACAAGATTTACCCAAGTTGTTATATATAGGTATAGTTCTGTGAATAAGTACTTAGTATATTTCCAGGTTTTTTTATATTATGGAAAATACTGCTATGAATAATCTTGTATGTCTTGTGCTGTATAGGTAAAGAGGTTTTGCAGGGTACATACCTAGGATTGATGGAAAATAAACCATATAAATGTTCAAATTCACAATGCCAAATTATTTTCCAAAGTACTTTTAGATTCATGTTCCTACTGGAGTATGTAAGAGTTTCTATTAACTCACATTTTCTCTCACATTGAGTATTGTCAGTTTTCTTGATTTTTGCCTATTTAGTGAATGTACTTATTGTAGTCTTGATTTATATTTCTCTGATTTATTAATGAGTTAAAAAGTAATTTTAAATGCTTTCTTACCATTTGTATTTTCTCTTCTGTGTATTTTGCCAGTTTATTTATTGCATTATTTGGGTTTTTTTTTCCTGTTGGTTTGTGGGTTTTTTATATTTATAGATACAGATGTGTTTTCAATCACACGTGTGGCAAATAATTTTTTCCAGTATATAGGTTCTCTTTTCACTTTCTTCAATGTGACTTACGATGAACCAATTCTAAGTTCTACCGTAATAAAATTTATTTCTATCTTGGTAAGTAATTTTTGCCTTTTTTAAGAGATATTTCTCTACCCCAAGGTCTAAAGTATAAAAGTATATTCTCACACATTTTCTTCTCACAGTTTTAAAGATTGACTTTCATATTAAGTCCTTAATCTATCTGGAATTAATTTTTGTGCTCTTGGTACAGTAGAGATTAATGTCTTTTTTTTTTTTTTTTTTTTTTAGTGTGGAGAATCAATTGTCCCAGAACCATTATGGAATAGTTTCTCCTTTCTTCCAGTTTATCTGCAAGGCTCTTGTGTGCTATATATTCATCAATCTGTTTCAGGACTCTGACTTGTTTCATTGGACAATTTCTCTATTCTGGCAACAATACCCCAGAGTGTTAATCACCACAATTTTGTAGTAAAACTTGGTATCTACTAGGGCAAATCCTTCCACCTTCTTTTTCTCCTTTAGTATTTTGGCTATTCTTAACCCTTGTAATTTCCATATAAATCATAAAATCGGTCTGTCATATTCCACGCAAAATATTTTTGGGATTGTATTTAGACTACATTATAAATTAATTTGAGAAGAACTGATATCTTTTATAACATTGAGGATTTCTTTTCATGAACATTGAACAATCAAGTTCAATCAAGTTCTTTCAATCAAGTTATGTAATCTTTTCCACAGTGTTTTTAAATATGTTTGGTTAGATTTATACCTAAATATCTTTTTTTTAATTTGTTATTGTAAATTTTATTTTTTAATATTATTTTCCAATGTTTTGTTGATAAATTACAGAAATATAAATAATTTCTATACATTGTTCTTTAATCAGTCACTTAGTCATTTAGATAAACCCTCTCATTATTTCTAATTATATAGTCAACTAATTATATGAAATTTCTATATAGACAAGTCATTGCCTCTGAAAACAATAACAGTTTTGTTTCCTATTCTAATCTGCATATGTGGCAAGGACTGCTAACTGTACTATGTATATATATTCTCTTCTTTTTAGTAATAGAACACTGTGAATTTCAGCTGGGATAATTGCTACCCTGCAGCTAGATGTGAGTAAATGATCAGGTTCAGGGAAATGAATTGTGAGCCGAAATGATATGTGAAACTTCCACATCATAACCATAAGGACTGAGTATTGACTAAGACTAGGGTTTGGCATTTGGCTGTTTTAGAAAAGTCAATTGATTCCGTATCCCCAAACAGCAGGCAGGAGATTGATACTTAGAGACTTTCTTAAGAATCTCCCATTAATTGTTCTCAAGAACTAGAGAATGAGAGATAATCTAGTGGCAAAAATCAGATTAAGAATGGTGCCTCCCTTAAAATTAACAAGTCAGGAAATGACAGGTGTTGGTGAAGATGCAGAGAAAGGGGAAACCTCCTACACTGCTGGTGGAAATGCAAGCTGGTGCAGCCGCTCTGGCAAATAGTATGGAGGTTCCTCAAAAGTTGAAAATAGAACTACCCTACAACCCAGCAATTGCACTACTGGATGTACCCTAAGGATATAAATGTAGTGATCCAGAGGGGCATGTGCACCCCAATGTTCAGAGCAGCAATGTCCACAATACCCAAACTATGGAAAGAGCCTAGTTGTCCATCAACAGATGAGTGGATAAAGAAGTTGTGGTATATATATATATATATATATATATATATACACACACACACACAATAGAATATTATGCAGCCATAAAAAATGAAATCTTGCCATTTGCAACAACGTGGTTGGAACCAGAGGGTATTATTCTAAGTGAAATAAGTCAATCAGAGAAAGGCAATTATCATATGATCTCACTGATATGAGGAATTTGAGAAACAAGACAGAGGATCATAGGGGAAGGGAGGGAAAAATGAAACAAGATGAAACCAGAGAGGGAGACAAACCATAAGAGACTTTTAATCTTAGGAAACAAACTGAGGGTTGCTGGAGGGGAGGGGGATGGGAGGGATGGAGTGGCTGGGTGATGGACATTGGGGAGGGTATGTGCTATGGTGAGTGCCGTAAATTGTGTAAGACTGATGAATCACAGACCTGTACCCCTGAAACAAGTAATACATTATATGTCTTTGCAAATGGCCCTAATACAGCTATCACTAAATTGTCTGAGTTATGAGCTGAGAACAAAAGCTAAAACCTAAAAGAGATTTGGAAGATATAAAAACTACAGTCTGAAGAGATCATTGGGTGAGTTAACTTTTTTTTTACTTGCATTTTTTTTTTTAATTAACGCATAATGTATTATTTGCCCCAGGGTACATGTCTGTGGATCCTCAGGCTTACACATTTCACAGCACTTACCATAGCACATACCCTCCTCAATGTCCATAACCCAGCCACCCTGTCCCTACCCGCCCCTACCCCCCAGCCACCCTCGGTTTGTTTCATGAGTTTAGGAGTCACTTATGGTTTGTCTCCTTCCTGATCCCCTCTTGTTTCATTTCCCTCTCCCACCCCCCACAACCCCCCACCCTGCCTCTCGAATTCTTCATATCAGAGAGATCATATGATAATTGTCTTTCTCTGACTGACTTACTTCGCTTAGCATAATACCCTCCAGTTCTATCCACGTCATTGCAAATGGTAAGATTTC
>CM052884.1:22238498-22301779 GCA_028534135.1 Potos flavus | reverse complement strand
TTATATTAACGCAAAAAACAAAAGTCTTCCCTTTAGAAATATAAAACTGTTCAACCCTTAAAGCCACAATTGGGCCCAAACTTGCACTAACAGGAATTGGACTGCAAAGATTGTGCAGTTCCAAAAAAGGCACATTTTCTGATACTGATTCTAGATGTATATAGAGAGACCATGGGAAGTGGGAAAAAACACCCAGAGGGCAAAGCAAGGAAAAATGCACAATGAACTTACTTCCAGAAGGCAGAAGCAAGGGCAGCCAGCTGTGCTAAGCAAGAAATCTGCTCTACTCCCAGGACAGGGAGTCTTATAATTCATGCCCAGCAAGATTTGATGACCTTTGGCATTTCTCATTCTTTGCTTTCCAAATGGGAGTTTTCATTCTAATTGTATTTTTCTTACTTGTATTAGTAAAGCTATAGGCTAAGCTGTTATAGAAAAAGATACCAAAATAGAAATTTATTTTGTTCTGAGCTAATATTCCAAATAAAGTGGATTCTAAGGAGCAACCTAAGGTCTTAGGCTGGCCAGGAAGAACTGTTGTCCTTAGTACATGATTGTAACTTCTTTTTCTGTGTTCAAATTGTTATGAATTCCTTACTAGCTACACGTCCAGAGTAAGCATGCTGTCTTTAAGGGAGTGTCACAGAAGGGACACACATTACTTTTATATATATTTTATTGACCCAAATTTTATCACTTGTCAGCACCTAGCCCCACGGGAATTTAGAAAATGTGATCTGTAGCTGAGTGGTTATGTCCCCCATATAAAACTCTACTACTGAAGGAGGAAAGAAAGAATGCATTCCTTGAGACAATCGACTATCACATTAATTCATTATTTTATTCTGAGTGTGAAGTACTGGGATGAAGTTACTTTTCCCTTTATTTGTTCATCAGTAAACTATAAGAATCTAAGGACTCATGGAGAAAAATAAGCATCATCCAGACAACCTGAATTTTGAACAAGCTACATTAACTGAATGGGACTTTGGGCTATTAGAGAAGAGTTTTACTCTGTGTGTGGGTAGAGAGAACACATGAAAACTTAGATGCCATAAGGGGAAAACTGTGGTAGTTTTCTCACTCAAGTCTATAAGGGAAAATGTACAAGGGTAGTCATCATAGCACTATTCAGTGACAGGATGTAGAAGTAAGTCTAAGTGTTAATCTCTGGGAGAATAAATGTGGTAGATGCATACACGGTTTACTATTCAGCAGAGAGCATCAGTAGATTAGATGCATACATGGGAATATTGATGCATCTTAAAGGCATAAGGCTAAGTAAAAAAAGTGATTTATACCTTAATACCATTTATATAAGTGCAAAATATACTTTAAAATCTAACAATACATATATGCACAAAGTCTGATAAAAATATACAAATTAACTTGTTAAAATGGTTACCTATAGTGAGGGTAAGAACTAAGAGTAGGGATCAAAAGAGAAATGTGGAAAATTAAAATCAGAGAAGATCCTTATATATACCAATATTATTTCCTGACATTAACTGCAAAGAAGGATTAAACACCCTCTGAATCTGAGGTCTGAAAAGAAAAAAAGAATGACTTATGAAAGAGGAATAGAAAGCAAGTAGGACTCCCACTACTGAAAAAGACGGAGTAACAGAGGTCCTATCTACCGTCCCTCCAAAGCAACTATAAGCCAAAAAAAAAAAAAAAAAAAAAACACACAAAACAATACTTTCTAAGAGGTTGAATATTAGACAACAAAACAAAGTGATCCCTGAGCAACAAGAACAAACAAGGCTAATTCTACAATTGCCCTGCTAATGGCCTGAAGAGAGTTTCCAGGCCATGCTGCAGACAAAAGCAGGCAGCCTTCCTGAGTTGAAAAGATATAACTGGAAGTCTGAAGGCTAAGATGGTTAGAGCTTACAGAATGGAGTACTGGAGAGGAGAAAGTTGAACAAAGAGAGAACTCCATTATCTGCAATGGATCCTACTGAAATCTTCAACTGAATACTGACCAGCACATGCAAGGGAGGACACTAGTAAAAGTCAGGGGGAAAACACACCAGAAATGATTAGAGGAAACAGTATCCAGCACTAACAGAGGATGGAACAGAATAGTACCTCCTAGGAAGGAAGCTCTGTGAGGACACAGGCATTGTGTTTGGATCCTTGTGGTAAATACTGATCACAATAGGCATTCAATAAGTATTTGCTGAATGACTAAAGGAACAAGGCTTTGCCCCCACCCATGGTCTCATGCTGCTACCTGGACTCACACAGACGGACAACTTAACCAGTGGCTAGCACCGTGCCTAGCACCTTACTGTATCTACTATCTCATTTAGCCCTCCTATAACCTCATGGAACAGAGACTTGCATCACCATTTCACAGAGGAACCTAGTAATTCAAAGAACATCAGGCAGAGTACCCAGAAGGGTTTTGCCTAAGTAGTGGGGCAAAATTAATCCTAAGCCAAACATTGCTCTGATCCCACCTAACAATGCTATAAGGTTAACTCTCAAAAGAATCAATTATTTCCAAATAACTTAACTATGTTCTAGAACAAAGCTCAGGAATTAAAAATATTTAACATACAGCAAGGTAAAATTTATAACTTATGATATCCAATAAAAATTTATACTAATTTGAAAAGGCATATATTCTCCTATGTTTATTGCAGCATTATTTAAAATAGCCAAGATATGGAAGTAGCCTAAGTGTCCATTGATAGATTGATAGATGTGGGATGTGTGTGTATATATATATATAAAGTACATATATAATATATATATAATATAATATATAATATATATAATATAATATAATTAATAATATATAATATAACATATTATATTATATATATAATATATATTTATATTGGAATATTATTTGGCCATAAAAAAGAATGAGATCGTGACAGTTGCAAAAACATGCATGGAGGGGCGCCTGGGTAGCTCAGTGGGTTAAGCCTCTGCCTTTGGCTCAGGTCATGATCTCAGGGTCCTGGGACTGAGCCCCACATCGGGCTCTCTGCTCAGCAGTGAGCCTGCTTCCCCACTTCTCTCTGCCTGCCTCTCTGCCTACTTGTGATCTCTCTCTCTCTGTCAAATAAAGAAATAAAATCTTAAATAAAAAATGCATGAACCTAGAGAGTATAATATTAACTGAAATAAGTCAGACAGAGAAAGACAAATACCACACAATTTCACCTACATGTGGAATCTAAAAAACAAAACAAACAAACAAAAAACGTAAATAGACTCACAAATACAGAGAACAAACTGTTGGTTGCCAGAAGGAAGGGAGTGGGAAGATGAGCAAAATAAGTGAAAGGGATAAAGAGGAAAAAAAAAAAAAAAAAGAAAGGGATAAAGAGGTACAAACTTCTAGTTATAAAATAAGTCACAAGAATGAAAGGTACAGCATAGGGTATATAGTCAATAATACTGTAATAACTGTGTATGATGACAGGTGGTAACTATATTTATCAGGGTGACCATTGCATGCTATACACCTGAAGCTAATATAATATTTTATTATGCCAACTATAGTTTAATAAAAAAAATTTAAAAAATAAAAATTATCCGACATACAAAGAAGTAGGAAAATATGCTAAGTAATGAAAAAATATATTAATATTAATTGGATAAATTATAAAATTTATTTTATAAATTATAAATTTATAAAAAACTGAATAAAAACCAACCCATACAAATCACATCAAAACCACAATGAGATACCACCTCACACTAGTCAGAATGGCTAAAATTAACAAGTCAGGAAATAATAGATGTTGGCAAAGATACAGAGAGAGGGGAACCCTCTCTGCTGGTGGGAATGCAAGTTGGTACAGCCACTCTGGAAAACAGTATGGAGGTTCCTCAAAAAGTTAAAAATAGAGTTATCCTATGACCCAGCAATTGCACTACTAGGTATCTACCCAAAAGATACAAACATAGTGATCCAAAGGGGTACCGGCACCCCAATGTTTATAGCAGAAATGTCCACAATAGCCAAACTATGGAAAGAGCCCAGATGACTATCAACAGATAATGAATAAAGAAGTTGTGTATGTGTATACGTGTGTATATGTATATATACACACACACATAATGGAATATGACTCAGCCATCAAAAAAAAATGAAATCTTTCATTTGCAACAACGTGGATGGAACTAGAGGGCATTATGCTAAGCCAAATAAGTCGATCAAAGACAATTATCATATGATTAGAATTTAAAAAACAAAACAGAGGATCATAGGGGAAGGGAGGGAAAAATAAAATAAAATGAAATCAGAGAAGGAGACAAACCATAAAAGACTCTTAACTATAGGAAACAAACTGGGGGTTGCTGGAGGAAAAGGGGGTGAGGGGATGGGGTACTGGGTGATGGACATTAAGGAGGGCACTTGGTGTAATATTAGGGCACTGGGTGTTATATGCAACTGATGAATCACTAAACTCTATCTCTGAAATTAATAACACATATATGTTAATTAATTGAATTTAAATAAAATTTAAAAAATAAAATAAAACTGATTTTGTGGCTCCCCCACAAAAAAAACCAACCCATAAATGATATGGGTGATAGGATTGGTAGAAAAGCACATTATCATAACTATATTCTATATGTTCCAGAAACTAGAGAAATAGTTAACATGTCAGAGACAGGGAAAACTTTCTTAAATTCCCAAACTTCAAGAGATGATAACTACAATGTCCGAGATAGAAAATATAATGGGTGGAATTAACTGTATATTAGACATTGCAAAAGAAAATATTAATGAATTGGAAGAAATTATCCAACATAAAACATGGAAAGGAAAAAGATTTTCAGAAGGCACATCATAATCAAATTACTTAAAGCCAGAATTTAAGAGAAAATTTCAAAGCAGCAAGAGATGAAAAGCATATTTCATACAGAGACACAAGATAAGAATGATAGCAAATTTCTCATCAGAAACAATGAAAGTCAAAAGAAAGTGAAGCAATATTTTTAAATTACTAAGGGAAAGAAAAATGTCAAACATCCTTGAATTCCATACCCAGAAAATATATCTTGCAAATGTGAAATAAAGACATTTTCAGGCATAAACAAGTTTGAAAGTTTTTATTACCAACAGAATGTGACCACACATACACAGAAAAAAAGTTAAGGAAGTCCTTTGGGCAGAAAGAACGTGATACCAGAAAGAAATGAATGTACACAAAGAAAGAACACCAGATTTGAAAACTACATGAGTAAATATAAAATTTATTGTTATTACTTAAATCTCTTTAAAAGACAGTTCACTCTTTGAAGCAAAAGCAAAAATACTAAAATGTATGTTTAAAGCAAAAAGCAAAAATACTAAGATGTACATTGGGATTTATAAAATATGTTGAAATTAAATGTATGACAATACCACGATGTTCAGAAATATTCTTAAACTATATATAAAGTGATACAATATTTTTTAAAGATTTTATTTATTTATTTGAGAGAAGGAGAGAGAGCATGAGCGGGGGGGAGGGGCAGAGGGAGAAGCAGACTCCCCATCGAGCAGGGACCCCAATGCGGGGTTCAATCCCAGGACCCTGAGATCATGACCTGAGCCAAAGGCAGACATTTAATCGACTGAGCCCCAGGTGCCCCAAGTGGTATAATATTTTTTAATATTTTTTAATTTTAAATCCGGTATAGTTAACATACAGTGTTATATTTGTTTCAGGTGTACAATATAGTGATTCAACAATTTTACACATTATAAAGTGGTATATTACCTGAGGATAAACTGTACTGCATTAAAGATGTATATATAAACCTTAAATGAGAGGTGCCTAGGTGGCTTATTTGGTTAAATGGCCTCCTCTTGCTTTCAGCTTAGGCTATATATATATCTAATAAATAAAAATTTAAACAAAACTTTAAATGAAACACACAAAAAAAATATTGCAAATGAGGCAACAAAGAAGAAAATATGGATACTTTGCTCTATGGTATACCAAGGCAGTTCTGCCATGTCAATTTCATTTAATGTTGGCCAATTTTTGGTCCATGTTTCAGTTAACAAACCAAACTAACTATTAGGGCCCCTTTCAACTCTTGGAGCTGTACTATTGAAGTGAAAATCTCTGCAAGAGGACCATATCAATACATTTGCTCTAATCCAATTTCATGTTCCTACCATCATTCTTCCACACCCTTAATATCTATCCCTACACATATTCCCCAGATTTCTCTCTGTATAAATTGGAAACCGATTCAGTTATTTTAGAGTGCATACGCTTCCTTTTATCTCACCTGTAAGGGCCCACTGAGACTTGAATCTTGCTGTAGATCTAGAAGCAATGAGGGGTCACTTGGGGGTAGACCCTGAGAAGAATTAGTAGTATCTTGCAAGGCAACTACCTCAGGAAAGGCTACAGTTCCCTTAGGCGAAGTAGGTTATTCTCTTTAGACAGGGGCAAGGGCGGCAAAGAAGTCTGTTGGCAGAGAAGACTCAGCAGAATTTAAGTGTTCAATATCTCCAGCTTCATCAGGATCTGCCCATATGTCCCCATGCTAGTTTTCAGGATCCTATTCCTTCCTAGACAATGTCCTTAGTTTAACAGAATATACCCTATGAGGTTGAGAATTCAATTTGCTTTGTAATTCAGCTACTTGGAGGATAAGATTCTGAGTCTGGTTTTAAGAAAGTATCCAAAAGCTTAGGAGATTATAGTGTTATAGTGATTTTACCAGGTAAGATCTGCTTGGCCTCTATGGGAGGATCCAAGTGACATCCCTTTCACCACAACTATGGGAAATAAATAGTGACGTGAGCCCTAGCATTCTTATCTGTGGTCACTCTTCTCTGTAGGCCAGGGATTACAATGGGATTTGCTGCCTCTGAACGAGGATACTTAAATGAAGGGATACAATTGGATCCCAAGGTAGCAGGGTGTTCAGCAGTGGCACTTAATCATCACAGACAAGGTGGGTGGACAGCATGTTCAAGGCAGTAATCAGAATAATCTAACACAGAGACTATGCCATTGGTTATTTGATCATTGTCCCTAGAAGAGAAATAGATGGGCAATCTACTAAATCAAGCAGAAGAATTTTAGATCAAGTGAACAGAAGTCTAACTTGAATCACCAAAACAGAAAGTATTCCCCCTTCAATCAATTTTCGGACTTGATCAAGTTTTACCCGGGTGACTATACATTGGAGAAAAGGAAAATAATTAGACTTTTGGGGGTTATTGAAACATTGACTCTGAATTGTCACTGATTTTAGGAGACCCAAAATGTCACTGTGGCCCATAGGTCATAGTAGGGGCTATGCAGGTCAGATTATCAATAAGGTTCTAGTTCAAGTCTATCCAACAGCAGGTACAGTGGGTCACCAAATACATCCCATAGTTATTTTCACAGGTCCAGAATGCGTAATTGGAATAGATATATTGAGCAACTGGAAGAATCCCCACACTGCTTCCCTAACCTGTAGAGGAAGGGCTACTAATGGTGGCAAAGACCAAGTGAAAGCCACTAAAACTGATTCTACCTGGGAAAAGAGTAAACCAAAAGCAATGCCATATTTCTAGATGGATTTTGGAGATTGATGTCATCATCAAAGAGTTGAAGGATACAGGGGCAGTGATAATTCCACATATTCCCATTCAGCTCCCTAGTTGGTCTGTGCAGAAAACACACAGGAGATTGACAGTGGATTATTATAAATTTAATCAGGTAATGATTCCAATTACACCTGCTGTTCCAGATGTGATTTCATTGCTTGAACAAATTAACACATCCCTGATACCAGTATGTAGCTATTGATCTGGAAAAAATGCATTTTTTTTTCTTGATACCTGTTAACAAAGCCCACCAGAAGCAATTTACATTCAGCTGGAAATAGATCCTCACTGTCCTAATTTAGGAGTATATCAATGCTCCAGCCTTATGTGATAATTCAGTCCACAGAAACTTGATTGCCTTTCCCTTCCACAAAGTATCACACTGCCCCATTACACTGATGACATTGATGTGCTAGTAAGCTAACACTGGCAACTATTCTAGACTTATTGGTAAGAAATTTGCATGTTAGAGGTTGGGAAATAAATATTAAAAAACTCAGATGCCTTCCACCTCAGTGGAAGGAACTTCCACCACTTCTAGAAATTTCTGGAAGTCCAGTATTGTCATCCATGTCAAGATATTTCTATATCTCCTAGGTGCAATACCTAGTGACCCTCTAGATTTTAGAGGCAACATATTCCTCATTTGGGCATATTACTCTGGCCCATATACCAAGTGACACAAAAAGCTGTTTTGAATAGGGCCCAGAACAAGAAAAGTCTCTGTAACATATCCAAGCTGACATGCAAGCTGGTCTGCTGCTTGAGCCATATGACCCATCAGATCAATGGTGCCTGAAGTGTCTGTGGCAGATAGGAATTCTGTTTAGAGCCTTTGGCAGACACTTATAGGTATTTTCCAAGAGAAATAAAAAGATATCTCCATACAAAGAACTGCACACAAAAATTCACACCAGCTTTATTTGATATAGTCATAAACATTAAAAAATCCAATGTCCATCAACAGGTGAATGAATAAACATATTATTACATATCCATTCAATGGAACGTTATTCAGCTATAAGAAGAATGGATCATTTAACAACTGATCTGTGCAACAATGTGAATGAAACTCATAACAATTATGCTGAGTAACAGAAGCTAGACACAAAAAAGTTTATGGTATATGATTTCATTTCTATGCAATTCTAGAAAATGCAAACTAATCTAAAGTGGAAAGAAAACAAATCAGTGCTTACCTGGGGGGACAGGACAGAGCAATGCTGAGGGCAGGAGGAAAGTTTTGAAGATGACAGATATGTTAGTTATTACTGTGGTAGTGATTTCATGGGTGTATATATATGTCAAAACTTAATCAACTTGCAAACTCTAAGTATGTGAAATTCATTTAATGTCAACTATACCTGCATCGAGTTAAAAATATTTAAATATAAGAAAATGATTGCATGGGGAAAATGGTTTTCTGTTTCCCATTCAAAATGATACTATAGGCTAAATATATCTTATTATAATTTGTTATGAGATTTGTTTTTTCATTTTATTTTATTTTTATCCTCTTAAGAAGTTTATACAATATTATATAAATTTGGAATGACCATATTACATTTGGACTTGATTTGGGAGAATTGGCTGGTAAAACTCTCCAGCGTTTTATTTGTGGCAAACTTTAAAAATATTATTTAATTTCTTAATAGATTAGATTTATCCAGACATCCTATTTCTTCCTGAAATTATATTTTAATTTAAATTTTTCTAAATTTTTTCCATTTTATCTCAGAGTTTAAGTTTGCCATCATAATTTTTTATCTTTAATCTCTCCTATATCTGTAATTATGTCTCCTTTTTCTGACTCAATATTGCTACTGTGTTTCTCTCTCTCTTTTATTCCCACTTTATTTCACTTTATTTTTTATTCTTTCTTATTACAATCAACTTTTTAATTTCTTACCATCAACTTTTGGATTTGTTGATCTACTTTTTATTATTAATACTTCCTGAATCTGTGTATATATGTCTTCATTCCAGCTCCAGAAAATTCTCAGCCAGCAGTTCTTTAAACGATTCCTCTTCTCCAGTCTATCTATATATTATCATATGTCTTATCTCCTTGCTCTCTGTGAGGCAGTCTAAGTAATTGATTTAAACATATATTCCAGATCATTAATTTTCTCTTCAGCTATGTATAATCAGCTAGTAAAGACATCTATTAAGATTTTTATTTCAGTAGTATTCAGTAGTGTGATGGAGGAAAAACTTTTCCTCTACCCTCCTGGGTTCTGTGACTGATTTTAAGAATTACATTGTCATCGGGGCACTTGGATCAGTTGGTTGAGTGGCCTCTTGATTTTGACTCAGGTCATGATCTCAGGGTCCTGGGATGGAGCCCCACTTCAGGCTCCACACTCAATGGGGAGTCTGCTCAAAGATTCTCTTTCCCTCTTCCTCTGCCTTTACCCCTGCTCGCATACTCTTGTGCTCTCTCTCTCTCTTTAAAATAAATAAACCTTAAAAAAAAAAAAAAAAGAATTACATTGACATGTAAGAGATTAACAGGGAAAAACATTTTAATTATGTGTGTGTGCATGAGAGTTTCATAAAAATATGAGACTCAAGGAGGCAGCCAGATGATTAGGACTTATATACCATCCGAGCTAAGGAAAAGAAAGAGAGGTTTCAGGCTTCTGCAGGTGGGGAAGCAAATTATGGGAAGGAGAGAGGAGGAAATAGATCATAAGTCAAGGTTGCCATGTTACGCAGTTAACTGAATAACTATTCTGGGAGTAGCTCTCTTCCTGGTACAGGTACATTTACTAATGGAAATTTCATTTTTTAAGTGTAAATTTCCTTTTTAAAAGAGAAAAACTAAACTTTATTTTAGGCTTTTTTTTTTCATTTAGCTCAAAATAATGTATCAACGTGGAATATTTTGGGGTAGCATGTTCTGAACTCCACCAGCATTTTTTTTTCCATTTATAGAAATTCCCTTTGGCTATTTTTTAAAATCTATATGGCCATATTTGATCATCTGTCATTGTTAGGTCATATTCATGTTTCATTTCATTAGAGTTCATACACAGATAAGTATCAGTTAATTTCCGTTTCTACAGTCCTGGTGGTCTAAATCTGATCTGTTTGTTATTTCTTCTGATTCTCACCCAGGGTAGCTTGCCTTCCCTTATACTTGATGACTTTGGAATTCATATTCAGTCTATATTAAATGTGAGGTAATTTGAGCGGCTTAAAATGAGAATATTTTCTTCCAGAAAGGATTTGCATCCATGTCTTCCAGGAGCTAGGGAAAGCCACTGGCCAGGAACGTCTTCAAGCTCCCCTCAAGGACTGTGGTGGCTAAGACAGGAGTCAGGGGCTCTGTTCCACCTCCTTCTGCTGGAACAAGGCTCAGAACCTGGATTACTGTCCTGCTGAGGACATCTGTCCTTAGGGCCACCCTGCCCATTACTCCCATTCTGCCTTCATCTCGGAGTTTGTTTTCTGTTCTCTCTGGTTTTGGGAGAGGGACAGGATAGTGTACTTTGAACTCACCTACTTCTCCTCTTATGAGCCCATCAATTCACCAAAAAGTGTTTCTATTCAGGATTCAGTTGTTCTATAGTGGGAGGGCCTATTAGAGCATTTAGTATCATGTGTAGTCAGGTGTGAAACTTAAGTCTATGTCGCTTTGACTTGTAGTTCAATGTTATTTTTATTTTTGTATGCCATGAAAGCAAATGTTGGCAACTATTAAAACTATCTTCCTCTTTCTCAGTATTCTGATCATCAAAATGTGATCATCCACATAACACACAGAAAGGAGCTGTTACAGACTGATTTGTGTCTCTCCAGAATTCATATGGTGAAGTCTTAAGCCCCAGTACACCTCATAATATGACTGTGTTTAGAAATAAAGCCTCTTAGTGGTTAATTTTGTGTGTCAGCTTGGCTGGCCCCAGGGTGCCCACGTTAAACATTATATCTGGGTGTGTCTGTGAGGGTGTTTCTAGGAGAGATTAGTATTTGAATCGCTGGACTCTGATTGCCTTTCCAAGTGGGTGGGAATTGTCCAATCCATTGAGGGTCTGAATAAAACAAGAGGTGAACAAAGAAGGAATTTACCTTTTTTCCTCCTGCCTCAAAAATTGAGCTGGGACATCTCATCTCCTCTTCTCCAGCCTTTAGACTGGGATTTACATAATCATCTCCCCCAGTTCTCAGGCAATTAGACTTGGACTGAATGATACCACTGGATTTCCTGGGTATCTAGCTTGCCAATGGCAGATTGTGGGACTTCTCAGCCTCATGGCATAAGCCAGTTCCTCATAATGAATCTACATCTACGTGTGTGTGTGTGTGTGTGTGTGTGTGTGTGTGTGTGTGTGTGTGTGTGTACTGGTTCTGTTTCCCTGGAGGACCCTAAGAGAAATTTAAAGCTGTGATTAAGTTAAATGAGGTTATATTGGTGGGCCCTAACCCTATATGAGTGGTGTCTTTAAAAGAGAGAGAGATACACAGGGAGGCACAGACACAAAGCACAGACACAAAGCAAAGACCATGTGAAGACACATCAAGAAGGCAGCAATCTGCAAGGCAATGAGAGAAGCTTCAGGAGAAACCAACACTGTGAAGATCTTAATCTTGGACTTCCAGCCTCTAGAACTGTGAGAAAATAAATTTCTATTGTTTAAACCACCCAGTCTGTGGTATTTTATTATAAGAGTTTCTAGCAAACTGATACAGGAGCTTTCTCGGTGTTCCTCATGTTTTCCTTATTCCTGGAATGGCTCGTTCCTCCTGTCTTCATGAGAAGACATCCTTCTAACCCATCCTTCAAGGCTAACTCAATTGTCACCTCTTCTATGAAACTTTTCCAAATTCTCTGTGTTCCCATATTTTGACATTTTTCTTTTATAACACTTTTAATATTGTGTCGGTGCCTGCCTCTTGTATAAGATTGTGACTCCTTTAAGAATAGCAGCCATACAAAGTCTGTCTTTGAATTCCCAATACCTAGTTTAAATAACTGTTGGATGAAAGTATATGAATGGATGAAAGAATGAATACAAGAGATGCAATTTCCCCTTAAGATGCCATACTCCACGCTGCCCTCTGGTGGCTATTTATTCTACAACACTGCATCTAAGGCAGTTCATGG
Source organism: Potos flavus (assembly GCA_028534135.1). Lineage (NCBI taxonomy): Eukaryota > Metazoa > Chordata > Mammalia > Carnivora > Procyonidae > Potos > Potos flavus. Next base: position 22,289,093 of record CM052884.1, on the reverse strand, counting down.
ATTCTTCCTGATAGCTTGTTTTTCAATTTATGAAAAATTCCCCGCTCCTATTTTGGTATTACCACAATCTACTCTTCTCAATACACCCTCCATCAACTTCTGGTCATCCTCCTCATTTACTGAGAACTTTTGTACCAAGATCTCAGTCCTCACTACCCTAACATCAGTGACTTCCATTGACATCTAGATCATCCTTCTGAAAGACTGATTCAAAATTTCTTCCTCAGCCCTAACATGTTATCTACATCCTACTTCAGGAACTCATTACTTGGCCACACCCAGACTTCATCGTCACAAAAAGATTTTCATATCTGGATATTTTGACTCTGTAGTAAGTTGAATAATGACTCCCAAAGATGTCCACATTCTAATGCCCAGTACCTGCAACTATGTTACCTTTTATGGCAAAAAAGGCCTTTGAAGATGTGATTAAGTTAAGAATGTTGAGATCACGGGGCACCTGGGTGGCTCAATGGGTTAAAGCCTGTGCCTTCAGCTCAGGTCATGATCTCAGGGTCCTGGGATCGAGCCCCACATCAGGCTCTCTGCTCAGCAGGGATCCTGCTCCCTCCCCCCCCCCCCCTCCTCTCTGCCTACTTGTGATCTCTCTCTGTCAAATAAATAAATAAAATCTTTAAAAAAAAAAGAATGTCAAGATCAGAAGATAACCTTGGATTATCTGGGGGGGGGGGCTCAGTATAATCATGAGAGTCTTTATAAGAAACATGCAGAAGGGTCAGAGTGAGAGAAGTGACAACAGAAGCAGAAATCTATATAATGCAAGGCCATGAGCAACAGAAGACAGGCAGCCTCTCAAAGCTGGAAAGGGCAAGAAAGCAGGTTCTCCCTTACAGCCTTCAGAAAGAACACATCCCTGCCAACCGGATTTAGATTTATGACTTTCAGAACTGTGAGAGAAAAAAACTTATGTTGCTGTAATCACTAAGTTTATGGTAATTTGACAGAGCAGCAATAGGAAACAGCAATAGGAAACTAACACAGGCTCCAACAGACCAATCTCTAAACACAAGCTTTTGTTCATCTGGCTCACTCAATTTCTTTCTGTATGACTAACCTTATTCTCACAACTGATGTTCGCTCTCTGGCTACATTTCCTTTCTTAGACACATAGACACGATGATTTTAAATATTAATATTTCTCTTCTCAAGACATCAAGGTCCTAACCCGAGCTAGATTTTCAGTCCCTCTTTATTCTTTATATGACCTTCAGGAGCGCCTTCTGTTTCTCAGAGCAATAATTCCAAACCAAGTCACCTTTCCCATCACTACTTCTCTCTTTAGGAAGTTACCTTGACTCCTATTTTTGAGAAAAAATCGAGGTGTGGCATGAGCTGCCTCCAGCATGCCCCCTTGCTGCAGTCCCCCTTGCTCTCACTGTCCCTGCTTATTTCTCTCTGCGGCTTCTACCTAACAGACCTTCCTGCTCTCTTCCCTGTGCTCTCTCTATCCTCCGTTCACCTAAAATAACTCACTTACTTCTTTATCTTTTTCCAACGTTTTCCAACTTTCTATGAAGACTTTATTGACACCATCCAATTCCCCGGTTGACCACCCCTCCTTCGTGTTCCCATTTTATTATACATACTTCTGCTGCAACTGTCATACCACACACGATAATGTTTTGTTACATTGATTTATGTGTCTTTCTCCTTCAACTAGACTGCGAGTCCCTTGAGGTGAATTACTGTGTCTTATTTGTCTCGTTATCTCTAACACGTCTAGCACTTTACCTATAATGTTTTAAGAAACGGTAAGAAGGAAAGTAGGAAAGACTTAGTGAGATGGTGAGTGATGTGGCCAGACAGCAAGCCTCCTCCCATCACATATACACACCATCACCACCACCAAACATCAGCTCTGCCTCTCACCTCCTCCCTGTGTTTAATCTGTTTGGAGACTAAGGCTGGTCCCAGATCTCTAGGCAGAAATTCATTCCAGTCAAAATGACAAGTGCACTGGCATGTTCATCTAAGAGTCCTATTTCATCAAATCCACTTCAGAATCAGGAAGGCACTCTTGGCTACTTCTGTACTCCAGACCATCTGGTCAGGTGGCACAGCGCCCACTTACAAGGTCAGTTTCTTGCTGCCCTGAACACTCCAGGTTATGCTGCAGAGTAAACTTTCTCTCTGAACTATCACAGGAAAATCTTCAGAATCACATTAATCTCTTTCTCTCATCCACTTCTTTTAGTTCTTGGTTAAGTGGCAGGGATATTTCTCCAGAGCATCATTGTGATCTGTCCTCTGACTTAGGACAATGAAATGGTCTGGGAGGACAAAGAGCCAGCACCCACTTCTTATATTCCCTTTTTGTGGGAAGGAGACAGCAGTGAAGTGGTCTGTGCCATGGAAACACTGGACCACATTCTGGAGTCTCAGATTGTGTCCAGTCAGCTTTGTGGACATTCTGATCCTAAATCGAACTCTTTGTATTAGAATTGATAGGCATTAACTATGCTTCACATCTAAATGATGGTTCCTTTTGTATTCAAAAGAAATCGCCCCAACAATAGGAGTGAGAGAAGCTACAGTATGTTTGCTTCTTGTCGGCACAGTTTTTGGTTGGAGTTTGCCTGAAGGTTCCTCTAAACTTCTGGGAACTAATGCTATAATGATGAAGCCTGCTAACATCATAGAGAAAACTGAAGATGAGCAATCATAAATAGCTCTATACGAATGATACGCATCCTGTGCCAAAATAAAAAGGATAGCCACATTGTAGGCAGAGCTCTTAGGGACCAAGATGGGGAAGAAAGCCGGCTTCACATGACACCGGCACATTCTAACACACGGTCAGCTCTACTGTCAGGTGGAGGTATTCAATCTTCCTGTAGATAATTATGTCTGGGTATATTTCAAAGCAAATATATTTGAGTATTGTCTGAAAATACATCTCTACTTCTGCCTTCTTTTCCTATTTATTTGGGAAAAAAGGGGAAGATGACATGGAGGGGGTTAGAAACCAACTCTCAGTCTTGACGATCCAACATAAAGGCTACCTTCTCTGTGAGGTTCCCTCTAAACCACTGGATCTGTGATCTGTCCTTCCCCTGAATACCTATAAGATTCTGCATCTTACTATATACCATACGGACTTGCATTATTACTATCCATTCATGATCCAGGAACTTGTCTACCCAGTTAGCTGCCAGGTCCTGTGTTTTGTTTTGTTTTGTTTCTTTACGATTTTATTTATTTATTTGACAGAGAGATAGCACAAGTAGGCAGAACAGCAGGCAGAGAGAGAAGGAGAAGCAGGCTGTCCACAGAGCGGGGAGCCTGATGGGGGACTGGATCCCAAGACCCCGGGATCATGACCTGAGCTGAAGGCAGCTGCTCAACCCACTGAGCAACCCAGGCGCCCCTAGCAGCCAGGTCCTTGAGGACAAGGACTGCTCTATTTGTCCACAGTACCTATTCAGTGATTGAATACAGCAGATGCTCAAAATAATCTGATTGCTTGGGTAATGCCACCAGCAAATAATGCCCAAGTCCCAAATATGATTTTGTTACAAAGTATGTGAAATATAAGGAATAAATCTATCTCTGCATTAATTTTGTACACCTCGTGTTCTGCAATTCCTGAGAACAAGGTGTGCGAGCTGGGTATTGGGGGTTGCACGGGGGCGCCAGGAGAAACCTGGGTAAACGTTTAAATGTATCAGGCCAATGAAAAAATGCCTGCATGGGATTAAAACAAACTGGATTACTGAGAGTTTGCCTAAGCAGTAAAAAATGCTGGCCGACTCCATTTAATAAAGCTAGAAGTCTCAGTCTTCGAGGGTTACTGCCTGCAAGGCGGCTCTGTGCTCCACACCGCTTTGGGAACTTAGGTCCACCCTTCAACACCGGTTCTGCAAGCTAGAGTTCCAGAGACCACTTTCCGCTGATGCTGTCACGGCCGTTCCTCACCACCAGGGGGTGCCGCGCAGCGCCGCGCCTCGGGGCGCGCGGCCGCTCTCCCAGCATGCCCCGCTCTGCCGACGTCGACCCGGAAGTTGTCGCCGGCAACCGCCGGCCGGCAGCCGTGACAGAAGTCGGGCGGCTGATTGTAGTCACCCGGAGAACCGAGCCCGGGGCAGAGTTCCTCCGAGGGTGGCTGCGAAGACACCGTTGTGTCCCCCGCAAATCGGGGTTCGGTCTGGGCGCGCCCCCCAGCGGTGTTCGGCGTCCGTAAGTGTTGGGTGAGGGGCGCCGTAGGCCCTGCCCCGCCTTCCCCAGGCAGCGAGAAGGCTCTCCGACCTGTGCATTATGAAAACAGAGGAGTCTTCGAGAGCGGCGTCTCCGCTGGAAGGGGCTGGAGCGAGGGAGAGAAGCAGAGCCGCCTCTATGGCTTTGCAGTGCGTGTAGGACGCCAAAGGCCCAGAACCCCGCCCGCGTCCCTGAATAGCACCCCAGATAGTCTTGTCTCCGTACAGTTAGCGCCCCATTCCCGAACTCAAGTGAAGTAGAAAGAGGGCGATCGGTCGTCTGGGTAGCCATCTGCCCCTTTCAGCCATGAAGGCGGAGACAGTGTCCTCGTTACAGGAGACTCCAGTTGGGTCGAGCTGGAACCTCAGTAACCTGCTGAGTAGCCGGAAGCTGATGGCTGTGGGGATTGTGCTCGGCTGGCTCCTGGTCATCCACTTTCTGGTCAATGTGTGGCTCCTATGCCTTTTGTCTGCATTGCTAGCGGTGCTGGGAGGGTGGCTGGGCTCAAACGCCATTGTGGGGGCTTCAGGTCGATTGCACCTGGAACGCTTCATCCCAGTGGCCACCTGCCCTCCAAACCCTGAGGCAGAGAGGCAACTGGAACAGGAGATCGACCGCACCATCCAGATGATTATTCGGGACTTTGTGTCATCTTGGTATCGCTCAGTGAGCCAGGAGCCAGCCTTTGAGGAAGAAATGGAGGCTGCCATGAGAGGGTTGGTCCAGGAGCTCCGGAGGAGGATGGGTATGGTGGACAGTCATGCTCTTGCACAGAGGGTTCTGACTCTCTGCGGTTGTCACCTGCAGAGCTATATTCAGGCAAAGGAAGCCCTGGCTGGGAAGCAGAGTGGTACAGTTGAACCTTCCCAGCTCTGGGAGGCTTACTGCCGAGCTGCTGCCCCACATCCTGCTGTACAGAACGCCAACACTGAGGTCACCTATACACGTGGCATTGTAAATTTATTGCTTCAAGGACTAGTGCCAAAGCCCCACTTGGAGACCCGGACCGGTCGCCATGTTGTGGTGGAACTCATTACTTGCAATGTAATCTTACCACTGATCAGCAAGCTGTCAGATCCTGACTGGATCCACCTTGTACTTGTGAGCATCTTTTCCAAGGCCAGAAATAATCCAACAGCACTGGTTAAACCAACTTCCGCAGCCAGTGCCCTGGAAAAGCCCTCAGTGCCCACATCTCTGCCACTGATTGTTGAGGTACAGAGCCTGCCAGAAGTGAGAGCCCCTTCTCCAGCAGCAGCACCAGTGCTACTAAACTGTAGTGAGCCAGACGGGCCTTCCCACCACTCCCCAGAAGTTGAAGAAGGCCATGAAGCAATAGAGGGAGAATTGGGTGGTGTGCCAGAAGAGAGAAAAGTAGGAAACAACTCATCTCATTTCCTACAGCCAGATATTCGAGGCCCTTTGTTCTTATGTGAAGACACAGAGCTGGAGTCTCCGTTGTCTGAACTGAGCAAGGAAACCATCATGCTCATGACCCCGGGCAGTTTCCTCTCTGACAGGATTCAGGATGCCCTGTGTGTCCTGGAGGGTCCCCAGTCTCTGGAGTCTAAGGATGTTGAGAGATCCGAAGGAATTGAAGGAGCAGAGGCCGAGGAGGGTCCAGGAACAGAAACAGAGACAGGTCTGCTGGTCTCCATGCTGACTTCCTGCCCAGAGATCCACATTGACACAGCAGACAAGGAAGTAGAAGAAGATGTCACCTCTCTTACAGCTTTGCTGACAGATCGAGAAAGGACCTGCCCACCACGACCCTCATGCTTAGAGAAGGATCTTACCAATGATGTGAGCTCCATAGATCCTAGTCTGCCGCAGGTTCTGCTTTCTTCTTCTCCAACCGGTCCTCTCACCTCAGCTACCTTCAGCTTTGAGCCCCTGACCAGTCCAGATGGCCCAGTTGTCATCCAGAACCTTCGTATCACTGGTACCATTACTGCTCGAGAGCACAGTGGCACTGGATTCCACCCATACACACTCTACACAGTGAAGGTAACAGGATTAGAATTACGGTTACCCACTCTGGGCTGGGAATGGGTTTGGAGAGCAGAGTCAATGAAGCTAGTATTCTAAAGGAGAGAGGCTACTCTTCATTTACTATGTTCAGTTCAACAATCTATATGTGAATGGTCTGAAGATCATTTGTAAAGCAGAGTTGGCTTTTCTTTAGTATCTATGCGAACAATCCTAGAATCTGAGGGTTTTAGGATACTTTTTTTTTTTTTTCAGTGGTTCCAGTATAGAGGGTCATATTTTTCAGTGGTTCCAGTACAGAGGCTTGTCCAGAAATTCTCTTTCAAAACTTCCGTTAATTTCTTTCTTTCCTTTTTAAATTACTAGTATCTTTTGTACTTTGTTTAGGAAAGAAGTTTATTTACGTGTGTGTGTGTGTGTGTGTGTGTGTGTGTGTGTGTATTACATCTCAGAAGGTAACAGCTTCCTCATTCCTAGAGGTGTTTAAGCACAGAAGTAGGAACTACTTGGCAGAGATGATATGAAGAGGTTCATGTATTAGATCGTGAGTTCAGTTATAGTAGCAGCTCCCTGAAACTCGCTTTAGGATAGACTGCCTCCCAATCACCTGAAGAGGGTATTTTTGTAAATTCTCATTCAGGTCTCTCAGAGCCTATCAGAATCTATTTAAAAAGCAACCCAAGTAATTTTTGAGGAGCAGCCAGGTTTGGGAATGTATGTGTATTGATTAGTTTCACTCAGGGAGCAGAATTCCACAGAAACTCCCAGGTGCTCCAAGTTTGAGAGCCCCACCCTGAATTCTCTCTGTGTCTCTTACCTAGGCCTTTCCTTCACAGTGCTGGTCTGAGGGAGTACTACTTTGCTTGTGTCAGTTCATGATGAATACTTCACTCTGGCTCTAGAAAATTTTAAGACAGCCTTAAGCCCCACCAACAAAGAGATCATTTCTTCCATCACTTGCCCCACAGTATAATACCTCCTCAAAACAATAATGGTAACCTACCCCTAATGAGAACAAGTACATACATAGTTATTGCACATCATTTTATTATATCTTAACTACTCTGTCAAAAAGTCTACCCTGTACTGAGTTGCAGCTTTCATGCTGCCCAGGGTGTTTGCTCTGGGGAAACATTCAGTACAAGTTGTTTTTTCCCCACATACTGGCCCTCCACGCATACGAAGACAGCAAACTTTGACCCCTTACAACATCTCCAGTCTTCACATGACTTCCAATCATACATATGTGTTTAGGGAAAAAAAAAAATTTCAATTTAGCTCCAAGAATAATAATTAATCTGCCCAAAGGAAAATAAAAACACGTGTTCCATTAATGCATTCCAGGCAAACAAATGATTTTATTCATCAGCTGTTTTGGATTATTTGTTCTTCCCCCTAACTAACATAAATAATCACTGGTCAAGTATAATGGCAAATGGTTATCCTTTTATAATGTCCAACCTATAATTTAGGAGTGAAAGAGGCTCTTGTACCTTCTGTTTTATTCTCTTTGAGATTTGAAAAATAGTAATATAGCCATTTTTTTTTAAGATTTATTTATTTCAGAGAGAGGGAGATAAGTGGGTGGGGCAGAGGGAAAGGGAGAGAGTATCGCAAGCAGATTCCACTCCAAGCGTGGAGCCTGACACAGGGCTCGATCCCATGCCCGTGAGGTCAAAACCTGAGCTGAAACCAAGAGTGGGACACTTAACCGACTGTGCCACCCATGAGCCCTATAGCCATTTTATAAGTAAAGAAAGCGTTTGCAGGAAGGAGTTGTTGTTGCTGTTGTTAAAGATTTTATTTATTTATTTGACAGAGAGAGAGAGAGATCACAAGTAGGCAGAGAGGCAGGCAGAGAGATGGGGTGGAAGCAGGCTCCCGGCTGAGCAGAAAGCCTGATGTGGGGCTTGATCCTAGGACCCTGAGATCATGACCTGAGCCAAAGGCAGAGGCTTTAACCCACTGAGCCACCCAGGCGCCCCTGCAGGAAGGGGTTTTGAGGTGGAAGGAGCGAATGGAGAACAGCAAAACTCATTTCTCTTTCTGGGCCACATATGTTGGGAAACACATCTCATTCCTTAATTCAGCTATCCTGGGAATTTGTGTTATTCATCACAACTCAGAGCAGCAGTCGAATCTAGTAGGTTCAGAAATAGGGGCACTTGGGTGGCTCAGTCAGTTAAGCTTCTGCCTTTGGCTCAGGTCATGATCCCAGAGTCCTGGGATCAAGCCCCACATCAGGCTCCCTCCCCAGTGGGAGCCTGCCTCTCCCTCTCCTTCTGCCTGCCACTCTGCCTACTTGTGTGTGTGTCTCTCTCTCTCTGTCAAAGAAATTTTTAAAAAGAAAAGAAAGAAATAAACAGAATAGGAACTTCTCCCTCCCTTTACCTCTACTCTGCTCTTACTTTGTGGCCATTGAGCTGATGCCCTAAACAAATGTGTTCATTCAACAGTATGAGACGGGCCTGGATGGTGAGAACAGCAGTGGCATGCAGCATGTGGCATATCATACTGTGAATCGCCGCTACCGCGAGTTCCTGAATCTACAGACTCGTCTGGAAGAGAAATCAGATCTCCGAAAGTTCATCAAAAGTCAGGAGTTTCCCCAGCCCGGATGCCTGCTTGCTTTACACATCTAGCCCCCTGATCTGAGAGGCTAGAGGCCTACTAGTTTGTGGGGAGGAATGGAAGAGGAGAACACAGCATCAAGGGGCCCATGTTCCCCCAGTTTGCTTTCAGATGTTTTGGATTTTACTGCTGGGTAGCACTGACCACATTCTTTCTGAGGCACTTCTTTGCCGCTCAGTGCTTTGTTCTGTGGCCCATCTAGTTTAAGCTTAAGAAACTTTCACATTTCCACCTGTGTCTGTGAGGTAGCGTGAGGAATTAAATCAACTTTTCCACATGCATACAGAGATGGAGTGCTCTTTTTTTTTGATTGCTCTTAAATATTAAAATAGTATCCAGAAATACTTGCTATCCTTCCTTTACCAAACATACTTTTTTTTTGCTTGCTATTTGACACCCATAAGGCACAGGAACAGTAAGAAAATGTAATAAACTTTAACTCTAAAAATAAGCTAGTAAGCCAGCTACTTTGTTTAAAAAAAACAAACTGATGATCACCCAAATAAACCTTTTAATAAGTTTAGCATAGGTTGTGGATTTCAGTTATGCATTTTCTTTCTTAATAACAATAGTTACCACTGAACCAAGCTTAAAAACGTTGGCCAGGTTCCCTTCTAAATATTTTACACATATTAGTTCACTTAATTCTCCTAACAGCTTATGAGATAGATAACTACCATTATCCCTGCTTTACAGAGAGAAAAGTCAAAGAAGGATTAGGCAACTTGCTGAAGGTCATTCTTATAGTAGGGATTGGAGCAAAAATTTAAATTTGGGCAACTGAACTTCAGGGTCCTCATTTGTAACTACTGTAGCATAAGGCCTCCTATACCTTAGTGTGAACACCGATAACGAGAGTAGATTGTATGTACTATATCATTGGAGTATATTGGAACTCCTTAAAAAAAATCTTAGTAATATATTCAACCATTCCGTTTTCTTTACATATATGATGTATTTTATATGGAATATCTCTCAGTAAATGTTAAGTGAATGAGTTTGTGTTTTTGTTTTTTTAAGATGTGAAGGGTCCTAAAAAGCTCTTTCCGGATCTTCCATTTGGAAACATGGATAGTGACAGAGTAGAAGCCCGAAAGAGCCTCCTGGAATCCTTTCTAAAGGTCAGCATCCTTCTGTTTTGGCTGCGCTCTCATTCTAATTACCAGATACCCGAGTGAAGCTGGAAAGACCTTGGTACCAGAATTTCTCTTTGAAATCCTTCTTGTGTCTCTTGCAGCAACTCTGTGCCATTCCGGAGATTGCTAACAGTGAGGAGATGCAGGAGTTCCTTGCTCTGAACACAGATGCTCGTATTGCCTTTGTCAAGAAACCATTTATGGTGTCCAGAATAGACAAGGTACCAGCATGGCTACTGTGCTCAGCTTTAGTTTCTCACCAGAGTGTAGGCAGGGATTGAAAAATAAAGGAGTTTGGGGGTGGGGAGAGACAGCAGAGAGGAGTCTATAGAACGTGGACTAGAATTTTTAAGACCTATTGCAAATATTGGTTGGGCCATCACCTTGCTGAATTACAGTGAGCAACTATGACACTATATGTGTACATGTATCTCCTAGGTGATATTATGACATTGTTATTCTAGCAGAGGGAGGTAAGGATAGATCTGTACCTCCATAGATTGCTGGTGGCAGGAAAGTCTCCTGGAGGTTAAGATCATTCCTGGTGTTGGTCACTCAGGATAAAGAGCCCCAAGACAGGACACTAAGCTGGATTTAGACTGGTATGGTGATTCTCTGTTGGAGAACAGAACATGGAAAGAATCATACTTTTTTCAAGACGATAGCTCAGAACCTTTGGAGATGGTAGGAGAAGGTCATTTGTACAACACATTATCCTGTAAGCAGTGATTACCAGCTGATTTTAGAGTCTCCAGGGCACAAGTCTGAGGTTTATGTTTATCCAAAGATGGCACATGTTTTAAAAGGTTAGAAAACACTGACTCCTTGGCAGAAGGCGAGCCTCTCTCTAGACTTCAGGGGATAAAATGAAAAAGTGGAATATCATGTGGTAGGAATTAGGAGACATTCACTGCTGCGAGGAAAAAGCTGCAAACTGGAAAGGGATGAATGAGGTAGAATCCCCAGAATTCCATGTAGATATATCCATCCACACAGATGTGTTCACTCACTGACTCTCCAGCCACTTACTGCTTGCCTGGTCAAGTATGAGCTTGAGCATGAGCAGGACTAACCGCTGGTGATACAAGAGTGAACAGAGCAGATAAGGACCCTCCCCGCTGACTACAATTTTGTGAGCCTTGAGAGCAAGTTATATTTTCTAAGCTGCATTATCTATTCATGCTGTCCTCTCGTTCTTTCCCTGGTTTGTTATCCCCTATGCTTTACTGTCATCTTACCCCACCACTTCAGCCTTGTCTCAGCTGTGCTAGCTGTATTCTTTGTAGAGGATGAACACAGGCATGAATTAAGGAAGGCATGATGCTGCTCTGAGCCAGCAGTGTTAATTAGTAAGGAGCACCAAAGGAAAAGTAAAGATTTCTTTTCACTTCTTTGGTATTTTAGGGTTTCATTTGTCTATTTTCCTTTTTAGCAAATATCTATATGCCATTTTTCCATTCTGAGAAATACAACTCTTGCTCTTCAGTGAGGATTGTTTTATTTGGTCTTTACGAATAGTTTATATCAACTCTTATCAATTATTCCTTAATTTTGACATGAGTGATTTTTGGTACTCTTTCTGTAAAGAAGAGAAATTGTGTGGATTAGCTGGAAAAACCAGTTCTTTACTCTGTGAATTACTCTGAGCATGTTAGTATTATACATGCTTCTAGAATGTATTTCTTACTCGATAATCATTACTCTTTCTCTTTTCCATATATTCCTACCTATATCACTTCCACTTATTCACATCTTGGTGAAAGTATCATTGATTTGGAAACTAAAAATCATTCCTTCATATACAAGGAAAGAAATTGAAAAATGAAAATGTATTTCACCAGCCCGCAGAACTCCCAGCTTTTTATTTATCTCATTGTTTGTTTTGGCTTCTTTTCCCGTGGCATTGTTTGTCTTAACTCTGTGAGGAAGCAGATTTTTATGGCCATCGAGAAAAGTGGGGATAATTGCCAGGCAATCTGTCTGATATCTGACTATGCTGATGAAAAGGCTCCACTAGCTAGCCTAGCTATCTGCTCATCTTCATTGCATAAAGCACCATGAGACAACTGCTCATTTGGTGGTTTCTGTCTGACCCTGCACCTCTGACCCCTGCAGATGGTGGTAAGTGCTATCGTGGACACATTGAAGACAGCATTTCCTCGCTCCGAACCCCAGAGTCCCACAGAAGAGCTGAGTGAGGCCGAGGCAGAAAGCAAGCCCCAGACAGAAGGCAAGAAGCCTAGCAAGTGAGAAGCCCTTCGATCACCCGGGGACCCTTTCCAGTTCTCAGGGTGATTGCCAGTCCTCAGCCAAAGCCTATCCCTATTCTCCAGCCCTAGGAGAGAGGAGATGGGGCATACATACCAGTTTTTATACAAAGCCAGACCCCACACTACTCAGTGCTCAACCCAAAGGAGCCTGAGATCCAGCATAGGTATCCCTGCTGAATGTTTGTCTTGCTGTGGGAACCTAGGACTTAAATTGACCATGGAGTTTTGACTAGAAGGAAAACTGTAGAATGTGGATATTCTCCTTTTCTGTTTTCCTGGAAAATTGAGATGTTTCTTTCCTATTAAGAATTAAGGCTTATAACTGATCTCTCATCATTTCTGGAAATCTTAGCTCAGAAGATACACATACTAGCAATAAACAGGAAAGGGCCAGAATGAACACGTGTAGAGCCTATTTTAGGCTATTCTGTCCTGCACTAGGGTCCCACATATACCCTTTCAAAGCCAACATGTGGAAGGGAAGGGCACCACATCAATCCTAACTGCAAACTTCATATCTCTATCTGGACCGTTATGAAGATAAAGAGTGAGTGAGAGAGAGAGTGTATGTGTGTGTGCGTGTGTTGGAGGAGGGAGAGGGAAGGGTGGAGAGTTTGTATGTTTGTGTCTGTATATCTGACTGACTCTCTTTGTCTCTATGTTCATGTCTCATGGACCAGTAATAACACAGTTTTTAGCCTTTCTTTACTGAGCCCATATTTTGAAGGGTGACCGTGATATCTGTGCTTGTAAGAGCCTTGAAATATGAGGTTAGCACTTGTGGTCCCTTCCCTACTTTTATTTGGAACACTAGGAGAGTAAGTGGAAGTACGAAAAGGGTATTAACAACAGCAACAAAAACCTTGGTTTATGCCACTTATCAATTTAATCTCCAACAAATTTTTAATGAGTAGGTAGTATATGCTAGCCATTATGGGAATACAACCAGAATAGACTGGCCCCTGTTTTATATTAGCAAAAGCCCTTGCACAAATACATTGTGGACATAGCTTAGTGCAATGGTTGTGCTATGTATTAAGAGTTGCCAGAATGTATATCATTTCGGGAATTTCAGGGCCAGGTCTCTCCTGGCAACTCGGACCACAGTAAGCTCCCAAGAATAAGTATGGGTGTTCTTGTTTTAAGGTATTAATGCTTGTCAGCCTTTTGTTTGGAGATCAAAACCATGAATTATGTTCTGTTTCTGCTCTTTGTATCAATACCAGGTCCAGATTGAGGTTCTCCTCCAGTAAGATTGCTCCAGCACTGAATATAACTGAGGCACCTGAGAAGATTCTCTATTGTCTCCAGGAAGGCAATGTGGTAAGAAGTTCCTAGATAACTCCTGGAATTAATAGCTGGGATGTTGATCCTGCAGTTACAGATAATTGAGACATTCTCCAAAGTCAGGAGAGATAAAGGTGCCTTGCTAAAAGACTTAACCAGCATCTAGATCTCTAATTTTTATTCTAAAAGTATTTTCTCTCATGGTTTTCTAGTTCCTACCCACTCTGGATTGGCAGGTTAACTTCTCAAGGGTCATGGGCTTGTAATAAAGGATGGCAGAATGAGAAGGAAAGCCAGTTCCTGGGAGAAAACAGATGACCCAAATGTATTTGCAGTGAGTGAGAATACAAAGGCATTGTTTTCTTGCAATTTAGGTAGGAAGTGAAAGGTGGCCTTTCCAAAGGTGGCCACAGAGTTAGTTGGGTTCTATACTCATGATACTTAGTACAAGGAAGGAACAGGGAGAAGCTGAAGGGCCACAGTTACTCTTCTGTTTTCTTCATTCTTCATGTGATGTCCCACTGGCCCTTTCTTCAGGAGTCAGAAATCCTATCCATGTCTGGGATGGAATCCTTCATTGAAAAACAGACAAAGTTATTAGAAATGCAGCCAGCAGAAGCCCCAGAAAAAGATGCTGAACAAATCCCCAAAGGTTGTATGGATGGTTACTTATCAGATGAAGCTGCACCTGCCCAAGATCTCCGCAATGGTGATCCAGGTATGTGACAAGATCTCTGCTCCCACAGAGAAGGAAGGCAGGGTGTGACAGTCGGGATTCGTTGATGCAATTTCACTTGTATTCAGCTAAGCGAGCCATGTGTTAAACACCAGTGTTTGAGGTACTGTGCCGAGTCCTGGGATACAAAGAAGAATTTGACACAGTCCCCAGAGCTGAGTCAAACAGGAGCAGGGTATAAAACAGAGAGTTCTGGTCCAGCAAAATGAGATCCATAAATATAATATCATTATCTTATTTTTGCCGTGCTTTGGCATCTTTGAACTCCCTTTACCTACAAAATCTCTCTCATGTCTGTGGTACCCCTTTCCTGGTTTTCTTTCCACCTCTCTTGGTCCCTTCTCATCCCTTCTTAGTCCCCTTTGTTGGTTCCCTTACTAGCCTTCCAGAACTTTATTTTTGACTCTCTGTTCTTACTCTGTATATGCTCCCCGAGTGATCTCATTTGTACTCTTGACTTTAAATCTAATGTGTGCTGACGATGCCTAAATATTGGATGTCGTATTTCCACTTGCTTACCAGAAATCTCCACTTTGATATACCATAGGGCAACTGAAGCTCAACATGGAATTCTCCCTTTTCCCTGGATCTTTTCCTTCTGTTTTATTTACTGCCATAACAAATGATGCCACTCAGTTCCCCAGCATAGAGCAGGAAGGGAGAAGAGGTGAGGACAGGGAGGTTTGCTTCCCAAAAGAAATGCAGATGTTTTTTTGCAGAGGAAAAATTGGGAGCCCTGGATATAGTATGTTTGCTGAGCTAGAACTTATAAAAAAGTTTTTCACTTCCACCAAGACAGAGTCTCCCACAGAAAAGAAAAGATCACAAAATCCTGGGGAGGGAGGGGGAAGAAAAAAACTGATTTCAGCATTGTTTCTCAGGTGTACTTGAACAGTTACCTGACCTCTAATGTATGGACCTCAGCTTAACTGTGTGAAAAAACCCCACCTCTTCCCACATACCTCACTGGTTAAGTAAATGAAGTGTTAAAACAGCAAAAACATCAGAGAACTGTAGAAAGTTACAAATAAGAGAAAATGGGTAAAACAATATAATTATAGACAAAGTCAAGCCTGTAAATTTTGAACATCATGTCTCTAAGGGTGTAGTTTATGCGTGAGCTTTTCTTCTAGCCCTGAGAAACAAAATGCTCACATGACGGGAAACTTACCATTTTCTTCCAGAGGACTCGGTTCCTCGGTTTGCTTTCTTATTTTTTGCTGCTATGACTGGCTGTCACCACATGGTGGCAGCTCTAGGTAAACTCTAAACCTGAGAAAATCATAAAATCCAGAAGGGTGGCTGATGCTCCAGATGGTGCTCTTTCCCAAGCAACTGAATATCCGGTCTTTGAGCAAATGACTGGAAAGTAAACATACCAGTTCTCATGCCCCCTTGAAATGCAGTGCAGGGAAAAAAAAAAAAAAAAAAAAAAAAAAAAAAAAAATATATATATATATATATATATATATGATTAAGAAAAAAGTAGGATTTGGTTCTCAAAGTTTCATCCAAATCTGAAGTTATTAATGTCCTAAAGAACCCTTTAGGGAGGAGAGCTTGGGCAAACTGGCTGAGACAATACCCATTGGTCCTAGACTAACAAAATTATTGATGATGATTAATTATGATATTAATCACAGCAGTAGCACCAGATTGCTGAGATTCATTCTGGAACATTAGATATTCCTGGGGACATCTCCTGGGAAGCAAATCACAGATGACATGGGACCCCCTGAACGGGGTTAAAGAACAGATGCTTCCATCTATAAAGTACATCTGTTCAGGAGACTTCAGCTTAGCATGGGTGTGAAGTCACTTTTGGTCTTTCCAGTCTTTAAAAGAGAAAAGAAATCAGTCATTCTTATGGCATATTTTACCAAAGGTGGAGTGCTCTTCCTCAAACCACATGTTCTCTCAAAACCAAACTGAAGCCTTCTGGATCCCAACCCAACAGCTCTGTGTAATGGAGATGCTTTCAAAGCAACTTGTTTACAGGAGAATGAATCCCAAAACTTTCCCCCAAATTTGTTGCCCACAACATTTCCATGATGCTTTGTGGAGGCCAGTGGAGTATAAGGATGGAAGAGACTGAGCCTTGCCAGTTCCAGTTAGTCACTGGTTGGGAGCAGTTACTTGGAATAGAATGTATTCAGTTCCCGGGGGAGGGGGAAGGGAAATACAAAAGAAACAGAAGCTAGATAGGCAAAATAATTATGTGTAAAATCTTTTAGAAAGATAAATATTACTGAGTGACTAAGGAACATAAACAAAGAATTATAAGGAAATACAGAGCCTGTCACTGAACTTCTTAGATATAAAGTAAACATCTCTTGATTTGAGTACAGAAGAATTACAGAAATACAAGAGGATTGATAAAAAGGTGAAGAACCAGTGCATTGAAATATGTTCCTCCAGAATGGGTCTCTTCTGAGTTACTTTTGATGCCTTTTCATTCCCCAGGAGCAGAGACAGAGCTAGCTGACACAGCCCTAGATTTGCTCCTCTTGCTGCTAATGGAACAGTGGAGATGGCTATGTACAGAAAACATGCAGAAAGTTCTTCGTCTTGTATTTGGGACCCTAGTTCAGAGGTAAGATGGCAGAGTTCTCCATCAAATTTGAGTCTCAAGTTGGACAGGGGTTGGATGTGATGCTAAATTCTGCACTGGAGAGGAAAAGTGTAGAGTCCAGGAAACCTGCAGTGATAAGGAAAGACAGAGACTCTGTCATAGGAGCACAGGGACGAAGACTACCTGAAGAGTACCAAAAGGCTTGTGTTAATCACCTCATCATCTAAAGTATAAATGGGTTTGCTTCTGTAAGACTTCTGGCATAATCCACTGAGTTACAGACACTGTCTGTGATCTTGAAACACTTCACCTCAACTCTTCCTACTTGGGGATCAGTTCTCCACCCAGTTATACCCCCGAGCCCTATACCCTTCACCTTGTTGCATTGGACATTGCTCTTCACTGACAGTTTATATTTACTGTGATGATAAACAATGAGACAAGGAGAAAACAGATCAGTGCTCTGAAAATAAAGATTGTTATCTCCAAAAGGTATGTAAATATTCACAACTAAAGTAGTACTTACACAGGATGGTAAGGAATAAAAGTGTACTTGGATATAAAATGTGGACTGTGATCCCAACACCACTTTCATCTCCTAAAAGATCTGCACACGGATGGAGTTTTTAGCTGCCGACTTCCTAACCATGAAGCTGACACAAACTTTGCTAAACTCAGGATGGCCAGAGACACAGTCTCAGAACCAGACAGATATACACAGTGCTTGTGTTTTGACCATTCTTGCTCTGATTTCTCCCTTTTGAGACATCCTGGCAGATCCTAAAGTAAGAAGCCAAATTCTGACCTCTTCTATTAGCATGTGGCTCATGATAATAGGTAACTCCAAAAAGAAAAACTATTTTTAAAAACAGAATTATGTGTCCATTCTACAAGTAGAAAACCCATTAACAAGGAGCAAGTAAATCTCCCCTCCCACTCTCAGAGTTACTTAAGATCAGGGAAGCTTAAGGAGCTTTAATAATAAGACCTAGTGAAAGAAGACGATGCACTTTTATATTTGCTGAGTGCTCATCATATGCCAACACCTGACCTCTGTGTACATATAGTTTCTTGAAGCAGCCAAGTGAGGCAAGTGAGGTAGGCAGCCCCATTTTATAGAAGAAAATAGAGGTTGGCAAGGTCAGCTAGCATACCCAAAGTCATAGTTAATGACACCTGAACTTTGAAGCTTGATGTTTATAACTCCAAAGCCAATGTGCTTTTTCCTACATGTTGTAGCTGACAACTAATCTTCAAGCGAAGCCCACATATAAAATGCTGACTAGTCTCCATGCCTTTTGACTTTCCCCCTTTTCCCTCCTCCATACCCAACTCTGCCACTAGAGTGCTTTTTCCAAAAAGCAAATATGAACATATAGTCCGCACTTAATATCCTTCAGTGGTGCCCTATTGCTTACAAAAGTGATTTTTCCACTATGTTTCCCAGAGTTCTAGGGGTTCCACAGAGGTGCTTTAGAAGCTAAGGGGAAAACTGAGTGGACCATGATCTAATCAAAGAAATTTCATTTTGGTCAGTGTAGTAGGCTAGGGATCTGGGTTATTTTTTGTTTGAGAAAGGCTCCACTGTGTTTAAATATATATTGTATTAAAATTTCTCCTTTCTTATGTGACATGGCTTGTTCCCAGCCTTATTTCTAATTCTGCCCCATGCAAACCATTCATCGTGGCCTGAACACTCTGTGGTCTCTCTTCCTTCAGGCCTTTATTCATCCTCTTATCTCTACCAGAATGGTCTTTCTCTGTTCATTCTTCTCTTACTCATTCTGTCTCATATCTCTCGTTCTGTCTCCTTCCCTATGTCCAAAACTCTCCCTCTTCTTGTCTGCTTGGCTTACTGCTAAATATTTTTCAAAAATTTAAGCATTAAATTTCATTTATTCTGTGAAACTTTTTTGTGGTATCCTGTCCCACCTTTCCCCAGAGCTAAGGGGCTCTCTTTTTTACTCTCAAAGTTGTGATGATTATACTTCTCACAGCGTATAGAGAAATGATTTTCTTTCCCTAAACTAGTGGTCCTCAAGTCGGGGGCAGTTTTCTCCCAGGGCTGTTTGGCAATATCTGGAGATATTTTTGTTTGTCACAACTGAGAAGGGAGCAGAAAGCTATTTCATCTAGTGGGTAAAGGCCAGGGATGCTGCTGAACATCCTACACTACACAGAACAGCATTCTCCCCCCTCCCCCCCGCCCCAAACAACAATGAATCATCCTACCCAAAATATCAGTAGGGCAGAGGTTGAGAAACTTTGCCCTAGACTACCAGTTCTTGAAGGACTAGATGTGGCTATATATCCCCAGCAACTTACACAGGACCCAGGACATAGAAGATGCTCATTAAATGTTAGATAAAAGAATAAACATTTCCTTTCTCATTATCTTCATACTTGAAGTCAAGTCTTTCTGTATTTTTATTGAGTCATCTGTGAATATTGCTAACCAAGCCTTCATTTCTTTCTTCTTCTATTAAGTTTCCCCTTGCTGGTCTTCTAAAACTAGCTAGTATGTGATAATTGATTACCCCTGTCCTTGAAGTCATTTGCATGATGTATTGGTTTCAAAACATGAGAAATTATTCAGAGGAACAGTAAAGTATAGATGAGTCAGGAGAAATTTTATAAAAAGATTAAGACTCATATATTAAAAAGGTAAGAAGAAGTTTACCTAAAGTTTGAACAACTCAGAATATTAAAGGGCTGAGCAAGTACCAGGTAAGGAGAGAGAAATATATTTGGGAATTACAGGCAGATCATTGAAGAAGTAGTATTTTACATAGTTAGGGTTCTATGGGAAATTAAATACAAGGGATTTCAGACTGAGAATTCTAAGTCAGATTGCATTTATCTCAGTGGGCGATGATTATAAATTCTCTAGGGATAGGGAAGAGACAAAGATAAAGTGGAGCGGATGGGATGTGCAGAAGTAAATATATTGTGCCCTCTGGTGTAAGCATACTGGTAGATAGTTGTCCGGGCTATTTGTAACATTCATCCACTTTACCTTGAAATACTCTTAACCTCTCTGTCCAGCTGGAAGATTGTTTTGGTCTGACTCCTTTATTCACCAGGCTGGTCAGTAGTGAATGAAACGGACTCAGTCCCAACTTTCCACATTTTGTACAGTTTCGTGGGGCTTAAAACTGAGGGCTTTATCCATGATCATTAAGCTAACACATGGTGGAGCCAGAAATCAAAACCAAGTAGTCCAAAGCCCAGGTTCTTATCTACACCATATACTACTTCTCAGCTATGATTAATCTCTCTGAGCTTTGGTTTCCTCACCTGGAAAATAAGAGTAATAATAGTATCAATCTGTTTAGGTTCATAAAAGGTATCCAGTAGATGTTAGGTCTTAATATTTGCACTTCAGAAAAAGGAAGGAAGGATAAAAAGTATTTTCTGTTTCTAATTTCTCCAGCTAGTGGCCCCAAATTTGCACTACTCTTATGTCTTCAGGATGACTTTTGTGTCTTCAGGATGCCCCACTCTATACCAGTCTCCTCCCGTAGCTACCACTGTCCCCACTGTGCGTGTCTCCAAGTTAACACAGAACAGAGCTCCTAAACAATAGAGACTTCGAAAGGCCTTTCAAGGTGACTTTGTGCCATTGGGCTCATGTGTTAAAGCAACAACCAGAGTGTTCCCGTGGGAAGCAGACCACCTGCATCTCATTCCAGCACAGACAAGCATAGGTTAAGTACACAGAGTTTAGTAGTATTTTCCAGGATTACTGGTGTTCCTGGTTACATGGGTGTGGAGAGCTGCTGGAATCAAGTAGTGCCTTTCCTCATGAAAAGAACTTTGAATCAGGCTGTTTTAATCTTTGTGTCCCCATCTGTTGACGCTTCCACTAGAACCATGCTTCTAGTTAGCTGGATACGTAGCTGTCGGGTGAATGAAAATGAGCAAAACCCATGTGTAGCTCACACCATAAACAATCAGGGAGAGGGCTTACAAATAAATTTCTCTTGACTTTCCTTTTACTTTTTTTTTTTTTTTTAATGAGGTCGCATCTCTTTGTTAAAGGAGGGAAATTCTGGATGTATTTGAATGAAGCCTATATGAATCTTGTGTGAGAACAGAATATTGTGACTATTACTTTTGGAAAATTCTTTGTAACTATGGTCTGTTATCTTTGTTCATCATAGATTTTTCCAGGCGATGATACTTTATACTTATACAGATTTCTAACATCCCTTCCTGTCAAAAAGTTCTTATTTCTAGCCAAATTTTATCCTTAAGTCCATTTTGTTTTGTGTTAGCTGCAATGGAAATAAGAACACAGCCGGCTGACACCCTTCTCACCCTAAGTCTCCACAGACTAGAACAAGAGTCTCATCCTTCCCTGATCAGGGTCTTTCATCTTTCCCTAGAAATCATTCCATCTTTTTTAATGATATATAAACATGCCCTCTTCTCAAATATCTTCTGCTGGGTTCCCAGTGCTCTTGAAGCTTTTTTTTAAGATAAGAGTCAAGATGAAACCGTGGATATCTAGAAAAAGAATCCCAATTCCCCTTCCAGAATCTTGAAGAATCTGTGGTCTGTGGTCTTGTACCAGCAAGTTCCCCTGTGCGTGGTAGACACGGAAAAGACAGGACTTGTTTCAGGACTCAAAGTGCAGACCGTGGTG
The DNA here is from genome assembly GCA_028534135.1 of Potos flavus. Lineage (NCBI taxonomy): Eukaryota > Metazoa > Chordata > Mammalia > Carnivora > Procyonidae > Potos > Potos flavus. Next base: position 22,267,609 of record CM052884.1, on the reverse strand, counting down.
ACCTTGTCACCTTCAGGGTATTTAGTATCCAATAAACCTTTGTTGAGAGTTTACTTTGTCCAGACACTGTGCTGAACACACAAGCATATATTACTTAATCCCCCCAAAAGCCATGCGAAAGCGGTACTATGATCCCCATTTCAAAGATGAGGAAGCTGAAACTTACAAAGAATTGTGGTTATTTAATCCAGATCACAGAGCTATTAAGTATACCACAGGCAGAATTCAAACCCATGTTTGTCTGATTTTCAGCTATAATGACTTTATCTTTCAGGGATTGCCCTGGGATTTGAAGGAATTAAAAACCAACAAAAATCTTTGCCTCAGAGTAGTCTACATTCCTCAAGAGGACAATATCAGTCACTTTGTAAACTCTAAAGATTTTATTTATTTGTCAGAGAGAGAGAGAGAGTACAAGCAGGCAGAGTGGCAGGCAGAGGCAGAGGGAGAAGCAGGCTCCCTGCCGAGCAAGGAGCCCGGTGCGGGACTCGATCCAAGGACCCAGGGATCATGACCTGAGCCCAAGGCAGCTGCTTAACCAACTGAGCCACCCAGGCGTCCCACTTCATAAACTCTAAACCATGTTTCTGTGTATGCACATTCACATGTAACACAAGGGGTCCTGCAGCATCTTAAGGTCAGCCCATGTTACTTCTCCCCTGGACAGCTTACATTTCTTTTTATTTTTAAAAAGAAGTTTATACTGTGCTACATTCTTGGGCTTTACTTGGTTTGGTAAGCAAATAAGCTGGAATTTGATATCCCCTCAAAGCTACAGCACCTTCCCTGCCAATCCACCTACCATTGCTACTCTTACAAGAGGTATGGTGTGGTCCCTGCCTGCTTCCTGCTTTGGTGTTGGCCTCTCCTTGAGACTGTCCCCATGACCGCTGCCCAGGGAGCAGCATGTTTGCTGTGTTTCTGAAACCACAAGGATCAGAGCTGTATCCTTTTGCAGATTACTTGGGCTCTCCTTTGAGTTCTGCACTTTAAAGAGAAGGAGAGTCGGTATTGGGGCCACTGATAGTTACTGCTGCTTCTCTAGTCATCGTGAATACACTGCAGCTGGGGCATCAGGGACAGTACAGCTATCTAGATTTACATTCATCTCCTTAAACTGTCCTAATTTTTCCAACCTCCTGCATTATCATCTCTAAGAAGATAAGTTAAGTTCTGCCTTCAGCTTTGTTTACTCTCCTTGCTCCCTTAAAAGACCTATATATGCGTAACTGCCTTGGATGCCAAGGACTTTTGCCAAATCATGAGTGTGCGCTGCCTCACTCTCAAGCTCTCTCTAGCCTGCAAAAAAAAAAAAAGGAGAGTAAATTCAACCTCATGACCCCTCCTTCTAAGCCAAGGTTGGAAGAGTTCTGAGCTGAGCCAGGCTTCATAAATCTCCCTTGATTGTTGATGGTGTGGAGAGAGTGGGGGAAGGGAACTGAAGAGAAGTTAGATGCCCAAAAAAGGCATTGTTAAGTCAAAGGGAAGTCTTGCACGCATGCGCGCCTGACCTCATGTGTCAGCTTCTGTGCTGGGAACATCCAATTATGTAAGAAGGAGCACTCCTTGTTTGGAACTAGAGACAAAGGGAGGGGCAGAGGAGTGGGGGTAGCAGACTAAGCCAAGGAGTAAATCCAGCTTGTGCAGGCTGCTCATGTCCGAAAACAGAAGAAACTTACCAGTATCCCTGCATGCATCAGAATCAGGGTTAGGAAATTGGACAAGTACTCAGACATGACTAGGTTGGAGGGAAAGAGGAGAGATGTACTGTGCTCCATTGATGGTAGAAGGTTTGGGGCAGAAAGATCCAGCCAAGGTAAGGGGTGAGATTATTATGGAGTCCTGATGTAGAGCAAAGGAATGAGAAGAAGCTGGACTGGTTCCCTGCCTGGATGCCCAGAGCAATGCCGCGATTAAAAATATGAGGCAGGCTAGCAGTAGAGTACACGAATGCCACGTCCCATTGCTCTGCCCTCCCCATGGCCCCAAAGATGGCATCAGACTCTGTGTCAAAAGGGCAGCAGACACATTCCTGGCATCTACATCAGGATTTCTTAAAGAGTGAGTGTTTTTGTGTGCATATATGTGTGGGTTGGGGGGGACGTGAGAATGTAATAGCGTGGTAAAAAGAGGAAGGAAAAAAAGGAGAAGGTTCTGTAATCTGTGGGCAAAGGAGAGTAGATAAGTATGTGGAGTCAGGAATTCTATAAAGAAGAGGGAGAAAAGAAAGAATGTGTCAGGTTTAAGGAATCCAACAAGCAGTAGACCCAGGAGAAAATTAGATGGCAAGCTCTGGACTTCATGCCACGCCATGGACTTGTTTTCTTAAAAAATGCAGTCTCTACAAACCATCTCTCAGGAAAGGTCAGGAGAAGGCATGTGGAGAGAGAGGAGGGGACCCTTGCAGAGGGCTGTGCTGCCAGGCACTTGTGTTCATCTTCCTGAAAGACAATTACGAATGGCTGACCACATACTCTGCCTCCACTAATTCTCATAGGTCACTCCAGAATCTTAGGTATTCCTTAAGTGGAGTCCATTCAAGGGCCTCTTTCTTGGTGGGCATGTCTAAGTAGCAGATAGATAAAAGATCTTTCTGACCTTGGTTAGATCTTAAGGGAAACTCCAGGCCTGCCACCAAAGGGTACAAGCAAGTGGCCCAAGAATAGGAGCTGACATTTATTTAGTACTAACTATACCAACTAAGCGACTGTGCTTCATGGACTGATGTGCAGTACAGTTCTGTGAGATAGACCTATATTTACACATTTTACAAGTGAGGAAAAGGCTATTCAGATCAAGCTTCCCAGAATCATAGAGCTAGTAAGTACCAGCCCTGAGATTCCACTCCAGTCCTCCTGACCTCAAAGCCCGTGCAATTTCTGCTACTCCATACTGCCTCCCTGCTCTTCAGGGTTTCTCCCCAAGTCATGGCCATGAGAACTGGCATCACTTGTGAGTCCCTCTGCCTTATTTGCATGTAGTCTCCCTTGCTTTCCATCTGCCTGGACTCAGGGACACATGCACGCGATGGTAGTATATAAATTCATTTCCATCTGCATATTTCTGATTTTTATTCTTAAAACACTCCTGGATCAGAGATTGCGTAGTCTCCCTTAGGTATCCCTGTTCTGCATCCTGTTCTCAATCAGAAAAAGATCTTCAGAGATAAGATTCAGAGTTTCTCAAGGAACGTAGATGACAGCTTTTCTCCTTTGCTCCATACACTTCTTTTTCTTGTAATTCAGTTCTGGCTCCTTGTGGTTTCTTACACCTGATCTCTTTCTATGAATTTTCTGTAGGAAAGTAGCATACTTTTCAAAAGCCCCAGATACAAACTAAATCTCAAAATTACCTCAAACTAAGTCTCCAGATTTTCCAGTCAGATTATTTTCTGGCCCTCTCATTATTGACTCAAGTAGTTTTTAGAGGTCCTGAAAATAATTTTTTGCTCACGTTGTATTGTGCTTCCTTGGAGGAAAAGGGACACTGCTTGTCTCATGCCTCTCCCACTAGACCTTGACAAACGGAAGTTCTCAACTTCTGTAGATTGGGCCAGGGTGGACCCCAGGATTCTCTTCTATTATGAGTGGCCTCCTAGTCATATTTCTTAGGTGTCACTTACTCTACACCCACCTTCGGATGAAAATACTATGTCTCTTCTATCATATACTGACACTTTCTACTTGAATACATCTTTAAGGTTATAACAGATAGGTGCCTGTGCGTTTTTGCAGTTCTGCCTGTAAATTCTCATACACTCAAACAGAGAGGCAGAATTGGTCATTGCATCAGTTAAAAATAAAACAGAATCTCATGAGGTATTTAAACCTCAGTACCTTTCTTCAAGTCAAGTTACTGGTATCTCTTGCCCATCTGTAACTAAACAAATAGGAACCCAGGACGGTTCTACACTTGATCTTAGCCAAAAGGCCAAGAAGCGATCGGAACCCAGGACAGTTCTGAAGGACAGTTTTAGACTCTCAGGATCCTGAGAGCAGGGACTCTGTCTTATTCATCATTCTGTCGTAAGTACCTAATCATATACATGGAAGGCACTTAACAAATTTGGTCGAATGAACATCACATGCCATTCCAATCGAATCAGTCCCTCTGTTTATCACTAGTGAGGATCTCAGGGATTCCTCAATCATGCTGGGGGACAAGAAACACCAATGTAAACTGAGTCTCTGTTATATCTCTTCCCCACAGTTAAGTGAGCACTTCAAATTCCCAGAGCCATGGTTGAGCCTGAAAAGAGGTTTTTCCTTTGGGCCTTTTAGGCCCTCTCCTAACCTAGTGACACTCTCCTTTCCAAAAGAATGTATTGTCCTCTCTGCCATGGGCAGAGAGGCCGATCTAAGCTGGCCCTCTCTGGAATCATGTCCTGCCGGTGTGCTTCTCAGCCTCTTACCTTCCACACAGGGAAATAAGAATATGGGCTTTGAAGTCAGACAAATCTGAATTCAGATCCTACTTTGCATCTTACTATCTATGTGACTTAGAACAAGTCACTTAACCTCCCTCTGCCTCAGTTTCTCTCCAAATGGGAATAACAGTGCCTAGCTCATGAAGTTAGTTGGAAGACAAGAGATGATAATGAAAGCCTCCTGATGCATGCCTGGTACATAGAAGCACTCAGTAACTTTGGTGGGTTACTGACACAGCCATATGGATAAGTTCTCATCCATCTTCACAAGCTCCATGTTCCATTTCCTTGGGGATTCTAAATTGCTAGGGCAGTAACATATCTGATGTAAAGAATATGTTTATATTTTAATGTGTTTTTTTGGAAAAGTCTTTATAGTGTTCTTGCTTTTGGGATCTGATAGTAGCAAAAGACCCTGGGAGACAGAAATTCTTTTCTGCACCCTTCAAGTCAGGGTCCCTTTCTTCATATGATCTCTATCTGTGCACTCTTCCATCCTGTCTTACATTTTTAAAGTCTTCCCCAGTCATATCCAGAGCAGAATCTCAGAGTTTCTTCAGAATCAGGGAACCGCTTCCTAATCCAGGTGCTCCTAACCTTCTTCATTTGCTTCCTAGGAAACTAACTTTATGCAGTTCTTGTTATGGTGACCTCTTTATGAATAATTTTTGAAAAGTCTGTGTAAGACTTGATGCCTATGTGTACTTATTAAGTAGCAGTTGCCTGCTAACTCCTCAAGATCTAATGTGTGACTTTCTACTTCAAGGTCCTTGAAGCCTAAGAGAATAGAGAATCCATATGAATCAATTAGAAATATTGAACAATGTGAGGTTAAATGACGTGGTATAGACTATGAACAGTAAAAAAAAAATTAGGATTCTTATGCGTCAGGAAGGGTTTATAGAGGAAAGTAAGTGTTTAGAGCTAGAAGTAAGATAGGTATCATTAAGACAGGTTTAGTGTAAAGAGTATTCCAGACACTAAACATTTTAAAGAAAGGAGAGGGCATTATTTCTGCTTTTATAAAAAGTAACCTTTAGACATATTTTTAATATCTTCACCCTCTGAGAGAGACAGAGACAGAGTGTGTGTAGTTGAGAGAGAATGTTCATGAGCACAGAAAGCAGAGAGAAAGAACATTTTGTTAAATACAACTTGGAAAGTGCTGCAAGCTATTGCTGCTTGGGGGGAGTTAGAACAGGAATTCTCCTTCTGGGCACCAGGTGGCGCTGCAGGTTAAACTATACCCATTTGCCTTTGAGGGAGTGTTCATTTTGCAATTACAGGCCTTGTCTTGGTGGTGATAGTAGTGGAAACCATTCCCTGTCTTGTTCCATGATTCAGAAGCCACTTATCTGCCCTCTGCTCTGGGGCAGTAACTTTTAGATGAGCCCAATTTCTTTTATCTTTCACCCTCCTCCCATCTATTCTGATCAGTCTTCAGTGGACACTTGCTTCTTTGAGCAGTATGTACTGCCAGAAGTTACCCCTTTGAGTGCATTCCACCCCTCAAGGAGTCAGTCCTGGAGCTGATTCATTTGAGAACATTTTGACTCAGAAACCCAGAGTAAACCAGAGTCTACGGTGATTAAACCAGCTGGACATCCAGAAAAAATCTGTTGGTATTCTCTATAAGCTAGTTGAAAAAAATATGTTGGTATTCTCTGTATAAGCTAGTTGGTCCTATACTCAAGGCCATTTTGGGTACCAGAATCCTAGATCTCCATCTCACTGAGGTAGACATTGTCAGGGCTAGATTGTGTTACGCCCAGATTTTTAGATCCCCTAAGACCACCAGGGAGCTGAGTCCGATGCAAAAGCGAAAGAGCCTTTATTCGAGCTAGCTCTAGCTCATCCTCCCACACTCACCGACGCAGCGGCATGTTGTGGAGAAAGAGCGGCATGTTGTGGAGAAAGAGCGAGTCTCAGAAGGCGCAGCAGTTTTATAGGGGCCAGGGGCCAATGAGCTGGTAACAAGCACTCAGTGGCCAATAAGATTGTAACACACACATTCCATACACAGATGGCCAATTGAATTACGATTCTCCCTAAAGTAGCTGTCTGAACCAGCCTATCACTCTGGTCAGAATTGGTGCGCGAGTTTGGCGGGCTAAAGGCGGGCTAAAGGCGGGGTTTACAGTCTTTGGTGGTTAGGGGTTCCGTATTCCTTAATGGAGTTAGCCTTGCTCTGCTCTTTCAATTGCACTGATGCTGGGAATCTTGTCCACCTCTTAAATGATCAAGGGTGTTTCCTATTGCTTTCAGCCATGAATGGAGATCATTTGGCTCTTTCCTGTTAACTTGGTGCTGAAGATACAGCCATGTGTTAATTCTTGAGGTTCGATCCTTACCTCTGTCTTTAGAAAGAGATTCACCAAGTGCCGTGTGGAGAAGTAACTGTATGGTACTAGCGCAGGGAGGGAGTAGGGGGTGAACTAGTAGGAAATACACCTTAATCTAGTGCTGATGTAATTATGATCCCAGAGATTTTCCTGGGGGGAATTTAGCCCTTCCCCAATAAATATATAATCTGTATAAACATGGTATGCTTGCTATACAAATGCAGCTTCAAGATAAGTCCCTTGTCCACCTCCTTCCCTGCCCCCCTTGTTTTCTAGCCATAGGTGGTGCCCCCAAAATCCCTACTACTATGTGGAGATTCTGTAGTCATCACCACAGCTGTTCCATATCCTTACTATCAGGATGGATAACCTTCTCTTTGGAAAGGTTTTAAAAGTCAGGCTGTTGACAAGAAACTGGAAACAAATACCTTTGGGTACCTCTTCTTCCCCAACGTGCTTCTGTCCGTTATAGTTCCTTTCCCCCCACCCATGCTCCTTCCAGTATTTTCCCTGTTTCCTTAACTTCGACATCTGCTCTGTCTCTCTCTTGTTTTCTTTGAGACTGGTCTGTTCCAGCTTCCTCTGGCCATTTTCACAGCATAATTTTACCATGTCTGCTTGTTTAAACCCAGTCCCTAATTCTCTTCTAGATCATGGCTGAGCATACTCTAACCTGTAATCTAGTAGAAGTTGGGAGCCAGTCCCATCATGTAGAGCACAGAATTACCACCTTCCCATCCTCCACTTCTCCCTCCTCCCTCCTCTCCTGTAGTAGTGGGGTTTGCCCAGAGCAGAGCCTGGACATCTTGCTGTGAGGTAAACTGACCAGGAACAACAGGGGTTTGGTTGTCAAGACAACAATGAAATCCCTGCCTTCTGCCCTCCTTTGTGTCTTGCCTTCCTTTCCAGTGCTCCAGTTCTAAGCATTTCTCTCCCTCTCCCTGCCATTTGCCCCCCCATGGACTCCTTCTTCTGAATGGGTGGCCATTTTAATCAGCCTTCCCCTTCTTCCCCTGCCTTCCAGCCCTAGGTGCGGAGAAAGAAAGGCTCAGGATAGCTACCGGATGACTGAGAATGACCCAAGCTTGCTGTTCACATGGGAGTGAGGAGAGAAGGGAAAAGAGAGATTTTAGATCCTGCAGTCCAGTCCTTGCAGTGAAAGTTTCACTGTTATAGTATATAGGGGTCTTGTTTTAGGAAGGATTCCAAAATATAATCTTCACATTACCCATAATCCCCTGGGGTTTCTTGTTAATATTCCTAAACATATAGGACAGAAATGGTTCACTGTTCTAATATTTATACACCTGAGCCTGCCAGGAGGGAAGTCCGTTTTGCAAAAGGGGCAACTGAGGCATGAAATGCAAAGCTCACTTGGGATCTTTCCCTCATTTCTAGGACGTGGTACAGTTTTTTTAAGAGGATCCAAAGGAGTCTTCAACTCATGCACAAACACATAAGCACTTTCAAAAATGCTTTTATTTTTCTCATTTGATCTTGATATAACTTTGTGAAGAAGGCAAGGCAGGAATTAGCCCATTTTATTAAGAAGGAAGTCAGACCTCAGTTCATTCAAGTGGTCAAGCCAGGCTCAAAACCGGCTTTACGATGTTATTTCCGTTCATTACCGGACACTGCCTGTGTGAGGCCTTTGTGGCCTTTCTGACCACTGAGTCTGTCTTTTCCCTAGAAGAGTACGAACTAGTTTTATACTCAGTCTTGCCTTGAAAAGTGTGGTGACAGAGGAATCTCTTGGGCTTGGAGCAGAAATATGGACTGTTCCAGAGACTCTAAGGAGTTTCTGGTTGTGAGACAGATGTCCTACTGCTTCTTTTGCATGGATCAAACGAGGAGCACAGGCAGTCATCCAAGAAGCATGACTTTGATTTTGCCTAGCTTTCAAGTCCATCAGCTGTGATGTTTCAGAGCTGGATTATGGTGCATTAGCAACATAGTAAGGGGCCAATAAAAGTTGATCTGAAGGTCTTCAGAGGTACACTAGATTTGTGTAAGAAGCTTTTGAATTGGAATCCTAAGGGTACCACAATACTCAAATTCAGAACAAATTTCTAGAGCTCTCCCTTTGCAATTAGTCTCATTTATCCCATGAACACAGAACTTCTCAAATGTGTTTCTCACCTTCTGCGTTTGTTAGAAAGGTAACCTGACCCTTGCTTTTGGTCACTTTTTACCCAAACATTCTGCTACCTTCTTTTCTTCTTACTAGTTTCAAGTAATGGGCTGGAATCAGTTTGATGCTGTTCCATCCATCAGGGGCACTTCCCAAAATACAAGTATGACAGTTCTCATAACCCCTTTGCTTTTCCTTGATTTTCAGTTTCTTCTATCCTATGGCCCTATTTGCCAGGAAAAGTGACAAAACATAGACTGCTGGCAGGCGTCTCTCTTCTCTAGGATTTATAGAATGTGCCAGATACCGAGGATGGCTGACCCATTCCCTTCCTTCTACCTCTCTTACTTTCCAGGGGAATGTATAACCAGGTGTGAATTGCATGGGTTATTCATGATGAATTCTTAATTATAGCTCAGCTGACTTACTGCCCACGATACTTACAACATTTACCCTACAGCTGGTGTGTTGGCACACAGTTTATTTTAATGTTATCTGAAACAAAAGGTTATTAGGAAAATAAATCTACCAAATGTTTATATAAAGACATACAAAATGCCAAATACAAAGGATTTCTAGATTGTCCACTGTTTTTTAAATCTCTTACTGCCTTCCTCCATAAGCATGAATAATAAAGAGCTTACTGTTCTTTTGCTGCTCTAAGTATCAGGATGTTTGCCTTTTGCAAAGCTTATTTTGAGCTGTGCACATCCTTGTCCCACAGAGAGCATTAATTCCCTTAGTAACTAATATTTGTTGATTACCCATTCTGTGCCAGACACTATGTTAAGTGATCAAAATACAGAGAACAAGACCCCAAATTCCTAACCTAGGAAGTTTAATATCCAGTTGGAAGAGCAATCTTATAAATAAGAAGTTACAATATAAATTTAGGATTTTAAAAAGGACTCTATAGGTGTTGAATAGAAGGGATAAGGTAATGGACGATGAGAGGCCCAGAGAAGGCTCACAGGAGAGATGACTTAGACAGGATTGAAAGGATGAAGGGAAGTTGTGAGCAGACGTTGGAGAACAGAGTATTGGTGGCAGAGCAGTAAACAGCCTGGCAGATCTGTGATACTCAAAGAAGTCAGGTATGATTAGAAATAGAAGATGTGCAACAGGAGGGGCCAGATTACCCTGAAGAGGGTGCCGACTCATAGAGAGCCTGTGAGCCATTCAGAGATCAAGTTTGCCCCCATTTGTGGGGAAGCCTTTTACAAAATGCAAACAGGTGATGACGTGACCAACTTTGTAACTTAGAAAATCACTTAAATAGTGTCCTGGATTAATAGAAGGAGGCAAAGTTAGAGCCAGGGAGACAAGAAAGGGTTGCACCAGTAGAAATAAAAAGTGATGAGGAATTGCTATAAAAATGGGAAAGGGTGAAGAGTGCCTGAGATGGAGGAGGTAGCATCACGTGGATTTAGTGATTCTTTCAGTAATTTTGTGGTGTTACAGGGGAGTATGTGGATTCGAAACAGGGAAAAGGAGGAACCAAGGATGACTTCCGTTTTCTACTGTGTAGCTTGAGATGCATAACTAAGAAGATGATAGAGCATCTTTCTGCCCAGCGTATCTGACGTGATTAAAAGTCCATGGCGGCTCATCAAATCAGTACATTATTATCTCCTTTTGTGTAAAAATAAATGACGAAACATGAGGAAGCAGGGACTGTATTCCTAGTACTTTTGAGATTTTTGGTAGAAGACTTAAGGACCCGGGAGCCCAGATTATATTTTTCATCTTTTCTTTTACTTGTAAGTTCTTTTGTCTTTGGAAGAAAAAGGAAAATGTAGAATGTATAAGCTGGTACAAAGGGAAGGTTTTTACAGTTTCTGTTCTTTGGCACATGATACTCACAAGGCAGAGTCCCAACTCAAATAGAGCATACTCAGTAGTAGAGAGAATACACATGGCAGAAGACCTGTCAATTCAGTGAAAAGCAAGAATCCTAAAAAAAGAAATGTATTTATTTATTTATTTTGAGATAAAGCTACCACTGAATATTATGGAAAACAACTGACAGGAAAGTGGAGGTGGATGAAAGGTTAATAGAATTCACAGGTGAACAGAACAGAGAATGAGATAAAAAATAATACCATTTTTTGTAGGCCATAACAATGAGTTAACTTAAAATTCTAACACTCAAAGTTATCACTGAGAATTGTGGAATAAGATTGGTTCATTCAGTACTTGATGACTTATTGTATGACTGGCACTATTATTGTAAATCCTGAGGAAGATATCAAAATGAATTAAGTAAGATCCCCTCCTACAAAACCTGAGAATCTTAGTCTTTTGGCACTTACACAAAGCTCCACCACTATGTGTGGAATAAATGATATAAACAAATTAAACACAGAATTCCAGTGAGGAAAGGAAAGAATCAAGATCAGATGAAACCAGGGTAGTTAACCTATTCTAGAAGTATGCACATGCTTTAAAAAGAGGCAGAGGAGAGGACACATACTGAGTAATGCAAAATAGTAGCGATAGAACTAATGAGAATGGTGATCAGTAAGCTTAAACTCAGAGTTGAAGTTGTGAATAAATGTTAGGAGAAAAGACAAAAAAAAAAAACAGCAAAGAAAATACAGGTAAATCTTTTGAAACAGGTGTTGTAGTAGTCACTGGCTACATTGAGAAAGCCATTTATTCATTTATTCAACAGTGAGTTAGTCTGCTAAGCTGTTTAGTTTCTGAGTTTTTTCTGTCAAGGAAAATGGTTTGACAAGATTCGGACAGACACGATTAAACTAGAAGACTAAAATAGGAATGGAAATAAGAGAGCACTTAACCTATTTTAAAGTTGCTGTACCTGATCCAGATGAATAATGTTCTGCAGAACTCAAAATTTGTATTTATCATTGAAGACCTAAGACCATTTAAAAAAAAAAATTGGCATATAGGATCTGTTGAGTTGGAGATGGACAGATATCTTGCCTTTTAAAAAATGGATACAGGTCATTGACCCTGACATTTATCTCTAGAAATTTCTGAAGCAAATAAATAGATGTTTTGTGAACGTGCACAGAAAGGGAAATGGCGAGCCCCAGAAATCAGTATGTGTTCAGTGGGAATGTGCCCTGCCTGATTAGCATAGTTTCTTTCTTTCTTTAGCAGGATTATTAAACCATCAAATTAAAGGAATGCATTGGTTATTAAATTGTAGGTGGATTTCAACAGGCTCTTGCCAGATTATCATAAAATCCATGTGGACAACATGGACGTACATGGCCTGGACTATAGTAATTAAAAAAAAAAAAGATTTTATTTATTTAGAGAGCACATGTGTGAGTGGGACAAGGGGCAGAAGGAGATAGAGAATTCCAAGCAGACTCTGCGCGGAGCACAAAATCCAGCACAGGGTTTGCTCCTACAACCCTGAGATCATTACCCTGAGATCATGACCTGCGCCAAAATCAAGAGGCCAACGTTCAACTGACTGAGCCACCCAGGTGCCCCAATAGACTATATATAGTACTTTTAAGTGATCCATGGTTAGTTGAGTTTCTTTAGCACAAGAGTATCTGTCTAACAAATTTATGTCATCCTGGAGGGAGATTTCTAGTGATAGAGCCTTTTTCTTGTTCTTATCCTGGTTAATTTTTCCATCAGTAAATTTGCAAGTAACAGTAACATTAGGGGTATGATTAATACTCTGGGTGACAAAAATCAGGATTCGAAAGGTTAGAATAATAGGTGAAAAACAACAAGATGGAGTTAATAGAAAGAAACACTGTAGTCAGAATATAGATTTTTTTAAAAATTGCACAAGTACAGAAGGGCAAGACCAGGCTTAACAGAGGAGCATGTGATTTTCTTGTTAAAGTACATATGTAGAACTAGAGTCCCACTTGACTGCAAAACTCGGTATGAGTCAGTGCTTTGAAGTGTGTGCTCAAAAAGCTAACACAGTCTTTGACTATATTAATAGAAGTATAGTGTATGGAACAAGGAAGGCACTAATCCTCTGCATTCTTTCATTTTTTGCTGGTCAGGGCACATCTGGAGGTTGTGTTTGGTTCCGGGTACTCCATTTTAAGAGAGAATAAAAAGCAGCACACACCCAAGGGATGGAACCAGGATGAGGAATGGTTCATTTCTCTTCAGTACTTTACTGAGTGTATTTTGTGTGTTCAAATTTGATGTTGCCAGAATCAAGGATGTGTACCTTATGATAGAGATTTAGAGGAGAAATAACAGTTGAATTTAAAAATGCAAAATGTTTATTCAGGAACTCTGCCCATTTTTAATTGCATTATTTAGGGTTTTTTGGTGTTGGGTTGTGTGAGTTCTTCATATATTCTGGATATTAACCCCTTATTGGATATGTCATTTGCAAATACCTTCTCTTGTTCAGTAGGTATCCTTGTTGTTTTATTGATAGTTTCCTTCTCTGTGCAAAAGGTTTTTATTTCAGTGTTTTACTAATAGTTTAATTTGCTTTCATTTCCCTTGCCTGAGGAGACATATATAGAAAAATGTTTCTGTGGCCAGTGTCAAAGAAATGACTGCCTGTGTTTTCTTCTAGGGTTTTATAGACTCAGGTCTCACATTTAGGTCTTTGGTCCATTTTGAAAGAGATTCGACCTAGTACCTTTAGTACTTCCCATTAACTCCAGAGGGTAGAAGTAAGAGCAATGGCCAGAAGTTACAACGAGGCTGATTTTGGTTGCCAGTATGTAAGGAGCATCTCTAATAAATTGCAGTTACCCTTTCCAGGAATTAAGCAACTTCCCCAGAGTCACATTCCTAATTGGTGACAGAGCTAAGCTAAAAGCCCAACTTTCTGGATTCATGGGCCAGAACCCTTGGCTCTGCCATGATGTTACTCAGGAGATTTAGACTATAGGAGGAGATGAGGTAGGGATCACCTGTTTCCTTCCAGCTATATGTTGTATATAGCTGTATGTTCCAGTTGTATGTTCCTCTAAACCTTTTGCTATGCAGTGCTCCTTTTTGGTTCTTTGTTTTCATGTGTCAATTAGTGAGATTATTGTAATAGATAACCTCTAAGATTGGACAGATGATTTCTTTAATTTCCTTCTTCGATTCAAAATGCTTCAATTTTTAATGCATATTAGTTTTGTAGCTATAACTTGTATGTTACTAATCAAAAACAAAAACCGTGGCTAGATATAGAAGTGTGGAACTCAGATTCTTAAAGCGTAGTGTTTAGGCAGTATGTAGTCTTCCCTTGAAGCACATGTTTTAAAGATGTGGATCCATGATTTAAAACATGAAAGCGAAAATCAAAGAAGAAATTGTGTAGACTCTGTGAGCCACTTGAGATTTCACAATAGTTATTGGGAAAAAGAAGCAGGGGTTTCTTGCCCTTGAAGTTCATTTCCTCCCCATTCTTCTCCCCACACAAGGCAGGAAAGGATGGTGACCTAGATACACAGTCAGAGGGCAACAATGCTGAACTTTCTCAGACACAGCTGAGTAACCTGGGCCTGGCCAGTTCTAGGACCAAGAAGGCTAGAGCCGAGAGCTGACAAGGAGGAACTGTCTGTAAACACGAGAAGGGGCGGTGGCAGGAAGGCAGAAGCCTGGGAAAGGAATCAGAGGGATGAGAAGTGTTACTTTTATCAGGTGTGAAATTGGCAAAAACAGCTTGTTTAATGGGAAATGCCCTGGATCCACACCATCACCCACGCCATCACCCTCAAGATCTCCTTTCTCTCCACCCTGTGCGTTGGGGCTACCGAATTAATGAGCAAATACTTGTAGTTCTGTGCTAGGACTATGGGTACAGAACATAATGTTCACGATTTATGCCATTGTAAACATTTTACAGGGTGCTTGGGGGTGGGTGGAGGTGGGGAGCGTTTCCAGGAGGCTAAAAATGTAGCTTGGGCTTTTTCCCCCTTTTCTTGGAACTTCTAATTCCTTATACTATATCAGTGTTTTTCTAGCTATTTTTAAACTTCAAACCACAGTAAGAAATACATTTACATCATGACCCACTGTGACCACATAGTATATGCATGTACACACAAATATATCTGATAGATCCATAGAGACATCCATATATGAAATAGAAGGGTCCCGAAACATGAGATACACATTAATGTTTTCTCATCTATTTCTACTTAGCTGTTTTTAAATGTCACAAACCACAGAGTTGAGCGCATGGCCTCCTCTAATGCTGTTGCGCTCACAGTTTGAGAAATAATGTGCTACAGCCACCAGCGTTGAAGTGACTGGAAATGGCCCAACACATGGCTTCCAACACCCTAAGTCTAAGGCAGTGATTCCCAACTGGGGATGATTTTGCCTCATGGAGGACACGCAGCAACGTCTGAAAACGTTTTTGACTGTCACACAAGAGGTACCTGGGAGGGCAGGAATGCTGTTAAACATTTGACAGCGCACAGGACAGGCCCCGACAACAAGGAATTAGCAGTCCAAAATGTCAGTAGTGCCAGGGTTGGAAAACTCTACTCTAAGGGTAATAAAATGAGTTGACATTTCTAATCTACTGTAAACCTGTTTAGAATGGTAGGAGCTTTAACTTGATCTTCTTTTACTCTCTCTTTTTCTTTGAACCGTATTTGGTACATGAAAGTGAGGTGGAAGTATAATCGCCCGTTGGTTGCCTACAGAGGTAGCCAGGTGGATAAAAAGGTACAAGGAATAAGTCTGTTGTTTTTTTTCATTTGGACGGCACCAGGCATTTTTGTTAGAAGGTTGTTACTGCTGTTAGGAATATTTTCTGTATTATGACTTCACTATCCTCTCCCCGTCCTCCCCCTGGGCCCCTCCTCACTCAGCCATAGCAGCTCTTAGCAAAGAAGTGAAGGGACAGTGGCTAATTAGATTAGACATGGTCCCTATAAAGCTTTCTCTCCTTACTCATGAGATTTGATTCTGTTGTTTTGATGGGAAATGACCTTCTGCTAACCTTGAGGTGCCATCTTAAGCCCTAGCATTAAACTGTCTCCTTTTTAGCCATTGCTTCATTCCTCTATCTGTAGCTATTTCAGACCAGGTTCCTATGAACACGGACTAGACATGAACTCCCGGTGTGTTGGAAAGCCTCATCTCCACATCCTCCCTCCTTCCATGTCTGGCATCAGAGAAGATCTCGAATATCTCAGTGTCAATCTGTTGTTGCCTTTTTCTCATTTTATTGGCTATTTCTGGGCCCACTAATAAGGCTGCCTTGTGCTCTGAATCATCCAGAGACGGCCTGACAGAACAGACCTGGTTTGGTTTAATGGGGAAAAAAGGTAGGTTGGTAGAAGGAGAAGTAGCTATAAATCAAATATCAGAACTGGAATAGTAGTAGAAACTAAAACCAATGCTATTTGTGTCTATTCTCTACCATATTTATTTTAGCATATTTACCTCATGAGTCTTGAATTACATAAACAATAACATTTGTATTTAGTAAATGAATTCTTATAAATAATTTACAATAAATAAACCAAGGGATATGTGTGTGTGTCCACCTTGAAACTTTAGATTTCTGTGAGCAGTACCAACAGATTCTAGAAACTGATACTGGAAAAGCTCCTGTGGTACGTTGGACTTCAGACGCATGCATTCCATTCTTTTTGCTTCAAGAGAGGCTGTGGGGACACAGATTTCTTTTTAACTTTCCCACTTGTAGGTTAAGAATAGAAAGACAACATGTGGAATAGAGAGATGAAGGGGACTAATAAGAAGCTAAGGCCTCAGTCTGTTTTTTTTAATTTTCCAATGTTAATCTCTTCGCCTTCTCTACTCTAACCCAGTTTCAGAATGAATTGAGCAGGATGAAGGGAATTACTAAGACTCGATAAAGCACTGTGGTAGGATGTGTGGAGCTCCACTCTGGAGAAGGATGATAGAATAAGAGGAAGGGAAAATGGGGATGGAAGGGGGAGAAGAGCTCATTGGATGAAGAAATCCCTGCCCTCTTCATTATCATCAGTTGTTGGTTCTATGCTAGGTGTTAGGCAAGGCAAATAATACAGGATCCCCGAATCTGGCCACTTACAACTTAAAAAAAGGCATTTTGTGGAGTAACAAAACATGCCTTGGAAATTGTTCTAAAACTCACAGATTTTTTTCTGTTTTGTCTGAGGGGCAGGGCAGTTTGGGTGGTGGAAGTAGTTGGCACTGGTCACTTTCTTGGTTTCCGGCTGTATCATTTTTTCCTTCGCTTTGGGATGCTCATCATCCATGACGAGACAGCATACTTCAGAAGTTCTGTGAGCGAAGAGGTTTGCTGCCCTGCCTCTTTTCCATAGGCTGCCTGGGGCTAGGAAATGAAACCTGGCTAACCCCAGATGTCTAGGAGAAAGCCTCCGTGTTCTTGGAGGAGGAGGGGTGGGAGGAACCTGCGCTAGGATTCTCCTCTTGCCCAGATTCCTCCCACCCCGAAAAGGATGAATGTTTAAATCGCATGGTACCAGAGTGTGTGGTTGACGTCTTTCGCCTTCAGGGTATGGAGAAGGGTAAGGCTAACAGAAACCATAGCACCTCGTGGGTAGAAGCCACCTTCTACATTATGTGCCACTTTTTAGACATGCAGTTTGTTTCATTTCTGCCAGTTTGCACAAGTCTTATATTTTCTTGTGTTCCTTACATTCCTGGGACTGACTCTTCTAGGGCTTTCTGTTGATCAGTTCTGTGCCTCAGGGTTTATAGTGCTTGACAGTTTCTTTATCAGCAGCTGACATTTACTTGGAGACTTGAGTTCTCTCTGTCAGTTCTGCTTAATGGCCGCAACTTGACTTGACTCACTGACTCATCCTAATCATTAAAGGGTAAACCCTTTTTACTTTTCCCTACTTTCGTTCTTCTTCCCAACATTCCCATTTAGAGTTTAATAAGCCGTTGTCCTGTAGATTTGTATACATTTATACGTTCATATTTTGCCACATGCTAAAATTTGTTTTGCACCCTGCTGGTGTGCTTGAGTCACCAAGTCATGATGGAAGAAAACAAAGAGGACATCCTTGCCATGATAGGAACAGGGGCCTGTTCCTATCGTGTGAATTAACAGTAGTTCAAAACAGTCTCCTCTCTAAGACATGCCCAGAAGGTGACCGAGGTACCCAGATTTACTGGTGAATATTCTGTTCTGTGAGAAGGGTTGAGTGGATGTTGAGGTGCCTCTGAAGAGTGGGGTCACAGGCATCAGTGGCCCCGGAGGACAAGAATCAGGGCACACTGGCTTATGTGCAAATGTGAATGAGAAATTGAGCTAGAACTAATTCCAGCTGAAGGCCTCTGGTTTAAGATTCTCCTGACTTTTCGAAGGACTTCAAGATTTTGGTCGCCCCCGCCCTCCAGTCACTCGGATGAGACCCTGGTATACTTCATTCACCTTAGCAGAAGTCACACAAGCATTTGTGGCTCGAGGTGAAGAACGAGAGTTGGGTCACTTGATCCCCTACAGAGAATCTGATCAGGGCATCGCATCCACCTCCCTTTGCTTACCCTCTTCTATAAACAGGAACAGAAATTCTTGCTACTGGATCCCTTTCATCAGGCGTCTTAGGCTCGCTGAATGAAAAGCCCTATAAAAAGGAGATGCAGCCCTAATAATAACAAATACGATCGTGATGGCTATTTTCGGCAAGAGCAGCTTTGTGCCGCTCTTGATCTCCATCGGTGTCTGCCATTCCTGCCCTGCCATTACCTTTCAGACTTCCTATTCTTAGAATCATTTGTGAGCCCTCGGCTTGGGGGATTGCAGCCCCCAAGGCTGGAATGCCTAGCTTGAGAGGAATGCAGACTGTCTGGCAGAGTGGAGGTTAAATAAAGTTTGCCTTGGCAGCCCCCTCTGCTCTTGGATGGGCGACAAGTAACTCGGGTATAGGAGCAGTGGCATGAGCTGCCACGTGGTACAGTACCAAACAGAGTAGACGTGGTTGATGGTCCGTCTGTTACAGGCAGAGCCCTGCCGGTCTCAGCCCTGCTACATACTAAGTAGGCATTGGCAGCCTTGAACCTCAGCTAGTAACCGTATTGCCCTGAAAACATGCAGGAACAAATAAAGAATGAGAGAGAAAATGCCCTGCAGGAACTGCAGATTTGGTATGTTTGCCCCCTCCGAGTTATTGCCTCATTTTTTGAATGTGAGATATAAAGGAGGAAATTTTCATCATAATAAGAACAATTGCTAGTCAGTCAACAAACATTTCTTGAGCACCAAGGCACTGTGGGAAACTTTTTAAAAGTGTAAGACCTAGAATTCTTGCGATGCTTATAATTTAATTGGAAAAGTAGAGCTGTAAACACATGAAATAATTTCTGCTCCAAAGTAAAATATGAGTTCCAAACCTATGCTGTAGAACTGAGTGCCAGAGGAGGTCTGAGGGGAGGAAGAGGAGCACTTCTGGCTGGAATGATCAAGAAGAATTTTGTGGAGGAGGTGGGGTTCAATGGGCCTTTCAAGAATGGCCGACTTCTGGAAAGAAGAGGGCCTTGTCAGTGAGAGGACTTTCATGAGCAAAGGACAGATGAAGGGCACTCTCAGAACAGCTCATGGGGACATGAAGAACAGATGGGAATAGACAGGGTAGCAAAGCAAAATGATTTGTGTAAAATCACCGAACCCTTAACTATGAAGGCCGTGTGTGCACATTGCTGAGAGGACAATGCTTCCCACCAGAGGACAATTGGCAAGCTCCAGTCCCGCCCAGAGACAGAAGCCCTTCTAGTGCTCTGTTCTGTGAAACCCCTAATACAACATGGAGCTCCTAGTAGACACTCAGTAAATAACAAGATTATTATTATTACTCATCTTCAAATTCTGTGGTCCCAAGTTGTTGGATTGGCTTTATGTCGCTTGTGAGAGTTGACACTCCCTTCACTTTGCCCTATTCTGATTGCTCACCTGCCTTGCCACAGTGTTTCCTTCAGATTTATCTGACCTTTCTCTTCTCTTCCGCCACAGGTGGCTAGAAGTGCAAGTGGCTAATCTAACATGTCCACAGCGCTGGGTGCAGTACCTCCAGCTTCTTCAGGAGTCCATCTGGCCTGGTGGGGTTTTACCGAAGTGTCCACGGCCTGTGAGGACCCAGGAGCAGAAAGTGGCTGCTGAAAAACAGGCCTTGCAGAGCCTGATGGGAATCCTGCCAGGTAATTGGACAATGAGATTGGTTATACTGGTAATTATTCCTTTCCCATCCTGCTTTGCCACCATTACCCCACACCCCTCAGAAACCTGGACTCAAAAACCTGTTGACCCACCATTGCTCAGGCTAATAGGTAAATGGTCAGAGCTATGATTCTTTTACCCCCTCATTCAAGTGATGCTGAGGGAATGGAAAGGATCACTATGATCACGCCATAAATAATAGGTGAGAATCCTGCAGATGCTTCTTAAGATGCTTGGGGTAATAACAGCTCTGCCTACACCACAGAGGCAGGTCTCAGAACTATTCCCACCAGATGAAGATTTCAGGTTCTCTGCCAACTCATGGTATTTGGACCAGGGAAGAAAAATGATATGCCCACAGAAGCTCGGCCTTGATAAGTTGGGGTCCTTGAATAAGGTATATGGTCCTTAGCAGTAGATAAAAACAAACTCTTTTTTTTCTTTACTTCCTATAGGGTTTTAGAAGGTAGGGAAGGCAGTTTGTTACCTATGGCTGTGCTGAGGTAACAAGTTCAACAGTAGTAAACTGCTAGGTCTTAGGACAATGTTATGTACTCTTGTTTTTCTGTTATATTTATTTTTTATTTAAATGCAATTAATTAACATGTAGTGTATTATTAGTTTCAAAGGTAGAGTTCAGTGATTCATCAGTTGCATGTAACACCCAGTGCTCGTTACATCCCGTGTCTTTCTTAATGCCTATCAGCCAGTTACCCATGCCCCCACTCCCTCCCCT
Organism: Potos flavus; assembly: GCA_028534135.1. Lineage (NCBI taxonomy): Eukaryota > Metazoa > Chordata > Mammalia > Carnivora > Procyonidae > Potos > Potos flavus. Next base: position 22,246,867 of record CM052884.1, on the reverse strand, counting down.
CTAGCAACCCTCAGTTTGATTCTATGATTATAAGCCTCTTATGGTTTGTTTTCCTCTCTGATTTCATCTTGTTTTGTTTTTCCCTCCCTTCCCCTGTGCTCCTCCGTTCAAATTCTACATGTGAGTGAGATCATATGATAATTGTTTTTTTTCTGATTGACTTATTTCACTTAGCATAATACCCTCTAGTTCCATCCATGTCATTAGATACTCTTATCAACCTCTGTTCTCCACCCTAAACTGTTACATCAGACGTACCTACAGTGACAGGTTATGGAATTATTTCTTTAGGTCCATTCTTATTCAAACACTTAAGAAACATTTTTCTTAGCTTTTCCCTGTTTTAGTTTGGCTGTGTGGTTCAGAATTTTGGCAGAAATACCCAATTCTAATAAAGAGAGCAGATATCATGAGATAATCTCCTTAGAATCTCAGGTTTCAGTGTTACCGCTGAAACCACATCTGTTTTTTCCTCTTCAGATATTGTGGTAGAAATCCTTGGGGTGAACAGATGCCGGCTAAGCTGGAGTCTAGTCTTGGAGTCACTGCAGCAACCCCTCGTGAACAGGTAGGCTGAAAGGCATGTACACAGCATCTCCACCGCTGAAGCTATCTCTGGTCTCAGAAGTATCCATGGTTTCTAAGTGAGCAGGCCACATGGAGATGAATGGAACTGCATTCTTTCTCTGCCCTGGACCCTGACTGCAGAGTGTGATGTCCAGCTCCATACACACTAAGGAAAACCCACACTGCCTGCTTCTGAGCAGGTTGTCATGCAGCAGTGGGCCAGTGTTGGGCCAGCCATTGTTTGCACATGGAAGAACTTGATGCAGGCTCCCACGTGAGTTACTGAAAATGCCCTGTCACCCTCCAGGCTTACTCGGTGTTCTTAACAATTCTTTCAGCACCTGCCTGTGAACACTGTAAGAACATCCCCTAGCCTGTGTACCACAGGCTGGATAATGATTTTCAGCTCTACATTGAAGGCCTCACAGCAAAGCTGATTTAGTGTTAGAATCAGGAATTGTCTTTGCTTAATAGGAAGGAGACAAGATAATGAGATTGGGCTCTGATAAAAGGACCAGAAATACTGAGTCAGCACCCTAGAATAATCCAGAAGAGGGAGGTATTTCCCTGGCTGGTACCTTGGGATACAATGCTTATGAAAAGTATTCAGGACTTCCAGTTCTTTCTCAAATTCTGTCCCAAAGCAGACTGTATCTATTAACTGTCACTACCCAAGGGTGCTGGCTTTTGCTTCATTGCCTGTAAGGTTACCTGTAGATCTATAATGATTAATTACGAGAAACAGCCATGGTCAGAAGCTCTGAAAATTCTTAGTAAGTTGATATCACAGCTATTTTTCCCTCCTTCACAGTCTTTAGGGCAGTGCTGATGTGCTAAGGTAGCTATATAAATAAATGTAGAATTTCCTGAAATCTAGTCTCAAGTTCTGTTTCCACCTTCATTGGGGTCATAACCTTTATTCACCAAACTTATTTCATGGCAGAGCCTTCATTAGGCTATTGAAATTTAGAGTTCACTAAGGATATCAGTAATGGGTAAGGGGAGAAGGGAAAATAAATGTCATAAACAGGATCTGATGTCTGTTGACTAAGCCCGACCCTCTAAGTTGTTTTGTCCATTTGTTTCAGGCACTTGATTTACTGCCTTTGGGACATCATCCTGGAATTCTTGGATCTCAGTGCCTCTGTTGAGGAGTCTACCATAACCACCTCTGCCTCAGATACCCCAGGCAACCCCAAGAGAATGGATGTCTCCCCTTAGCCATAGGTTATTCACCCATTCTTTGAAGGCTGGAAAAGGAGAGTTGCTCTGCCACCCCACGACCAGTCAGGGACCTGTGCCCTCTGCAGCTGGACTGTAGCTTAGAAAGCCTAGCATCTCAGGGGCACAGTTCTTCCCCAGCTCTACTCCACAGGGCAGGTGACATAGCAGATGATGGGGGAAATATGTACCAATTGAATGCGTATCTGTTTCCATACGTTTTTTGTGGTGTTTGGATTGTTGCTGGTGGGTAGATCCTGGAAAAGGAATCTGTGAGGTAGAAGAATGAGCCCCTTTTGCCTCTCCTTTGCCCTCCTCCCTAAGATGGTTTGCCAGGAGCCTGGCCCTGTGCATACATGTTCCTAATCCACCAACACAAGCTGTAGATAGACCAAGCGAAAACTGATAGCCAATTTTTTTGGAGGAGCGTACAATTTTCTAGAGCTAGTTCCCACCAGGATACTGCAGATTCATTTAGGACCACTCCTGAAAGCCAGACCCCTCAAGTTCTGTCTAGTTTCCCAACAATTCCAGAAGACGGAGGGAAAACATTTCTCAAGGGACTTTTTGCTGATTGACTATTTTCCAAACACATCAGCCCTATGGAGGATGTCACTGAAGGCTGCTTCCCTGGGTAGCTACACTTTTTCTCCTCAGAGGACTTCAAAGCAGACTGCCAAAGCTTCTTGATAGATCACCCCGCTCTCCACACCCTTTCCTGAAAGAGAGTTGCATCACAGATTTTATTTATTAGCTTTCCTCCTAACCCCTCTCCGAGAGCAGTTGAGTTTTCGTCTTTGTGACCTTCTCACTGTTTTCCTTCCGCAGAATCGCATGGCAGGTTGCGTATTCAGCCCAGGCTTCCAAAGGGAAGGGAGACGCTTGCTGGGAATGCCCAAAGAGTAGGAAACCCACGGGGCTGTGGGGCTTCTCTCTTCACAAGTCTCCAGTAGGGGACTTTTAAACTGAACCGATATTATTAGCAAACCTGCAGGGAATTGATTACCCACAGAAAGCTTTTTATTCCCTGTTCTTTAAGGATCTAATTAGTCTTTAAGAACACTTGAAGGTGAAGGCGAAGGTGCTATATCAGGCTGTAGTGTCTTAGAAGAATGGAACAATTAGGAGAAATTGTTGGTAGGAAAGGAGGCAGACAACGTGACAACGTGACATTAAATCCATGTGAGTAGCTGACAGAAAAGGTTTAAGGAGGTCATGGGAGACCTCTGCCCCTTCATCCCATTAGCTTTGCACCTGCCCGTTAGTGCCCTGCTGTCACTGAATTATGGATCCTCCCATTTGGAGGGGGATCTTAGGGTTAGACTGATGAGAATGGGATGGGTCTAGAACGGGCATCAGGTTCTCTTAGACTCTGAAGTAGGTGATGTGCACACAATTAAAGTGGTTTATGGGAGAAAGTTGTGCAGTCTTATACTTTTTTTTACCCCTCTGGAGGCTTTTACCCATAAAATGTGTTCTGCTATGATTGGAAGGCTTTAGGTAGGCTATTACTGCCTGAGGACAAGGAGATGAATGAGATCATGTCTCACGGCACCTTCTAGCCTTAAATATGATTGTTACACTGACTTTATGGCTCCAGAGCTTCTCCCACTCCAGACATTCACAAGCAGAAGGAGCTCAGCATTTCTGGCTTTAGTAAGTATTTGCAGGAGTGTGGGATTGCAGGGAGTCCAGCCTCACTTACTGAAGCCGATCCTTCACCTTTTTCAGCTCAGGCCAGGTTGCCCTTCAGGATAGGTGCAATAGCCAGCTCATTTCACTACGCTTCTCTCCTCATACTTTACCCTCATATGTACTCAGCCACCTACATTGCTTTGAATCTCTGCTATTAGTTCTGGTTCAGATGTCACACAGAGCCCCAGTATATAAGCTGACACCATAAAATCCCTGTGGCTGTAAATTCTAAGCAAATTTTTTGACACTTCCACCCCAAAGAAAACTTCCTTTTATTTCATCTTACTTAAGAGATGCCACCTCTGTTGTCTGTGCCCCAAAACACACACATAAGCTGTCCTCAGGCCCTCCTTCTGCCTAGTAGGAAAATGATGGATATCACCAAGGAAATAATCAAAACCCACCTGTCAAGTTTGGGTAGCAGGCACAGACAACAAGGGAGAGAGATCAGCGCTTGGGAGAGAGCCACAGGTATCAAGAAAAGATGCTCCCAGATGAGAGAGTGATAAAAGGCAAGGAAGAATCAGGTCTGCGTTAACCCAGAACGTCCGTGATTTTTCTTTGGCCCTACCCAGCACATTCATTTCCAGTTGCTACTCTTTTTTTTTTTTTTTTTGCTCATGTCACCCAACAACAGCTGTTAGGTCCTGGGTGGAGTAAAAATATGTGTATATGGCTATATGAGTCAGGATGCTTTGGACTGAAGGAAAACTTCTGGAAATTTTATTTTCTTCCATAAAATGAATACCTGAGTAGGTAAGCCCCAGGGGCTGATGGATTCAGCAACTCTTACCTCATAAAGGGCCCAGATTCTTCCCATCTCTCCCTCTGCCATTGTAAACATGCTTGTCCTTCATGGTTGCTGCAGTTCAGCGCATCACATCCATACATGACAATATGAAAGAACAGAGTCATCTCTTCCACGTTTTCTTTTAAAGAATGAGGAAATCTTTTTCCAGAAGCCCTTCAAGAATGCTCTTCACATTGGCCAGAATTGTCCGCCCCTATGCCAATCCACAGGCATTGAAAATGGCATTACCTGGTTGGTTTGCAATATTATTTACCACCCCCCCACCCCCCACCCCCAGAGAGGAGGCCACCCTCCAGGAAAATTCGATACCTAATAGATGTTAGCAAGGAAGAAGCAGAGAATGGCTATTAATAGACAATGTCTATTATATCATCAACATCAACAGCTCCCCCATGGTACTCTAAAAATATCTGGAACCAGCTATAAGGGAGAACATTTGCTGAAGCCACCACATGAAGCACTTCCACTTCACCTAGAGTAACTCATTTAACCCATACACAACCCCGTAAGGTAGGTTCTATTATCTTTTCCCAGTTCATAGATGAGGAACATAAGGCACAGAGGGATTGTGAATTGCCCATAGTCACTTGCAAAGAAATGGCAGAGCCTAGATAACGAATCTTGCCAGTCTACCCTCAAGCCTACATATGTAATAACCATTATACTAGTGTTTCTTCTTACAAAGCAAAATAAGACCAGGTTCTCATTTTTAAGGAGCTCACCATCTACTGCAGAAGTTCGCAGACCTTTCTCGTAAAGAGGCAGAGAATTAATATTCCAGGCTTTGTGACCATATGGTGGTCTCTGTTGCAACTACTCAGCTCTTCCACTGTAGCATGAAAGCAGTCATAGACGATACACATAGCAATGTCAGTGGTTGTGTTCCAATAAAACCGTATTTACAGAAACAGGCAGCTGAGCAGGTTTGGTCCATGAGTTATCTGCAGGCCCCTTGTCTAACAAGTTAGAACAGTGCTTCTCAAACTTTAGTGTACATGTGATTTCCTGGGACCTTGATAAAGAGTATGCTCCATTTCTAACAAGCTCCCAGATGTATGCCAGTGAGAATGCAGATCTTCAACCATATGTTGAGTATCAAGGGGTTAAAACATGGACAACTCTCGAGTGATTAATACACTACTAAATATGTAGGAAGGAGACTTCATTGAGAGTAGAGGGCCATGGAAAGCCTGAGGTGATAATATCTGAATTGACTTCTGAAAGATTCATAAGAATTAACCAGTAAAAACATAGGGAGGGTGTCGAGAGGAACAATGAACAATGTGTGTGCAAAGACAAAGTCTCAACAGAAAGACAAATACCGTATGTTTCCATATATCTGAAGTACCTAGCATGGTCAGCCTCACAGAAATAGTAGAAATGTGGTTGTTGGGAATCAGAGAGGGGAATGGGGAGCGTGTAATGGGTACTGAGTTTGAATTTTGCCAAATGAAAAAGTTCTGGAGACAGGTTTTATCAACCACGTAAGTAGACGTAACACTACAGAGCCGTACACTAAAAATGGTTAAGATGGTAAATTGTAGATTTTATTTTACTACAATCAAGAAATGTAAAACCAAAAAAAGCTATGGAGAGCTACAAGGCACAGGCTGCAGGGAGGGAGTGCTGAGAGGCGGGGGTGGGGGCAGGAGAGGGGCCTGTGTGGAGCGGTGTGCTAAGGAAGCTGGCACTGCTCTCGCTCTACATAGTGGGGAATTGTTGAAGAATCTTCCTGAGGAGGATTTTTCATCAAAGTTAACAGTTCCCGCTTATGGGAAATGTGGGAGTTCGATTGCACATGTAAACAGCCCTTGGATTTGACGCCTGTCGCAGTCATTTTCTGATCCTCCCCCTTAATTTCTTCAAGTCTGTTCCCATTATTTCTTAGATATGAGATGGCTTCAGGGTCTATAGAGTATAATGAGCTGGAAGCAATAACAGCCCGATTGAAACCCTAGCTGCCAATTAATCAGCTGTGAGGAAGTGGTCAGGTAACTTAGCTTCATTGGGACTTAAATTTCTCTCTTAGAAGAAGGGACAAATACAACCATTTGGAGAAGTGAATTGTAAGAACAAGCTTTATAAAATAACAAGTACTATGCTATAAAAATGTCAATGGCATCATTCTCCTGCTCTTTTGGAGATGCGTTGCTTCAGGAATCATGCAGCTGAGCTGTCCTCTGGCAGATTCCCAGTTCCCCAGCCCTCTCAGAACCTGCTGTTTGTCTTGGTCTTCCTTTGCACTGGAGCAATATGTGCTCTCCCAGGAGAATGAAAGGAAGGTTAGCCAGCCCTGCTGGATTCAGATGGGAATGGGAACCAACCAGGGGAGGAGCAGTAATTGAGGAGGAAAGGAAACCATGATTCTTTTGTAGTCCAAGACCCAACTGGCCAGGCTCTTGCATGACTTGGCATTTCCATTTCCTTTCCACTGAGACTGCCAGAAATCCCAGGGCAGTAGTTGATTGCATTGCCTTTGTGGACAAGAGAATGAAACTACGGCAGGGCAAATTTCTGTTCGCAAGCCCCCATCACTCCTCTGTGTTATAAGGTATGAGAGAGGCTGCTGCGCACAGAATTGTTTCTCGGAAAAGAGCCAGTGAGGGGAGACTATACCAAATATTATTTTCATCTCCTAAGACTCGCCCGGTACTTATTACACAAGGACATCACTGGCTCATTTTTTTTTTTTAGGATTTTATTTATTTATTTGACAGAGAAAGATTGCAAGTAGGCAGAGAGGCAGGCAGAGAGAGAGGGGGAAGCAGGCTCCCCGCTGAGCAGAGAGCCCGATGCGGGGCTCGATCCCAGGACCCTGAGATCATGACCTGAGCCAAAGGCAGAGGCTTAAACCACTGAGCCACCCAGGCGCCCCATCACTGGCTCATTTTAAAAAGAAAGACAAAACCCCAGAAGAATGTGTCAAGGGAGTGAAAATCATCAGAGCATGTTTCCTGCTGTGACCCAACAGCAACAGGGTTTTAAGCCGAAGTAGCCCTGAAGCAGTGGAGAAAATGTGGACACCCGCAGCCTCCTTGGCAGATAACATGCTATTCTCAGACTTGCTGAGTCTTCTTGCCGCCTCCCTATACATCTCACCTGTCTCTGGTCTGAAAGTACACTTGAACCCTGCTTTCTTGGAAGTGCAAACAAACATGTGACAGAATCCCAAGAACCCGTCTCTGATGTCTCTTCAACGTGACAAAAGCTGGTTTCTCTCCACATCTTGACTCTTCAAAACTCACCTGCAAGTGCTTCTGTAGAAGTCACTAGCACACTGTTTCTGAGATGTGGAAGTTTGCAAGGGAAAAAAAAAAATGAAAGGGAAAAATTAATAGTACCAAGATCCAAACCTAGAAAACCTATCTTGAAGTGACATCTACTCTGTTCAACTCAAAATAGACTTCTTTGTCCCAGAGTTTAAGAAATGCCAGATAATTTTAATATTAGGATGTTGTAATGATTAAGAAGGTAAGTCTGTGTCCTATATCTAAATCCATATTTTGGCATTTTTTCCCTTCACCCTCTTTCCCTGTCACTGTTGCAGCCTGTCACAAGCAATAGAGAGCTGGCTATAATTACTTTCAGACACTTGGGTTAATCAATGAGGGAAAAAGCCAAGCTAGATAAACCGGAAGTCTGTGATTGCAGAGAAAGGCTCCGGTATGTCTGTAGAAGCCATGACTTCGCTGTTCTGGGTTGATTTGGATTTAGTGACCTTCAGGCTCAGGTCATCGGCCCTTTTGGCTGTGCTGCTTAGAGAATCATCCTGCCCCAGTAGCAATGAAAAGATTAACAAAGTTTGAGCAAAATATCTGCATTTCGGGAGTTGAGGCAAGATGGCGGAGGAGTAAGAGGCAGAGATAGTGTCTGATCCCAGAAGTTCAGCTAGATAGTTATCAAACCACTCTAAACAACTACAAAATTAGCAGAAAATAGAAGAGAAGACGAACAGCACCTCTAGGAACAGAAAATCGACCACTTTCCAGATGGTAGGACGTGCGGAAAGTAAATCCAAAGCGACGCGAAGATAGACCGCGGGGGGAGGGGCCGGCTCCCGGCAGCCGCAGAGCAG
>CM052884.1:22180242-22237998 GCA_028534135.1 Potos flavus | reverse complement strand
TAGGGTGGTTGGGTTATGGACATTGAGGAGGGTATGTGCTATGGTAAGTGCTGTGAAATGTGTAAACCTAAGGATCCACAGACATGTACCCTGGGGCAAATAATACATTATGCTTTAATTAAAAAGATAAAAAATTTAAAAAAAAAATTAAAAAAAATATCTGCATTTCGTATCTTGCCTATAGGGAGGATTGACCTTAAGAAAAAAAAACTTAAAAAGCCCTTTTGGAGTTTACATTCTTTAACTTGTACTAACATGGAATCCACATTCAAAGCAATGGCAAGCCAGTTCCTTTCCACCTTTGTGTCCTTGTATCAGAAATTTGCCTGTAAATGAAAATGATTCAAGAATACTGAAGGCACCTTTCATGTGTCTCTGGGAGAGTCACAGAGGCTTGGTGGGCAGTATGTATTATGGAGATGGTTGGGCAGGAGGTTGGATGAGATGGTTTCCCATATATCTAGGGGCCTGCATTCTGCTCTTTCCTACCTCTGTCCTTTGACCCATGTTCTTCCAGCTGTGCACACGTGGGCACCCTCTGTCAGGGCCAGTTCAAATTTCACCATCTCCATTGAGCTTTATCTGATAGTGTCAGCCAAAATTCTGTCTCCTTCCTCTGTGTGACTACACTGCCTGTCAGTGTAATCAAAATCCATGTGCATTTTATGGGGTCATCAGTAAGATATTCTAATCCATCAAGGGCAAGGAACATACAATTTGTTTTATTCCCATTATACCCCTATGCCTCAACCTTCCCATAGACACACCTAATGCACAGTAGGTACAAAATAAATGCTGAAGCTCATTTAGTTAAAGGAGTTCATGCTTATTAACTTTTAGAAGGTGAAATATGTTAATAAATTCAATGAATTTACTGGGTGCAGAAGATGTGAGAGAGGGACAAGGGAGAAGCACATTTTCGTTTTTCTGACCTTATATCTTTGTTCAACAGCAAATATCAAATGAAAGAAGTCGGTTTTTATATTTCCTGTGCCAAAATCCACACCTTTTATAACAGTACAGTTTGCAGTCTAAGTATGTGGGCCATAAGGTGCTAAAAGTGTAAGCTTTTTAAAGAAAATTAGTCTTGATTTGAAGATTTTTTTTTTAAATCCTCCAGTCACAAAATGCACAACATACCCTGTCTACTCTCTAGTCTACACCTTCACCTACTGGATCAGAAAACAAAACAAACAAAAATCTGCAGGAAATATTCTCAACTCTTTCCTACCCCAGACACAAATTTGTAAGAAAGCAATTACCATGAAAAGAAAGACTTGCTTGCTATCTGACTTCTTTACAATGATCTTGGAACTCCTTTGGTCCCAGATTTAGGATTCTTTATTTCAGACCTTCTCTAACAGCTTATCTAAGCCATGTCTAAGATCCCACAAGGAAAACTCTTCAAAGACAAAGTAATAACCTTGAAGAAAAGAAAGAATAGCAGAAATTCCCCCTTGCTCTTACTGGTATTTGCTATCTTCCCCACATTTCCTACTGCAACTCTTTGCCCAAACACAACAGATCAAAACGAGGCAGCTGCCATAAGAATGAAAACTAATGAAGACATCTGGATTCGCTACAGGTCAACATGTTGGCCCTGGGGGAATAAAATCACCTGCTGTTTTGGATCCCCAGAACGAGCCTCCAGGCCATGTTTTGAAAGAGGGCAAGAGCAGGTAAAGGAGCACAGGATGAAGAAGTTCAGTCTGAGAATTAAACCAATGATGCATTTCATGAAAAGAAGGAAACTCTAGACAATATAGTGCTTGGATCATATATTATCTTAGAGTAGGTCTGCATAAGAAAGATCCCATCTGCTGTGGAATGAAGTCCATTCTGGTGCCAGTGAACATTTACACAACACATGATGTGGAATAGTCTCTGGAGCCAAGATTGGTTCTGTATCCACCCCAGGGCAGGTTGGTCGGTCTCCAGTGTAAACCTCCTTGGGATTAACCACTTATTCCAGTGTTGTGCACTGGATAATTAATACCAGATCTGTTCCAGACAGCTTTGTATATCCTGCATATGGATGAAGATCCAAAAAATTTTTTGGTGATCTGTTTGGATGGAATAAAGAAAGCTGAAGTAGAAGTCATCCCCATGTACAAGTGTGTTACTTTGCAGATGGGGGCTTGTGGGTGGCAAATGGCATTTACCAAGCAGAAGCTCACCTGGACAGGTAAGAGGGGAGAAAAGTGTGCATGTGTGGATATAGAAGTAACATCTGCGGCCTTAAGGCTTGAAGAGCAGAGCTACGCACCTTTTAGCAGTCTGAAGAGGTTTGAGGTAAGAGTTTGTGTTTCAGCAAGGTTTTGGATATGGAGGAATGCCCACTATTGGGGTAGAATGACCCCAGTTCTTTACAAGATTAGGGTTTCTATGGATTTTTTCCCACGTGATAGAAATTTTCCTCTTCTAGTCTCGTTCACAGCAGGCAGTGTTGGACCAATAATTCGCCTACGCCAATTCCTTCTTTTTTTTTTTTTCCCAATTCCTCAGTTCCTTCTCTATATTATTTCTGAAACTCTTCCTTTTTAAAAAATTTATTTAAGAGAAAGAGAGCATGAGTGGAGGGGTGGAGTGGTGGGAGAGGGAGAAGCACACTCCCCGCTGAGCAGGGAGCCTGACCCGGGCTCCATCCCCAGACCCCAGGAATAAGACTTGAGCCTACAGCAGATGCTTAACTGACTGAACCACCCAGGCACCCCTCTGAAAACCTTTCCTTAAACACTAAGTAAATAAGAAAAAAAAAGAAAACTTTTCAAAAAAACTGCTTATTTCTGGGTCTTTCTCTTTTTTGTGTGTGCAGCACCAAAACTGCTTTTCTTCATCCCTAAATTTTTCTCCTATATCAGCTTACCAGTCTTCGTGGGTTGACTTGGCTGCCCCACTAGTCTAATTGTCTTTTTGATAAATTAATATGGACAGCAACTTAAGGTTACATGTAAATCTTAAACATGATATTTCTTGTACTTGACTCAAATTTGATATTCTATGAGGAAGACTGCCCTTACTGTCCCCTCTTGTGAAATCGAAATAACCACCAATCCTAAGATTAAACATTTTGATAAATTCTTTCCATGTCCCAAGCTATTCACACAATGTTATAGACCAAATGTTTGTGTGTCTCCAAAATTCATATGTTGAACCCCTAGCCCCCAGTGTGATGGTATATAGGAGGTGGGGCCTTGGGGAGGTAATGAGATTTAGATGAGGTCATGAGGGCAGTGCTCTGATGATAGGATTAGTGCCCTTCTATGAAGAAGAAAAGACAACAGAGCTTCCTCTTTCCTCATGCATGTGAAGAACAGGCCATGTGAGCAGTAGTGAGAAGATGGCCACCTGCAAGCCAAGAGCAGAGGCTGTAGAAGGAAAACCACCCGCCGGCACCTTGATCTTGGACTTTCAGCCTCCAAAACTGTGAGACATAGTTATTGTTTAAACCACCACTCTGGTATTTTGTTATAGCAGCCGAAGCTAAGATACACAACTAGAAAGTTTAGCCACATAAATCTCTTCACTTCATCATTAGTTTTTGATGTAGTAGTGTTCCAAGATTCATTGTTTATATATAACACCCAGTGCTCCATGGGTTTATCTTAAATTGGCTGGACTTAACACACCTTGCTTGAAACATACCAGCTGTCTTCACTGAGAAGCACCTAGGGTAGTTAAGTGTCCATCCTAACCTGCGCCTTCCATGATGTCTGCCTGTCTTTCTCACTGGGCTGTAAACCCCTTGAAGCCAGATTGTCTTGTTTACTGCAGTCCCTCCAGCATTAAGCATTACACCATGACACCTCACTCTTTTCTCCTTATGCTGTCATCTCACAAATTCTCAGAAAGCTTGTCTAGTTCCTCTGTCCTGTCCACTAGGCCCGTGACAGACTTTGCCTGGACACAGTTCCTTGATCCATAAATGAACTTGGCAGCCTTCTTGTGTCAATGAGTAACAATTTTCTTTCCTTCTGGTAGTCTTGGAATCCTCATCGACAACTGGCAATTTTCTTTCCATCTTCCTACACACACAAGAGAGCACACACCCCTCAAAACCCCCTTGACTAGCCAGATGACAAGAACACCAAGTTCCATGTAAGCAAAGGTGGACCCTTGCCTTGTGTCTGTCCCTGCCTTCCCCTCTGCTGTGAGAATATACCAACTTCTCAGTTTGATACTAGAGGAGAGTATATGGTGCGAATTTCAAAGCAGCAGCAGGGTTCATCTGAAACTTGTGGAGCTCCTCTGGTCCTGTTGCCATGGTAACCAGCCACCACTTGACTCTAATGCCCTTTGAGACTCTCAGATCTAAGGTGGAAATGTGCCCAAAAGCAGACCCCGGACTGGCAGCTTCTAACTATCACCCCTCTCATAAAGCACATAGCCAGTTGGAACTCTTGGTTACCTCTTTATTACCACAGGAGGAATCAGATGAAGTCCGGGCTCAAAAAAGGGTGTTGCTTTTTTTTCTCCCCTAAGAGACGTATTCTTCAATCCCCAACCTAGCTTCTGTGACATGGTTTTCTCCCTTTCTTATTACATTCTGTGTTCAAAATGCTGAGCTAAAGTGAGAGGGAGCAATAACACAAAAGGATTTGAGTTATCATCCTGTCAGGAGGGGAAGTCTCTGCCGCCAGTGTGGGAACAGAGAAGGCAGGAGGGGAGCAGAAAGTCAGTCTCCTGGGATGTATTGTTGTAATTGATTGTTTCAACTCACAGGAACACACAACACCATCAATGGGAGCAGATTTCAATCTAAAAGGGCAGCATTCCTTCCCACAGGAACACAGGTGATCAATAGTATCCATGAGACTCGTATAAATGGTGCCCATTTAACTCTTTAGGCAAATAAAGGCAGAGAAGGAAACATTTCAAATATCAGCTTTAAAAAAATGACCACTTCCTTCATTCTTTGGAATTGTCACGTGATACAGATCTTGAACAAATTCCCGTTCACTCCAAACCTAGGCAGAAGGGAAGCAACAAACGGAAGGAACATATTTGCCTGAGCACTGGAAGAATTGGCTTCTAGTCATGGGTCATGGTGATCCTGGGCAAATCTCTACTTGCCTGGACTGAAGTTTCTTTCCACCATACAGAGAGGTTGGCCTGGATAATAGGTAAGAGCCTGTCCAGCTCTGCAGCTTCAGAGCTGTGTCTGCCAGTTCTCGGCCAGTTTCTGAAACAGTGATAATGCTCTCTCAATGTGTGTCATGGAAATGAATGTATTATTATATTTCATCTTGACTTTTATCTCAGTGGAGATTTTCTTTCACCTCATTTGGGTCTCAATTTCAGGAAGGAAAGGGGAAGCATAAGAAAGGAAGGAAGGAAGGAAGGAAGGAAGGAAGGAAGGAAGGAAGGAAGGAAGGAAGGAAGGAAGGGAGGGAGGGAGGGAGGGAGGGAGGGAGGGAGGAAAGGAGGAAGGAAGCTAGCTAGCTTTGAGAAATGCCTTGAGAGGAATGCCTTGCCTCTCTCTGAACTCCTAGTATATGAAGTTCCTATCCTACATTTTCCCTCTTTATGCCTGCCAAAATCAAATTGATTAAGTATACCATACAGATTTAAAGAATACATCTCCAAATTTTCACGGAGTCCAAAGACCTGTTCGTCTCCAATCAGCCTTTCTTAAGACAATGGCAGTATTGATAATCAAAGTACATACTTTATTTTTCACTTTCCAAATTATTTTCCATGAACCATCTCATTTTAGCTTTTTATTTCTCTAAGGAATGTAATACCTGGCACAAACATAGGACTTTCTAAATTACAAAGTATATCATATCCAATATCCTTTTTAGATTTTGATACTTTTTAAGTTAATTTGAAAAGTTATTTGCATCCTCATTTTACTGAAAGAGGAAACTGAAATACAGAAAGTTTTTCTCTTGCCCAAGATCACTTGCCCATTTTCTCAAGAGGCAAAAGAACCAGGATTAAGAAATTGGCTCTGCTAATAGCCTCCGAGCTCTCCCACTGATTAGCTCTGTGTCCTTGGATAAATTATTTAAAATCTCTGTGCCTTAGTTTCCTCATGCATTAAACTGGAATAATAATGGCACTTTCCTCACAGAGACTGGGTAGGGGAAGGGGCTAAATGAGTTAATATGTTTAGGATCCTTAGAAAAACGTCTAACACACATCGTATCGTAATTGTCATTATCATTGGCAAAGCCTAGACTAGAACCTGGGTCTTCCAACTTCTATCTCCATGATGTTTCTGCTGCCTTACACTAATATTACCCTTACTATACCAGATGAGAACTTACAGCTTACAACGTTTAAGTACAAAGCTCATCCAAAGCCTCTCTTGAACAGAGAAGTCTAGAAGTGACGTGTTCTAGACTTCATTTAGTCCTTCCACCATTATACCATGCTGCCCGCCGCTGCTCTTAAGTGTTTAGAAGTTTATAAACCAAGCAGTCTCATGAAATACTACTGACAGGGTAAAGGTAGACTCTCCCACTCTTCTGGGGAAAGGATCTTCTACCTTGTCTTTTTTTTTTTTTTTTCTACCTTCAGTCTTAAGAGAGCAAAGGTTTTCAGATGGCTCACTGCAATGGGCGCGTGCTTACTACCACCTCCAAGCTTTTTCTTAATTCTGTCTGTCCACTGGGATAGCCTCTGTTCTTTCCCTTCCAACTGCAATTATCGTTAGTGCCAAACAATTCAATACTTTGACTATTTATGGCTCGTTGAGCATAAGTCTTGTTTTTTGCGCTTTCATTATGCACTCCTTGAGAGTACTGACTATGTTGTATGTAGGTGTGTGTTCTCAACTGCACATGGCGAAATGCTCAGTCAATAGCAGGTATATAAATAGTTCTTGATTCATGAATTGATTAATTGCTTGATGGGCTGATAGTGCACCCTCCCATTGGTTGACAATTGTCCTTACCTCTTAGTTGCAAGTTCAGGATGCTCAAAGAACTTGCCTAGATGGCATTTAACACCACAGTGACTGAGCAAGGTAGAAATTTCAGGAGTTGTCTGTGGGAGGAAGAGCAGGTGCTGGGGAGGGGAGAGAGGTCCCCTTGCTATTACCCAGACTGGCTGCCACAAAGCCTCAGAACCTGGCCTGTGCCACTGTCTGAGTGCACACTATGTGCACAGAAGACTCAGACCTGAACCAGACCCACCCTCCTGTTCACAATCCGTACCCCCTCATAGCATACCCAGACCAGACATGACCTTGCTCTACAGTTAAAAACAAGTGAAAGTCATCTTCCAGGGTCACTTGGCACCAAAGTCCTGTGACAGAAGGGGCTCTACGTAAAGGGCAGCACAAATCCAGGGCATTAAAATAACCTGAATGGTGTCGTTTTCTGATCAAATGCCTTTCCCTGTCGGGTTTGTGATTTTTGAGCCTGAGAATGTCCCCTCAAGGCTCAGGTTTCTCTGCTGTCACACTGGTCTCAGGCCTGGAATGTAAGCACTGGCCATGGAGGTCTGAAGTAGCTATGTCACAATCCCAAAATGGAGAGACATTATCTCATAGACAGTGGCAGCAGGCAGGCACCAGGGTGCTGCTGGCGGGCACGCTCAGAATCTGGCCCCGAGAGGACTTCTCACCCGCGGTTCCCAGCGGACAGACGGTCAGAAGTCCCAGATGCCAATCTATGCCCTAGTAAACTGGGGTCTCACAAAGCTTCCTATCCAGGAGTAGACGCAGGAAAACAGAAGCTGAGATAGTGACAGGCTCGTCTTTGCGACAGGCCGTGTCGGTTTGCAGGAGGGCGATCCCCGGTGCATCTGGAGGGCTTGGTCGGAACGCAGAGAACAACCACCCACATGGAGAAAGACAGGGTGCTCGAGGCAGGGCTAGGCTGCCATCCGTCCTTTCGTGGGCCCCTGGGGGCAGGGTTGCTTCCCACAGGGCAGGTGGGGCCCGGTGGCCTATGAGGTAACCATCCCTTTCAGCACTTGGAGAGGATGAGGCCCCCAGGGGAAACCAGCAGCCCTCTCCTAGAATAATAGAGGCCATCAGAGTCCTAACCACTTTGGTCATGAACTATCTTGGGGTTGAAGAGAAGCATCTTCCTACCCAGCCTTAGAGAGGGGGGTCCTTTCCTCCTTGGTAGCCTATTCACCCGCTTATCTTCCCATGGCTCTTCTCTGAGACGTTTCTGTTACAAACAAGCCATTTTCCCAAAAGGCCCTGCCTGCTCCTGCCTCCTCCCAGCGCTCATTCCTTCCTGGACTGAAGAGTCTTCCCCTCCTTAGTCTGCCCTTTCTTCCAGGTCCACACTGAGTTGATTCCTCCTGCTGAGCCGGGTGTCTGAGTGCCGGGCCTCCAGTCCCTGGGGCTCCTTCAGAACCAGTGTCTGCTCCTTCCACGTGACCTGTGGCACACACCTGCCTCCCGCTCCTTTACCATCACGCACGCAGATTAGAGCACTTTGATGGGAGGGGTCCTTCCGAGTAGACGCTGCCTCTTATCTCCTGGCACTCCCTGTGCCTGGCGGCGTGCTCACAGCTCAGACTCTTAATGCACTTCCCCTCCGATGGCTTCCCACCACACTTAGCACCAAAACCTAAGATAGAAGCCAGTGATGCAGCCTCATTTCCCAACTCCCCGGTTTCCTCACCTTCCTCCCCCACACCAGGCATGCTTCCTCCGGCCTTTCACTTGCCCTTCCCTCTGCCTGGCATGGGCTTTCCCTGGACCCCCACCTGGCCACCTCCTTCCCTCCATTGTCTCTGTGCAAAGGCCACCTTCTCAGAGAGGACTCTCCTGACCACCTTGTCTGAAGAACAACATTCCTCATCTTCTAAGTCCTGTCCGGCTTTATTCTTTATCATAACACTGTTACTGACTAATGTTATGTTACTATATTATACTATATTACATCACGCTACATATTTTTAAATGTTTGTGTGGGACCCCCCTGAGAATGCAAGTTCCAGAGGGCCAAGACCTGGCTTTTTCACAGTTTGTTCTTGGTACCTACAGCCGTGTCAGGAATGTTGTAGGTCCTTAAAACTTGTTAACGAAATCGATGGGAAAATGAATGAGCAAACAAACATTTCTGTGTAAAGTAAGGACCTTTCTGGGCGATGATGTAATGTGTGGTCTGCCATGGGATGATGCAAGGCTTCCTTTCAAAGAACCAAAGAGCATTAGAACTATAAAAGGTCCTTGAAAGGAGGTCAACTCTCAATTGTACAGAGTAGGATACGGAGTCCCAGAGAGGGAAAAATGAATGGGATAAGCACTTGAAAAGTTAATATCTCTGACTTCTTCCTAGGACTTGGCCTGATGTGACAATTCATCTGAACAAACTCGGAGTTATCAATTTTCTAGTGGTTTTACATTTGAATAATTTTTATTAGAATCAAAAACAGACAAGAGGACAAGGCCAGTCGCATAAAATTTCACCTCTTCATGCTTCCAAGTTTTTTCAGAGGTATTATTGAAAAGGAAGAATCTACACTGATTAGGTCCAGGGTCCCTTTAGTAGCCCAGACCGGCACAAATACTGAAGCATTGTTTCTTTTTTCTTCCCAATCTTTGTGTGTCAAGCAGCAGCCTACAGGACAATTTCCTTTTGGAATAAAAAGGAAATCTGGGCATAGGCTCATGGCTAAACTGCAGCTGGGGCTCCAGGTCTTCATCTGGCATTCTCCGTAGGCACTTTTGTAATGCTGACTGCAGGTCACTGAAAATGGCCTGAAACCATTCAGCGCCACTAATGAGCAATTCAGCTGAATGTGGGCGTCAGTATCCATCAGACAACGGCCATTCTCGATTTTCCTTCTTTTTTTTTCTAATTCCCCAGAGGGTTCTAAGAAAATCCCACCCAAAGTCTTCTCTCCCAGGTGGCCCTAGAGGGTAGTTGCCCCCTTGCTCTTCTTGTAAGATTGTGTTTGACAGCAATGAAAACCAACAGTTCAACAGCAATAATTTCTTGGCAGGACAGATTGGCATGAGACTTGTCCCAAAACAAAATAAGCCTTTCAAGGAAGTGTATTTCAAGTTGGACTCACGTTCTCAAGACACTGAGATTCTTACATGGCTGACACAGGAGCCAAAGGCTGAGCCCCAGCCAGGGCCGTCAATAATTGTCAGTAACACGACAGAGCAGAGAGAAGACTCAGGGGCTGAGTATGTTTCTGAACAGTTCAAACAGGGGTAACTGGAAATGCCACGGAGCTTGTTCTGAGGAAAGGCTTTTTATACTCCAGCTTGATTTTCTTAAAAGGCCTTGTTCTTCAGGCCTGGAGGAGGACGTACGGGTCAGAGTAGTATCCCTTTCCTTTCCTTCCACTTCTTCTGGCTACCCATTCCTTCCCACCATTTCCACAATTCTTCCCATGCCACCTACCACCATTTCACTGCTGTATGTGCCACTTAGAGTTGCTGTCTGAACATTAGGCCACCAGTGGGCATTCCATGTCACCTATGTGTGTGGCAACTTATAGGACTCTGGTCGTCTGCATCCTGAGTTGTTATAAAACCTTGTTCTCTAGGGTTGGTTGCATTGCACGGACTCACAGAATGACTCAAACATCCATGGTGGAAATGTCCCCAGGGGCATCATTTTTAGCTAAGACCTGAGGACAACCAAGTCTCTTCTGCGCTGCATCCTCCGAAAGCCCACAAGAGGGCGCCCAAGACCTCCCAAGTCAGGTTACGATAAGTTGCGCTGAGGCCAGGAGGTGGCGCTGTTGCCTTAACCATCAAGAAGGGAGAGGCTCCAGTTTAGTCAGGCTGTGAATATACCTGTTGGGGGACACACAGGCGGGCCGCAGGTGATCCCTAGACGGGATGTTATGCTGTCCCAGCCAAATATTGCTACCCCACCCTGAGATTAAAGCTAAGCCCCAGCCAGCCTGATTCAATAGGAAAGCTCCAGAGGAGAAATCAGAATTCTTGGGTTCTACTTCTGACTACCCTGCTATTTTGCTGGGAGGGCTTGAAGGAAACCACTTATTCTTTTGCCCCTACAGCTTCCTCGACCTTCTATGCATTCAACCAACATAATTTAAGATTAGGAGTGTCAGATGGGCTTAGGATTTGGGAATAAGAAAGACAAAAGTAATGTCCTTGACAAATTCATTGTCTGCAAGATAGAGAAGGTGGGGGGCATATCATCAGAAAGTCACAGGTTGAGGAGGGAAGTGTAGGGAGGGAGGCATACACAGAAGCACACAGGAAGAGGACTTCACCAGCCTGATGGGTCGGTGAGGGGTTCCTGGTGATCCTAGAGAGTCTCAGAGCTGAATGGGAGCCATGGTGGTAAAGAAGGTTTAGAAAGGCAGAGGGGCACCCAGGGCAAAGGCAGAGGCAGGAAAGAGCCTGGGGTGTGTGGGGCTCTCGTGTAAATGAATATGTTTGAAAGTGGAGCTGGATGAGGACACAGGGGCCAGGCAGGTGGGGTTTGCAGGCCCTGTCCAGTGGTCTCTCTACAGGCTTTGTGGTCTACGTGCTCTGAGAAAGGGAGAATTACAGAGACCAGTGGTGTCACTAATACATGTGTTTATTTATAGGTGCATAAATCTGCACTCATTTGGAGATAAAGGAGTAATCCCCAAGAGCGAGGGAGAATTGGGAGAAACATTGGAACAAAACATCCACCTTCTTTTTCCTTTTTTTAAAGATTTTATTTATTTATTTGAGAGAGAGACAGAGAGAGTGAGAGAGAGAGAGAGCATGAGCAGGGTAAGGGGCAGAGGAAAAAGCAGACTCCTTGCTGAGCAGGGTGCCCAATGTCAGGCTCAATCCTGGGACTCCAGGATCATGACCTGAGCAGACGCTTAACTGACTGAGCCACCCAGGCGCCCCCAGTGTCCACCTTCTACTGGGTTTTAGCTTGACTTGCAGTCACCACTAGGCACTATGGTTCTCTCTCTTTCCTTCCTGACCAAAGAGTACAACAAACTTATTAGGATATGAACTTGTTAAGCTGAAGAGCAGCCGTATATTTATTTAGCAAGATAAATATGCACATTATTTATGCAAGATAATAAGTCACCAATTTATAAAAGCACATACTGTCATTTATTTATCAAAACAAAGGTATGGGAGCCCCTGGGTGGCTCAGTTGGTTAAGCATCCAACTTCGGCTCAGGTCATGATCTCAGGGTTATGGGATCGAGCCCTGCATTGGGCTCCCTGCTTGAGTCTGGGGAGTCTGCATGAGATTCCCTCCCTCTCCTTCTGCCCTCCTGCTGCTCACTCTCTCTCTCTCTCTCTCAAATACATAAATATTTCTAAAAAACAACAAACAAACAAAAAAAACCCAAAGATATGTACTCATGTTTTATAGATGAGAAATAGGAGACCCAGGCCATGCAGTTTGTAGATGTTGATGTTGGCACTCTGTCTGGGCTTTCTGATCTAACTGCATGTCCTCCGCTTTTCATCAGGACGATTCACTCTGAGAGCTTTTGGGGTTGACCACCTCCAGGGAAGGCAAGTCCAGCATCATTGGTACCTAGTGCATTCACTCAGTGACCTTGAAGGCTACAAACAGGGGTTAACGTATCACACAGGATGCTGTGTTCACAGCAAGAGATGTTGGGTTGCTGGCTTCAGTTTTCATCCTAAAACCGCCTGTTCTAAAATGAGCACCAACTGGTCACCAGCACTGACAGAGTGCACAGTGGACCATGAGTTCTAGAGAGAGAGGAGATTTTCAAATCCATTACTGTATGGGCATTATGGTTAGGGCCCTCTTTCAGCGGGCTGTCTGATGCCGTGTCAGCATCTGGGAGGGCCATCCATGTGTGTCTGTGACTTGATATACCCTTAGTTAAAATGGCATCTTTCCCAGATGCTTAGTCTCTAAACAGAAAACAGTCTGAAATTTCGTTTTTTAAAGTTTCTCCTCCAAAATCCTTGCCAGTGTATTGATGTTTATGGAAAGAATGTTTTTAATCAGCTAAGTGTACTGAAGTATGTAAAGTTCCCGGAAGGAACAAGCCCACCAGGAAGGCAGAAAGAAGGGGAGTCTAGCAAATACAAATGGAAGACCCCATACTCAACATCACCGGAAAGAAGTGAAGTCCAATAAGAGGATAGTGATAGGGGCAGACTGTAAAAAAAAAAAAAAAAAAATCTGTGAGAATGGAACACATGACATGCAAATAGTCCAAAGAATAGCATGTAAATTAGCATCAGATTTCCAAAACATCTTTGAGTTGTGAGCCTAGAAAGACCATGTCTCCAGATGAGGCTTCTGAACCCCAGGGAAGGGAAACAACTTGCTCTAGTAAAAACAGCTACTATCGAAGAGGGCTCACAGGGGGTCAGGCCCTGATTTCAATACTCCATGTGAATTAATCCATTTCATTGTCCCAGAAAGGGCATGGAGCCTGAGGTTTCCCCTCTACTGGCAGATGGTGAAACAGATGCTTAGGGAGGTTAAGGTCCTAGCCCAGTTCATCTCATTCGTAACGGGCAAACCAGTGATCCAAACCAAGGCAGTCTAGCTGCCAGCCCATCCTCATAAGCAGGTCACTCCTGGAACTGTTGCGAATCAGCCACAGAAGCAAGACTAAAGCCCTGATGCCCCAGTCCCCTGGTCCTGTTTGTTACACCATTCTGCTCTCTCCTCAGTTAGGCCCAGAAGGTTCTCCCCTCAGAGCCATGGAGGGTGATCCTCATATTAACGCTCTTCTCCTGCATCTTCACAGAGCCTGCTCCCTCGATTCCTTTTCTGGCCACCCCAGATAAAATGGCAACACACTCTGTCCTCTGCAGCTCTGGATGTCAGACACCCCTTACTTGTCTTCATTTGTGGAGAAGAGAGCTCCCCATCTACTTGCTATATATGTGCTCATTTTGCCTGTTGTCCTTCAGTGTCTCCTACCAAGTGCAAGCTCGTGAAGGCAGTGTCTATGCTTTCTTCGATGACATATCCCGGGTGCCCAGCACATATAAGCATTCAATAAACATTGATGAGAAAGTAAATGAATAAATGAACAAATGTGCGAATGGTAAGTAATTCCCTGGCCCAAAGCAGAGAACTCAGGTGCTCTGTGCAGCTCCATGAAAATCAACCCCAGCTGCTTGTGACTGAGATGCTCTCCAAACTTCTCGCTCTGGTCCAGATCCATCCTCTTCCAGGAAACTTGAATCCTTCCACCATGAGCTCCCAGCAAGATTAATTTCTTGAATTGTAATATCATGTCTTCTATTAAACTGTAGGTACTTCTCAAAGGAAGAACATCCTACATTAATAAATTATCAGCCATTAACACTTGTGAATATACTAAAGTAATACATAAACAAGATTTTATGTGTAACAGACCCAAACTCAAATACAGCTAGCATGGATGGAGCGTTTGGAAGATGCCGGTCATAGTGCTAGGTACTTTACACGTTGCACTAATTGCCAAATATTTCCGGCTTTCTGCCTTCCTGGCACTTATGGGAATTGTGCTTCCCAGGCCCTTTGTGGTGGGTGACGCCGTGTGACTGCTTCCAGCCAATCAGATGTAAATGGCCCTGTTACCCACTTAGAGTGCTAATGAGAGAGCCCTCAGAGCTCTCTTTTCCTTTCAGCTAGCCAACTGGCAGCATTCGAGGTGGTGGCTGCTTAGTCAGTCTGAGCCCCTGAGGGACTGTGATGAGCACCAGACCCACATGACCCCAGTGTCTACACAGCAATCTTTTGAGATAATCTGTGCTATCTCTGCTTTATAGAAAAAGAACAGTCTCCGCATTATTAAAGGATTTTCACAAGGTTACGTGGCTAGCAAGTGACAGAGCCAGGAAGGGAACCAGGTGTGTTTGATGCTAGAGCCCATAACTGTTACCTACTTTTACACTCTCTCCCAAATCCTTATTGAATAAATAAGGATAGAGAAGTGAGAATACCATCTGTATGTTAAGGAGGAAACTCTATTGACAATATTCTCCCTGTTCATGTTTTTGCTTGTTGGAGAGGTAGAATCCTTGGTCTTTGGTTTGATTCTTTCTCATTGCGGACTCATCAGTGAGGAAGTCAGCACATAGAGAGGTCACACTGGGCACCGGCTCTGTGCTGAGGGCTCCCTGATGAATCCAACACTTGAGCCTGTGTTCAAGGATCTGCAGGCTCCCCAGTTGATCCCACTCCCCTTCTATTTTTCCTACAGGAAATGGTCACCACAGCTGAAGATAATCGCTCAACTGTTTGCTCTGAGAGCTATGCAGGGTCCAATCTCTGCCCCTCCGTGTACTCTTTATAGTATTTGGCACAAACTACACGGAAGGGATAGAAAATTCTGAGGTCTGTATCACATAAGAACAAAACAGAAATGCTTGGGAGGCAGGGGCCTTCTGCACAAAATCTTTCACCCTCTGCTAGCACGGCACCTAAACTTTTTGCCATTAGAAATCTATTCCTTTGGGTTAAAGCAGATTTCTCTTCTTGCCTAGGACCTTCTCAGACAATCTTCTTTTGCCATGCATCCATAGGATTGCCCTAACAACCCATAACAACCACCTCGGCATTGAGGTCTTACAGAAATAACCCCAAGGACCTGGCAACATAAGAAATGGCTGTGCTTCTAGATATTAAACACCTCGATTTTGAGGATTAAAATGTTCCTTAGGGTGTTCCCTTGTTAAGTGGCTTTTTCCAGAAAGAACTCCAGTAGAGGGTTTGTTGTTATTGTTCATTGCAACTGACGTTGAGCAGGGCCAGAAGCCCATTTTCTCATGAGAATTAAACTGACAAGAACTAGCATTGTGCTGTATAGAAACCAAACTACCTGCACCAGTATCCACTACAGGCTCGGGGATCTGAGTGAATTCCCTAAATTTGGACTGAAATTGTTCCTTGAGAAGTGTGTTTCTTTCCGGGAGTCAGTGGACGGTGGAGGGACGGGAGCCATGGTGGGCACCTAGGTGGTGAGAGACAGCTACAGACCAACGGAAATGAAAAGATCTAGAAAATGATGTAGCATGGGAAGAGAGATTTCAGGGAGAGTCAGGGGGAAATAAGGCATCAGGACTCAAAGACCCAGGTCTTGAAGATAGACATCCAAAACCTCACTTAAAAAAGGCAAGGAGATATTATGATGACCCCATGCAGAGAAGAGAGGCAACATAAGAATTTTTTGTAGACTGAACCATGACAAAAAATTGTATGATTTGAGGCCTAATTTGTTTTGAATATCCCTGCTTTTCTTGATCTTTTAGTGTACTATCCAAGACCATCTTGTGAAATACTTTGAACCCAGATTCAAGTTGAACATGAAACACAGCCGAGTGTGAAAAAGAAAAATTGCACAAATCTAAATAAGAAATAATGTAAAAATCATTCAGCAAATCTCGAACTGGAGCAATATATGAACATTTGGCCCATCTAGAAGCCTGGGTGAAGAATGGCTGAGGGACATGGGGGTCCGGTGCTCTGACCCTGCTGTGAAGAACTCTCCCCACGTGGCCTATGTGTGCCCAGCACTCTTTTCTGCAGGGGAAGGGAGGTGTCCCAGAAGAATAACAGCTGCCTGTTCTTTGTGTGTTTGTTGTGTGGATAACTGAACATGGGTGCTAGCAGGGATTCATTTGCTCTAGGTTTGCCAGAGATGGAGACATGAGGCTGACAGGGATTGATGGTTCATCAGGTTATGTGTGATGTGTTACCATAAAGAGAGGAAGAGCTGGGGTCATGCAGACTTGGGCTTGATCTTGGCTTTGCCATTTGCTTACTCCTCCATGACTAGAGGTCAACCACTGAAGTTTACAGAGCCTCAGTTACCCATGAATAGGATGAGGACAGTTGGACCATGCACATATGCTTTTTATAGGCACGTTAAGTGAATGATGTAAATAAACTGTCCAGCTCATAGTGGGCACTCACATAATTCCTTTCCTCTTCTGGAGGGAGAAGTGGAATTCACAAAGACACTGAATCATATTCTGATCCCTACACCCATTCAGGCCATTGTCTCCCTACCTAGCTAATCTCCCAGCCTCTTCTGCTCTTGGGTTAGTCAGTCACTCAGAAAGCCAGAGTGCTTTTACTAAATCTTAACTCTCATTTCAAAACCCTGTTGGAAACTCTTCAATGGCTTCCTGTTCCCAAATCCTCAGCAGGGCTTTAGGAGACCTCTCATGAATTTGTCCCACTTCCTGCTCCAACCTCACCGTTCACTGTCTTGAACATCTTCCCTAGGCTCCCCCAGGTCACACATACATCCAATCCTTCCTGCCCTGCAGCACACACAGGACTTACGTTTCTCCAAAGGGCTTGGCTTTTGAACAGTTTTTCCCTTTGCCCAGATGATTCCCCGCCTCTCTCTTCCACAGGCCCTTCTTTTACTTGCGTAACTTGTACCCTACTCCGGGGCTTAGCTTAGATGTTACTTTCCGCTTTCTCTGATCTTCTTATGTGCTCTTCATTGCACTGTGTGCAAAAACCTGTCTCAACTTAACGTCCTACTAGAAATGCATGTTTACTCATCCTGTTGCGGACTGAGATCTGAGCCTCTGAGGGCAGAGTCTGTGTCTTATTCACCACTGTCACCCCAGCTCAGAGAATGGCACAGAATAGACACTCAGTAGATATATTGCTTAATCTTTTAGTTTGAAATGATAGACTCAAAGTTTCAAAAACAGTACAAAGTTCCCATGTATCTTTCACCCATATTCCTCTTATGTTAATATCTTATAAAATCATAGTAAAATTATTGAAAACAAGATATCATTGACCCAGTACTTTTAAGTAACCTGCAGATCTTATTTGAATTTTACCAATTTTCCCACTGTGAGGTTGTGATTTATAATAGGACACATACACTTGGTCCTCATCCCCATCCCTGGTACAGAGCTCCTAAAATCCATGGAATTTCCTCTGGTGAAAACAGTAGAAGTGCCTTTTGTTATGTTAATGAGCTGACCTTTGCAAAGGAGGAGGTCACTAAAGGATGGAGACTCTTTGCCATGTGGTTAGAGGGTTGGAACTTTGAGTCCCTGTCCCTCAACTCCAGGGAGGGAAAAGGGGCCAGAAATTGAGTTCAGTCACCAATGGCCAATGATTTAATCAATTGTGCCTATGTAACGAAGCCTCCATAAAAACCAAAGGATGGTGAACACGGTGGTTCTGGGAGAGTGGCTGCCTGGAGAGAGCCTGGAAGCCCTATACCCCTCCCCCATACCTTGCCCTATACATCTATTGCATTTGGCTGTTTCTGAGTTATAGCCTTTTATAATAAACTGCTAAATGTAAGCAAATGTTTCTCTGAGTTTTGTGAGCCACTCTAGCAAACTAATGGAACCAGGAGGGGTCCAGGAGGGGTCCGGGAACCACCAAACTATTGCCCAACTGTCAGAAACACAGGTGACAACTTGAACTTTTAACTGACATCTGAAGATCTGAAGTTGGCGGGGGGGGGGGGGGGTACAGGTCTGGGTGCCTTGTAAGACTGAGCCCTTAACCTGTGGGATCTGATGCTTTCTCCAGGTAGATAATGTCAGAACTGAGTTAATTGCATGGTGGTGTGGAAAACACACTGACCTTGGTGTCAGCATCAAACCCACAGGGTTCTTTTCCTCACCTCATCCCATGTTGCATTAAGCTGTAATGTCTCCTTCATATCCTACAATCTGAGGTAGTTCCTCAGTCCTGCTTTGTCTTTCATAACTTTCACGCTTTTGACAACTTCCGATCAGTTATTTCATAGAATGTTCCTCAGTTTGGGTCTGCCTAGCATTTTCTCAAGGTTAGGTGGAGGTTACGTATTTTTGGCAAGAAGACCACAGAGTGACGCTTTGTCCTTCTCCATGCATCCTATCAGGTGGTACATGATGTTCGTGTGACTTATCCCTGCAATGCTAATGGTGATCATTTAATTAAAGTGGTGTCTGCCAGGTTTTCTACTATAAAATTACTGTTTTCCCTTTGCAATTATTAAGTATTGTGTGAGGAGATACTTTAAGATCAATAAACACCTTTGAATAAACCAATGAATGTTGGAACAAAGGACTGAATCTGAAAGAAAGTCAACTAAAAGAGTTGTAAATAGGAACACCTGGGTGGCTCAGTTGGTTAGGCAGCTGCCTTCAGCTCAGGTTATGACCTCGGGGTCCTGGGATAGAGCTCTACGTGGGTCTCCCTGCTCAGCGGGGAGTCTGCTTCTCCTCCCTCTGCTTGCTGCTTCCCCTGCTTGTGCTTGCTCTCTCTCTCTGTCAAAATAAATAAAATCTAAAAAAAAAAAAAAGAGTTGTAAATGTAAGTTCTGCATTTGCATTCAAAAAATGCAGCAAGGATACAAGAGAAATACAAATACAAATCACCATCTAAATAATGTTAAAAGAACAAGCCTAGTTATATCATCATCATCTCTTTTTATCTCCTATCACATATTTATATTTAAAAAGTGATTAAAGAGATATTAAGGGTGAGACAATTAAACACATTTTTATCTTCTACTAGTGCCCAATTGCTGTGAAAGATGTCACTCTGCTATGCAAGCAAACTGGAGCCCATTCAGAGAAGTGAGTAGACAGATATGGCTTTTCTGAGAAAGACCTCAGGAACAGAATATGCCCAAATAAAAAGCACCCCGGACAGTGCAGAGTGTTGTCTTAGTCTTCTTGGGCCATCCTCACAGAAAACCATCATCTGGGTACCTTCTATAACAGACAATTATTTTCTCTAGAAAAAGACATTCTTTTTCTAAAGAAAAAGGCCTAAAGGACCGGAACATTCTATAGGATCTTCAGGAGACATATCCCCATATGTATCTCCATACCCTTAGTTCTGGAGGCTGAATATCCAAGAGCATGGTGCCCACCTCGCTGATTTGGGTCCCGGTGAGGGCTCTCTTCCTGGTTTGCAGATGGCTGCCTTCTAGCTGTGTCCTCACATAGCAGAGAGAGAGAAAGAACTCTCTACTCTCTTCTTATAAGGACAGTAATCCTATTGGATCAGGTCCATACCCTTATGATCTCATTTGACCTTAATTACCTCTACGAAAGCCCCATCTCCAAATACGGTCTCATTGGGGGTTGGGGTTTCAACATATGAATATGGGGGGACACACTCAATCCCTAGCAGTAGTTATGCTCAAGTGTTTCACAGCACATCACTGTGTAACAGGATGTTAAAGTGGAATGTCTCTTATCATCTCAGTTTCTGTGGAAACCTCACACTATATGCAATAGGTGTCAACATCCCAAATTTAAAGCAAGGTTCTTGGCCAAGATTTTTTCTGCTTGTATTAGCCCATCACCCACCTCCAGAAGACAGGAAAGATTAGGAATCCATTAGGAGGAACAATAATGTGAGGTTTCTCTAGGAAAAAGCTGTGTGCTGAAGTTCTCCACAGTTCAGGCCAAGTAAGAGGAGCTTCAAAGAACCTCCCAGCACGTTTGACATATGTCCCTTGGGATGAGGGAGGATTGTGGAGCTGGTATCTGACTCACATTTGGAAGAAAGTCTGGAAGAAAGAGGCTAGGGCTTGGGGGTGGGGGAGGCTATGTCAACAGGAGGAGGAGAAAGCTCTACTGAAGTGCGCTGTGCCAAAGGCCAGACAAAAATATGTGTTTCCCAAGGTCCAAATATGGCCCCCAAGGGAGAGCCCAGCCATGAAGTAGCTTGAAAAACTCTATCCAAGGGGCCACTGAAGTGGGGAGGGGTGCAGGATGGTTGACCCCCGCAGAAGAAGATTGAGGTGAACTACCTGTCCTGTGCAGGTAGAATGTCCTAAGCAGCCAGCCAAGAGAGGCAGCAATCCCATCTGAAAACTGCTGTGGAAAGTCCCCAGTGTGCGGGGCTCAGAGGAACCTGGAAAAGTCCCCTTGCAAAAAAGAGGAAGCACTTGGGTTCTCAACACTGAGGATGCTTATTCCAGGTCACATCTGCACCTGTCAAGTTAGGAGGCCTCTCCTGCCCACCACCTCTCTCCCCAAAGGAGCCAAAGGCAACATGAAGAACAAGAAGGATGAGTTGGCCAGAGGGAGGAAGACAAAAAGGAGAAGCAGATCTCAGCAGGCTTCCCAGCCCTATGCAGGCTTTGAGAGGGAAGGACAAAGGTAGCTTGTCAAAAGAGAGTTTGGAGTTTGGTAAAAGATTATACTAGGTTTTTAATATTTGAAAATGACCAGAACATTCTATAGGATCTTCAGGAAGGAAGAAGGAATTAAGAAAGAAGTGGAGGAAAAATAAAGTTCTTTCCTGTTTGCCTTCTACCAAGTGCAGCCTTTCAGAAACAAACAGTTTCATAAAGTGTGGTTAGCTGAGCAGCCATGGGGCTCTACACCTAAAAGGGCTCCAGACTTGCCTTAATGCACTGCTGCTACCATCTTGAAATTCTTAATAATTGGTAACAAGGGGCCCCACATTTTCATTTTGCATTAGGCCTAGTTACTACAGAGCAGGGATGTGGCCATGTTCTATGGGACCCCAAGGGATACACAGTGGGACTGATCATTGGGAGGTGGAGAGAAACAATATTGGGAAGAGTTTTGTTTGGCTGCCCAAATTGAAATAAGCTACAAATAGGTAGAGCTTCCAGTCACCAGGATGCTTACAGCAGAGGGTCAGCTACTTTGCAGGAACTCTGTGGAGACACGATACAAGCTCTGGACTCTGTAGCCTCCCAAATCCCTGCCTACCCTGGGATTATCTAATTCTTTGATTAATCTATCTCCTTCAAGATGTCTGCTTTTACCAACTTCACCAGGAAATGAATTCACTAGTACTGAGAACAGGTAAGTATATTTTCAAGTCCAGTCTCTAACCCCTACATGGTTTGGGAGTTCCACCAACTCCCTGGGTTTCTGTCCAAATTGTGAGCTGTTGTTTTCCTTTATGAGGACATTATTGCCATTACTCACTTTATTTTCGATCATTGTCAGTTGGATCTTAGTATGGCTGGCACAATGTGACTTCTTGCTTCTAAGAAAAAGGCCTAAAAAAATCTCAGAGTGTTTTGGGCCTGAAGCCACTTTCATTAATCATCATTTTGACAATGAAGCATAAACAGACATGACAAATATTTATTAAATTTAACATTCAAAATCTACAGGCATGTTTTGATTATTGTTATCATTGTCAATATTATTATTCATATGGGAGAGTGTTCTAGGAGAAGAAAAGTCCATTGCTTTCTGGGATCTGCCTCATAAAACCTCTCGGGCTGAAAAGTACGTCTTCTTTGCTCCACCTTTATAGAGCTAGTCTCTTAAGGCACAACTTGAGGGTCAAAGCTCCACTACAAAGACCCACCATTGATGACAATGCTGAGGCCAGGAACTGACAGGAAATGGGTATGTTTGGTCATGCTCAGTAAACCCATTTCCTTACAGACTCACTCCTCCCTCATATTGGAAAACTTTGAGCTTCTTTCATACCATAGTTTGGCCTTGACCTTTCTAGCACTTAGCCTCCCTACAATGGAGTCTATGTATCTCCATACTCTCAGTGTAGGCCCCCTAATTATAGCCATCAGTTAAACTGTCTAGAAGAAATCCCCAATTCAATCATGTCTTTATCAGACTTCAGCTGCCATTGGGGTCAAGTTAGGCGTCAAGTCTGACCTGCCCAGAGCCCCTGTGATGTGATGGTCTGCATTCTCACTGGGGCCTTTGTGAGCAGGCAGGCCAGACAGCCACCTGGCTGCCCCCAGCTAAGTTCCCTGTCCCACTGCATTGCCCAGACAGGGTGGAGTCAAGAGAAACAATGGGGCTGACTTAATGTAGGACCTTCCCTTTGGCTCTGTCTTCAGGGAATTTTGTGCACAGGAGTTATACAGGGTTGTCAAAGTCCTAAATTGGAAATGGAGACTCCTGAACAGGGAGGAATCTGGTATCAGGGGGAAATAGATTCTTCAGCTGGGATCTGCTCTCAGAAATTGTAGAATCATGGAATTTTATCATTGCCAAGGAACTTAGCTATCATCTGTCTAACCTTTTATTTTACAGATCAGTGTAAATGTGGTCAAGGGACTTGGGTTTTACTTTTATTGCTGAGTCTGGTTTTCTTGAGTTTCAGGTGAGTAATATTTTAACGTGAGCTCCATAACAATGAGAGAAACCCAGGTTGTTCATATATAACTTCATATTATTCTCTAGTTGTTTCATGCAAATATGTTTTATCTTTCATACCAGATTACAAAATAATCCCAAGAACAGGCTATTTCTTTTCTGTTCCCCATAGAAAGGTACTAGCAAAGAAAATGCTTTAAAGTATTTGTTGAGAGTTAATGTGCGGTCTTTACTCATTTTCCTATTTGGGTGTGTTTCCATGTGTCTGTGTCTCCCTTGATAAATTATAAACACTCTGTGTAAGTTAAAATAGAACCGCCAAATTTTATAGCTAGTCATACTATCTCATTTAAAAGGTGAGCACACTGAGATCCAGAGATGTGAAGTTACTTGTACAAGATCACTCAATTAGCATATGATTTAAATGCAGATCCACTTTCTGCTCATTCAAGTTACCTACTTGTGTTAGTAATAGATCAATATTGAAGGTCACGAAGGAAACAAGACATCAAAGCAGGTAAGGGGAATCAGCCCTGATAATGTTATCATTGTTATTAGTAATACCTTAAATATATAGAGCTGTTAGAGTTACAAAGATAAACACTGAACAGTTTCTTGTATATCCTTTAGTAACAGAAACCATAAACAAGTCTATGTCCCATATATGCATGTTTACTTACACAAGAGGAATTTTCCCATACACATTGCTCTGCACTTTGTTTTTTTTTCACTTAATGATATTACTTAGGGATCCTCCTACATTATTAGCACATGCAGATCTACTTTATGCTTTTTAAAAGGCACTTATGGTTGGATAGATCATAACTTATTTAACCAGTCCCCTACTGATGGGACAGTTAAGTTGTTTCCGCATTTATGCTAAGAAATGTGCATTTTTTAAAACAATCTCCCCTGGAGAGTTTTAAGTAACTAACTTGATATCAGATCAGCATTTTGGAATCACCAATAGACTTACACCCTTATTTTAGTAGATGATAAAACTAAAGTCCAGACAAGTTTGGGACCTTCAACTATGAGGGGTAAAACCATAACTAGAACCTGGTGTTCCTGAGTCTTCCCTCACCATTCATTCCACTGCATTTGGGCCACGTAAGGGCACTGGGCCTACTTGCCTTGGCTATTTGTAGAAGTCAATAGCCACCACCTAATATCTGGCCCAACAGAGTCTTTGTTAAAAGAACTGATTCATCAAAAGATTCTCATCGTGGTTTGAACTTTACTAGCACAAAGATCACTGACTTAAACTTCCCTTTTCGGTAGATGAACCAAAGTGCTTTGAATGAAGACGTAATTCAATAAAAACTTAATACTCTCATAAAATTGAATATTCTCTGGTTCCCCAATGAACTCCAAAACTTATTAGCTTTCTTCTGCAGATGATGTGAGATGGCTTGTTTTACCTAAACTAACCCCATTATGCCTTTAAAAATACATTATTATTTAAATGTCTATATTTCTTTTATCCTGCAAATGTACAAAAAGCAAGCATAGTATTTCTGGAAAAGAAAGAGCTGGTGGAGGAAATTTTCACATGGGGAAATTCAGGACATTCATTCAAAAATTAGGAACAAAAAAACAGACTGGAGTAATGCATTTAACTCATCAATGGCCCTGGGCAGTGGCTCTTTCTACAAATTGCCACATAAGGAGCTCATCACAGAATGAGAGAAAAGGGGTGATGTGGATAAGGATTTTCCAGGAATGAGAATCTGAATGCTACCCTAACTTTTCAGACTAAGTGCTTTTTGCTTCTTTTTTTGTAAAGAAACAAAGAGAATTTCTTTATTAAACAGTAAAAACCAAGTTTGGTCTCAGTAATGAAAATAATAGCTACCATGTACTGAGCCCTTGTTCTGCAGGCATTGTCCCCAAATCTTTACGTAATCACTACTACACGTGGTAGAATGGAATAACAATCTAAGAGACAAAAGATAAACACCCAGGAACTTCTGTATATCAATTTCTTACTGACTTCTTAACAGCTTCCATGTGTCCACAGGGTGTGGCCCACGGCAGTCTTAGTGTTGGGGAAGATCTAGAGCTAATGTGTACCCCACACCACCTCTTAGCCCTATACAGACACTGGCAACTTTCTTTCTATACCATTTCCGTTCTTGCAGTGGCCCAGGCCCCCACTCTCTGAGTATGCACACACTTAGTCCTTAAAAGTGGGTATACGCGAGGTAGTTTGAAAATTACTGAGCAAAATTTCAGGGTACCAATGGTCATCTAACATTCCTTCTGGATGATCAGTGGTAAACAAGAAGTTCCTCTAAGATAGCTTCTTAGGCTAGGAGACATGCCCTCTCATCAAAGGACAATAGGATCCTGGCTCCAGTCTTGTGTAGCCCCCCCCCCCCACCAGCAAAGGATGGTGCTGGCAGGCAGAGGCTAGGCAGTTTCTTGATGCTAACCCTAATCCCTGTCCTTGTGGTCCCTCCTAGCCTGGACTCTCATTTTGAAAGAACCCTACCCTAGGCAAGGCCCTTCTATTTCTCTTATCTCTCTGCTGATCTTCTTAGAGCAGTTTTTATCTAATTTTTGAGTTTATATTTTTGGTCTTTTAAAATTCTCTTTCCAATCTGTTGCTAGGTTTCCAACTTTAGTCACTACTTTCTTCCATCTGAGTTTTAAGATTGTTTCCTCTGCTATGAGTCTGAAAAGACAGTTTTGAAAACCAGGAACCCCATGGTATTCTGACTGTGTTCCCTCACAGATTTAAAGATGAAAAGATTTCTAGGAATAAATACCGTATCTGTACTGAGTACAGATAATTACATGCTATGCATGTTCCATGAGCTTCTCCATATTGCATCTCTGGACCCAGAAACAGAAATTTCTATTTTAATAAAATAACTAAGACATATTTAATGCCCACAGAAACATTCATCCCCTAACTCATTAGGCTTTTTCTTCTTCTGTGCCTTTACTTTTAAGCCAAAAGATTCTACCTCTGTTCATTCTCTTTGGGTAAAGTAGTCAAGTAAAGTATTCAAGATCCCACTTTTCTCTCTTAGGATTTATTCATCTCTGTCCTTTAATATATATTGGAAATCTATGAGGAAACAAAATATTCTGTTGCCTTATGGGATCATTAATCTAGTTTCTTTCCATCAAAGCTATGATTTCCTGGTAACTGAAGCTCAAGAAAAGTATAAACATCTCCCTGGATTTTCTTGCTTCTAGAGGAGGGGTCGGTAAACTTTTTCTGCAACGTGACAAATACTAAATATTTTAGACTTTGGCAACCCTGCAATCTCTTGTCACAATGACTCAGCTCTGCCCCATAATGTGAAAACTGCTACAGGAAATATGTAAACAAAAGGACATGGCTATGTTCCAATAAAACTTTATTTATAAAAACTGGCAGTAGGCCATAGTTTACCTGCCTCTGTTCTAGATGATGATGAGGAAGAGGAAGATATTGATTACTGATTATTATTATACAATTAACATTGCTTTCTCTGTACAAAATACTATGCTAAATATTCTATTAGTATTATTTCATTTAATTTCCATAATTCCATAGGTTACATACAGTTATTATACCCATTTTATAATTGAGGATACTAAGCTTTAAAGAGGCTAAACAATTTCCTCACAAACAATTAGTAAATGGTGGAGACAGAAATTCAGATCTGACACCAGATTTCACCAGAGCTTTCTATTGTTAAGCTAAATAGTATGTACGTTCACTGTTTAAAGCTTTTTGGTCAACTTAGAAACTATTTTTTTTTTAAGGTTTTATTATTTATTTTATTTTGGGGAGGGGGAGAGGGAGAGAATCTCGAGCCAATCCCATGCTGAACATAGAGCCTGATACAGGGCTCAATCTCAACCCTGGGATCATGACCTGAACCAAAACCAAGAGTCAGATGCTCAATTAACTGAGCCACCCGGGCGCCCTTCTAAGAAGTTACTTCTAAACACAATGAACTTGTGAATTTAACTTCAGTAGAAAGATTAAACATGATTTTAATTTGCATAACCTAAGTAGATTTAGAGCTATTGAAACATTTAGTCAAACAAACATTTATTATGCCACTACTCTAGGCCCCAAATTAGTATAGTGATTTGAGGTGGAAAATAATAGAATATGTTAAAAAAATAATAATAATAGAATATGTTTGCTTTACTTCGGACACACTTAGAGTCTTCGGGGGGAACTTTCCTTTCTTTTCTTTGAGTCCATCTTGGTTTGAGAAAGTAGGCCCACAGCTGGCATTGCTTAAAGAAGGCAATCAAAATTTATTTGCAACTGTCCACAGACACACAAATGTGTTTGCCTTTCCAACTTTTATGATTGATGTTTTCACGTGGATTATTTTTGTTCCTTTTATTATGGTGATATGAGCAGTTTTTAGGGAATTTCAAATGATCTTGCAAAAACAAAAATCTTCTCCTAAGATTTAAAACCCCAAGTCCTCAGAGCTTTTCCCTGAACATCTTAGCCTGACTGTTCACTTCTAACTATCCAACTCCAGCAAGGCTCTCAAACTTTCTGACTCAGTGTCTCCAACTGTATTAAGAACAGAGCCTCTCCTCTCAACACCTCTTTCCCACATAGCCACACTTACACAGCACCAGGACTTTTTTGTGTTCTAGCAGGGTGGGTTACTTCAACAGTGCACGATCACATAAGGGAAAGTGAAAGTTCCCACTCTCATAAAGCTAATGACTCATAATAGTTTATACATCTTTCAGTTCTAGGAAAGCTCTACTGTCATCCATAAAAGTTCTTCTCTCCTTTACCCCCTCTCCTCACTTCAAATGAAATGCCTTTTTAATTTTGTTCCCCTCCAAACACATCTGTTTAATTGTCATTATGCCTAATTTGCACTAAGTCCAAATGGAAACCAGCGTTTAGTGGTGGGATTTGGTGTTGCTTTTCCCCAAAGGTCAAACTTCACACAGCTGTTCATCATGAGCTATCTCCAGCTCCCAGCAGCTGCCCAGCGTTTATGTTATGTTAGTGATGTTCTCTAGTTGCAAGGTCCAGAGAGCTTGCTGTTCAGCCAAAAGAAATCCTAAGGGAAAAGGGTCAGAATGAATGGCCTCACATCACATGCAGTATTGCTGGGCACCTTCTCTGTATTGCATTTCCCATATAGAAGCTAATGCAAGCCAGTGCAAGTCACCAGTTAGACCCATAGCTATTCTTTAACCCATGAAAAGTCACCTCGAAGAGCCCAAGAATATGCTAAGGACTTTCCTCTGGGACTGAGGTATCCATCTCTGATTACCAGCCATAAGGACACTAGGAAAACAAGGCACAATTTGCATGACAACTGTGGCTTAGAAAAGCATGGGATTCACTTTAGTATTAGTAGATTTTTTTAATAAAAAATAACGGAATTTGACAAGGATAAAGGAGAGAAGTGAAAGAAATGGGGAAGATTTGAAGAGATAAGATTCTACAGTTATACTGTTGAGTTGTTTTGTTTTGTTTTTTTTTTGGTAGAACATGCACATATACTAATTGGGCTGTAGCATGACTGCCATTCTGTGAACACCTTTGGCCCTGCCTAAACCACATCAGCATCTCTGTTTGTCACAGAGCACCATGTCAGCCAGCTCACACCTACCTTTGACCAATGGCAGAATCCACTGCTGCCTTACCTGCAGGGTAATACCTCAGAGATAAACAGGAGCCCATTAGACCTGGGATACACAGCTCAGAGGAAGAGTTAGGGGAGAAGTTAATGCCCCCAGGAGCAACATTACAGCCAATAAATACTCTGGCTTCCCAGCCTTGCTGTGGGCAATTCTTGGATTAGGATGATTCTGTATGCTTCTCAGGAAGTCTAAGAAAATTGAGCCCCCAATGTTCACAGAACCAGCATTGACCCAATATTCTTATATTGACTTTTTTGCCTTCTGTTTATCACTCTCTCCCATCCCTCATTTCTGCAACTTGGAATTACCTCCCAAATAAACCAACTGTCTAAATGCCCCTGTCTCAGTCTCTCCTTTCAGGGAAGTAAGTCCTTTTAGGCCTGCCTACTCTGCAATTAAGACATTTTTAAGTAGCTCTGTATGAGGCAATTGAAAAGCCACACACAGGCTTAGGCAAGATGAATGCTTAAAAAAAAAAGACCTGAGAAGACCTAGGCTGTCTCTTTGGGCTAATCCAGGAGCTCAACATGCCTGGCTAATTACTTAAGGACTTCCTTAGCACAGAGACAGTCTGCAAAACTGGAAGAGGTGGTTTTTCTTTCAAATGCTTTTCAACGAAATAAAATTACAAGCATACAAAGAAACGTACATCTTCCTTCTTCAAAGGAAGAAGACAAAATGGCAGAAACTATCCCCAAAGAAATACAAGCACTGAATATAAGACAAAAACTTCAAAACAGCTGTTTGTTTTGTTTTTCTCCCCTAAGTTGACTGTCGAGAAAATTACAGGTTCTAGGAGTTACTGAATAACTCTCAGAGAAACATGCAAATAAGGTCCCTGTGTCTATGAGGAGTTTATTTCATCCTTAAAGTATTGCAAGCAGGATTGTTTTTGGACAATGCTCCATAAAGCACATTAGTTATTAACTTATTCACTTTTGCACTTACTCCTGCCAGGTCCTGAGTTGGGCCTGGAGAACCAAGCAGGCAGACTATATGCCCTAAGGCCCCTGGAAATACCTGTTCGTTCTCTTCTATCTTGGCAAAAAAGATTGAAAAGCATTGTCACCTGATACATGAATTCCCTCTAAAACAAGCAAGGTGGCTTCAAGTTATTTCTTAAAGGAAATAAATGGCTGGGAGAAAGAAATTCAGATGCAGTAACCCATCCTTATTTTTTGTTTTGTTTTGTTTTGTTTTGTTTTGTTTGTAACCCATCCTTATTTGGAATAATTAAGATGGAAGGAAGTTTCTATTGGTGAAAAGCCTAATTTATAGTATTATTTTTATTTTTTTAAAGATTTTATTTATTCGAGAGAGACCAAAAGTGAAAGAGATCACAGAGGGAGAGGGAGAAGCAGAATCACTGCTGAGTGGAGAGCCTGATGCAGGGTTTGATCCCAGGACCCAGAGATCAGGATCTGAGTTGTAGGCAGCTACGTAACTGACTGGGCCACCCAGGTGTCCCTATAGTATAATTTTTAGAGAACTGTATTTTATTTCTTTCAACTGTATATAGTAAATTAACCATTTAAAGTATATGGATAGATAGATGTCCTGCAATATCTATGATAAATAAGTATTTTATTAATATATTTTTATAATCATAAAAATAATATATGTACTGTATCAAAAGTATTGAAAATACGGAGAAGTATAAAGAAACAAAGTACATGATTCAAAGTACATAACACCACTTCTTATTTTATGAAAAGATTTAAAGACAATTATTTTTTAAAACTATTTATTATTTCACAGAGAGAGAGAGAAGTAACACAAGCAAGGGGGGGTGGAGAGGGAGAAGCAGGCTTCCACTGAGGGGGGAGCCCAATGTGGGGCTCAATCCCAGAACACTGGGATCATGACCCAAGTCGAAGGCAGGTGCTTAACAACTGAGCCACCCAAGTGCCCCTCAAGACAACTATTTTTAATATCCCTTATCTGATTCTTGGGACCATTTGTGTTTTGGAACACAGAAGTTCTCAAATTTTAGTAAGGTAATCCAATGTGTGTGTGCCACAGAGTTTATTTTATTTTATTTTATTTTATATTGAGATGTAATTGACATATAACATATTAGTTCCAAGTATACAACATAATGATTCAACATTTGTACATATTGCAAAATGATCACCACAATAAGTCTAGTTAATTCTATCACCACATATAGTTCAAATTTCTTTCTTGTGATGAGAAATTATAAGATCTACTCTTTGAGCAACTTTCAAATACACAATATAGTATTAGTAACTCTAGTCACCACGTTGTACATGACATACCCAGGATTCATTTATTTTATAGTTAGAAGTTTGTACTTTTGACCGCCTTCACCCATTTCACCCATCCCCACCAATTTGTTTTCTGTATCCATGAGAAAACAATTGCTTAAAATTCTCAAAGAGTTAAAGTTAAGCAAGGACAAAGAACTAAGAGAAGTCATAAAAACAGCATATGAACAAAATGGGAATATTAACATAGAGATAGAAATTATATAAAAGAACCAAACAAATTCTGGAGCTGAAAAATAAAATAACTGAAGTAAAAAATTAACTGGAGGGGTTCAACAACAGAATTGAATGGGAAGAAGAAAGAATCAATGACCCTGAAGACAAGACATCTGTAATTATTGAGTCTGAGGAGCGGAAAGAAAAAAAGAATAAGGAAAGGAAACAGATACTAATGCACTTATGGAAGACCACCTAGCAGACTACTTATGCCTAGTGGAAGTACCAGAAGTAGAAGAGAGAAAGGGTCGGAGAGCTTATTTCAAGAAATAACTTCTCAAATTTAAGAAGACATGAGTCTACAAATTCAAGAAATACAACAAATTCCAAACAGGATAAAGTCCAAAAGACCCACATGAGACACATAATCAAACTATTGAAAGACAATAAAGAATCTTGAAAAGAGCAAGAGAAAAGTGACTCATCATGTACAAGGATCCTCAGTCAGACTATCAGCCAATTTTCCATCAGAAACCTTGGAAAATAGAGGGTAACGGGATGACACATTTAAAAGTCCTTAAAGGAAAAAAATATTGTTGAGTGAGAATTCTATATCCAGTAACACTGTCTTTCAAAAAACGAGGGAGAAATTAGGACATTCCCAAATAGGCAAAAACTGAGGGAATTCATTATCACTAGTTTGTGCCCTACAAGAAATGCTAAAGAGAGTCCTTCAGGTTGAAATGTAAGGACCTTAATAAGTAACTCAGAGGCCTATATGATATAGGTGTCTGCTAAAGGTAAATACATGGACAAATAAAAATTGTATAACTCCACTTTTTATGCTAATGTGTACACATACATAAACCTGTAATTTGGGACTTCAGTAACATTAAGTTGGGAGGGATGGAGCTATATAGGAGTATAGTTTTTATATGTAATTAAAGATAAGTTGGTATAAATTCAAAATAGATTGTTATAATTTTAAGATGGTTAAATGTAATCCTTATTATAACCACAAAGAAAATACCTACAGAATATACACAAAAGGAAATGAGAAGGGAACCAAAACATGTCACTACAAAAAATCAAATAAGGGCAAAGAAAGACAGTAATATAGGAAATGAAGGACAAAAAACTATAAGACATAAAGAAAACAAATAACAAAATGGCATAGGTAAGTCATTCCTTACCACCAATCACTTTAAAAAATGTAAAATATAGTAAGTCCTTCTCTACTACCAATCACCTTAAAAAATGTAAAAGGCATAGATCAGCAAAATGGATAAAAAAAATTCAGGGTCCAACTTTATGTTTCTACATGAAGCTCACTTTAGATCTAAGGACACAAGTGGATTGAAAGTGAGGGATGGAAAATGATATAACATGTAAATAGTAACCAAAAGAAAGCTGAGGTAGCTACATTAATGCTAGACAAAATACACTGTAAGTAAAAAACTATCAAAAGAGATAAAGAAGAACATTATATGTTGATAACTGGGTCAATTCACCAAAAAATATGGCAAGTATAAACTTATATGTACCCAGAGTCAGGCTTCCAAAGTAAAGAAGCAAACACTGACAGAATTAAAGTGAAAAATAGACACCTTTACAATAATAATAGAAGACTTCAATATCCTACTTTCAATAATTGATAAAACAACCATATAGAAGATCCATAAAGAAACAGGACTTGAACAAACTTACAAACCAATTGGACCTAATAAACACATACAAAATGCTCTACCCAATAGCAGCACAGAACACATTTTTCTCAAGGGCACATAGAACATTGTCCAGGATAGACAATATGTTAGGCCACGAAACAAATCTTGATGAATTTTATTTATTTTTTTGAAGATTTTATTTATTTATTTATTTATTTATTTATTTATTTATTTATTTATTTATTTTTAGAGAGTGTGAGTGGGGGAGGGGGAGGGGGGAAGAGAATCTCAAGCAGACTCCATGCTGATTGTGGAGCATGACACAGGGCTTGATCTCATGACCCTGAGATCTTGACCTTAGCTGAAGTCAAGATTGCTTTACCAACTTAGGTACTCAGGTGCCCCAAGTCTTGATGAATTTTAAAAGACTGAAACCAAAGTATCTTTTCCAACCACAATGGAATGAAACCAGAAGTCAATAGCAGCAGGAAAACTGGAAAATCCACAAACACGTAGAAATTGAACAACACATTCCTAAACAACCAATGGGTCAAAGGAAATTGGAAAATACCTTGAGACAATTGAAAATGAAAACACAACATACCAAAACTTACAGGATGATGCAGCAAAAGAAGTACTAAGAGGGACATTTATAGCTGTAAATGCTTACATTTAAAAAGAGGAGAGCTCTCAAATCAACAACCTCACTTTATACTTTATGTATCTAAGAAAAGAAAAAATGATAATTGCTGACAGTTCATATTGCAAGACCTCAAGGAGACCGTATTTCCTTTGATGATATGACCCACGCCAGCTTCCCCTCAGTGTTTCAACAACCATAGTGCCAGACTTTCTTCAGCTCAAGCTTGCAACATTTTGCAGATATTTGGGCATCAGTACTATGTTCCACATGTCCCAAAATGATCTCTTTACCTTCTCTGCAAACTTGCTTTGCCTCTTGTAGTTCAAATCCCAAGTTTTCTGTGTTATCTTTCTGTCCCTCACCATTTCCTACCCCACATCAAGGTGGTGGTCATACCTCCACTGCATCACTTCCCTCTGTCTCTTTTTCACAAAGGTGGATAGAGTTAACTGCACTCATCCTGAATACAGAATGAATGGGCAGCATTGTGTCCCTTTTTCTGTCTTTGTCTCCTTATTTTAAACCATTGTTGAGCACCTCCAGTGGGGAAGACTCTGTCCTGGGCTTTGGAAATACCAAGATGAATATCACTTCACTGCCCTCAATGAGATGTCAGTTTCAGAAAGGGGGAGTCAGTTTATATAAGCAATGAGCCTGACCATAGAGACAGGTAATAAGATGTTTTAGGGACACAGAGATGAAACTGATGGACTGTTCTTGGGTGGTCAAGGCTGGTGGGTAGGGAAGGTCTTAGAATAGACGATGTTTGAACTGAGTCTTGAAGGATTAATTGGAGTTAAGTGAGTCAGAGATGGCATATGAAGGAAAGGATAGAGCAATGCATGAGCTTGGCACCATTCAAAGGAATTTCGGCTAATTCTGTATGACTCATGTTTTTATGACAGCTTCAAATACATTTTTACTACAACAGCCTTGTGAGGTAGGGAGTAATAGCATCCCCATTTTACAGATGAAGGATTTGAGGAGAAAAGAGATTAAGTGATTTGCCCAAGATTACATTTCTACTCAGAAACAGCACTCACTTGAGTTTCCAACCTAGCAGGAGGGGTATGGACATCTGCCCTGAATCCCATGCTGAGAGCAGAAAGTGAAATGTTTTGACACTGAAGCCAAACAGCTCTGCTGAAATACTGTATTTCCTCTGTGAACCAAAGCAAAACTCAGACCTGAAGTTACATTTCTACCACCAGGGTCCCCTATAACCTTGCTTTGAGAACACATGGTGTCTTGTTTCTAAGGGGAAAAGAAACGCTTACAAACAAGACTGCAAAGGCATCTTAAGACAACAAATCACTCATAAAAAAGGGAACATTCTGATGAGTTAAGTGTAAATGAATCAGAAACATATGGATTTAATCTACTTTAAAAGGCCCAGTGGAGTTCTCAGCGAAGGGCAAAAGCTTGGAGGAGATTATATTTGGGGATATTTCCAAACCCAGGGCCATTAGTTCTGGCCAGGCCCAGAGTTAGCCTGGTATATGGATCTCCAAGGAAACCAGCAGAATGAGAACCTCAGAAAGGTGTGAAGGTCAGTTTATCCCAAATCCTCAAACCCAGATTTGAAAATTTGCAAAGCAACAAGCCTAAAAACACATTGCTGAACATTTTATTTTGACCTGGGGCTGGGACACCAAGTCCCACCAACAATTTCTCTTTAGAAATTCTTCTTCCAAAAGGATGTAGAGGTTAAGCTGAAACCCTTCATTTCTCCCAAAGATTCTCTCTTTGGATTGCACCCTTTGATATGAACAATGTCCAGGCCATGGGCTTGGAATATGAAAAAGTGACCACAGTCCTCTTTGGCAGGATCAGATGGGAAATGAATATGCACAGAAATATTGAGCACAGTCAACTAAACAGGAAACAATATAACAAAAGGAGGAATATCCAGACTCATCAGTCTGGTTGGGTAACATCAGCCATGAAAACAAACACAGGCCAGCAGGCCTAGAGCCCAAAGAGATCAGACTGGTTTAATGGAAACCAGGCAATGAGCAGGTGTGTTTAACCTGGGTGTAATCATCTTTGGTGCTCCCCCGTGTACCATGACTTTTCTGGG
This sequence comes from Potos flavus, assembly GCA_028534135.1. Classification (NCBI taxonomy): domain Eukaryota; kingdom Metazoa; phylum Chordata; class Mammalia; order Carnivora; family Procyonidae; genus Potos; species Potos flavus. The sequence continues at coordinate 22,202,600 of CM052884.1, read as the reverse complement.
GTCCCATATGGTCAACCACCAGGGAACTGGGAGCTCAGAGCCTGCTCAGTGTTAATTCAACCTTCATTTCTTTACCCACTGAAGCACCCTCTTCTAGATGAAAACAGCTTGCTCTCTGTTGCTGATTTTTCCCTCCTTCACAGTGGTGGTGCTATGGAAACAGGTATTTTTCATCCACCACTGGTTGAATCAAGTTTGGGGGGTGCGGGGAACCAAGAAAAATGAGCAAGCGGAACACTATTCTCCCCAAATACTGTCTTAAATTGAAATCATCTGTCTCACAGTCCAGCCTGCCCCACTCCCCAAGCCACACCCAGGCAGCTGTGAAGGAGGGCGGGGCGTCCCTCCCTCGCTGACTCGGTGGAAGGGCTGCAGTAAGGTGATATGCTGAGAAGAAATTCACTTCTCGGCTGCTTTTGTTCAGCTCCCCCCTGCACTCCTGTCATCAGCTTTCACACTCAGCATGAGCCTCACATGGAAACCTGTGCGTCACTTCCCTCAAGTGCCATACAGATAGCATAGAAGTTCTGGGTGGGGCTGGTTGGAGAGCAGGGGAACTAGGTCTCACAGCATTTTCTGTGTCCCTGGAAATCCCCATTATTACTCTCTCCTCAAGACAGGCCTTCTTCTCCCTTTTCAATGCCTGAAATCAGTCATCTTAGAGATTTATTTCTTTAGCTTAAGACTTTGATATTCAAGGCAAATAACCAAGGTGAGGTAGACTATGATGCATGTTAACATGAAGGAAGGATCGAGAAGGAGAGGGAAGCCGTGGTAATGGGGTGGCGAGGTGGTAGGGTAGCACTATGAAGCAGAAGCTGGCAGGGATGGTAGGAGAGAGGCTGAGAACATTAGAGATACACTGTATTCACTTCCCAGGTCCCCGACCCCCACCCCTGGGCCTTTCTGGAACTGAAACAGAAGGGGTTCTGGAGCCCTAGGAACCCCCACTGCTCTTCCCCAGGACGCCAGCATAGATGAGCACGTTGGTCCTCAGTCAGAAAATATTTGCTGAGAGGCCTCTGTGTGCCAGGCATGGCTCTAGACACTGGGGCACACCAGTGGGAAATACAGGGCTGGGGTTGAGAGACACTTTTCAGAGGAATTCAGGAGCTATGTGAAGCACAGAAAGCAGAAGAGACCAAAGATGTCCCTATCATTCCTTCCCCAGCTACCCAGCTGGAGTGCAGAGCCTCAGGGCCTCTCTAGCTCCAGATTCATCTTCAGTAGGTCCTGCCTTGCAGGGAGGGCTCAAGCTGTCCAACAAATTCCTTTAGACGCAGCGTTGAGCTCTCCGGACTCCAGAGCCTGAGGCACTGCCTGGGGTAGATGACCAAGCTGCTCACAGCCTACCTTCGCTGTGCCTCAGTTTCCACATGTTGCCACAGTGCCAAGAGTCTGTACACAGAGCAGGGAGGACAGCTCCAGAAAAGCATGCTGTTTGGCAATGTTATTCCTTGCACAGATGGCCAGGACTTTGGCGGAAGCTGGCCCAGCGTCTCAAGAGAGAGATGCTTCAGAATCCAGTTACCCCTTCCCCAGCACTCCAGAATCTCGAAATCCACAGGACTGAGCGGGTGCCTTTGGAACTAGAGCATTATTGGCCAGTATTCTCATCTGGTCTATGCATGGAAAGAAAAGGTGACTCAGAAAAGGATAAAAAAGATGGGCTGAGGATGCAAAGCAAGGGACAGGATTTGGTGGTGGGCTTCTTGCCCGGCTTAATTGTTTTCATCCTCAAAATGATTCCCAACAGCTGGGCTGGTGATCAGCCTGCTCATGTTCCCGGAGCAGCTCGGGGCTAAGGAGAGCCAAGGCACTTGGCAGAGGAGCCGCAAGGCCAGGGCCTGCACCAGCACCAGGAAGCTCGGTGCAGGGGGAAGGGGAGAGGGAAGCCAGGCACCCACTGCTTTGTTATGGTTGTTGATGGGCACTTGGAGGAGGAGGGGTTGGGGAGAGCCCAAGCTGAGTATAAGCCCCTCTGCCAGGCTGTCCTCCCCTCCACATGACACCCAGGATGGTCACCCTCAGGCTCCCTGGACAGCTGACCTGTGACATAGACTATGATTTCCTGTCATCTTTAGCCAGCTTTCTCAGGTGGCCGGAGCATTTGGCCAATAAGGGCAAGGGCTAAGGACAAATTTCCAAGGAGATAAGTGAGCTGAATTCTGCCTGAGGCCTCAGGTGCCTGCTCCAGCCCCGAAAAACCATCTGATCAATGCTGGCCTCTGGTCACAAGAAGAGCCAAGCAATGTAACCCAGCGCTGCCCAGGCATCTGCAGTCCATCAGTGAGAGAGCTGCGCATTTCCGCTCCCCAGCATGGAGCTGGAGAAAGGACATGGCTGGTCCTAGCTAACAGCCTCAAGATGGAAGACTTTTCAGCACATGTACTAGTTTTTTCAGAGCTGTCTTGGTTACGTGATTTAAATAATTTTAAAACTCCCCAATGTGTAAAATAATTGACACACACCAGGCTAAAGTTGAGCACTAGAAAACAGGGGCTGGGAACTAAGAATTTAGCCTTCCCACAGTATAATCCCATCTGAATTTCAGCTACTCATTCAATCAATCCCTCCTGTATGTCTAACAGTAAAAGCAAATGCACCAGACACTGTTCTAATTGCTGATCATCTCATTTAATCCTTGCAACTATCTTGTAAAGCAGGTATTCTTACAATCTCCATTTGGCAGATGAGTGCATTGAGGTACAGAAAGGGGAATTAACTTGCCCAAGTCACAAGGCTAAATGGCAGAACAGGGATTCAAACCCAGGCAGCCTGGATCCGGGTTTCTTGACCATAGAACTAGTCTGTCTACTCTGGGCAAAGTACCATGCTGGGTTACATGAGGGAATTCAAATAAATACATGATGTGGTCATTGCCCTTGGGGAGTTTAGCATCGCCAAGACTTAACCAGTCTTTCCAGACTGGCCTGCACAAATCTCCTGCCTGAATGGAATTCTTCAATCTCTGTGTATCTCTTTGAGTCTTTGAATTTCAGTGCTGTAGCTAGACATCATCAGCCCCCTCTCCTATCCCTGAACATCAAATCCCATGCCACTGAAATCCCACCTTACACACCTCAAACTATTCTTCCAGACAAGTCAGCCAGAGTGCCTTCCTTCCCCGACCACTACTCTGAAGCAACAGAAGGAATTAAGCAGTCCCTTGCCAATCTTCATGACAAAGATATTGTGTGGAGGCCAGAGGACACAGCTGAGTCGGGCCTGCTGCCTGGGCTGCAGCCCCAGCCAAATATGAACCAGGTCAAATAGCAAAGTAATGGAACACACTGCACTGCCTGAGCCTGCCCGGCCCAGCTCAACCAGGAAGGTCACCCCCGGCCGCCCACTTGCAAATAGGTCATTTGGCATTTTAGATACTTCCTGACTGCACTCACCTGCAGGTTTGGGGGATGCTGCTTGGCATTTGGTCCAGAGCCCAGTCCATCTGGGACCCTCAGGGCAACAAGAGGTGTATAGTGAGGTAGCAAAAACCAAAGAGAAGATTTAATTAGGAGCTTGAGCATTAAGGCTCCAATCAAGGTTGAGCCAAACAGGTAGAAGGAACCTGATGCCAGGTTTACCCAGACACACAAAAAAGGCCCCCAAAGCACAGGATTTCTTCTGGAGCATTGAGCCTACTAATAAGGGCTATTGGAGGCCAAAGTAGAATGTTTGACTGAGAGCCAGATCTCCTTCCTGGAGGGACCATTAAAAAATAGCTACATTTTGGAGACAGGGAGTTGGAGATGTTCTGTCAGTCTCACTATTCACTTCTGGCTCTAGAGTCCCTGAGAGTCTTTTTAAAGGTCCAGGGCTTCTCCTTTTCTACAGGGGGCACCTACATCACAGAGATACCAGGGCATGAGAGTGAGTAGAGGGGCCCCTATGAGGATCTTATAACAGCACCCTGGCTCTGGACTGAGGAAATGATGCTTAGGAAAAAATGCAGGATTTTCAGGGCATAATGTGAATGAGAAAGAGGGGCATGATAAATCAAAGGTGAGAGTAAGGACACACCCCTTTCTTTTCCTGCAATCTGGCTTGAGTCTGTAAATCTCCAGGGCATACAAGTCTCTTCCAGGAGGAAAGCCTGCTGGTACCAAGGCAAGGCCACATTGGCATGAACCCTTAGGCCACCAAGAGCTGAAACAACCTCCATTGTTGGGCTCCAGAGCAAACAGCACTAACACCCATTCACTCCTGCCCTTCCTTACAGTGCCCATCCCTGCTCACACAAGTAAAGATCTAGAATCTGGGGAGCTACTCGGATTCAGGCAAGTTCCAGGAGGTATCAGTCATGTGTAGGATCTGGCCCATCCCCAACGTACAAGCTTGGAGGTAAGCACCTTACCAAAACGGTGCCCAGGAGAGTAGAAGACCAGACTCACAAGCCACGAACAACCTCAGAGAGATAGCATGCCCATGGTGCATGAGTGTGCCTTCTGAGGGCTCAGAGGCTGCATTCTGGAGTAGTCATAAATAAGCTCAGCTGATTTCCAGAAAAGCAGGCAGGATGCAGGAGCTCAAAGATTCAGCGTACTGCTCTTAGCATTGCCATCCCAGATGTAGCTGGCCTTACCCCTAGCCACCCAAAAGGGCAGCTCCAAATCATCTGAGTAGTTACAGCTTCTCCTCTGATCCATGCATCTTTCCCAGATGGTAGATTATACAATTCTTATTGCAACTCACCTACAATCATTTAACTTCTGCCTCTTCAAAATTAGAAAGGGAAAGAAGAGTTAGTTAAGACCTCAGAGTACCTTCTAAAAATGAACAATAAACCAGGACAAGAACAATATGTGCTTTCCAGGATTTTAGCAGCTTGTGCAATTTCCCTATGTTTATAAAGCATTGGGCCCTGTTTCCCCAGAGTCACTAGGATGGAACTCTCATGTAAAAAGTGGTCCTGTGATGGTTCTTTCAGGGGCAGCAAAGAAGGGAAGGACCTTGGAAATTTGTTGTTGTCATTGTTTTCCCCATTGTACAAAAACATCACATGGGAAAGGAATCCCCAATAAAGATGTTGTGATTTTTAAAATAGAGTTGCTCAATGTTTTTTTATTTTGTTTTAAGATTTTATTTATTTGAGAAAGAGAGAAATAGAGAGCAGGAACATGGGGAGAGAAGCAGAGGGAGAGGGAGAAGCAAACTCCCCGCTGAGCAGGGAGCCCAAGAGAGTTGCTCTATGTTTTACACGATCTCAAAGCATTCAAATTTGAAAGGACATTGGAAATCATGTAAGCATACCTTCTGTCTGGTATGGCCATCAGTTCTGTGGCATAACCAGCAGGATGGTGCAGATGTCTACCTCCAGAGGCAGAAACTCATTCCCTCAAGGGGCAGCTCAAACATTTCTGGACAGTGCTATGTTTTAGTTTTTCCTTACATTAAGCCAAAATTAATTTTCCTATACCTTCTAGCCAGCATTGCAAACTATATTCTCTAGAGTCACTATAAATACCTCCACCCTTTCCCCCATGACAGCCTTCAGATCTCTGAAGATAGCTGTACTGTGCCACACCCACCCATGCCTTCTCCAGACTAGAGTCGTTGGTTTGTCAAACAACCCAACTTTATAAGCCATAAGCTGCCTAGATCTTTTCTATTGAAGGGCAGTTTTTGGCAGGGCCATAGTTACTGTTGCTCTTCCTTCTCTGCCAGCATCCATCCCTGCCTTCTACTGTGCCCCATAGTTGTTATGCATACGGACAAGCACCCTTTCCAATTGGCAGCACAGCTCAGCCTCCGTTAGACCATGGGGGGTGGAGTTAGATTCCAGAAGTAGAATGACTTACCTTAGAGTGCCTTTCTTCAAAAGGGCAGAGAACTGAAAGCTGTGTGAGGAGAAGAAATATGCATGCCTTGTATACTGTTGTGTTCCCAGGAGCTGGTACATGGGACTCATATTTTCTGAGGTGTGAATGCATAAAGGAATTATGGAAAGCAAGCTGGGATCAGAGGCAGAGATAGAGAAATACTTCCATAAATTGAAAACGTTTGCCTCAAATGTCCTGAATCCCCTGCACTCATCCTGGAACCCTTCCTAATCCAGGACACCGGCCTCTGAGGCTAAGTTCTGCCCATGGCTATGCATACCACCCCACTTTGATCCTTTATCACTTAAACTTCCATCACCTCCTCCTCCTCACACCCTCACCAACCTCTTCCCATATCCTCTTCCTTCTCTCCCCATCTCTCCCCAAGGTCATAGTCTACAACCTTCATCTATAAAAGTCCCATGGCGTTCCTCTGGGACACAAAATCCAAAGAGAGCCAAGCAAGAGAAATTAAACATGCAGAAGAGTTTGGATTGCTTTGGGGGCACCACTGATACTCTTTGGCCTGGGCTCATTTTTGTAGGATCCCAAGCCAGTGCTCATTGCCCTGGCTACATGGACAGAAGTCCCTGCCATGGGAGGCTGTCTGGGCTGTGTCCGTCTGCACACAGATCTCTAGTAATGAGGCCTGGCTCAAAGGCATTCTAGGGCCATATGTTGTTGAACAGCACAAGATGCAATTGATCTGTAAGTGGGCAGTTTCATTTTTTATTTTTCCTCTCTGGAGTAAAGAGCAAAAAAGGAACTCTGGCCACTGGTGACATATAATCTCTGCAAGCGTCAGGACTGAGTCCATCTACACATGGAAAATAACTCCCCAGCCCTCCCTTTTCCACCCCCACCTTTGGAGATAAACTATAATAAAGTATTAACAACTGGCTCTGCTCTTCTGACAGATAAGCAATGACTTTCTTTAAAAGACCTTTGTGCTCTGTTACTGCCAAAGATATTTAAACTGCAATCATTAGTGACTTCTCTGCTTACTACATAGGCCAAGGCAGATTTCTCTGGGAGAGGCTCTATCAATCACGTGCTCTAGCCAGGGAGCAGCTGTCTGAAGCTGGGAGGCAGGAGTAGGGCCCTGTGGAGTTAGTTTTAGGCCTCAAGTGTGCCCAGCTGGGAGGTGCCTAACAGCACAGTGGAGTTGGGGAAGCACTGGGACCCATGCCTCCCCATCCCCAAACAGCCTGAGGGTGTGGCAGAGGCATGCCCACAGAGAGGGAGAGAGCTAAACTAGAGCCTGAGATATTGTGATGTCCTTGCAGAAGGGGACCGGGGAAGGGAAGGGACATTCAGTGACAGCTAAGTTCTCTTTTGTTCTTGTTCAAGTCTTTCAAATTCCCGGAAGCTCTTGGGATGGAGAGCCCTGAGAGGTAGGAAGCTGGAGGAAGGCATGTGGAAAGTGTGGGGAAACTGAAAGTTAAGGTGAAGGGAGAAAAGAGAATAGAGAGAGGACAAGGCTGAGAAACAGGAGGAAGAGTACAAGGGGACAGGGAGAAAGGGAGAAGAAAGGAGCACCAAGGCAAAGGACAGTGAGGGAAGACATAAAGAATGCGGTGTCATGAGGGCAGACAGCTTAAAAATAGAAATAAGTGAAGGGGAAAGAGACTGATTTCCTTTTATTTAAGGCTGAATAATGTTTTGCCATATGTATATACCACATTTTTTTTTTTGTTCATTGATCTGTTGATGGGCATTGGGTGCCATTTGCAAAAACTTGGATGAACACAATGGACATTGTTTTAAGTTAAATAAGCCCATCACAGGACACTACTGTATGATTCCATTTATATGTGGTACCTAAAATCGTCATAGAAGCAGAGAGAAGAGTGGTCATCCGGGCAGTGGGGGCAGGATGGGGAGCTGTTCCATTGGTATAAAGTTTCAGTTATGCAAGATGAATTAGTTCTAGAGATCTGCTGTACAGCATAAGGCCTCTGGTCAACAATATTGTATTACCCACTTAAAATTTTGCAAAGAGTAGATCTCATGCTAAGTGTTCTTACTATACACACAAGACATCAAACAAATAAAAGAGGTGATGGATATATCTATTATCCTTAATATTGTGGTGATGGTTTCACAAGTATATGCGTATGTCCAAATGTATCAAACTGTGTACATTAAATACGTACAGTTTATTGTATATCAATTCTACCTCGATAAAGCTGTTTTTAAAAAGAAGAAAAAAGGGACTGTGATTAGAGAAGGCTGAGTCTTTGGGGAGAGAAAGTTAAAAATTGGCAGCCCTTCCTAAACCTGTAAAACTCAGACACATTCCTGAATGTAATTTTTCCAAGTCAGAGAATTTTCCTTTTTTTTTCCTTCAGTCTTAGATTCCAGAGTTTAAAAGTCAAATTTATTGCCTAAGCTTTGTGATTTGTTCAAATCAGCTGACTGAAACATCTATATCTGCTTATTTGAGAGAGTTGTGTAAAGTTTGCCCCCAGATGTCTCACCTACATTGCATTTCAGACTCAGCCTATTAAAAGATGGGTGGAGTACAAATCCTGAATAAAGCACAAAACATACACTGGGAGACCAGAAAGATAAATTCTCCCAACCCATCTTGCCTTGGGAAGAGAATAACACATGACCTATGAAAATAAGATACAGTTTGACAGTAAAAGGACTCCAGAAAAGAGGAAGACATAGGAAAGGCAGGGATCTCAATGGAGCAGTCTTGCAGACATACAATAACTAGAAACACCAGTCAACCAATCAGAATTGTTGCGGTTGTCTGATTACTTTGACTTGCTTTTAATTACTTAATATATTTAGTTGGTAACATGAGAACATGGCATATATTTTCAAAGGTCTCAGAATGTCTGCAGAGAGAAGTAAATCATTCCAGCCTTGTCCTCCAACTGCAGTCCCTCTTCCTCCACCCAGGCAAATGCTGACACCAGTTCCTTATGCATAAGGCCATATTAGGATTGAGATCTTTAACCTGATCTAAGCCCTGAACGTTGAGAGGGTATTTGTGACAGATCCTTTTTACATTTTGAAAACACAGTCACTGTAGCTCCTGTTTAGGGAAGAAAAAGGAACCAGCATTAATGAAGATAAAGTATTTAGGAGGTGGTACAGGAAAACTTGGGTGCCCTGCCCCACATTTCAGCACCTCCTTTGAGTTCAGCCATGGCCCTGGAGGACACTCCCACATGGTCTCCACCTCTCCTCATACTGACAGCCCCAACCTCAAGTACATCCTTCCCCGGGGCTTTTCCAATGATATTGATGCCAGGGGAAACTACTGGTGCGTGTGCAGGAATGATCTGGGAGTGCAGGGGAATTCATGCTTCCAGGAGCAACACTCAGCCAGCGGAGAAAGAAAGCTGATAGATAAATGTTCCTCCTGGGTAATCCACAGAACACATTCCTCAGAAGGTCCTGGATGGGTCCTGGTGCCTTCAGCAGTGACTTCCCTTATATACTCGTATATGACCTTCCCTTCTCCCATCCTGCCTATTTCTCACTTCTGATTCCTGAGATTATCTCCTGAATAGACAACTAACAAAGAAGCCTTTGTAGATAGGTTCTGCTTTCTGAATGTACCACAAAGTAATTGCAGTTGTCCAGGTAAGAAATGATAGGAGCTTGGACTATTGTGATAGCCATAGGAATGGATAGATTTGAAAGATATTTGGAGGGGTAAATCAAAAGCCTGATGCAGTCATGTTCTCTGGCACCACTCTCTTTTATATTCCTTTTTACATTATTTTATAATCATTGTAGCCAGTCCAGACTCACAGTTTGTGGTAAGTTCAAGATGGAAGAAGTCTGGTGGTATGCCACAACCCTATTTTATAGCTCTGCAATTGGCCAAATATACGGAGGTAGAACTCAACAACCATTGCAAAACTAGTTACAGGAGATCAAGATGGTATTTCCAGGCAGTCCTTAATTTAATTTAATTTAAAATGGGGTCTTTGGGAGATATCCGTGACATGAGATAGGCAAGACCACATAGCCAGGACCATGGTAGTAGAGAAAGAAGTAGCGGTAATAATAAGGGGAGGGGGGAGAAGATGTCCTTTTTTTTTTTTTTTAAGATTTTATTTATTTGACAGAGAGAGAAACAGTGAGAGAGGGAACATAAGCATGGGAGTGGGAGAGGGAGAAGCAGGCATCCCGCCGAGCAGCAAACCCAATATGGGGCTCGATCCCAGGACCCTGGGATCATGACCTGAGCCAAAGGCAGATGCTTAACTGACTGAGCCACCCAGGTGCCCCAGGAAGAAGATGCTCTTAATTGAGCCATGCACACTTATGCCCACACTTCCCCTGTGGAGGAAATATCATTTACCCCTATTTGGTAGATGAAGAAATGGAAACTCAGAAAGGTATGGTATCTTCCCAGGGTTGCCTGAGTAGTAAGTGATAGACAAGGACTCACCTTGGTCCAAATGGCTCCATGCTTTCAACAACTATTTCCTTTTAAATTTCCTTCTGCTCTAAAGTGGGCAGAAAGCCCTGGGAGAGTACAGTCATCTCTGCTTATGCTGGATTATTAGATTAATTGATTGTCAATTAGATTCTGTTAGTAGCTGAGGCTCAAGATGACATTTGGTATGTTATGGTGGTAATCATATTGCAATACATCAGTGTATCAGATCAACATGTTGCACACCTTAAATATACACAATATTGTATGTCAATTATATGTCAACAAAAATTTAATTAACTATTTTTAAGAAGATGACATTTGGTGGGAGTGGAGAATGGAGATGACAATAAGTGGCCTTGGCATGCTGGATGGATGAGAGGCAGCCCTGAATGCCTCTCACTTATTTATTTAACAAACAATTTATGTCAATTCATTTAATCCTTATAACAACTCCATGATATATATACTGTTATTATCCCCCCTTCTGTAGATGAGGAAACTGAGGCAAAATAAAATACCTTAATAACTTGCCCAGGGAAACACATTTAATAAGTAGTGGAACTGTGATTTTTAGCCCAGGAATCCAAAAATCTGTGTTCTTACTCGCTGTTCTACATTGCTCCTTCTTCACTGATTCAGTCTACAGACAAATACTCATGGGTGTTTGCTCCATATCAGAGTTTAATTAGATACTGTGGGAGTGAGGACTGGGAAAAAATATAAAAATGAATCAAGCAAGAATTCAGCTCCCAAGTAATTTATTCTCCAATAGATGTTAAGTATTTCCATAAATGATCATGAGAAAATGTAGAAAGTGACAAACTGTCTAGTGAAAGATCCTGATAAAATACCGTGGGGATTCAAAAAAGGAGAGAGATTCCAACTTAGGAGAATGTGACAGGATGATACAACAGGTTTTTTTTTTTAAGATTTTATTTATTTATTTGTCAGAAAGAGAGAGGGAGAGAGAGAGAGAGCACACGCGCAGGTGGGGGGAGGGGCAGAGAGAGAAGCAGACTCTGTGCTGAGCAAAGACCCCAATGTGGGACTCGATCTCAGGACCCTGAGATCATGACCTGAGCTAAAGGCAGATGCTTAACCAACTGAGCCACCCAGGTGTCCCAGGTGTCCAGCAGTTTGTTTTGTTGCATAATGAATCACTCTAAAATTTAGTGGCTCAGAAGAGACCTATTTATTATTTCTCACAATTCTGTGGTGGGCCAGGCAGTTCTTCTGTTGGGTTGGCTCCATGGTGCTGGATGATCTAGGCTGTCCTCACCTGTGGAGGCTGGGGCATCCCTACATATGACCTCTTGTCCTGCAGATGCACAGTGTAGCCTCTCTCCTGGTGGAAAACCCTTCCTATCACCAAGAAAGAAAGCCCTGATGCACAAACACTTTTCAAGTCCCACCCTATGTCACATTTGCTAATATTCCACTTGCTAAAACAAACCACATGTCCTAGTTCAAGGTTCAAAGTATGGAGAAATAGACTTCACTTTTTGATAGGAAGAGCTGCAATATTATAGCGCAACATGACATGCTTGGAGGGATTAGAGGGATATGTGGTCTTCTTTATCTTACCCCCAATTAGTCCAGACCAGAGAAAGCACTACAGGAAGGATGGGCCTTGAAAGGAGCTGGGGAATGTGGAAGACTTCTCATATGTGGGTATAAAACCATAGAAGCAAAAGAGCTGAGAGGTCCTCATGGACCAGTAAGGGCTTCATTTGTGCTAAAGGAAGGTTGGAAGGGTAAGTTGGTATTGAATGCTAGAGGGGGCAGAATAGTGTCTATCAGATCATGGATGTTTTCCAATGACCAAGGAAGAGACTGATCTCTGCTTACAGATCACTGCTCCTCCAAGAACCTGTTCTACCTACACACTTGGCTGCCATGGCAGCGTGTTACTTATGCCCCTGCCGTGCCCTCACTCTGTTGCCTGAGTGGCAGGCAAAGCACCCATGGTAGCTGGTCTAGAGGCTGACAAAGTTCTATGGTGATCTGTCCTGAAAAGGTGAGCTGGCACTGTGGTAAACAGAGGTTGGCACATCTTGGCAGAGGTGAAATGAAGAGTGCACTGCTGTTAAGTCAAAGCCGGATCATCAAAAGTCATGTTCAATTTGGCCATGTAGGAGTTGAGAATGAGGGAGCCAGCTAGTAGAAAGAGAAGAAGCCCATACAAAGAAGCACATGCATTCCCACCCATGCATATGTTTACAGGTAATTGTTTTCTCTTCAGGCTTTCAATGGTTCTGTCCCTGCATTAGATGATGGATAGTCTGTCTCTGCACCAACTGGTGGGTAATTCTCTCCCTTCCATCCCCGGCTAGAACATTGGATGGAATAAAATTTTGAAAAAAAAGCAAGGAAACCAGGGATTGAAGTATGTCTTGGTCAGGTTGCAAAGTGGAATTGAACCCCAAATGGGGTGGGACTTGAGTTGTTTTTAAAATGAGCTATTCTTTTTCTATCTCTCCTATCAACTAGACATACCATAAAATGAAAACTGAAGACATCATATTTTCAGGCATATCCTGTGATTAGGTGAAGTCTTGAAAGCTTAGTGAATACTAGTTTTAAGTCTATTTCTTTCTTTCTTTATTATTTCTTTCACATATTTTATCAGTTCTCACTCCAGTTGTTAAAGAAGCCAGACACCATTCCATTCTGAATTTTTGCTTTGGGGAACATTTACCAAGTACATCTCAGCAGTGGCACAGGAAAATATATTTCCCTGGAAACCAGAAGTCACACAATAGTCCTCACCCTCAAAAGCCCCACGGGGTGGAGAAATCCCCATTATAATTAAAATCCGATTACGCTGCTTTTATGTCACCTCCTTTGCTGTAAAAAAGGGCCAGTCCAGCTGTCAGAGCACAGAAAGACACAGATACAATGTGGTGTGTCAACCACTTATGTTTCTCTTTTATGAGATCAACTTTTATAACTTTGCAGTCAGCCCACTGACAGACTATAAAACTTGGCTTATTGGAAACAGATACATCAACCATGAGACATCACTTGTCAGAGACTGATCTAGCCTTCCTGGACATGAGTCCATCCTTAGAGAAAACACCATTGGGAATGAGAGCCAGAGTTTCATCTAAAAATATGTAGACACCTGTCCTGAGTCACCCCAGCCATCACACCTTGTAGAAAACACCCATGCTGAGCCCTCTTAGAATTTGTGAGATATTTATGGATTATGCACCAGGGTTATGACTGCTTATGAATCTTATTCCAGTAGAATTCATAGTCCACAAATCCAGCCAAATATTGCTCTCAAAAGCATTTCTAGTCTATTTGTGACAACAGAAATGTCTCCTCTTCTGGGAACCCAGAATGTTGGCAACGGGGGTCAGCTTCCACTTCAAAGGAAGAGTGTTCAAAGTAGATGCCTCTTTGGACTTGAGTAATAGTAGGAAGGTCTGACTTGCCCAGTTTTCATGCATATTCAACTACTCATGCTGTCTTACCTTCACTACAACGTGAAGTTGCTTTTGAATTCTCAGAAGCAACGTCTGACCCCAAATTGGTCTCCTTCTGCACAAATGGGACTTTGGAGTCCAAAGACGGAAAGAGCTTGAAGAGTCTCCTTGTTGCCACAGCTTTGTTCTCTTTTAGGGTATGACTTACTTTGTACATGACTCTCTTCCCTCAATATTCAGGTGCTCAGCTGCAGAGGAGAAGCAACGATGCAGTGAAGTTTCATGATGCAGGCACCACTGGAAAACACGTCTCCATGGCAACCCCGGTGTTACCTCACCCAACAGTGTTCAGATGTTACTGACCACGGAAGCATTTTTTTAAATGTAGAGCAAGCATCAGCTATGTCTACATAGCCAAGAGGTTCGTATGTTTTGTTTTGTTTTTTCTTTTTGGTTTGTTTTTGATGTTATATCACTCCATTCAGAGCTCTTGAGATAACATCATATGTTTGGGGAGAATTTTGTATGTAGACATCATTTCCCCCTGTGCTTCTGTCTCAGCACATGGACATTTCTTTCCTACAAAAAATAAGAGGGGTTATTCTAAGGAGACAGTGTCATTATTCATCTCTGCTCTAGTTGCCAAAGAGTTTTTTTTTTTTAATGTTTCAAATCCAGAATTTATATTTTCTCACAGCTTCAGCAGGATCCAGCCCACTCAACATGTGATCAGGATTGTTCACAGAAAACCAGGTGCTTGGGGTCAGAGTGGGAGTGACTGCTGCCATGATGACCCTTCACTCTCCAGACTGGAATCATTAACTCAGGCACACACGTGGTTAGCACTTCTCCACTTCATTCAGCCTGCTGGTGGTTAGCATTATTGGGAATGACATCTCTTGCCCCCAAAGAGCTAACTTAATTGTTGTGAAGCATTAGAGAAAAAAGATGTTGTTTCTCTACACCAGTGGCTCTCAATATGGCAGAGAGGAGGGGTTTTATCCCCCAGGAACATTTGGCAATGTCTGGAAACCTTTTTGGTTGCCACAAGTGGGAGATGGTATCTCATGGGTAGAAGCTGGGATGTTCCTAAACATCCTGCAAAGCAAATAACCAGCCCCACTCCCCAGTACTAAATGATCCAACTCAGAATGTCATTAGTGCTAAGACTGAGTAACTGTGCTCTACATAGTCAAACTGGAAACCCAGCAAGGTGTGGATTCATAGCACTTCAGATCTCTAGTCTTATCAATGGGAGGCAAATAATGGGTTATTTATTAACTGCAAGTACATTCACTAGAGAACTCCAGTACATAGAAGTACTTTCTTGTGACTGGGAGAGTTTGTAGTGTATGCTAATCCCTTCTGGAAAGACTTTTCTCCTCTGAATTATGATCTCAGTCTACATTGTCTCACACTGCCTATTGTTAACATTCCTTTCTGCACGATGAACATAAATCCTTCCTTTAAGGTCTAACCAATTAGACTTAAAGAAAAGTAGATTCTTTATTTAAAAGCAGTATGCTCACTTCCAATCTCTCTCTCTCTCTCTCTCTCTCTCTCTCTCTCTCTCTCTCTTTCTGGAAATCTCAGGACAAGTGGAGCCAGGAGAATGGATGGAGTGACCTTCAGGAATCCATCTCATGGCCACATCTGTAATCTACTATTCATGCTTAATTGCCATTTCTTTGCTATCACTAGACTTCTAGTCATATATCTTAGAATTATTACCTAAATGTGATTCATATGCTGTATAAATATGGCCAAATTTTTTGTTTTCCTCTGACAGAAATAGGAGGAAGCATGACAGCAGCTTAGCTCCTGGGATCCACCAGCATATAAGCCAGCAACAGAGATCACACTTAGACAAGTTCTTAGAGTAAATCACTCCAAATTCCACGCTGGCCTTCTCACCAGGAATACTTTTCTTCCAAAGCACAAGTGGCTAAGTCATATCAAGGCAAACTTAGGTCAAGATTACAAATATGTAGGCTCTCTGAATGTCACACCCACTTGCTCACTGCCATGGAGGCAGATGATGTAAGGCTAAGGGAAGAAATTTGCTTAGTGGACTCTCACTCTAGACAGAGTGGGCTGGGCCAAGCTACCTGGTGGAGGGTTCCATCCAACAAGATGGTGATTCTCTGAAAAGTCCTACTGATTGGAGAGGATCATCTAGAATGTTCTGCAGAGTTTTCAGAAACAGTTCTTCATAGTTGTTACATTTAAGAAAGTGCTTAAGGTGTTAAAGCAAAGAAAGCATTTTAGAAGTTGATGTAGATACATTGATAAGCATATAACCAGAGGGAGATGCTCTCAAAAAGCTTCAGTAGCTTAATGCCACCTCATTGTGGAAATTTAAAAAAAAAAAGAAGAAGAAGAAAGAAGATCATATTAGTATATCTTAAATTGTAAGGATGCTCAAATTACCTCTGGGAATCTTACAGCATGGAAGCTGTATAGCATACAGCTTCTTCTCTAGAATTCAGCAGTGTCATACCTGAGATAACCAGCAGGTTCCATAGGGAGCTAGAAGCATAGCCTACTAACATTTGGGACAGAGTCTGGGCCTGACAGACTCACTCTCTCTGGATAAACCACAGTTCTCAAGGCAGAATTTGATTGGTTTATCTCATCCCTTGAGCAGAGGTTGTTTCTTGGTCCCACTATGACCCAGGCAGTAGTATGGGTCTCACCCAGGCCCCCTTAGCCACTTCCTGCAGAAAGAATCTCCTGGGCCACTTTCTTTTGAAGGGAGCAAAAAGTGAGGCAAGCCCCGGATGCTTCATGGACTTCGCTCCTTGGCAGGGTCCAGTTTAAGGTCTTCATCACTCAAGCTCCTCACTCTTAACCCGAACTGCTGTTACCCCCATCAGTCGCTCTGCAGCCTAGATCTGGAAGAATAGAGCCCCTTTTTAACAGAGGAAGAACTGTCTTTGCATCTGCTTGCATGGCCTGTCAGCAACTTTGCTGCACAAGGCCCTGGAGGAGCTGAGCTGGCCCTTCTGTTGTGGAAAGCCAACAAATCCATACAGATGTTTTTCTGAAAGTTGTTCTGACCAGGGCTCAGGGAATTAGCCCTGCCTGGTATCACATAGCATGGGGGAGGTAGGGAATTCTCTTTGGGGAGCAGGAAGTATATTACATGAAATCAAATTGTAAGTGTGTTCTTTTTGGATTATGCAATGTTTTTTCCTTCTATTTTTCTTTATATAACCTTATCACTTAGCTCCTTTCTTTCTCCTGTGCCTTCCTTGGCTCCCAAGCCAGCTCTGGGTCTGCGGGATAGACTCAGCTCACTGGGCAGCCCTGAACGGCATAGTTTGTAGCCACTCTGTACTTCAACCTCATCTAAGTTTCACTAGGGCCTTTCTGATCTCATTTTCTTACCCTACTCCATCTGGATTATCAGATGTTAAAAGACCTCTGACCTACAACCCAGAGGCCACTGAGAGTAAGATGCATGACTTTGCTTGCTATCTGACTCCCTGCTCCTGTGATGGTCCACATTGGCCTCCCTCTCACACTCTCCCCCTTCCATACCAGCACCTGTCTGCAGACAAGCAGGTGAAATAGACTCCCCACACCTAGTGTTCATTTATGAGCATAGAAGACATCTCATTTCATAATTTAAGATGAACTTTAAATGTATGCACCCCCAAGAGAGGAATACCGAATGAAACTCAAAGGAAGGCATGAATGGGGCACAGTCTCACCTCAAAGCAGAGATTTCATTTGTGTTTGTTTGCATGTCTGTTGGGCTTAGCATAAGATTTCCTTTGGGACTGGGGCTGAGGGGAAGGGGTTCAGAAAGAGCAGAGAAGCACTGGACAGCAATGGGGAATCAAACCTCATTTTCTTCGCCATTTTGATTGTCTCCTCTGCTTAAGTATCTTCCTTCTTCACTTTTTCCTGGGTCATCTCACAAGCCAGCCAGACCTGAGCTGATGTTGCTCAGCACAGGTAAACACAGACTCTTTGAGATGGAGGTGGCTCTCTCCTTTGTGCCTTTCATGCATTCCCTCTCCATTCTTAGGTTCAAAGTGGCTTTCCCCAGAAAGTGAGAAATGGGCCTGTGTGCCAGAAGGCAAGAGTTTGACTTCTTTACTGATCAAGAAATTTTGAAAAGAAGAGAAGTAGAAGGAAACCAAAGCAGAGAAGGTCGATGAGCTCTAGGATGGAAGAAATGAAAGGCAGAGTAAGAATCTGTTGAAATCTCAAAGTAGTTAAGCTACCCTAAATGAAATTAAATAATGACACCATGTATCTTTGTGCTAGTCCTGGGTCTGTTTGTCAACTCATACTTCCCCTTCATTCCCCATCTGCTCTTTTTATCACAGGGGCTGACCACTGCAGGCTGTTTCTCAAAGTCCTGTGATAGTAGGATTCTGGCTGGATTTGGCCCTGGGAGCATCATTGGGAGACAGGAGGGCAGGAGGAGAGGAAAAAAAGTAGGTGTCTCTCCCTCCCTCTCTGCCTTACACAATTTGTATGTCAGTATTTTTAGAGTTGTCACCCCCCCCAAAAAAAAAAAAAGACTCTTCAGGGAACTCTAAGACTTTAATGATCTGAATATCAAGGGAGAAATAGAGAGGCATCCAGAGAGAATGACCTCTTTGCTCTCATCTTCCTCAAACACTGATTAGAGAGGAGGCTCTATCCAGCTCTTTCTCATTCACCTTTTTTGGGTGGAGGGAGGTTGGCACCCCCTCATATGAGCAGGTGACTGAGGGCCTCCACACTAGGTCTGGTGAAAGAAATCAACCTTTAACCTCACTTCACTCAGGTCATTATGAATGACACATTTATTCTAAGACAAACTGCATGAATGAATGGTCACCTCTTGCTTTAGAGAATTTTGCATTTTGATTTCTTTGTTTATTCCTATGATGCTGCTAGACCTTGTGTATAGACCATTCATACCATTTAAAAATATGGCCCAGACTCTGGGCCACGTTGTCTTTCTTTTACACTTCTATTAGCTAGTTTACACTCATTGACCCACTTGTTCCAAATGGGCATTTTACTACTCCATAAAGAAAAAAGGTATGATTTCCAAATTTGCTTCACTGTTAAATACTATTCAGAAACTAAGCAATGGAGTGACTCTAATTATTATGCTTAGCTCTTGGGGTCTGGACTCTGGTTTGGATGTTGTAAGAAATGTGGTAAGGAATTTGGGATACAAATCTCAATTCCCAACTCCCCCACCCTAAACTCTCAAGCCAACGTTTTATTTTATTCTATTTTATTTTCAAACATTAGTTTTGTACTCTAAACAGCTGACTTGCCGTATGTTATGTTAAGGATAATTTTTCAGGGCAAGTGTTCTGGAGAGGAGAGAGGAATCATGAGAATGCAGAATACTGTACCATCCACTCCTCCGTCTGCTGTATCTTTTCTGCATCTTTGGTCCCATTTTGGCCAGTTGTCCAAGGGCCAGATGGTAACCTAGGGAGTTGGATTTGGGAAAATTCACAATGTCACTCCAACCCTCCAATCATATCTTCCAGCCTTAGCTTTTTCATGAAGGCTAAGGAGCGGTCAGTGAGATAAGAAGAAAACAAGGAGAGAGGTTGCCTCAGAGGTCAACTGTCTTTCAAGAAGGAGTGGCCATTCTCAAAACAAACAAGCAAACAACAACAAAATACTATTCCTAAAACAGCTTTTCCCTCTAGTGACAGCTCTTCCCATTCCATTACTACCAAGTCCTAGGTGGAGTACCCACCTTTGAGCACTCATGACTTCCACTCATCCCCTGGAATTGCTCTTCAAATGTCACCACTGACATTCTGATAATTAAATTCAAGAACATCTTGGTCTTCATCTGCCAGATGCAACTGCAAGACTTGATGAAGTTGTTTGGTCCTTATTTTCTCCATTCTGTCACTCTCTTCATCCAGTCAGGGGCCAAACACTGTTTCTCCTCCTTCCTTTTTCCACTGGCCCCTTCGAAAGCAGGCATCAGGAGACTTGAGCCAAATTGCTACATTAGCCTATTTGCAACTTCATAACAACAGTGAAGCCCTCCTTTTGCGCACACATCTGGTTTTTTGATGCTTGCACCATCAGGCAATACTGCTTCCCACTTGGTGTTCTCATTCAGGGAAGCCCTGGTCACTGCCCTTCAGTCTTTAAATCTGGTTCAGCATCTTTCCCACTTCATTCCTGTGCTCATTCTGTGACCGAAAAATGCTTGAGAACCACCAGTCCAACACTCTGGTCTTTCTGATTTTTCATGGTCTTCTACCCACTTGATGTTTCTTCCATTTCACTTCAATCACACATAGTGGTCACATTCCGGACCTTGCTGTCAACAGAACCACCACCTTCAAAATCATGAATAAAAACACCCTACTCTGGGACACTATCTTCCAGTTTTCCATTCATTTGATCACATACCCCCAGTGGCAAATATTCTTTCACCTCACTGAAACCTCTAACCTGTGGACCCTACCACTCTCTGATCTTCCACTTTCACCTCTGGTCTTCATTTCTCCCCAGTTAGATGTTTCTCAGTGGCAACCATTCTGGGACCTTTGGGCTTATAGTCTGACCCTAGAGGTGCAGAACCTCCTGCTGTCAATACTAACCTCCTCTCAGCATATTCCCCTCTGTATACTTAACCCCATACGTGCACACTCCATCTATCTTGAAACACTTTATGTTAGGCATTTTTAACACTTGAAACACTTTATGTTAGGCATTTTCCCATTTTTCGCAGTACCCTCTATGGATTCCTTTTGAAATTCTTTTTCTACCCAATCCTTAAATTTGACATTCCAAGCACTCAGACCTGGGATTTCTTCTCTTCTCCATTCACACCCTTTTCCTAGATGATGGCATCCATCCTCGAGGCTTCAAATGTCACCTATACCTATGATATCAAAGTTTATATCTACACCTATGATATCAAAGTTTATATCTACAGCCCAGAGTTTCCTGCACTCCAGGACCCAAGCTGTCCACTTGATGTTACCATTATTTCTTACAATTATCACAAACATAACATGTTCAAAACTGAATTCTTGATTCCATATCATTCTCATCTTAATGAAAGACAGTAATCTCCATCCAGTTGCTCAAGCCAGAAGCCTGAGAGTTATCCTTGACCTTTCCTTCTCTTTCATATATACAACATCATCAATTCTTAAGAGTTCTACTTCCAAAAAACATCTTAGATATGTTGACTTTTCTCCATTTCCATGCCAATTCTCTAGTCCAAGCCATAATTATTACTCAACTGGACTATTTCAAAAGCCTCTTAATTGGTTTCCTCATATGCACTCTTGCTTTCCTATAATCAATTCTCTTTACAGAAGTCAGGATTGTAGAGATTATTGTGAAATAATAAAATATATATCTGCCCCCAGTCCCTGACACAGAGCTTCTAAAATCCTTGTAATCCCAAGTTTTAGGGATGCCAAGAGAATCTTTTGTTCTAATATTTGTTTTCTTTGACCCTGATTCCTGACACAGAGTTCCTAAAACTCTTGTAGTTTCCTAAGTGACAGGGGCATATTATACAGAGCTCCTAAATCCCTTAGAATTTCCTAGGTGATAGAGCACCTTTTTTTCTAATGAGGCAATTCTTGGTGGGCTCCTTGATAGAGGTTTGTCACCAGAAAGTCCAAACTTGATTAGAAGTTTGGAACTTTCAGCTTCACACTCCATCCTCTAGGTAAGGGAGAGGAGATCAAGACTGGGCTAATAATCATGCCTATATGGTGAAACCTTCATAAAAATCCCTCAAGTACAGGTTCAGAGAGTTTTTGTGTTGGTGAACATATGGAGATGCTAGGAGGTTGGCATGCCCAAGGAGGCCATGGAAACCCCTTGCCCCTTCCCCATCCCTCATCCCATCCCCTTACCTATTCATCTGTATTCTTTATCATATTCTTTATTTTAAAAACTAATAAACACAGATGTTCCCTGAGTTCTGTGAGATTTTTCAGCAAATTATTAAGGAGAGGGTTTTGGGAACCCCCAATTTGTTGCCAAATCAAACAGAAGTGGAGGTAACCTGGGGACCTACTACTTTTGATTGGCAACTGAAATGGGGGAAGTCTTGTGGGACAAGCCTTTAGCTGGGATTTGGAGGGGATCTTCACAAAATCTGGTTAGTGTCATATTGAATTAAATTGTAAGACACCCAGTTACCCAGTTAGTATCTGGAGAGTTGGAGAACTTGTTGGTGTGGGACCTCTGCACCCCAATCCGATGTCAAAGTGATGAAGAGTAGAGTGGAAAAAAAAACAGGTGTTTTTCCTTTTTATTATAAATCAGATTATGTCCCTCGTCTGCTTAAAATCTTATCACGGGCCCTAAGGTCCTGCATGATTCAGCCCCAATTCGCATTTAATCTTATCCCAGGCTACTCTCTCCTTTAATTACTGTGCTCAAGTACAAAGAACAAAGAAGTACCCCAATGTTCATAGCAGCAATGGCCACAATCGCCAAACTGTGGAAGATGCCCTTCAACAGATGAATGGATAAAGAAGATATGGTCCATATATACAATGGAATATTATGCCTCCATCAGAAAGGATGAATACCCAACTTTTATTTTAACATGGACTGGACTGGAAGAGATTATGTTGAGTGAAATAAGTCAAGCGGAGAAAGTCAATTATCATATGGTCTCACTTACGTGTGGAGCATAAGGAAAAACATGGAGGACATTGTGAGAGGGAA
>CM052884.1:22117810-22179742 GCA_028534135.1 Potos flavus | reverse complement strand
GAAGATATGGTCCATATATACAATGGAATATTATGCCTCCATCAGAAAGGATGAATACCCAACTTTTATTTTAACATGGACTGGACTGGAAGAGATTATGTTGAGTGAAATAAGTCAAGCGGAGAAAGTCAATTATCATATGGTCTCACTTACGTGTGGAGCATAAGGAAAAACATGGAGGACATTGTGAGAGGGAAGGAAGGGATGAATTGGAGGAAATCGGAGGGGCAAAGAACCATGACAGACTGTGAACTCAGAGCAAGGGACTGAGGGTTTTGGAGGGGAGAGGGTGGGGGGATGGAGGAGCCTGGTGGTGGGTATTGAGGAGGGCATGTATTGCATGGAGCACTGGGTGTGGTACATAAACAATGAATCTTGTAACACTGAAAAAATAAAAGTATTTGGGAAAAAAAATAATTACTATGCTCAACTCTGCTGGCCTTCCTCCCACTCCTTAAATATTCTGTGCTCCTTCTTGGCATGGACCTTGGCACATAAGGCCTCTCCCCCTTCTCTAGTACCTCTCATCCTTCTTTTCTCAGCCCAAATATAATTTCATCAGAGAAGCCTTCTGGTCAGATCCTCCAGTGATAAATAATCTTATATCAGCATGTAGAATTAACGACAATTTTACCATGAATTGCTTAATGGTAAAAACTCTATTTCTTGTTCTACCCTATTCTCCTTTGTTTCTCCCCTTGTCTCCCTGTAGCAGACACTCAACAATTTATTGAATAAATTCGTAAAGCACTTTATAATTAGATATATTTGATTACTTATTTAATGTCTGTCTCTTTCTACACTGTTAGTTCATGTAGTCAAGAATCATGAGTATTTTATTCACCACTATATACTCTAGAAATTACTACAATATCTGGAACATAATAGAATCTCCATATTCTTTAAATGAATGAATGGGTGACTATTCCATGATAATAAAAGAATTCTTAAAAATACATTTGAGGGGCACCTGGGTGACTCAGATGGTTGAGCGGCCGACCCTTAGTTTGAGCTCAGGTCATGATCTTGGGGTCGTGAAGTCCAGTCCCATGTCAGGCTCCATGTTCAGTGTGGAGTCTGCTTGGGATTCTCTCCCTTCCCCTCTGCCCCTCCCTCCACTCATATGCCCATGCAGGTACACGCTTTCTCTCTCAAATAAATAAGTAAATAAAATCTTAAAAAAATACATATGATAAGGATAGATAACCCAGTAAAAAGATAAGCAAAGTGTGTAAACAGGGAATTCAGACAAGAAAAGAACAAATATACAAAAGGACGTTTATTTTCATAATAATAAATAGGAATTTTAAAACATTTCACTTTTTGCCTATCATATTGGCAAAGGATTACAAGGTTGAATAGCAGTCAATGCTGGTTACAAATGAAGAAACAGGAATTCAGTGAGAGTGTGAACTGGTGCAACATTTTTGCCCGATATTTTGTAACATATATTAAAATTTAAAAGTACATACTTTTACACCCCAATATGCCATTTTCTCCCTAGAATACGTCATGAATGAATAGGTGAAAGT
The DNA here is from genome assembly GCA_028534135.1 of Potos flavus. Taxonomy (NCBI): domain Eukaryota; kingdom Metazoa; phylum Chordata; class Mammalia; order Carnivora; family Procyonidae; genus Potos; species Potos flavus. The sequence continues at coordinate 22,178,210 of CM052884.1, read as the reverse complement.
ATATTTAGTGCAAGATTATGTCTAATATATTCAATAGGAATAAATGGGATATAAAAATATGGTATTGACACAAGGGAATACTGTGCAACCACTAATAAAATGAAATAGATCTGTTGGCATTGATGTGAAGATGTCTAAGATACATCACTCAGTTTTAAAAATTTGTGTTGCAGAACAGAATGAACTATAAATAAAATGTAAATGTATATAATCAACAGTTCACAGTGATTTCTAGAAGTAAGATTTCTAGGGATAGAATTATGGAGGAATTTCAACCTTTAAGTTATCTATGTTTGTATTCTTGTATGTATATAAGTATATACCACATTTATAGTTAGAAAATATATAAATAATTTGTAAAAAGGTCATGTAATAATTTCTCAGCTAAAATACAAAGTTAAGAGACTCTTTTAATAAATGCCTTAATATAGGTTCAGGTAGAAGCTAATACATGAGTTCCATAATTTAAAAATTCTATAGTGGGGAATTATCCTACATAACGAAACACACTTATTGGTATAAACTGCCTTTTCGGTTAACCTTCAAGTCAGAGTACCTTTTTTTCCCATGAGATTCAAAATACAACTTGCTCGCCAGGAAGATTCCTGGGAAGAATCCAATCACTTAATACCACCTGCAGTGACAATGTTCACAAAGGTGTGAGTGTTGCTAACACAACAACATGATGCCATTGGTCCTGATAACAATAAACTGCAAAGAAGCAATGGCTTCCTATGGACAAAAGAGTGTCCAAGAGAATATCTGTGTGTCCCTAAGAGGGATGGACCAATGTTCTGTTTGCCAAGAAGGTATTATCTGAAAAGGCAAACTGTTGATGCTTCAGCATCTTTTTATTCCATTCTAGCTCTGCCAGGCCCCTAATTCTTGGCTTTGTCTCCCAAATTCTCCCCCAACACACACACACACACACACACACACACACACACACACACACACTTTTGGGTTTATTTCCAATCTTTGGATTTATCAACTAATCTGGGTTTCCCCAGTGTGGCCCTTGGGACTCTGTGAGAACTATTGCCTCAGACTTACTTTTTGGCTCTTTCCATTCTTAATCATTTGAGGAAAATCCTCATTTCTAGTTCAAGGAGACTGAATCCTTCCATCCTAGCTTGCCCACCCCCAGATGCCCACCCTATTTCCCTGTAGTGGTTCAGAGAGAGAAGATAAGCATTTCTTCAAAAATACCTGCCCAGGGGCACCTGGGCAGTGTCTGGGTGTCTCACTTCGTTAAGTGTCTGCCTTCAGCTCGGGTCATGATCCCAGGGTTCTGGGATGGAGCCTGAGTCAGGCTCCCTGCTCAGCGGGGAGTCTGCTTCTCCCTCTTCCTGCTCATGCTCTCTCTCTATAAAATAAATAAAATCTTAAAAAAAAAAAACCCTGCCCTATAATCAGAGGAATAGCCATTTATCCCAATGAACTTGTAATACAAATAATATCTGCTATAGTGTATATGCACTGTCTATAGTTTTTTACAAAGCTATATAAAATAGCCAATATGTGGGTCATACATGATATAAATATAAAACATGACATAAGTATAAATAATAGTATTAGTTATAAACAAAACTACCTTCACAGGAGTAGCACCAGAACTCCCCTTGGGTACAGAATTGTCTTTCAGAGGACAAAAACTTACTTTTTAAAAAAGTTTATTTATTTATTTACTTATTTATTTAATCTCTACACCCAACTCAGGGCTGAAACTCACAACCCCAAGATCAAGAGTTGCACGTTCCTCTGATGGAGGCAACCAGGCACACTGAGAGGGACAAAACTTTTCTAATGTTTCTTGGGTTAAGTGCTAACATACCAGAGAAAGATAAAAGGTGATCCGTGTGAAATGAGAAGAGTTTGTAATTTTTGTTCTCAGATGGAAGGATAGGAACCAAGATGGCAAAAGTTTTGTGCTAGATGAGAGTCAGTGAAATTTCCTGAGGACAATATGGCTAAAGTACATTTTAAGAATGGTGAGCTCCACTCTTCTGCTTGGGGTTGTATTTCTTTCTTTCTTTCTTTCTTTCTTTCTTTCTTTCTTTCTTTCTTTCTTTCTTTCTTTCTTTCTTTCTTTCTTTCTTCTTTCTTTCTCTTTCTTTCTTTCTTTCTTTCTTTCTTTTTCTTTCTTTCTTTCTTTTTTGTATTTTTTTAAATTTAATTTTATTTTTTGAGTGTTCCAAGATTCATTGTTAATGCACCACACCCAGTCCTCCATGCAATGTGCCCTCCTCAATACCCACCACCAGGCTCTCCCATCCCCCCATTTAATTAATTAAATCAATTAAAGTTAAATTAATTAATTAAATTAATTAATTTATTATCATATAATATATCCTATATAATTAATTAATTAAATTTAAATTAATTAATGTGTTATTATATAATATATCCTATATAATTAATTAATTTAAATTAATTAAGAAATTAAAAATAGAGCTACCCTATGACCCTGCAATTGCACTACTGGGTATTTACACAAAGATACAGATGTAGTGAAAAGAAGGGCCACACGTACCCCAATGTTCATAGCACCAATGGCCATAATCACCAAACTGTGGAAAGAGCCAAGATGCCCTTCAAAAGACAAATGGATAAAGAAGATATGGTCTATATATACAATGGGGTTGTGTTTCTACACTATACACCCAATTTAATAGCCTTTCTCCTTAGCGTTCAAAATGTTCAGAAATGTCTTCCCTGCTTATGTTTATTTTTTTATAAGTAGGGAGTTTCTGGTCTATTTGATCACCGAATAAATAGGGTTTTATGGGCTCTAAATGAAGACAAAATTACAAGCAGGAAAGGTGTCACCCAGGAAGCAGAAGAGACCTTAAGAATACAAACTCCACTCTATTCCCTCCCCAGAAATTCAGAGAAATATTGGGAAGAACTTTAGAAATCCACAGACAATGGAAATGGGAAGTTCCTGCTAATTTTGCTCAATCTCAAGAGAGGCAGGGAGGCCTCAGATGGCCCCTAGATAATAAAAAACAGAATGCAAAATCAAATATGCACACAATGTATTCATCTGACATATTACAGCTTGTTCATATGCATATAGATAAAGAATATAAAATATACATATCAAAGGGGGGATGGAGTGTCCTGAAGAATAAGTGCCCATGATTGGATAATTATGGCTGAATAAAGCACATTCAGCCTTCCTTTCCAGTCCCCCCAGAATGTATGTTCTTTCAGTGTAGAACACTGAAGAAATGAAGAATAAAAAAAGAACTAACATAAGGGAATAAAGAACTTTTGTAAATCACAGCTAAATATAAACTAGTGTAGTCAGGATCTAATGCTATGAAGATAGCCAAATCCAATTAATAGGAGGGAGAAAGATACACCAATTTCAAGGCAGTGAATTTGAAAGTATATTAGTAATAAGGTATTCTAATTATACTTAGATAAAATACATTTATTTAACTACTGTATTTAATGGCTTTGTTTTAAGGTAAAGAAAAGTTATAGGATCTGTGTGTTATGTGCAAAGTTGTAATAGTGCATTAATTGACTGGTTGAGCCCTGCTTCTATCAGTTACTCAGCCCCCGGTAGAAATTCCAGAAGGATAAACCTCACCAGTCATCTTCACGCTTTGCCAATTAATATTCTCCCCTCAGTCAGATCATCTTAATTCTGATATAAAACAGAGAAAGAGAAAACTGAGAAAGGCCAAAATAAATATCCATTGTAAGCAAGATTTCTGGAAATTTGGAGTATAAGATAGAAGGCTCCATAGCTTTCTTTTTTAAAAGCATCACCCATCTTTACCACCTTCTTCCCAATTCGCTTTCCAGAAAGACCCTGGTATGTGTTTCGAATATGTCCTACGCCCCTAAGCCAATACTTCTCTAATCAGGCCTCACGATGGTGTGAAAGCAGTTTACCAACCAGTACAAAGAGAGAGAGGCTCTGGTGGAAACCAAAGCTTCCATAGAACTCATTCAGCAACCCCAAGCAATTTTTAGTGACAGACGTGTGCCAGAAGTCTTTGAGAAAATTTTCTCTCCCTCAGCATCTGCTAGAGTTTGAGGAAGTTGACCCAAAACGTGGTGGTTTAGGCTGGCTGGGCATTGGAAGCACGAGAAGTAAAAAGGATTCTATTCTGTGTGTCGGTCTAAAGGACGTGGGTCTACTCACTGGCAGCTTTCTGACCAGATAAAAATCACCTTCATCTATGAGATGACAGCACTGAATTCAAGGAAATAATAGTGTGTATGCATGGCTCTGGCTAAGTGTTTCACATTCAGTACATTTCCTCTGCACCACAGTCCCATGTGGTATGCACACTATCTCCATTTTATAGATGAGTCCTAAAATCCCACTTATACTAATATATTTAGACTCTAGGTAATTGTTTCATATCCATCTGGATTCTTATTTTCTTTTGCAAAGTTACTTGAATTTATTTTTGAAAGGGTTTATTATTGGCATTTCTAAAATGAAAAGAAGTAATTACCCCCATGGATTCAGGAAATAAGATTGCTAATTTGGATGTTTAAACGGTTTCTGATTACACTGATGAACTTTGTACTCCTCCTAAATTCACCAGTAATTCATTTCTCTGCTTTTCTTTAGCTGTAGAGACTTGATTCATTGGCACCCTTGACAGAGACCATTTTAGATTTGTCATTATGCTACATTCCACAGATGCATCTCAGGATCATTTCAGACAGGGGAGTCGGCAGTGATGACATCCAAGCAGGAGATGATGTGAAGGTGCTTCTTCCCACCTCCGAAGTCCCATTTAACACATGTATTTATGTTGGCCTTTCCCAGAATTGTGGAAGGCTTACTTCTGAGTCAAGTGCAGCTGACTGGAGTCTTTAATTGGGAGCTGGTCTTGGCTGGCCTACTCTGATCCTCTGGAATTTCTAACAGGTGTAAAGTGGGGAATAAACAGTCAAGTCTGAATGAAATTTATTTCATTCAGAGAAAAGCCCAGGGATGAAACTATCTTTGCTCAAGGTTTAAGAGAAATTTATTTTGAAGCACCTGCAATTTAGAATAATGAGAAACACTTCAGTTTCAGACTCCTGTCCAGCCCAAGTCAGTAGAAATCCTGGGGATTCTGAGGCCCCTTGAAAGGTGATAAAGATTTTGAGAAACTTGTTCTTGGGAAAGTCATAATAAAAACAACAACGAAACTTCCAGTCATCTCTATCTGTGAGTCCTCTGAAAACCCCAGGTAAGTAAGTATATGACCATTTAACTTAACAGATTAAAAAAAAAAACAAAAACAAAACACTACAATAGTGTCTAAAAGACACTGGGGCAGTGAGGTAAAAGGTGAAAAATATGGCCAGCCAACCCTTTTGTTTTGTCTATATGATACCAATCAATACTTCATTTATCCGAGGGTTGCCTTTATTTTAGGAATTGAGAGCCTTGACTTCCAGCCCCAGCTCTGTCACTTACTAGCTGTCAGATTTGGGGAATATCAATCACCCATCTCTCTGGCTGCAGTTTCTATACTTATAAAATAAGTGTTAAATAGGTTGAAATCCTAACAGCTGTAGCAAAACCAATTCTATAAAATACACAATTTGTTTTGTTGTCATGGAGACAGCCTGCTGCTTAATTACCCTTACCAATTTCCCCTAAGTACTTACACTGAGAGCCAGTTCCCCTTCTTCAGATGTTCTGGGAAGGGAATCTGTGTGGGAAATTATAATGCAGTCTTTGGGTTTCAGGGCATCTTCACCTTGGGACATTCTTGGAGCTAAAAGCTCGGGTTCTGTAAGCTTGAAGGAGAGCTGGATGAATTGCAAACAAGAGTCATTTTTAAATTGGTATTCTTTGAACAAGGATGCATGAAAAGGTTTCCAGGCATTGACAGTTTTAAAGAAATTAATTTTCAGATTTTCAAGTTACAGATGAATACATCTGTATTCTTTCTGCCTACAAATATACCTACCTTCTATAATTCTTATTTCTCCACTCTTCATTTTTCCCAACAACCCTTTTCATCCTTTTAGAAAATCTGTGTCACTTTCACTCATCCTGAAACTTACTAGGGTGTGTTGCTTACTAGGTGTGAAAATCTTCCAGGCACCACACAGAGACAGTTCTAGAATACATCTCTCCTGGAGAGTCCTCCAACTCAGACATAAAGGAAATGTCCTTAGACAATCCGGGAGATGGAGGCACCTTACTTCGTCCAGGCGACAAGGTCAGACAAAGGCTATTTATGCCTATGTAAGAATCAGGACTCAGAAGTAAGATGATTGTCACATTGTTGCAGGGAAACTTATTTGAGTTAAAAAATGAGGTCAGAATTTTTCTGACTGCAGTAGTCTGATTTAGCTATTGGTCTGACAAGGCTTGGCCACAAGGCTATGTGCTGGACATTGTCCACAAGGAGCTAAAGCTGCACAAATAGGAAATTTTGACAAACATATCTTAGAGCACATGATAAAATAATAGCTTACATTTAAAAAATTTGTATTTGCAAAGGTCTATTGAAATTAATAATATTTCCTCTTTCCAATCCTTTCCAGAACATATCTAGGTAAACAAGAAGCCAAAGTGAAAGAGGAACGTGAATAACTAATTGACATCCTAATTAGCCTTGATAAAAACCTTTTTGGCATTCTTCCCCTAAATTAAGAGGACTTTAAGACTGGAAAACAAGGGGTGCCTGGGTGGCTCCATGGGTTAAAGCCTCTGCCTTCAGCTCAGGTCATAATCTCAGGGTCCTGGGATCCAGCCCCACATCAGGCTCTCTGCTCAGCAGTGAGCCTGCTTCCCCCTCTCTCTCTGCCTGCGTCTCTGCCTACCTGTGATCTCTCTCTCTCTGTCAAATAAATAAATAAAATCTTTAAAAGAAAAAAAAAAGACTGGAAAACAAATCCTTTGCAAAGGCAATCAGCTTCCACTGTGTTGCTTTCATCAACATAACACCAAAACCTTTGATTATAGATCAACATTATTTTTGCAAACAATCCAGATGGAAATCAAAGAATTGAGTGACACTGATACCCAAAACTCTTTCCATTTTCATCTATGCATTTATATGAACAAGATTTCTCAAAACTTACATCTATAATGAAAAATGGCAATGCATAATTTAAGAAATATAGGAATAGGAACATCTATCACATTAAATGATCCATTTCCATCAAATTTTACTGTAGTATATAATAGCAGTAGTAGTGCTACTACTGCTAACTATAATTATTCAGAAGTTTTTAAACATTGAGACTTATTGGCTCAAAAACACTTTAAAAACAAATTTTCAATTCATATACTTATTTTTGCTATAGAGGTATATGATAGGATGATTATAAAAGACTTGTAGACCAAAAAATATATTTGAATAAAACTACATTGGGAAGTGGAGTAGAAACACAAGTTCAAGGAGAAAATGGAGGTTTGTAAAATTCCCAACTGTTAAAGAAGAGTTTGTTTGTGACATCATGAAAAATCTTAAATGCAAACTTAAATGTGTGTGGGATATTTAAAAATTTTACAGATTAAGAATGATCTTTAAAAAAATGATCTTAAGAGGTATATGAACTGAGATATTTGAAGATCACTCTGTTGCTCATCTGTTTTTGAGTGTTTGGCCAGTCTGAGAATAGTAGTCCTGTTACTCAACTTTTAAGTTCCAGATGGGAAAGTCGAATCCCAGAGAGGCTATGTGACTTGCCTAAGGACACACAGCAACACAGCAACACCAGCAGGACTGATCAGGGCACTCTTCAGACATATCCTCTCACCCCAGGGTCTTGAAACACACTATCCCCATGCCACTACTCATCCTTCAGCTCACTTCTTAGACCCACTCATCCCCATTGGCCCCCAAGATTGGGTTAAATGCTGTTTCAACAAGTTCTTACTGTCTGTGCTTCTCCTTAGCAAACTCCTCCAACTACCCTGTCATGACATATTTACTTGTTTGCAGCCCCCTAGACTATAAGCTTTATGAAGCAAGAACTATTTGCACGCTGCTCACCGTTGTGTTTCTGTGCCTAGTATAGAGTTGGCCTCTTGAGGCACTCAAAATATTTGTTAAATGAATGAACCAATCAAATCATGGATTTTTTTTTTTTTTTGGTCCAACTGAAGATATTACTTAAGGTAAGCACCTGAGCCTCTGGTGGAGGACAACCGTCTTGGGACTTGCAAGACTCATTTCCATTATCCATTGAGGGTAACTACCATATTCCTGTGATGGGTTGAGACCCTTTTGTGAATGATTCATGCTAGATATGAAGAACAGGCCAACAAAGGCCAAGAAAGATGCACAGAGGCTTTCAGGAGGCAACCCTTCTCCTCTCCCAGCAACCCAGGCATGTCTCAGCTTTGTCCTCAGCTGGCCAGACCTCAGCTCTCCCTCCACAAGGAGTCTGCTGGTAAAGTCCATGCCAGAGCACTGGGCCTTCTGGAAGTGATCCACATGTGTCCAAATGGGCCTGTGTCTACAACAGTGGGGGATCCAAACACTCTTTCAGGTCCCAACAAATTTTAAGCCTATTTACTCTGAAGCTTACTGGGCTTATGGCCTAAGAAGAATCAGTAAGTATCTGAAAAAGAGGATGAAAACTCTAGAATTAGAAAAAAAAATCAATATCCTTAATTATTTGTTTTGCTTTCATTTTAATTCCACTTTTTTATTTTATTAATTAAATTTCATTCCACATAGGTTCCTAGCTTAAATGTCTTCACCCAAGTCACCTCATTTGTGATTTGGCTACATCTTAGAACCCAGGTCTCTCTGTGTGTGATTAGCTAGTATCAGAAACCCTGGAAATGTGATCACATTAGAAAGAAGTGCACACATAAGAATATTAGACTCTCAGAGAGACAGAATCTGCTCCCTTGACCTGCTGCAGGGCCTTTGTACACATGAATTCCTCTGTTCTGAATGCTCTCCACAATTTATAACTTATTCTGGTCTCATCTTGGAGAATTCAGCTCAAGTTTAGTTTGGACCCACAGACCAAGTCAGGCCCCCATTACTTTCTCTCAGAACAGACTTTACTTCTTCCTCACACCTCAGGATTGTAATTAAATAGTCAATTAGGTATTTATTCTTGAGGATCTGCCTCCCTCCTTTGGAATGTAAATTCCAGAAAGACAGACTAATAATTGTACAGGTTGACCATTGCATCTCAAGAATATTGCTCCATTCTATACATAATAGATGCTCTAAAAATATTTATGGCATAAATGCAACTTCCTTCCTTTTTGCTTTACCTTTTAAAATATTTTCAAAATCTTATTCTCCCTTTAAGGCTAAAGTCAAATATCATCTCCTCACTAGAGCCTTTTTGATAACTAGCCAACATTTAATCACTTACTCCTTTCTATTCCTGTAGCATGTTATATTTAAGACATAATAGCATCTAACTGAGCCATATGAAATTGCTATTTTTTAATAGACCAAAACTGTTGAATATCTGCAATTTCATGTGATTAAGTCTGTTCGTGCTTTCATCTCTCTTGCTAATATGTGAATTCTTTGAAAACAAGAACTGTAGTTGCTCACCCCCAATATCTGAAATATCTAACATAGGGCCCAGTACACAGCAGATGCTTAATAAATGTTGGTTATAAGAATGCCTGAGTGACTGACTAATCATTTCTCTGGTTCCATGCTGATTTCCAAAGTGACCTTTATCCACTGGACTCTTCCAAATATTGGGCACTCCCTGATGACAAAATGTCTTTATGAACTTTTATTAATTTTTATGAAAAAATTCTTTTTTTTTTATGTTTCCAATTGGACACCTTCACTCAGAGTCAAGGAATTCATTCCCAGCTTACAGAAACCACAAGCCACGGAAAGCTGAGATTATTGCTTGTTGAGAGAAATAACATCAAGATGGATGAGATCAGTCTAATGACTCAGGTTGTGCCTGCCAAGGGGACTGTGAAATTCCATGAAACACCACCACCTTCCTCCACCCACCCATACAGCCAGACCCCTCTAGTGTCCATCCATCCCTTCCATGGACATGTGTTCAAAGGGGAGCTGGAATAATTACACACACTAATGACTTTGCACCGCCTAATTGGCCTTGCCCACCTACCTGTGATGACAGTTAAGGTCTCAACACCTGTTGCTGGCACAGGCTCACTGCAAACAGCTCTAAATCACAGAAGAGATGACAGGTGTTGCTGAACTAGCCCTAGTGTTTTAGTTCTTCAAGAACTTGAAACTAGTTGTCTGGCAACTAAACTTGCCTTAAGGCACTTAACATATTAACCACTCATTGTTACTCCAAAGCCCCAGGAGCCTCTTCCAACCAACCTCAACTTTAAGAAAATTTATTCTTAAAGTTAAGTAATTGCATAAGACTTCAGATAGATGAGAACCACAGAAATAGGGAACTGAAATTGTTCTCTTTGTCAGCCATTTAGGCTGAGAAAACAACCAACAACAAAAAGAAGGGAATTCTGATTGATTCCCTAAGAGCCAGAAGAGGTTCGAGGCATTTAAGTTCAACCCTTCATTTTTCAGCTGGGCACAATAAAAATTACACACTATGTTAGTTGGAGGGTCAAAACTAGTACATTGATCTCTTCATTGTCACTTTGTCTCTTTTGCAGCTTGGCTGTGATGTTTGAAGATGATTCCTTTTGTATTCCTCTCAGAATTAATTGCATTAGTTCTGTGTCTTGGTCTGCTTGAGCTGCTATAACAAAATACCACAGATTGGGTGGCTTAAGCAAACAAGACTTTTCACAGTTCTGGAGGTTTAACATCCAAGATCAAGAAGCTGGTTCAGGTCTTGGTGAGAGCTCTATTCCTGACTTTACAGATGACTGTCCTCTTGCTAGGTCCTCACATGGCAGAGAGAGAGAGGAAGCTCTCTGATATCTCTTCTTACAAGGGCAATAATCCCATCATAAGGGCCCCACCCTCGTGATCTAATTACTCCCCAAATGTTCCACCTCTAATACCATCACATTGGGAATTAAGGCTTCAATATATTAATTTAGAGAGAGGGTACACAAATATCTACATGTGTGTTATGACTGAGATATAATTGAGGTATTCTGTCTGTGTTGTCCCAAAGTGAGTAATTTCATCCTGCGTCTTTGGAATTACCCATGGTGGGTAAGCATTCGTAATCTGAGTGGTAATTACCTTATGATCTCAGTTTCCACAAAATTTTCTTCCTAAGGTATCATTTATCATTTTCAGGGAAATTCCAAGGAACATTGATTGAACCTTCCTTCCATCCTCCCACTCTATCTCCATCACCACACATAGTAGAAACCATCTCTGATTCAGTGTATACTTAGAGTGAATTTCCCCAACTGGTCCAGACACAGATACTGAAGACAACGAATCACTAAGTAGAAGTAAATGAGAATGAGACCCACAGCCAACCCTTCCTGAGTCAGCCTCATCCATCAAGGCCTTAGGCCTTGAGGTTGTTATATCTCTGCCTACTTCTCCCAAGCCCTACCAGAATTATGCATTTTTATGCTTAAATTATCATTTTATCATTTAGAATCCTTGAGAGCATAACCTGGTTTCTTTCCTTCCTTCCTTCCTTCCTTCCTTCCTTCCTTCCTTCCTTCCTTCCTTCCTTCTTTCTTTCCTTCCTTCCTTCCTTCTATCCTTTTCTTATCCCCATCCTTTTATCCTTACTTTCATTTTGACCCATTTTTGCTGATTCTCCCCTGTCCATCTGATTGATGGGGACCAATCTTTGACAAATGCATATACTTGTAAGATTAAGTTTGGCTCCTGATCTTGACAATCAAGGCTCAGCTTCTATCCCCAAGCTCATTTATGCTCATGTCTGTCCTCATACTTTGCTCTCCCCTATACTAAGCCCTATAAGACAATGACTAAGGACTCAAAGTTCTGGTTATAGAGATTATAGTAAGTTATTTAACCTCTCTAATCTCACTTTCCTCATCTATAAAAAAGAGATAATAATACCACCTATGTGTTAAAAGAAATGCCATATAGAGACTCAGGACACTGCCTGACCCAGCCAAGTTAACACATAATATTACCCATCACAAGTCCACTCCTTGTCAATTTGACACTATATACATTTCTTTGAATCATAATTAATGTCCAAATGAAGGCAATAACAAGTCATACTTCCATCTAACATGATACAACTAACCTGCAAGCAACTGAAAATGCACTAACCCTTTCCCCAAAATAAGATACAAAGTTCTTGGGTGATATTTACTCTTCTTATTGGTATCCCATAGCTTAAACATTATGATGTAACTTTAATAATACTTAAATACTATGATATAGTCAATATATCCTACCATTACATGATAAGAGTACATACAAACACACATGCACACATTCACAACAAAATAAGGAAGAAATATTCATGACAACTCAGTGACTGCAGTTCCCAACGTGAGGTCTGGCCCACAAAGAAGAATGATCACAGAGTCAGGGCTTCCCTCGCAAATTTATTTCTACAGTAGTGGTGAAAGGTGTGTTTTCCAGATCTTACCAGTGTGGATGAGTAGGTTTTAAAAGACAAGTGTACTCTAACATTCCCATCTATCTAAGCCATTGAATCCCTTCCTTTGCATTAAACTAAGGCAAGTCTAGCATTTCCAATTCATTCACTGTGGGCCACCTTTCAATCCATGTTTCAGCCAATCAATCAAACAAACTTAGAGTTCTTCCTAACTCCTTAAGCTGTAACATTAAATGCAGAATCTTGGCTTTGTGAACCTTCTCCAATGGGAATGACTGAATCCAACTTGCACTATTACCCTACATCCTTTTTTTTTTTTTAATTTTATTTTATTTTTTCAGTGTTCCAAGATTCATTGTTCATGCACCACACCCAGTGCTCCATGCAATACGTGCCCTCCTCAATACCCACCACCAGGCTCACCCAACTCCCCACCCTCCTCTTCTCCAAAACCTTCAGTTTGTTTCTCAGAGTCCATAGTCTCTCATGTTTCATCTCCCCCTCCAATTTCTCGCAATTCACCCTTCCTTTCCTTCTCCCAATGTCATCCATTCCCATATGTGTCCTATAGATTTCTATCTGTATAAATTAGAAACCCAAATAGTTCTTTTGGAGTATAATATACCTCCTCATGGGTCACATGTTGTACCTTCCCTCTAGCAGCCTGCTGGGACTAGTTTAGTTACAGGTCTAGAAGCAAAGAGGGTTGGGAAGGGTGGGCTCTGAAGGTAATCAGTATTTTCTTTCATGGCAACTTTCTCAGGGGAGATCACTACAGTTTCCTCAGGCAATGCAAGGTTAATCCCCTCAATGGGTGTATAGATGCTATTACCATGGATAGGAAAACTGCAACCACTGGTAGTGGGAAAACCACTTCGACTGAGGATGGGATGGGAAACCACTTCTACTGGGGGTGGAGAGACCTCTTTTTATGAGCAAAGAAGACTCATCAGAATTTAGGGGCTCAATATCCTCAACTTTATCTGGGTCTTCCTATATATATCCCCATTTTGACTTACAGGATTCCATTTTTTTCCTAATCAATTCTCTTGCTTTAACAGTAGCTCTGAGAGACTGTGCATTTTACTTTCATTGAGAGAAAGACAGTTTTTTTTTTATAAGAAATTTTATCACATGATTATGGAGTCTGAGAAATCCCATTATCTGCAGTCCAAAGACCCAAGAACCAAAAGAGCCAGTGGTGTAAGTTCCAGTCCAGGCCCAAAGGCAGAAAAAGACTGATGTCCCAGCTCAAGATAGTCAGCAGAGAGAGTGAATTCTCTTTTGACCACCTTTTTGTTCTATTAGGCCTTCAGTGGATTGGCTAGAACCCACATCCACTGGAAGGGCAATCTGCTTTACACAATCTATCAATTCAAATGTTAATCTCCTCTATAAACACCCTTACAGACACAACCAAAATAATGTTTAACCAAATATCTGATCATCCCATGACCCAGTCAAGTTGACACATAAAATTAACCATCACATCAGGGAAGAGCTGATATTGCATTTCAAGTCTGAAGTCCATCAGGCTAGATATCAAGGAAGACACAAAGTTCAGTTTGGAAAGTCATCAGGCTGGAGACCTTGGGAAGGGCTGATGTTGTGGTTCAAAGTTCAAAGGCCATCTGCTGAAAGAATTCCTTCTTGCTCAAGGTAGGTCAGTCTTTTGTTCTAGTCAGGCCTTCTACTGATTGGACGATCACCTACATTATGGAGTCCGGTCTTTAAATCCACTGATTTAAATGTAATTTCATCCAAAATACTCTCACAGAAACATCCAGAATAATATTTAAACAACTATCTGTGAACCATGACCCAACCAAGTTAATACATAAGACTAAACATTGTACTAACTGTATCATTTGAATTTCCACCAGAAATGTATGTCAGTTCCAATTAATCCATACCTTCACCAGTGCTTGGTATGATCAATCTTTTTACTCTTAGCCATTCTAGTGGACATGTAGTTCTATCTCATTATGATTATACTTGTATTTTCCTCATGTCTAATGATATGGGTATATTTTCATTTGCCTATATACAATTTTTCTTTGTGAAGTGTCTCTTCAAATTTTTGCCCATATGCTATTGGGTTCTTTGCTCTATTATTATGTTCTAAGGAATGTTTACATGCTCTAGATACATTGGATACATGTATTGCAAATATTTTCTCCCTGTCTGTGGTTTGCTTTTACTTTTTCACATAATGACAGCATGTTTCAAAGAGCAAATGTCAATTTTCATGAAGTTGAATTTTGATAAAAATGTATGGTTATTATGTTTTATTTAAGAAACCTTTACTAAGTTCACAGTTGGGTGCAGGGGAGGAACAAGATGGCAGAAGAGTAGGAGACCTAAATTTTGTCTGATTTCAGCAATTCAGCTAGTTATCAAACCATTCTGAAACCCACAAACTCAACAGGAGATCAAAGAAAAAAATAGCAGCAATTCTATGAACGAAAAGTGACCACTTTCTGGAAGGTAGGACATGCAGAGAAGTGAATCTGAAGTGATATTTGGGAAGATAGACCTCAGGGGGAAGGATCCTCCATCAGCCAGCTACTGGCAAGTGATAGAGCAGTGGAGCACAAAATCAGAACTTTTAGAAGTCTGCTCCACTGTGGGACATTGCCCCAGTGGCTAAGCAGGGGGTTGAACCCTCGCTGGGACAGTGTGATCTCAGGACCTTTGGGGTCACAGAAGGACCAGAGGTGACTGAGTGTGGGAGAGCTCCCACGTACTGGAGCAGGGAAGCAAAGATGGAGCCAAGGAGTGGGCTCTCAGTTTGCGGTTGCATAAACCATGATCTGAGGCACAGTTGGGCCACTACTCTTCGAGTAGGGATACCACAAGTGGCAGATCTGGAGAGACTCTGCCTTCCTCCACGGGGAGGAGAAGTGCAGGAGCATGCTGAAGAAATCTACTCGGTTTGGAGACTCCAAACAGGGCCATGTGCCAGAGTAGAAATGCTCAGTCATAAGCTGAATGAGCACAGAGTGCAGCCAGAGACCAGGGAGACAGGCGTGATTGACTGCTTTTCTCTGAGCCCTCACTGAAGAGGGGGGCCTGGAGCTCTCAGTCTGGAGCTAGAGATTGGGAGGCTGCCATTTTCATTCTCGTCCTCCAACGCTGTACAGAAAGCTTTCAGGGAACAAAAGCTACCGAGAGCAAGCCAGAGCAGATTACTTAGCCTGGCCCCTGGCAAGGGCGGTGCAATTCTTCCTCAGGCAAAAACATTTAAGAATCACTGCAAAAGGCCCCTCCCCCAGAAGATCAGCAAGAACATCCAGCCAAGACCAAGTTTACTGATCAATGAGAACTACAAAACACCAGCACTAGGGAAATACAGCACATAGAATTCAAGGCTTTTTTCCCATGATTCTTTAGTCATTCAAAGTTAATTTTTTTTAATTTTCTTTTTTTCTTTTTCTATTTTTTTAAATTTTTCTCCTTTCTTTTTTCAAACATCTCTTATCAATTCCTTTTTAAAAATCTTTTTAAATTTTAAATTTTAAATTTTGGGATACAGTTTCTTCTAACAGACCAAAATATACCCTAAATCTAGTGTATAGCTTTGTTTTAGTCTCCTGCCTGATCATATTCTTTCCTTTTTTAAATTTTTTTCTTTCTTTTTTTCAACCAACTTCTTATCTTATCAATTCCTTTTTTAGAATCTTTCTTATTTTTCATGTTTACAGTCATATTCCATCCCTTCATTGTATTTACCCTTATTTTTGTGTATATATATAAGTTTTTCTTTCTTTAAAATTTGCGAGGCCGTTTCTTCTAACAGACCAAGATACACCCAAAATCTGGTGTGTGGCTCTTTTCTATTCGCCACCCTGATCATAGTCTTTTTTTAATTTATTTCTTTCTTTTTCTCCTGGTTTCAGGTCTCTTCTGATTTGTTTAGTATATATTTTTCTGGGGTCATTGTTACCCTTTTAGCATTTTGTTCTCTCATTCATCTATTCTTCTCTGGATAAAATGGCAAAATGGAAAAACTCACTTCAAAAAAAAAAAGAACAAGAGGCAGTACCGACTGCCAGGATCTAATCAATATGGACATTAGTAAGACAACAGAATAAAGTTCAGAATGACTATTATAAAGATACTAGCTGGGCTTGAAAAAAATCATAGAAGATACTAAAGAATCCCCCTCTAGAGAAAGAAAGGAAATAAAATCTAACCAAGTCAAAATCAAAAAGGCTATTAATGAGGTGCAATCGAAAATGGAGGCTCTAAAATCTAGGATAAATGAGGCAGAAGAGAGAATTAATGATATAGAAGACCAAATGATGGAGAATAAAGAAGGTGAGAAAGAGAGAGATAAACAGCTACTGATCACAAGGGGAGAATTTGAGAGATAAGTGATACCATAAGATGAAACAATATTAGAATAATTGGGGTCCCAGAAGAATAAGAAAGAGAGAGAGGGGCAGAAGGTATATTGGAGCAAATTATAGCAGAGAACTTCCCTAATTTTGGAGAAGGAAATAGGCATCAAAATCCAGGAGGCACAGAGAATCCCCCCTAAAGTCAATAAAAATAGGTTAACGGCCTGTCATCTAATAGTAAAACTTAGAAGTTCCAGAGACAAAGAGAAAATCCTGAAAGCAACTTGGGACAAGAGGTCTGTAACCTACCAATGGAAAGGAGAATTACAGACCAATATCCCTGATGAACATGAGTGCAAAAATTCTCACCAAAATACTAGCCAACAGGATCCAACAGTACATTAAAAGGATTATTCACCATGACCAAATGGGATTTATTCCTGGGCTATGCAGTTGGTTCAACATCTGCAAATCAATCAATGTGATACAATACATTAATAAAAGAAAGAGCAAGAACCATATGATACTCTCAATAGATGTAGAAAAAGCATTTGACAAAGTACAGCACCCTTTCTTGATCAGAACTGTTCACAGTGTAGGGATAGAGGATATATACCTCAATATCATAAAAGTCATCTGTGAAAAACCCACAGCGAATATCATTCTTAATGGAGAAAAACTGAGAGCTTTTCACCTAAGGTCAGGAACATGCCAGGGATGTTCACTATCACCACTGCTATTCAATATAGTGCCAGAAGTCCTAGCCTCAGCAATCAGACAATAAAAAGAAATAAAAGACATCCAAAGAGCAAAGAAGTCAAACTCTCACTCTTTGCAGATGATATAAAACTTTATGTGGAAAACCCAAAAGACTCCACCCCAAAACAGCTAGAACTCATACAGGATTTCAGTAAAGTTTCAGGATATAAAATCAATGCAGAAATCAGTTGCATTTCTATACACCAACAACAAGACAGAAGAAAGAGAAATTAAGGAGTCAACCCCATTTACAATTGCATACAAAACCATAAGATACTTAGGAATAAACCTAACCAAAGAGGCAAAGAATCTGTACTCAGAAAACTATAGAATACTTCCGCAAGAAATTGAGGAAGATACAAAGAAATGGAAAAACATTCCATGCCCATGGATTGGAAGAACAAATATTGTGAAAATGTCTATGCTACCTAGAGCAATCTACACATTTAATGCAAGCCATATCAAAATACCATCAACTTTTTTCAAAGAAATGGAATAAATAATCCTAAAATTTGTATGGAACCAGAAAAGACCCCGAATAGCCAGAGGAATGTTGAAAAAGAAAACCAAAGCTGGCAGAATCACAATTCTGGACTTCAAGCTCTATTACAAAGCTGTCATCATCAAGACAGTATGATACTGGCACAAAAACGGACAAATAGATCAACGGAACAGAATAGAAATCCCAGAAATGGACCCTCAACTCTATGGTCAACTAATCTTCGAAAAAGCAGGGAAAAATGTCCAGTGGAAAAAAGACAGTCTCTTCAACAAATGGTGTTGGGAAAATTGGACAGCCACATGCAGAAGAATGGAACTGGACCATTTCCTTACACTGCACACAAAAATAGATTAAAATGGATGAAATATCTCAGTGTGAGACAGGAATCCATCAAAATCCTTGAGGGGAACACAGGCAGCAACCTCTTCAACCTCACCCTTGGCAACTTCTTCCTAGAAACATCACCAAAGGCAAGGGAAGCAAGGGCAAAAATGAACTATTGTGACTCAAGATAAAAATCTTTTGCACAGCAAAGGAAGCAGTCAACAAAACCAAAAGACAATGGACAGAATGGGAGAAGATATTTGCAAATGACATATCAGATGAAGGGCTAGTATCCAAAATCTATAAAGAACTTTTCAAACTTAACACCCAAAGAACAAATAATCCAATCAAGAAATGGGTGGAATACATGAACAGACATTTCTGCAAAAAAAACATCCACATGCCCAATAGACAGATGAAAAAGTGTTCAATATCACTTGGCATCAGGGAAATACAAATCAAAACCTCAATGAGATACCACTTCACACCAGTCAGAATGGCTAAAATTAGCAAGTCAGGAAACGACAGATGTTGACAAGGATGTGGAGAAAGGGGAACCTTCCTACACTGTTGGTGGGAATGCAAGGTGGTGCAGCCACTCTTGAAAACAGCAGTCACACTACTGGGAATTTACCCCAAAGATACAAATGTAGTGATCCGAAGGGGCACATGCACCCCAATGTTTATAGCAGCAATGTTCACAATAGCCGAACTATGGAAAGAGCCCAGATGTTCATCGACTGATGAATGGATAAAGAAGATGTGGTATATATATATATTATGCAGCCATCAAAAAAATGAAATCTTGCCATTTGCAATGATGTGGATGGAACTAGAGGGTATTATGCTAAGCAAAATACATCAATCGGGGAAAAACAATTATCATATGATCTCACTGATATGAGGAATTTGAGAAACAAGACAGAGGATCATAGGGGAAGGGAAGGAAAAATGAAACAAGATGAAACCAGAGAGGGAGACAAACCATAAGAGACTCTTAAACTCAGGAAACAAACTGAGGGTTGCTGGAGTGGAGGGGGCTGGGAAGGAAGGGTTGGCTGGGTGACAGACATTGGGGTGGGTGTTATGGTAAGCGCTCTGAATTGTGTAAGACTGATGAATCACAGAACTGTACCCCTGGAAAAAATAATACATTATATTTTAATAATAAAAAAAGATAAAAATCTTTGCTAACCCCAAAGTCAAATTGTTTCTTTTAGAAGTTTAAAATTTTTAGCTTTTCTATTTAGGTCTATGATCCATTTTGAGTTAGTGTTCGTAAACAGTATGAGGTTAGGATCAAGGATTAATCTTTTTGCATCAGTTTTATTGCTGCTATAACAAAATACTATAAGCTTCAACATTATTTATTATCTCACAACTTACATTAGTCAGAGCTCAGGTATAGCTTGGATTAGTTGGTTCTCTGCTTAGAGGTTCACAATGCCAAAATCAAGGACAAGGTTCAAGGGAAGAATCTATTTCCATGATCATTCAGATTGTTGAAAAAAATTAGTTCCAGTAGTTGTAGGACTGGAGTCTCTGGGTTTTTTTTGTTTTGTTTGTTTTGTTTTGTTTTGCTGTTCTTAGTTTCCAGAGGTCATCTGAATGTCCTGAGTCATGGCAGATTTAAAAGCTGGCAACAGGGGTGCCTGGGTGGCTCAGTCAGTTAAGTGTCTGCTCTGCCTTCAACTCAGGTCATGATCCCAGAACCCTGGGATTGAGCCCCACATTGGACTCTCTACTCAGTGGGGAACCTGCTTCTCCCTATCCCTCTGCCTGCCACTCTGCCTGCTTGTGCACTCTCTCTCTCTCTCTCTCTTTCTCTCTCTCTGTGAAAGAAAGAAAGAAAAAGAAAGAAAGAAAGAAAAAAGAAAGAAGGAAAGAGGAAGGAAGGAAGGAAGGAAGGAAGGAAGGAAGGAAGGAAGGAAGGAAGGAAGGAAGAAAAGAAAGAAAAGAAGAGAGAAGAAAGAAAGAATGCACGCTGGCAACAGTGGGTGAAGTCCACTTCTTATACTCTAAATTTCTCTAACCTCCCATTTCTGCCTTCTTCTTCCACCACATCTTTCTTATTCCAGCCAGAGAAATCTCTCTGCTTTTAAGGACTCAACTGACTATATTGGGCCCGTTTGGGTAGTCCTAGATAATCTTCTTCTCTTAAATTCTGTAAACTTAATTACATCTGCAAAATCTCTTCAGCAGTAATACCTACACTACTGTTTGAATAATGAGAATATAGAATCTGGGGAAGATATCTTTAGAATTTTGCCTACCAAAATGACCATTTCTCCCAGCCCTACCTGTTAAAAACATTAACCTATCTCCATTGAATTACCCTGGCCCCTTTGTCAAATATCAATTAACAATATATTGTTATTGTTATTAAAAATAACAATTTATTATTATTATATGTTTATATATGTGTGTTTATATATATTTATATGTTTATATATGTTTATTATATTATATGTTGTTATTATTAACAATATATTGTTATATTAAACAATATTTCTATTTTTATTTCAATCCTACATTATTTTGATTACTAGGTTTTATAATTAGTCTTGATTTCACACAACATAAGTCTTCAACTTTGTGGTTTGTTGTTTTGTTTTTGTTTCTTTTTAATGTTGTGGCTCTTCTAGGTTTGGCATTTCTATAAATTTTAGAATCAGCTTGTCAATTTCTAAGTAAAGCCACTGGGATTTTCAATGGGATTACATTGAGTCTATAGATCAAAGTAAGAAGAATTGACATCTTAAAGAGATTGAGTTTTTGACCATAAGCATGGAATATTTTTTAATTTTTTTGGTTCTTTTTAAATTTCCCACAGTGATGTTTTATAGTTTCAATATGCAGGCCTTGGACATCTTTGATTATTTTGAAGCATTTGTATATTTGATGATATTTGATATTGTAAATGCTATTTTTTTCTTCCATGTCAATGTCTGATTATTTGTTGCTAGCAAGTGGATATAGCATTGACTTTGCATGTTAACCTTGTGTTCAGTCTTGCTTAACTCACTTATTAGTCCTAGTAGCATTTTGTAAACTCTTTAGGACTTTCTATGTGTATTGATCACATCATCTATGATTAAAGACAAGTTGGCTTCTTCCTACCTTCCCAATATGAATGCCCTTTAATTCTTTTTCTTGTTTATTGCACTGGCTAGAACCTTCAGTACAGTGTTGAATAGTGAAATCAGATATCCTTTCCTTATTGTTCATCTTAGGAAAAAAGCATAGAGCCTTTCATTAATAAGAATTATGTTGGCTGCAGCCTTTTTGTAGATACTGTTTCTCAGATTGAGGAAGTTCTCTTCTAATCCTCATTTATTATTTCTATTTCTAGCTGGGATTTTTCTTTTTAATTAGGAATAAATGTTGGGTTTTTCATACGATTTTCTGTATATTGTATAGAGATTATCATATGGAGTTTTTTTTGGTTTGTTAATATGGCAAATTACATCATTATTTTCAGAAATAAGAAGGAATAAACTATATTGATACATGCAACAACTAAAATGAATCTCAAAGTGAAAGAAGCCAATCTAAAAGGTTACATACTATACAATTCCATTTACATGACATTCCAAATGTTTTTAACAGCTTCTGGTAGGACAGTCCTCTCTGATATCACCAACAGTACAAAATTTGGTGAAAGGATTTGCCCCTGATTCTGGGTGTTGGGGTAGAGAGGTTGAGTTTTTTGTTTGTGATTTTGTTCCTTTTTCATTTTTTATTTTGTTTGTTTTTATATTTTTGCTTTATATTTTTCCCATCTCTGTATATAGTGGTGGCTGGTTCTATAACATTTTCAAAATAGTCCCACTGCAGAAGCTCCAAGGAGAGTGTAAAAGCATCATTCTTCTAATGCCTTGGATTCTGGCCCCAGTTCTGCCTTGGTAATAGTGGGTGCCCATTCCACATGTTACTAGCAGCTGTGAGGGAGACATCAACTGAAGAAAACTTGGCATTAGGACATGGAAGGCTGGGCATTACCTCTCCGTGCCACCTAGAAAGCTTTACTCATAGGTAAGGAATGTGGCAGTCTGCCCTCTGAGGAAATGTACTGCCCAAACATTTTCATGCAGATCATTCAATATATTGCATGGGATTTTCTGAGTATGTCTAAGAAAAACATCTACATTTTCCTGGAAGGCATTAAAATTCTCGCATTTGAAATGTAATCATTCGAGAATCTTGAGGGACTCTGATGATGTGTTATAAAACAGGTTACAACATCCAGTGCACAAATCGTAGTAAAAAGCCTAACCTGGACTCTGGGAAAGATTTTATATGAAGACTTTGATAGTGCTGAACATTACAAAGAAAGCCACATTGGATTTGAAACAGACTTCAGCAGTGATGTCACCAGCAGCAAAATAGCTTCTTCAACGATAGATTTTAGTGAACATTAATTGCAGCCTGCCAGTCAGTATTGCTGTTAATTAAAAAAAATTAAAAGCTTGGTGGGGTGCCTGGGTGGCTCAGTTGATTAAGCATCTATCTCTTGGTTTCAGCTCAGGTCATGATCTCAGGGTCATGGGATCAATTCCTGCACGGGCCTCTGTGCTCATTTCAGAGTCCACTGGAGATTCTTTCCCCTTCCCACTTTCTGCCCCCTCTCCCACCCTCCTTGCACACTTGCACATACAAACACACACTCCTTCTCTCATAAATAAATTAACAAAATCTTTTTTAAAAAAAATTAAAAGCTTGATTTAATTCTTAAACCTGAAAGAAACTCATACTGAGTTTTTCAGCAAATTGCCTCCATGTTCCCTTTTCTCCTCTTTATTTGGATACATGAATGAGATGTGCTGCTACTCAGCTGAGGTGTTTGAGAGTTGGAAACACAGAGCCCCAGTGATACCAGGGGCTTGGAGTGAAGCCTGGAGTGATTTTGGAAGAATCTATCCTCTATCCCTGGATTCAATGACAGGTGTCTCCCTCTCATGTGGAAATATCAAAAGATGAGAGATGGGCTGGTACATCTTTGTGATGGAAGACAAAGAGATGGAATTGCTGAGGGAGCAAGTTGCATTTCCACCAAGTAGTGAGGCAATAAGACTAAGTTCTCCCTTCGGCTGAGGGGTAAGCATTGAGGTATCAGGGCTCAAGTTAAAGGAAGGCTGCTTGCTGGGGTGAGGTGGCCCCAGTGGAAAGGGTGTGTGGGTGGACTGCCACCCCAGGAGAGGGTCATCATTGGGATAACTCCCCACTCAGAAGATACCAACCCCAAGTATGAACCACACCAGCCACGTGTGCCTTATCACTACCGCTTCTCCTTTCCCTCTACCCAAACTCAGGAGTTGCCATCAGCAGCAGGATGTAGGGGAAGAAAAGGTGGAACCAGAAGAGAAAGATAGCCCCACCCCTCCTGCCACAGGTTTCTCAACCAGCTGTGGGAAGGGAGAGAAGCATTGAAATAGATAACAAATTACGTTTTGATTTAAATTGCATGGAAAACTAGACTATACTGGGACAAGCAAAAAGATTTTCTAAGACTTCCTCTAGACTTGGAGAAGGGAAATTGGATAGAGAAGTTTTAATGTACAATGGTATAGATAAAAAATTAAGTTACTCCTGCTGGAAATCTCATGCTGTGCTTCTGTACTCTTGGGCCTGAGCAGGATTTATGAAGGATCTGCTAGGATGGTAACTCCCTCAGCTCTCAGGACAACCGTGTGAGTCTGGAGAAGGCAGAGCCTCAGGGGCTAACATATCTGGATGTCTTTGGCCATAATACAATTCTTTCTATGTATGCCATCACCTGAAAAGTATTGGGAGCCTTGCCTATTGCTCTTTCAGCAAACTGGTTACAACTGGCAGCAAGTAATTGATTGGCATTACCTAACACAAAAACATTTCCTATCCATCACCTCAGCAATCATAGAAGGAGTAAATAAATCACCTTTCTTGTTTAACCAAGTGTTTGACCAAGCCACAAGGAATGAGCCTCATATCCTTTAGGTGGAAATGATGTCTTTTTCCATGTGCTATATGTGAAAAATACAGTATGCGCATAATATGTTTGATTCTAGAACTGATGTCAGAATTCTGGAAGATTTTTAAGGCCTCCAGAGGAATGAGTCAAGAAAGGGAATTTGAGGAAGTGGGTCATGTTAAAAAACTGAAGCAGAAGAGATTTGATCAGTCATTGAGCAAAGGAGCTGTCAGTCATTTCTGTTCAGCAAATCTGGTCCCAGCATATTAGCTCACAACAAATTAGATACAGGAAAGGAGAACCCAATGGGTGGTCCTAAAGGGAACTCAGGGTTTGAACGGAGGTGATGTAAGGCAGGCTGACCCTGGACAAAGATGTGGCTATCATAGAGGCCAGACTGAACTGCCATATTAGGATGATGGATAAAGATCAGCAACTTTAGAGAAGGGTAGAACCAGCATTTATTTCTGGCTAGTATACGTGCCTCAGACAAACAAAAACTGCACAGAGAAAGAACAGGCAGAGAGGAAAAAAGCAAAAGTAAAATCTGGAACCATGGAAGACTCCAGGAGAGAGGTAGAGGGAGAAGCTGGCTCAAAGCCCAGAGATAGACACAAAGTGTCCCACTCCCTTAAGGGACCAGAACAGTGTGGGTCTAAGAGACAGGGTCCAGAGGAGATGGATGCCAGCCCTCAGCTGGAAAAGGGCTACAGAGAAGTTTCTGGGAGAAATTGAATTCTTACCCATCTTAGCAGCTGGGACAACCCAAACCTGTTATGGGTTAGAAGTTGTTGACTGTCATTTATCCAGGTTATATCAAAGATAACAATGTAAGGATGGAGTACTTTTTAACCCGGTACCCATTTCCAGTACTGGGTAACCAATAACTGGTGAGTATATTCTAAGAAATTTGAACTACTTTGCTCAATTAGTTCTGTGTGTGTGTGTGTGTGTGTGTGTGTGTGTGTGTGTGTGTGTGTGTGTGTGTTTTCATTTTGAAATGTTAATGGAGGTCTTGGCTAAACTTGTATTTAGGAAGGATAGAGAGAAGAATCTCTCTACACATTGATATGGATGAGAGAAGAAATCTGGTGCTCATAGCACTTAGGCAAGGAAAAACAATATTCTCAACATACCTGCCTGGCCCCTTTCTTGCACACAAAATTGAAATTGCAACTTAATAAAAGTTTGTAAAATTTTCCCTAACAATTTGAAATCTGGAGAAGAGCCAAAGTTCCTAAAGATAAAAATGAATCAGACCGGGGGCACCTGGGTCGCTCAGTTGGTTGTGTCTGCCTTCAACTCAGGTCATGATCCTGGAGTCCCAGGATGGAGCCCCAGATCCACCTCTCTGCTCAGCGGGGAGCCTGCTTCTCCTTCTGCCCCTCACCCTGTTTATGCTTGCTCTCTCACTCTCTTTCTCTCTCAAATAAATAACTAAAACCTTTAAAAAGAAAAAAAAAAGAATAAATCAGACTGTTGGCAACATTTTAATATCCTCATGTTCTCCTGTAGTTTTCAATCCAATAGTCACTGAAATGATAGTGAGCATCTACTCTGTGACATACACTCTTCTAAAACCCATTAAATGAAATATCTCATTAAATTTTCATTTACCCTTCATCATCCTTGAGGTAGGTCCTATTTTGCCCCTGTTTTGCTGATGAGGAAAGTGAAGCCTAAAGAAGGTAATTTGCTCATAGTTGAGAGCCATCTGAGTCCAGAGGCAACATTCTTCACGATCTGTTTAGAAGACACAGATGTGATCTTCACGTGCTACTGAAGCAGATTAGTTCAGTGTCTGTTTGGAGAGCAGGGTGATAGTCCACTTGTTTAAGGGGAGTTATTTGTGGTACATAGTAAGCAGCCAATAATTGATATAATTTTGTACTTTTCAACCTATGGAGTTCATTTGTTTTTAGAGAAAGAGTGCATGCAAGCACGAGGTGGGGAGGCGCAGAGGGAGAGTGAGAGAGAGAATCTTAAGCAGGCCTCACACTCACTTTGGAGCCCAATGTGGGGCTCAATCTCATGACCCTGAGATCGTGACCTGAGTTGGCCAAATCAAGAGTCCGATGCTCAACCAACTGAGTCACCCATTAGCCAATGGTTTTGTCATCATACGGACATTTCTTCCTCTCTGAAGAAAAGGAGAGAGGAGTATGGGAAAGCAATGTGCTCACAGGGGAAGAGAGTGGGTAGTTTCAGAATTAGTGTGGCCAATAGACAACTCACTTCCATAGGAAACTGCAGTGGCTTATATTTTTTAATTTAAAAAATTGAAGGCTGAGTTAAAGGAACTTGAATAATTTTGCTATGGACTAATGAAGCTAACAAATTGTAATAGATTGCCAAAAATAAGGAATCTTTTTCATGTTCTTCCTAAAGTAATGTATTTTGGATTTCCCAGTTCAAGGAGAGGACTAGGCAGGATCATATAATGAATGGAGCACTGACCTAGAAAGCAGGAGAACAGATTCAGGCCTGTCCTGAAGGAATAATTTTGAACTTCCTGCCTCAGTTTCCCTTCTGTAAAATAAGCCTGTTGGGTGATCTCTAAAGTCCTTTTGGTGGTAAAATCCTAAGGCTCTCTAACAAATTTGTTGCAATGAACAAATAAAATAAGTATTTTTAAAGTAGTAAAAGTTGTAGAAAATGACTTTTTTTGAGTTCATTTTTTTCTGCCTGTGGGTGCTGGCACCATGTCTCACTAGCTGCTCCTGCCACCTACAGAAGCTCCAAGCAGAAACCCACCTTCCCAATTAAACAGTAAATGGAACAGCTCCCCTTGGATGGAGGCAATGGGTAGCTGTCTACCTAGGAGGCGTTCCCTCCCACCCTGAACAAACAGCTTGGAAGAACATTGGGAAAGTGAGCGCTTTGATAAGAAAGGGACATTTTGGAGGAATATTTATTGGAAAGCAGATCTCCCTCTGTGCATGAAGTCTTGGCTTGTGCACAAGGGTGTACAGTAATCCCTATATTCTGGCAAATAGGAAATGCAGCCTAAATTTTGGTTTCCTGTGTTTGTTTCACCAACAGGCCAGTTACCAGATCTGAAAGCTTTAAGATTCTGCCCCATTCCAATCTCGCCTTTCATTTCTACAACCTATTACTCTTTTATGAAGCTGAGTCCAACTTGACCCTGGTTATACACTAAGTCCTGAAGTTTACAATACGTTGCTTAGCTTCCTGGGCAAAACGAGGCTCTATTTTTCTCACATGTCAGTTGCTTTGGGGGGCTCCCAGGATTGAATGTTTTGTATCTGCCTTTTCTCTGCAGCTTCTCTATTCCCTGCTGTTATCTTTGGCTCTGTTGCTATGGGCGGGAATATTTTTTTGTCCTTGCTTAATAACTGCCTGGCTGCCAGAGGAGCTCATTTCTCATTGTATTGGTGGAGGATTAGCTGAGATGTTTGGGAGATATTTCCTGTATTAACCAGCAGGGGAGAGCTTGCTGGGCCTATGCCTTCTTTTGACATAGCGTCATACTTTTTTTTTTTTTTAACTTTCTCCCTTGGAATGTGCTGAGGCAGTTATTTGCATCCAGAGCAGCAACTCCTCCCTGACACTTTGCAAATCGGCATCCCTTTTCCAGGTGCCCTGTATAAATACTTCTTGGGGAGGCTGCAGTGAATCGCAGGCAATCATCTCAGTTGAGTTTTTGATATTTGGGGCTCAAGAGTGCACTGCATCACCAACCTACTTTCCAGGCTTAATCTCCTTTAAACCTATTTCATACTTCAGATTCTCTGACAATTAACTCAGTGGCCATCTATTGAGCTACCACCTCATTGACAATTAATTTAAAGCAGGCATTTGGTGTTGCCTAGAAGCAATAGGATATCCAGTTAACAGTTCTGTCTGGACCTCTAAATCTAACTGCTCATAGATCTTTGGTATTCATGTGCCTGCTTGTGATAATTCTCAAAAGACTGAGAAAAACTATCCGGAGAAGTTTCCAAAGGAGGACAAAAACCTACAAATTTTTAGTTCTAGATAAGATAAAGAATAATTGCTCAAAATCTGACCAGAAGACCTTACTAAAAGTTTGGTGGTGCTGCAGTGGAAATAGTATGGGCTGGCCTCAGAGTGGGAGGCTCTCGGTTTGAAGTCTGAGGTCACTCCTTCAAAGCTCTGGGAACTGGGTGAGTCATTGCATCGCTGCTTTCCACAATATTCTCATCTGTAATATGGGGATAATTGTGACTCACAAAGTTGTTGTTGAGAATAGTATGAGAATACCTTGTAAACTATACACATAAAATTCTTTTTTCTTTTTTTGGATTCCTTTCTTAGAAATGTTTTTTGTTATGTTAGGTTAGTCATCATACAGTAATATCATTAGTTTTTGATGTAGGGTTCCATGATTCATTGTTTGCATATAACACCCAGCGCTCCATGCAATACATGCCCTCCTTAATACAGATTATCGGGCTCACCCATCCCCCCCACCCTTTGCCCCTCTAAAATGCTCAGTTTGATTCCCAAAGGCCATTGTCTTTCATGGTTCATCTCCCCCTCTGATTTCCTCCCCTTCATTTTCCCCTTCCTTTTCCTAATGTCCTCCATGCTACTCCTTATGTTCCACAAATAAGTTAAACCATTGTCTTTCTCTATTTGACTTATTTCACTTAACATAATCTCCTCCAGTTCCATCCATGTTGATGCGAATGTTGGGTATTCATCTTTTCTGATGGCTGAGTAATAT
This sequence comes from Potos flavus, assembly GCA_028534135.1. NCBI lineage: Eukaryota > Metazoa > Chordata > Mammalia > Carnivora > Procyonidae > Potos > Potos flavus. The sequence goes on along the minus strand of CM052884.1, from coordinate 22,149,180 downwards.
TCCATTGAATATATGGACCACATCTTCTTTATCCGTTTGTCTTTTGAAGGGCATCTCAGCTCCCTCCACATTTTGGCTGTTGTGGACATTGCTGCTATGAACATTGGGGTACATAGGGCCCTTCTTTTCACTACATCTGTATCTTTGGGGTAAATACTTAATAGTATAATTGCTGAGTCATAGAGTAACTCCATTTTTAACTTTTTGAGGAACCCCCACACTGTTTTCCAAAGTGGCCGTACCAACTTGCATTCCCACCAACAGTGTAAGAGGGTTCATCTTTCTCCACAACCTCTCTAACATTTGTTGTTTCTTGCCTTGTGAATTTTTGCCATTCTAACTTGTGTAAAGTGGTATCTCCACGTGGTTTTGTTTTGAATTTCCCTGAGGGCTAATGATTTTGAACACTTTTTCATGTGTCTGTTAGCCATTTGTATGTCTTCTTTGGAGAAGTGTCTGTTCATGCCTTCCACCCATTTTTTGACTTGATTATTTGTTTTTTGGGTGTTGAGTTTGAGAAGTTCTTTATAGATCATAAGATTCTTAGAAATATATGACAATGAATGTGAAAACATTTGCAAAGAACTGCATGAGTGTCAATAGCTCTACAGACTACTGTAGAACCAGATAAATCTAAAGACCCGATAGAGATTAAACACTTCCAGGTGTTGGGAGAACATTTTCTCCTTGTAGTGGATATTTATCATTCTTTTTAAATGTAATCTGGATCCCCTTCCTGAATTGGAGGAATCCCCCACAGTAGGAGGCACAGCCCAACTCCCACCAGAGAAGAGCGGCCACTAGGGCAGGGACCTAGAGCCTGGTGACTAGGCTCAGCCAAATCACATGTTTCTGCCCCACACCTTGCCCTTAAATTCAGTATCTGAAGACAATCCATTCTGGCTACAGGAGGATGGAGGTGACCACTACAACTGGTTTCTGGACACAGCAATGATAGGGAATCTAGAGGTGGCAGCTATTTTTCACCCTGGTGACTTATGAGCCCTGGGTAGTAATCATGACTTCAATTTTGTGGCGGGCTTTTTTACTCTTAGCTGCCTTACGTCCCAGCCAGATTTTGTAGACAATTTAGAGATTCTCTAAGCTACCCAATATCCCTTTATATAAAACTTTATTATGGAAAATTTTAAGCATACAGAAATTCGGAGGGAATATTATAATGAACTCCTATGTGCCCATCATCTAGCTTGGCAATTATCAAGATTCTGATTCTGATCGTTGTTTCACCTGTCTCTGCTACTCTCCTCACCTCTTGTTTTGTTTTTGGCTTTGGCTGAAGTATTTTAAAGTAGATCCAAGATCTGTTATTTCATCCATAAATATCTCAGTGTTCAATTTTAACTGAGAAGAGCTATTTTTTAAACATAGCCATAATGTCGCTTTTCCACCCAACAGGATTAATAGTAATGCCCAGGAATCCTAATATCCATTTCTGCTCAGGTAAGCAAGAAATGCTTTGTCTTTCCTATAAGACAAATACACTCTCTCCCTCAGTTCTACCATCTTGGACCATGAAAAAGAAACTGCAACCTCTGAAGGTACTGAGAAGAATAACTTGCGCTCCCTTCCCCACTCTCTCACCCTACAGGTGGCTTACCTAAGTCTAGTTGGGAATAAGAAGGTGCAATCAGGGTCTCAGCCCTCCAAACATCTCTCTGGAGAACTGTCTGCCCAGGGAGAAACTGTATTCTGCCCAGCTCTGGCATTCATGGGCTGAGCACACATGGTCAGGGCCCAGGCACAGCATTCAGTGTACATCTGGAGGTTTGTCTCTTCCTTGAGGGGAGTGAGGCAGTGACTCTGGGTAAATAAACCTCCTTTCCAACATCTGGTGTTGGACCTAAGCTCTAGGAACCTGGTTTGACCTACTCATCGATGCTTCACTCTCTAACTTTACCAGCAATAAAGCTGATAGTTTCATCTCCTCAGTTTGATTTTAGCATCAGTCTCTGATGTTTCAAATTTAGTGGAGAAGAAGGAAGAGATGATATTATTTACAAGCTATCAACACTAACATACTCAAATTAATTCAACAGTCATTACTGTAAACCAACTCAGCGCTAAGGACCAGGGACAAAAATGTAGAGAACACCATTCCTGCCTCACAGAACCCATTGGCCACAGAGGTGATGATAGGAAATCCATGGGATTCTGAGGGACAGATTCTTAGAAGGGCTTGCAGACATGGGGGCATCTGGATGAATAATATTTCTTCAGAGAGAGCGGGGGAACACAGGCATCCAGACAGAAGACCTATGTGCAAAGGCCAAGAGAAAAGAAAAGCACAAAGCGCAGGTGACAGGAAGGGGTGTGGTGGGTGTGAGAGCACCTGGAGTTGATGGAAGAGAGAGACCAAGGTCAGGTGCCTAAGAGAGATATGTGTACAAATAAGAAACTTGGCCACCATTTTGAAAGCAAGGGGGTGGCATTGAAGTTTTATAAATGGAGGCAATTTTAAAAAGGTCTTTTTAGCAGAATTGTGGAGAATGAATGTATACAATGAGACATGGCTCTGGAAAACACTTAGAAGCCTAGTAACAACAGTCCAAAAGAAACACAGGAAGACTTGAGCAAAGGGGACGGTAGGCAGATTCAAGAGATGTTAAGGAAGACTGATTTCTATCTTTTTGTTACAAGGAAGAATTTTTATGTGACTATACATGGAATACAGCAAAATTTAAATAAATAGTAGTTGACAACAAAGAGACGATAAGGGTAAGGTAAGAACGTACTCCTGAGAGTTCTCACAAAGAGGATATGTATAATGTTCATTAATAATATCCTCAGCAGTATTCTTATTGTAGAAAGAGTATTTCTAGTAATATGAAAGTTTTTTTAATATCCAACCAAAAGCAATAAACTGAAAATGTGTGTTTTTAATGACTAGTTTCTTTAACTTAACATAATGGTTTCAAGGTCATTCATGCTGTAGCATGTATCAGTCCTTTACTCCCTTTTATTGTCAAATAGTATTCCATTGTAATTAAGAGTATTTGGCCTGCTCTGGTCCCAACAGTCTCACTGGGGTAATTCAGTCTTTCAGGTAAAGGTTCAATCTTTCAGGTTTCCTCTTCATGGCTTTGCCTCTCCTGAAACAGTGTCTAGGTGTACGAGAAGCCTGTGACTTGAAGACGCCTGTGGATCAGTGTCCACAGCTCTCACTGTGGGCTCTGGGCTCTCTGGGTGCCCAGTAGCATTTCTTACCTCCCTGAGCACTGGGCACCCTGCTGCCTTTCACTGTTGCTATCTACCCCGCATGCATCTTTTCTGCTCACTTGACCCAGACAGGGCCTGGAGATGTCTCTATCTGACCAGGCCAGCTTGTGTCCACCTCTGCCCACTCAGAGTCTCAGCCACACTTTCCATCTTTACATTCTGCTGACCCTGTACTTGCTCAGCATACAGGCATGTATGGATTACTCCATGTAATCTAGAAGTGTGGGAAGCTCAGGAGCCATATTCCAGACATGCCACTCTGTTGCAGGGCCATTTTTATTCTGCTACAGCTTCCACACACTACTGTCAGACTACGCTGCTGTCTCCTAGAGCTCGGGAGTGAGGCATGGGCACAGCTTTTGTGTTTTACATGTTTTCCTCCACTTCTCTCCAACACCACCCTCTGGGGCTTCAGCTTGCTGAGGAGAAGTCAGGACACGCGTCTCTAACCTATGTCTCAGACCCTCTTCTCCTTCTCACTCCTCACTGGACCGCAAGGGTTGGGCTTTCTCTCCTCTCCTGGAAAGAGGGGACTTCCTGGAGGATGTGGATCCTGAAACTTCGCCAGCCTTGACTTAGAGTAAATTCAGTATTTAGCCTTTAAGGGCTGGCTCTTGATAAACTACTATTTTAATGAATTTTGAAAAAAAATTTCTCTCAGTAAAACCCTGCTTGAAGACTAATCTAATTTGGAACTCAGAAATCCTGTCCTGATAGACAAATACTGAATATTTTTTTTCTCCATTTTCCTATTTCCATTTTCTTTTTCTTTTTCTCCATGTTCCTATTATAATAGAACTTCCTTCCCAACTACCACTTTAGAGATAGATGGTTGTAACTGGCTAAATTGGAAGAAATCATGCATATGGAAATGTGAAAAAGAAAAGCAAAAATTATTATTTCTATTGCAAACTTCCCTGGGATAGGAAAGGGGACCATATATGAGAAATAGAATCCCCAAGACTCTTTGTTCAGATGCATTAGGTGAGTTGGTGAATACCCTAAACCAGATAGGAAATATAAAAAGAGGGTTAGGGGAAAATACTGCGTCCATATCAGAGGATGTTGGAGGTAAGGACTTATTGGACATCTGGGTGGAGGTGCTCAGGCAGCACCTGGAATCATAAGCTCCACAGAGGATAGGCTGGGGATAAAGATTTGAGACCCAGTGCCAGGCAGGTGGTAATTGATATGGGGAGTAGAGAATGCCTAAGGAGATGTGTGCAGATTACAATTTAGGCAATGTCAAGGCTTTCGTTGTTTGGAGTTTAAACAAAAGCCTCCAAATTGCTTTGTTCTGGTAAGAAGGTGGTTTAGCAGTGGAAACAAATCCCATCTGATATTGTGTTAGCCTAACTTGTACCCCAAACATATGTAGACATGGATTTCAACATCTTCCCATTACTTTGGACATACCCAGATCCCTAAATTCAAGGTCTCTACCACATGATTTTGCCACATTTCTGTAATTGTATCTCTCAATTCTTCCTGCTATACTCTATGATCAAATAATTGCAGAGGACTCCTCTGCAATCCCTGGAAAATCCCTGGAAAATCCCATGTCCATGCCCATGCTTTTGATATTTCTCCCTTCTGGAAGATCTTCTACCCAAAACCTAGCCTCCTAGTCCTGTTCATTTAAAACTGCCCTACCTAGATGCCACTTCTTCTGTGAATATTTCTCTGACCTTCTGCCAACATCTGTTAAGAACATAATATGAGCAAAGCATTATACTAAGTACTGGGAGGGATGCCGATATGGATGGAACAGGCTCTACCCTCTAAAAGATAAAATTCAGCATTTTGCCTAACCTACCAGCTCTATTATGAAGTAACCTGCATTTTTAAAAACTAGTCTACCCTTACCCTACACACTGTTAAAATTCAGATTCCGAGGCCATTCCCCAAATCCACTGAATGTCCAGTGTGAAGCTCAGAAACATGCATTTTTAAAACAAGTCCCTCAGTAACCTATATGCCATGAGTAGAATATTTGCCTTCCTTCCTGGTAGGATAGTATTAAAGATAAAGTTAAGACATATATGTGTCAATGCTTTGAAAGTGGCAGGGCATCATTTCAAAGGACTGTGGTAAGTTTTATTTAACCAAAGTGCATTTTTCATTCTTGTTCAAAAATCCTATACCTCTGTTCTTGACCCTAAACTCATCTCTGTCCCACCCTAGATGTGGCACATGTGATTTTTAGGGGATTCATACTGTCTGGGGGATGGAGACCCACATACAAGTGTCAGGTATTACTCATATCTTTACTGTAAACTCCACCCAGAATCTGAAAGCCTGGTTTTACTCCAGGTCCTTACATCACCACCAACTTTGATTAGGAGCCATAAAAAATAGGAAGCATCTGGAGATCAAAATCAGAGCTGGCCCTGGACAAGATGGTGAAATTAGCAAGTTTTATCCGTAGTGTCTCCTGCCTTTTCTTCTCTGCTTTCCCCTGCTCCTCGTTTCCATCTTGGCCAAGGCACCTTCCTTATCTGGGCAAGAGCGGATGATCTAATTTTTACTAAGATGTTAGTGAATTAATAGTTAACCTTCTCAGGTTTTTTAAAAGTGGATGGACTCTGAGGTAGCGCTCAACCCAAAGAATGAATAACTGACGGAATTGTAGTCAATGATGATAACCAAGTAAGGAATATTTTTAGTTGGAGGAATATTCTATAGTCCCTCCTACTTTGATGCCACACAGGTGACCTCCCACTACTGCAGGTTTTCCTAGGACCAACCCTGGTAGCTAGGAACATCAGTCACTTACTCTTGGCACCGGGAGGACATCACCTGATGGGCAAACTCCCAGAACTCACTAAAATCCAGAGAAGAGAAAGACCATAATACAGTTACTATGAGCACATCTCGGGCTGTGGCTAATCCGGGCTTGGGAAACTTTCTGGGCTGGCCTAGGTCCAAGGCCACAGAGCACTGCAGTTAATCCTCCAGGACTCGGATAGTGTCCAGAATCCTCTCCGGTATGGGCTGATCGCCTGTTTCCAGGCCCAGCCAGCCTCCACCCATATCCTGATGGGACACAGTAGGAGAAAGGCCATGTGGAAAAGGGAGATAGTTTAGTAAAATAGAAAGAATTTTTAGCTGATACTGAGGGAAACCTGGGGTCCAGACCCACCACTGCTGCTATTAAACTGTGTCTCCATAGGCAGATGACTTCCCTATGACAAGCTACATTTCCTCCTCAGAAAAAGGAATGCCTTAGATTAGGTGTCTTAGAATTAAGCATCATGTCAGTTCTGAGAAGTAATTATCCTATGCACCAAAATAAACAGCAGAATTTTACAATTGTCCATCATGTATGGGTATAGATGTTACGTGGTCGGAAAGCAAACATTTATGTAGCATTTTGTACCTTTGCTACTCAAATGTTAGTCCCTGGAATCAGCAGCATTAGACCCCTTCAAGCTGGTGCAAAACCCCAGGCTCCACCTACTGGATCAATCTGCATACTAAGAAGACACCCAAGTGGTTCAACTGCATATGAAAGTTTGAGAAGGACAATCTTAATGTGTGCAGCACCTGTCTGAGCAATGTGGTACCTCAAAGTTTTATTGGTTCCTTATAACCCCAAACTAGACTGAAGTCCTTAACAAGTTCAAGGGCCACCACAAACTGGTCTCTGCCTCCATGTCTAGCTTCAGCTCCTAGGTTTCTCCCTTCACTCTCTCTGGCACAGCCCTGAGGACTCCTTTAGCTATACTGAGCAGGTGACATGGCAATCAGATGTGAAATTCGCTCTGTCTGGAATATTCTCCATAGAATCATCCCCTTTTATTAACTTCTCTGTTATTCCTTCAACAAATATTTAGGGGGCATTTCCTATGTCAGGTGTCTTCTGGAGACTGTCCTCATGGAGCTTACATTGCAAATGCTCCAAATTTTAGTTTTAAGTCATATCCCATAGAGAAGATTAAATCCCTGTGCTCTATCCTCATCACCATATGCACACCCACTTTTGTAACACGTTATATTTTCCTCTAGTTGGGGGTTCAAGTCTTCTGTGCCCATTGGACTCTAGCCTCAGGAGGGCAGATCCTGCGTGTCCTGTTTGCCTCCTCTAATTCCCAACCCACTAGCTGGCACAGAGAGGTACTCCACAAATATTCACTGAATAGAGGGAAGTGTTCCAAAGGCAAGGAGGGACCTGGCTGAGATATGAAGAAAGAATTAGTACTGTGACAAAGGGATTCTGATGGTTCTCATCACAGACATGAAAGACCCTTATTTCTTTGATCTAAACTTCCAAAGAGATTATCTGTGCCCCCAGTGTGTACCATTTGGAGAAAGGAAATCTAAATTGGCATCCACCATACAATTCCTATCTGCCCAGATCTGACTTGGATCCAGGCCTCCTCTCCCTTCCAATGAGCAAAGTGTGGAAAGTGTGGAAACTGTGGGACAGAGTCTGGATGTGACTCTAAGAGGGATCTAGACTATGTGCTGCTGTCTTCAACCTTGGTGAGAAGTACTACAGCTTGCTTCCAGGTGACGAGAGGGTGATAATGACCTCAGATGTGTGGGGGACAGGCTATTCCCTACAGGAGGGAAACAGGCGAAGACAGAAGCAGATGTGCAAAGACAGAAGTTCAGGGATTTTTAAAATCAAATTTTATTTAAAGATAGTGGAATATAAAAGTTTATTCTAAATTGATCAATTGGGACAGTCAACAAAAAAAAGAGAATGTTCCTTTTCTCCCTCCTTTTATGGGTGGCTGCCATGCAATGAGCCATGGGAACTGAAGGAAATGGGGCCTGGTCATCAAAGACTACAAGGGCCAACCTTCAGAGTCTCTTGATTTTATTGCTTAGTATCAAAAGGTAATTGTCAAATAATAGGATTAGCGCTTTTTTTTTTTCAACATCTTCTACCCTCATCTTATCTTTTTTCATGAGTTTTCAAGGCAGATAAGGCAGATGGTGTTGATTCCAGGTTGGTCAAAGAATAGCCTAAGCTCTGAGAGTCTAACTGACCTTCCTGAGATCGCATGAGCGCTCCTGACTGCCAGCTTACTGTGGTTTCCATTACCTATTCATGCCATGGCATGAAATCTGCAATGAGGTCAGGCAGATAGCTCTGTAAGCTTGAGCTCTGAGCAAAATTGGTTATGACGGCAGCTGACGTCCACAGCCTGATATGGCCCAACAGTGAAGGCTAACAAAAGGTCACACTGAGTCAGGGCAGACGCAGTGCCTCTACTGTGTTCAGGAAACCTTCCAATAAATGCCTTTTTCAATAACAACTTCCCTTATGTAAAGAAAGCAAACCCAAGTTTCTGCACATTTGAATTGTTTTGTATTATTTTAGCTGGTCTTAAGAGTGTTCATGAGTCAGAAGCAATTTCAGGAAATACTGCCCATATCACCAGCTGGAATCCAGATTCCTATTCTTTAAGCGACCTCAGACACATGTACATGTGTTTGTGCATGCACACGCACAAACACATACGCGCGCACACACACACACACACATACCTACACTTGCTAACCCAAACTGGCACATTCACACACACACACTCACGTACACTTACAAACAAAACTCAAATACGCACATACTTTCCCACACACATTCTCACACACACAAACTCACATCACACATTCTGTCACAATCAGACACCCTATACACACATATACATGCACATGCATGATCATGTACAGACACTCATACAAATATGCACTCTCACGTATACACACCACACACATGCAAACATGCACACTTGACTCCTGCCAAGTCTTCTTGATGCTAACATAAGCATGGTGTACTCCACACAAAAGGCACTTGTTGCATGAGAATGAAAACCAGATAATGTCCACTGATTATTAGGGTATTTCCAAATATCCTCACATTCTGCTTTGTGGACCTCAGAATGTTTGGCTGGGGCGAACTTTTCTCTGCAGCTCCCTCTCTCTGGGGATGTGCAATTAGTTATTCCTAATCATCCCTTCCCACCAAGGCAGAGCAATGGGAAAGTGAGGGCAATTAACTATCTCCATTACAGAAGATACATGTTACAAAGCCAATTCAGAGGACCTGGGTACAGAGGAACTTTACAGAAGGACAACTCAGAAGAAGCCCTCTCTCCAGAAAGAGGAGAAGCCGCTGTGCTCCCTACCCCTACCCCACTTATCTGTCCTCTTTCTCATACCATTTCAACAAAGGTCTGGAAACCCTTCACACTTTCCAACTGGTCTAAAACAGTATATTGCAGTTCACATCATGTTCCCTCAGGGACTTTCAATCCCTGTGGAATCCAAAGGAGCTGGAATACAACAACGGCTCTCTCTCTGTGGGAACAAGGTTCTCTTCTGTAAAATGTGAGAGAATGCACTACTCTCTTGGCTTTTATACAAAGCCTATATTTACTCTTATCTATTTGTGTTTGTCCAGTGTTTGTTAATTAGTTGTGTCTACTTCCTTTGGGCATCTATCTGCCTCAGTGTGTCTCCCTCAGATTGTAAACACGTAGAAGAGGTAGACTTTCTGTGAGCACTGATGAGTATAAGATTCCCAGAAACTCAGCCTTCAGTTAGTGTTTTTCGATGATGGTGGTAATGAGGGAAGATTATAACAATGGACTTTTATGGTTTATACATGTACAAAGGTGATTTTATTTCAGAACAAGGTGTCATTGATTTTTTTTTTTTGTGCACTTGGTCTCTCCATACTGGTTCAAACACAAGTAACAAGGTGACACATCAGTGTAAACAGCACAAAAGGTTTTTCTTATGATACTTTATACCAAACTTAGCACTAAGACGGCTCACTGGCAAAGTGGGAAGAAAAATTACACCCAGTTTTGTTAAAAGATCTCCATCTTCCAAGCATGTGTAAATATTAGAAGCAGATGTAAAGTTTCCTGATACTTAATGAGAGGAGCTATCCCTACCTCAGTGTAAGGTTAAGGGAGTGAATATCTGAAAGATGGTTCAATCTGATATTCATTCAGCACTCTGTAGACTACTTAGTCCATATTAGGTCATCAAAAAATGTGTGCAGTTGATGAATGAATCCAACTTTCTCTCTGTTGTTGCTTATGGGTTTAGTCCTTAAATGTGTCTATATGTCTTGCTTATACATGGTAGCAATGTCTTCCCAGAGATAAGTTCCACAAATAAGTACCATACCCTCAAATCTGCTACAATCTCCCTATAATGCTGTCTTTGAGAACATGAGATGGAAATCCCCCCAGAAAAGAAAGGACTTCTCCTTTATTACCCCTAAATGCCATTCTGCTGATTACAGCTTTCTATTATGGAGCGTTCCAGAGTTATTCTTATCCCTTCCATAATAGTAACTGAACTCTTTATATGCAATCTAGTGTCTAGACTGTGTGAGCTCCTTAAGACAGAGACCAGCTCTTATTTATCTTCTGGCTTTAATATTCACCACATTGAGGACATTTAATGAACATATGTTCATTATGAACATATTGTTGAGGAAATCAAGTAGGATTGGAAAGAATTGGACTTATGTTTAATCAATTTAGTGACATCTATTATAAAACCTCAGGAATTCTGAGGAATAGGCTGACTTTCCTGGAAACAGGCAGGACAGAAAGATTGCTCCCAGCAATGGACTCAGTAGGTATATGGAAGATGGCTCTCCACTGCCCAATAGACATAATGTGGGATAGTGGTTAAGAGTATGGACTTTAGGGCCAAATACCTGAGTTTGCATGCTGGTTCCACTCTCATTAGTTCTATAACTTAGAGAGGCTATGTAATTTCAGTGTGCCTCAATTTTCTTATCTGTTAAGTGAGGTAATAATCATTGAGAAGAATAAGTAAGTTCAAGTGAATTCTTATAGGTAAAGGGCTTAGGCCATACCTGATACACCTGATACACACTAAGTCTGTAAGATATTCACTAGTGTTCTTTTCATTGGGAGTGGGGCATCAACAACCATAGAAAGAATATTTTCAGTTAAACCTTCTGAACCAAATCCCATTTCTGGCTCTTTTCAATTCTCTAGCAGGTCTCCCCTCCTCCAGCCTTGGTCTCCCCAGTACATGCTTCACAGAGTTTCCAGGGCTATCTTTCTTTCCTTTTTTTTTTTAATTATGTTGTGTTAGTCACCATACAGTACATCATTAGTTTTTGATGTAGTGTTCCATGATTCATTGTTTGTGTCAGGACTATCTTTCTAAATACAGATCTGACATATTTTCTTAAGGACTCTTCATGGTTCTTCTCCACAGAACATCTTTCAGCTCCTCACACATCACTCAGTGACCTGCCTAGTTTGATCCCTGTCATGGCTCCACCTTTACCCTCCTTCGATCCCCACCACTCCCTCATAACAAGCTCCAGGGACACTTGGCTTTTTGAGCTACCCCACACCTGGGGCTGTCTCATGTCTCATGCTTACACTGCTCCTACTATCTCTAGTACCTCCTTCTCCACCCCAACTTTATCCTCATCCTGCTCATGTGACCATCAAGCTCCTATTACTCCTTCAGAGCCCAGTTGAGGTGTCACCTCATTGGTGAAGCAGCCTTAAATGCTGTCAGGGGCTGAATTTAGTTCCCAAACTTCATATGTTGAAATCCTAACCCCCATTACCTCAGAATATGACTCTATTTAGAGATAGGGCCTCTAAAAAGTTAAGCTTTTAACACAAGTTTTGATTAAGTCAAGATGGGGTCATTAAGGTGGGCCCTAATCCAATCTGGCTGGTGTCCTTATAAGAAGAAATTCGGACACACAGAGTCACACCATGAATGTGTGCACACACAGAGGAAAGACCACATGAGGACACAGAGAGAAGTGGCTGTCTGCAAGCCAAAGAGAGAGACCTCAGGAGAAACTAAACCTGCCGACATCTTAATCTTAGACTTCTAGCCCCCAGAACTCAAAGAAAATGAGTTTTTGCTATTTAAGGCACACAGTCTATGGCATTTTGTTATGGCAACCAGAGTAAACTAATAGAATAACCTTGGTTTGGTTTTTCAACATAACACATGTGCCATCTATTACACAGGCAGCTCCTTATAGGAGCTCAGAGACAGGGCTCAGAGACACTCTTTATTCTTCCCCCCAAATCCCATGTGGCTACTGAAAACATGTGTTAATAGATATTGTAGTCAAGAACTTCTCAATGTTTTCTACCAAAAGACCTGCTGGAGGCACACTAGCATATGTTTATCATTGGTGCCTGGGGATATATTCTCCTCCAAAACTGTATTATTTTTAAATGTATATAAATGGTGCCTTCTACTCTATTGAATGATTTACTATAAAAATGCTTTAAATTTTAAATTACTGGGTAAAATTACTTAACTGGTTAAAATTTTCTAACTTGAGTCAAACAGGCTCTCTAAGGACATGTGCTCTGGTGTCGGCTCTTAGTGCCTCCCATTCGAGGACATGCTTTTGAGAGTTTATGGACAAGTAGTCCCAGTTGGCAGGAAGAATGGAGGGGGGAATATGCCAGGAACTGTTTTGATTTTGGTTTTGGTTTTTTGGTGTTTGTTTTTTGTTGTTGTTGTTGTTTGTTTTTTTTTGAGCCAGGAGCCTTTTATGGACAACATAAAGTGGAAGGAATCTAAGAACACCTGGAAACCAGGACTGATACACAGGACTATATTGAGAAGTTAGGAAACCTGTTGTTGGCAGGTACTATGCCTGGGGATGCTCACCAGAAAATGAAACAGAGTCTTTTAGAAAAGAGACAGGGAAGGTGTCATGATACCTACAGATCTGGGACATATAAGCAATGTGACAAGGCAATACTAGATGTTGACCACTTAGAGAAAGTGAGTGACATTGCTAATCTGTAAAATGTGCAAATTAATAATTAAAGGATTCTCTTAGAGTTAATTGAAAATGCACGTAAAAGGGCTTAGCGCATACTAAATACAAAATAAGTAGACATGATTAGTATCATCATCATCCTTATTACCCCATGAATATTCATCATTATTAACCCCACAAATACTCAGAAAGGATATTGCCCTACTAAAAGTTACTGTGTTGACATATAAAGAACATAGCCTCTTTGGAAAAAAGAGTTTAGTATACTGATCCCATAAATAACATGAAAGATAAATTTCCACCTTGAGCCGAAATGATTTGGGGAGGAGTGAAAGGGAAGAAAAATGGTGGAGACTGCCATTTGGGAAATGGCTTGAAAATTTCCAACACTTAGTTTCATAAATGGGAAAAAAATGCAATAACTATGATTTTATGGGCACTTTAGTATTTGTCAGGCACTTCATAAACATTTTCTTATTCAATCACAAAACTCTATGAGGTAGGCATTACCATCCAAGAACTGTTCAGACCCCATCAGAATCACTGCCCTTATCAACCTCAGTGTTCATTCACTCTGCACCTTAGCAACTGGAGTTGGGCCCCAAGCTCAACAATGGGACCCAAACCTGACAACGACCCAATAATTTCCACCGCAATTTAGAGCAAAGAACCTCAGGTGGCCCACTTCCTCATCCCACCTTCTGTCACAGTGCACAGAGCAGTTTAGCAGAGTATGGCTTAAATGACCAGACTTTGGGTCAGACTCAGCCCGGGGTCCGGTGGCACTCTGCCATTTTGAAGCAGCACAGCTTGGACAGGCTACTTCATCTCTGGAAGCCTCGGTTTCCTCACAGCTAAATAAAGATGATAATAAGAGTAACTTCCACAAGAAGTTTGCTTTTTCTGTAATGACATCAGACTATATGGTTGGCACATAACAAGCATTAAAAATTTTTAAGAGTAATTGTTGTTATAACCTGTGTGTTTCCAGAACAACTTCTTCAGCATCTAGCCCCACAATGAGCTCTCAGATCCAATGAAACTGCATAGCAAAACATCTTTGTGACTGCATGACTGTCACCAAAAATGAGTCAGAACTCATTTCCAGGTGGCTCCAGCTAACACCTATTTTAATTGCCTTTGGAGTAGATACCTCCCAGGTTAAAAGAGTTACCTGAGATCTTACATGGAGTCCAGGGCCAGATATTGTTATGAAAGCCAGGTGGTCAATTACACAATTATTTTAAAATCTTGCTCACACTCTCTTCTCCCATGGCAATGTTGAAGCTGGAAATATCAGGCAAGAGAACAGAAGATATTAACAAGAAGTTGTGAACCTCATGGTGATATTTCCTGTTTGTTTCTAAATTAGGGATTAAAAGCCATGCATCCATTACAGACTTTCAGAAATTGAGAAATCCCCCTGGATATTCCTGGCACTATTATGCAGCTCACTCCCCCTTGCTCCATCATTTACCATGTTATTTCTGGGCGGCTTTCTATGTTTGTTTCCCCAGGTGCCATCTATGCAGTCAGTACACATGCGGGATCTTTAGAGAAAAGCAAGGCAAACAAAGGAAGAGAGGATGGGTCCAGGGAACAAAAGTGACCTGTGCAAAAAGAAAGCCAGAGACATATGGAGTTCATCATGGAAGAAGCAAAACTTCCCAAGCCATGTAAATGTGTGTGAATGCTGAGGGCACATCTGAAGCAACTGTTTTTCTATGTGCCTTGCAAATTATTTTGTGGTTTCTGCAGACTTCCTTTTCGGTAATGGCGTTTAAGCACCACCTAAGCCCATCCCAGTTTAGCTCTTGGAAAGTGATATGTAGAGACATTTCTGCACACTGGAAAAAATCACTTTATACCAGTTTAATCCAAGAAATGAATACAGGGACAATTCTCATATGCAGATGAATCCCTGCGCATTTCGATTCAGTCTCCTCTGCGTGGATCAGCTGGAAATTTCAGAGGAAAAAAACAGTCTAATGATTGACAATATATAGGCAAAAGAGTTAATGGAGTTAATGTTTCTCTTTTTAACATCATATAAACATAGATATAGTCCAAAAACTTTTATTAAGTTACTTTAAGTCACATAATACTGTGCCATTCTGCCCTCAAGGAAGAGGCTGTAATGAAGGAGCCCCAAGTCAAGCACAGGTTCACCACACGAACAGGGAGCGATCGCACATTAATTACAAGCGTATGTTGGGGGTGACATGGGGGGGGGCGACTGCTGGGCACCTTCAGTCTCCTTCCGTATATATGAATCCGTCAAAAGTAATAAGAGAGGGAACACTGGCAAGCGAATGCATGAACTCTCAACATTTTTCCTTTGAAGCCAGAACTCCTCTGACCTCAGGAGTCATTGATTTGCTGTCAAGCTGCAGAGGTGTCACACAAGGGTCAGCAGAGATGACTCCAGGGGAATGTTTTCTTACTTGATAAATTTATAAAGACTGGGAAGCTAAAACAATCCTGGAGCTCTCCGTGATCTTATGCTTTCCCCTTTCACCTGCTTCCCTTTTAAAGTAAATCTATAGCAGACATTAAATAGGTCAGCGGGTTGGGGGAGGGTTAGCCTGGGTTTCATCTCTTGGAACAGGATTTAAGGACTTCCTAGCTAATACAAAGGCTAAATTTGGAACCATATTCCAATGTAACTATAAGGGATTCTATCAGGGTTTTGAAGCTAGTTTAGAGGTTCGGGCTTGGATACGGGTGAATATAACCCAACAAAATTTGGCCAGGAAACACACACACACACACAAGTAAGTTGAAAGTGATCACATGATGAATTACCAAAAGAATAGCAGGTGAGGCAAGAATACCAAGATGTGTGCTAAGCAGGAACTGTGTCACAGGAAAATGTGTGAGGAGTTGAATAGGAAATCTGTGAATCCCGAACTGAAATGCCTGAAGAAACTCTGAGGAAGGTTTGGAGCTCTGACTAAGTGTTTCCTAACCTCGGATCATAAATTATTGTACATAGAAAACTCAAGACATGAAAAATAAGTCAGGAATGACCCAGCCTAAGAACTACACGTTCACTCTGCTCCCAGACCATATATAAAATTAAACCCTATGGATTCCATTTAGTAAATCTAGAATCAAGTGTCCAGCACATGCACAAACCTATGTTACTGTAGGGAACCATGGAAGAGAAGGTCTCTGACTCTCAGCTGTTTAAAATCATATATCCATCAGATTTCCTAAGTGGCCATCTTGGAATAATGGATCCTGATGGAAAAGTGTTGAACAGGATTAACCTTCTAGTCTCAGAGCATCATTAAATTATTTTCGTAGCCCTAAGGTTTTAACCTTCAATATGAGAAAGTTATTCTTTAAAGACAGTAATTCTTCCTCTCCATCCTACTTAAAGATGTAACATCAAATTTCTAGTGTATGGGAGAGGACTCTGAACCTCTGAACTGGCATGGACCACTCATCCATTTAACTGAATGGAGGCCATGATCCCCAAGGATTGTTAATTTCCCAGCTTGAAGGGGGGATGTTGCAAATTGGAGGAGTCGTGTAAAGCAAAATTTCCCAAACATGCTCCACTGATATTTCGCAAAATTAACATTCTATTATCAAATTTGGGAAACACAGGGTTAAATGGAGTTAAAAGTCTTCTTAAGCATATGTTCTGAGTTGTTAATGGATATTCTTAATCTCCAAACAGAGAAAGTAACATTTTTCAGTCTTATTTAACCATGGAACTTTCTCATCATAAAAATGATTTCCAAGGTCAAGTGCTCCATGGAACACATTTTAGGGAATAGTGTGTTAGGGGTGCATATCCCAGAATATGCTCTCCTGCCGATTTTGTGCATACATACTAAGGGTGGGCTTCAAAGTGATTCCAGATAAGCCAGGTCTCTGGCAATCGTGTGCTACCATGGGAAGTTTTCCTTATTATGAAAACGTCCATGACTAATATTCATTATGTTTTCTCCAAAAACTGTTTCTTGCAGTCACAAGATTTACTTTCTACCCAGATCTCTTGTTTGGGTGTGATGAAGAAGCAGAGTTTGGTCTCCTGGGATCTGTCCCAAGTTCCATGTCGGCATGTTACTTTATGTCACGTTTAGCTGAGCAGCCCACTGGGAACAATTCTTCCTTTTCCTCTGAGGGGGTGATGGGTCTTGGGATGCAGATTCAGTCCTTGGAATGGCCACTATGCACAGAGAAAAGCATGGTCCCAAGCCCCAGACTGCTGAGCCCCTAGTTTTAAAGAGGAGTATGGGCTCCAAGGAAAAGACCACTGGTGACTCAGCCCCTCCTATCACTACCCCTGGAACAACTCCGAGGCATATTCCAGACAGTGGTTCAGCATCTTCCATGCAGGACACAGCACATGAGTCAGCTTCCATCCCAAGTCG
This sequence comes from Potos flavus, assembly GCA_028534135.1. Lineage (NCBI taxonomy): Eukaryota > Metazoa > Chordata > Mammalia > Carnivora > Procyonidae > Potos > Potos flavus. The sequence goes on along the minus strand of CM052884.1, from coordinate 22,131,777 downwards.
TCCTGCTGAAATGACAATGGCAATGGGAGGCAGGCACGCTTCTGGCAGGGAGCTGTGGCTCCTTCCCAGTTGGCAGCTGTTGTACTTCCATCTTCAGTGAAGACATTGCCAATATAAGAAATGCAGAATCAGGTCCCAAAGAGTCAGATGGGTTGACTCCTGGTTTCTATCATGTTCTTGGAAATGTGAAGGCTAAAAACCACAACCCATCTGTTTTTAAGTTTTCTTGTTTGAAACAATACCTTTTCCAAACATTAAGTGAGAAGAAAAGACAGCAACATGAATAATCTATAAGCTGGATATCTGCAAGTGGCTTGAATTTGAGCACAGATGTCCACCTGGAGGCCAGAAAGGGTGATCCACAGGTAAAAGAGGCCACTCCCACTGGGGCTGGGGCAGCTGCATAAACACCCTGAGCTTCTCCACGGAGCTCACAGAGCCTGGTAAAAGTAAATGCATGAAGTCATACTGGCAAGCCGTGTGTCACCCTCAAGTAATTAGGACCCTTGCCCAGCCACCTCCCAGACCCAGCCCAGCACACCCACAGGTGTGTTGTCCTTCTCCAGCTGGCATAACAAGGCCATGCCAGCTCTGAGGCCAAAACAGCCCAGGGCCATCCAAGAGTAATATGGCCAGGCCATAGAAGCCAAGCCAGGAGGAGGAGGGTAGGCTCTCCTCTGCAAAATGAAAATAAATTGCAAAATGGCATTGTGTGTGTGGTTGCCCTGGAGAAGAAGGATCTGAAGAGAAGTAAAATTAGAAAGCTGTCAGAGCTCTTCAGTGAGGTTTCTTTCCACAAAGCCTGGTGGTCCCAAGGCACGGGACTAGTGTTAATTGCCACTGGGCTGGGATAAACAGGAGAAAGAACTAGTTGGTCCTTGCCCAGGACCGAGAAGTTCTGTGAACTTCCAGGATGCCAGGGAGATGCATCCTTCAGCAATTTTCATGCTTTTTCCTTCTATATTATCTTGTTGATGAGGTAAGTAGAATTTATTAACTCTACTTTTTAGATGAGAAAACTCAAGACTGAGAAAGTATGGAACTTCATGTTTGCTCCATCTAACCCTGCTTCTCCTACCACATCATTTGTGTTTTGTTCATCCCTTAATGGCCTGCAAAAGCCACAAAAGCCTTCAGTTAAGGAATCTGAACTTTCATGTTTGCAGGGGCCAGTTGGAGGAGGGCAAGAATATTTCTCCCAAAACATGTTTAGGAGGTTGCATCTTTTGACTCATTCTGTTCTAATCCCAACTCTTGCAATATTTGATGGTGCAGGAGGCCTGGTGCAGGGCGAGGAGGGGTTGTGCAATAAAGTGAGTGGGAGCAAATAGAATTATTTCATCTCCACTTGCTTCTGTCCCAGCCACCCCCTGCATGCCCTGCCCCAGTGAAACTACAAGTCATGTTCCTCCAAACTCTCAAGAAAGGATTTGTGGGTGCACCTTGATAAGGCCAACCAGAACCTAAGTATTTGTACTGCTGAACTGTACATAGTCAAACCTCTGTATTAAGATCATTCTGGATGGCTAAATGGACTGGTGCTAATCGTTGCATGCTTGGAATATTTTTGGTGACATTTTCTGAAAGAGAAAAGCTATATTTGTCTCTGTGTCCCATCTTATGCCTTTGGTAGCACTTAGCTGAGATACCACAACATTGCAAATATACACTCTGATAACTGGCATTTGGTGGCTTTAAGAGCTGTTAATGGACAACACAGCAATTACCTTTTGTTCCCTTGGTACACAGCTCCAGTTTATGTTCTATGTGGCTGATATGCCTCATTTCATGAACTGAAATCTGCCTCTCCCTGCTCTAACTGTCCCTTGTAACTACTTCCTCTCTTTATCTTCTGAATTCCTCACCCTTGCCCTTGTTCTTTTGAATCCTTTTTTTCTGTCTTTCCCTTTCCATTCTTCCCCACTTCTGTCAAGTTTACTTTCACTTTGATACAAATGCAGTTCCATTATTATTATCAACAACGAATCACAGTTAATTTCAGACTACACGGAAAAAAGACCAATCATGGTGCACTAATAGAAAGTGTTAGGGTCCTCAGCTTTCAATAGCAAACAAGTCATTCAGCAGAAGTTTATTGGGTGCCCATCAGTCACTGAGTGCTTGTGACGGAATGAAGATAAATAAGACACAAATACCAGCTACAAAATGTTTGAGCATCTAATGGCAGAGAGGAATGCAGTCTCCCATTATTGCTTCCCCAATCCAAGAAGGCTTAATCTTTGCATGGCATACACATAGCAGGTGCTCAATACCTGCTTGAATGAAATAAATATTCTGCTTCCACTCATACTAATTTTAGACTCTGAAAGTTTCTTGAAAGATGGGATTATAAAAAGACATGATTGATTGAACATAGAGAATGAGACAAAGGCCTTTAAATGAAAATAGTTATAAACTTTGGACAAAAATGTTACACCGTAATCTTCAGTGTTCCCACTTTCTCAAGTTCCTCAGGTTTAGTCTATCTGGCTGAGGGTAGAGAGGGAGACATCTTGCCAACAGAGGGGCAAGGTCGCCTCATGAGCTAAACCCTAGCCAGGCCCTCAGACTGCCTTTCACTCAATACCTGGATGGAATGAACTCATGTGTGGGGGATTAGAGAAAGGCAAAGTTCATTCAGTTCCTTAAGCCACATATTCCATCCCTATTGGACATACCAGATGCCAGATAAAGGAGACACTACAGCCCACAGTTGCTCTTCATAAGCCTGGTTCGGAACCTGGGAGTCAAATCTTATTCTGCGCTGCCTCTGACCCCTTGACTGTAGACCTTGACATTTGTTCACCTGTTGTCATCCTTGACTCCTCATGCATTTGACCCATGGAGCCAATACCACCCCAGCCCCACAATGACCTTGCATCATTCATATCAACAACTCTGGCATTTCACACTCTCTTTGATTAATATTCCTCACAGTTCAACTCTGTTTCCTAAAGCACACCTGCTTTAGTGCTCTCTCTACAAATAATAGTCTTTCTTCTCCCCTCAGTGACCCAAATAAAACCAGCCAAGGACATCTATGTGGGCATGGGCAAGGCATTATGTTCATAGACAGCCTCCCACACTTTAGTCAATGGGAGCTATGATAACAGGCATAAGCTGCCCAGGCTCTTATACTCTCCTTGCATTTTGGTTCAGTCTTGGAACAACCGACCATTGGAGGTCAGTTGTGTTAAAGAAAGATGATCAGGAATGCAGAGAAGATACCCAAAGGTGAGAAAGGAGAGAAAATGAATAGACTGGGTGGAGATAAGCCATAGAAATGCAAAGTAGTCAAGCTTTGGGTGTAGCCAAGGACAGCCAGCTGGGAGAATGAGAAGAAAGAACAATATGGAGCAATTAAGGGAATTAAGAGATAGCAGTTGGGGATTTGATATCCTCTAGTTCTACCTCTCTTAGGTTTCTATTTCAGGAACAGGCACATTTAGAAAGTGGATATTTTTAAAAAGAAATTTAAAGGGAAAACCAAGGACCCATGGGACTGGAGAGAACTATTCAGAGATATTTCTTTCAGGTCACCTGGCACAGGAGAAAGAGAAAGGATTTCCTCTGAGTCACAATAAGGAACCTGGTATTTGGTGCAACTTTGCTCATGCTTAGTCCTCAGAAATTTAAAAGACCCAAATGGGAAAAAAACAAAAACCAATATAACCATGGTATCCGTAGACCTTGTTGGATCCTAGAAAGAATTCTGTTCCTATGATAGATAGATTAGATAGATAGATAGATAGATAGATAGATAGATAGATAATAGATAGATAGATGATATTCACGTGAAGCTCAAAGTATTTAGAAACGAGGACCAACCTGAGCCATCTAAAACTTGAGTTTTCATTCTAGGCCTGAATGGTGTGCCATCTGGCAAGTTGTACCCCATGTGCTTCCTGAGGCACCTCTTAGGAGCCAGCTATGTTGCTAGGTGCAGAAGATTCAAGGATGAACAAAATACTCTTTCAAATAGGAGTAAACAAGAGATCTATTGGAGGGCAGGATATATTTGGAAGGCAGGCAGATAATCCTTCTTAACAGTAGCCAAAGTAAACCAAAGCCATGCATGTTGAGGAATTGAATTGACAAGACTCACATCAATTTTCAAACCCATATCAGAGGTCCGCAAAGGTGAAAATAGTGATTTTTTTTAATCTTAGTCTTCATGGCTAAAGAACATGTAAAATGTAGAAGGCTGAGAATAAAGACAGACAAAATCACTAAGATCCAGAAAGGGAGGTGGTTAGAATAGAAGTAAAGAGAACTGGTTTTATCTTCCAGGAGGCCTGGGTTTGAACACTGCTCTGTTGTGTATTTGACATGTTAATGTTTATGTAGGCAACTTAAACACTTTCTGAGCTTTATTTTCCTTAATAATATTTCATAGGATTGTTGTGAATATTAAATGAAACCATGTATATAAAATGCTTGCCCAGTGCCTCACAAGTAGATAGAACCTCAACACATGGTGGTGATTACCTACAAGATCTTTGCTTGATAAAGCAATTTACCATATATTATATGCATTTATATATATGCATATATATGAAATGCATTTAAATGTATTTAAAGTTTTATAAAAACCTTTAACAAAAAGGTACCAACACTGAACCAATAAAGTCTAGGATCTGTTTTAATTTATAATCTGTTTCTAATTTATAATAATGGCTTTTCTAAACAGTGAATACAGTTTTTAATATACATGTTTAAAGCTGTAACTTTCCCTTTAAGCACTTCTTTAGCTGCATCCCATAAATTCTTATATGTTGTCTTTTCACTTTCATTCAGTTCAAAATATTTTTTAATTTCCCTTGTGATTTCTTCTTTGATCTGGGTTACTTAGAAATGTGTTGTTTAATTTTCAGATATTTGCAGATTTTTCAAATTTCTGTTGTTGCTTTCTAATTTAATTTTATTGTGGTTGGAGAACATACTTTGAGTAACTTCAATCTTTTTACAATTATGGAAATTTATTTTAAGGCCTATCATATGGTCTATTCTAAAGAATGTTCCACATGCACTTGAAAGAATGTATTTGCTGTTGTTGGATAAAGTATTCTATAAATGTCAGCTAGATCATATTGGTTAACAGTGTTTTTCAGATCTTCTGTATCTTTATTAATTTTCCATAAACTTGCTCCACCAATATCAAGGGTCTTAAAATGTTGAACTATAATTATTAAATAGTCTACATTTCTTTTCAATTTTCTCAGTTTCTTGCTTTTTGTATTTTAGGGTCCCATTGTTATGTGCATACACATTTAAAATCATTCTATCTTCCTGGTGTATTGATTCTTTTATCATTATGAAATTTCCTGTTTATCTCTACCAATATGTATTTTCTAAAAGTCTATTTTATTTAATACTAAATAAATATAGCTGCTCCAGCTCTTTTTGGTTTACTGTTTGTATATGTCTTTCTTATTCTTTTACTCTCAATCTGGTTGTATATTTAAACTTGAAGTGTGTCTCTTGTAGTTAACACATAGTGGAATCTTTCTTTTCATTCAATCTGATAATTTCAATGTTTTCAATGAAGTATTTAGTCTATTTAATGGACTACTTAACGTCATTATTGGTATGATTGGATTGTGTCTGTCATTTTGTTGTTTGTTGTCAATATGGCTCATGTCTTTCTGTTCCTCTGTTCCTCCTCTACTGCTGTATTTTGGGTTAATTCTTCTTGGTATATCATTTTAGTTCCTCTGTTGATATTCAGATTTTATAGTTATTTTCTTAGCATTTGCTCTAGAGATTAAAAGATACATCTTAATTTATCAATTTAACTCAAGCTAATTTAATACTAAATTTCAGCAAGATGTAGCACCTTTATTCCTATATAGCTCCATTTTCTCCCCTCTTTTTGTGCTATTATTGTCATATATGTTAAATCTATATTAATGTTATAAATTCAATAATACACTGTTATAATTGTTACTTTATACAATCTGATGATTTTTTTAATCAAGAGAAGAGAAAGGAAAAAATATATTTATACATTCTTTTATACTTACCCACACAGTTACTTTTTCCAGTGTTCTTCATTTCTTCCTGTGGACTGGCTTTATGGTGTTATTTTCTTTCATTTCCTATTTCTTATAAGGCTACGAATAAATTGCTAAGAATAAATCCTCTCAGTCTTTGTTTATCTGGGAAATGTTCTTTTTCTTGCAGGTTGATATTAGCGAGAAAAAATATATTAGTGAACAGAAATCTGTGTAAAAATTTTAAATTTTATCAAATGCTTTAAACACACACACATCTAAATTCATTACAGAATCTTCGAATATTCTCTTTTTTCTACCTCAACATAATGTTCCGCTTCCTGACGGCGCACGGGAGAAGAATGAGGCACAAACAAGTCAGCTGCAAGAGAGATTGGGAGCAGGGGTCGGCAGTTGAGCAGACTGCCGCCCTGAACAACTCCTTAATACCATATTTATTGGATAAGAGATGATAATCAATAAAAAAGATTATACATTGTTTGTAGGTAAACAAGAAGGAATGTGAGTCATAGTTGATCATGAGTCTTATAGATTAAACAAGGAGAAGAGATGGGTGTGCCTGGTCAATCAGCATGGAATTCGTTATAGAATAAGTGCACTTAGCACTTAAATGGATAACCCCATCAGCAAGCTCTCCGGGAGGCAGGGGAGATAACGAAAGAGGGAAGCAGGCGGTGTTCCGCCCTGAGCGAGCTGGGCCTCCCCAGCTGCTCAGCTTCCATGAAGCAGGCGGTGTTCCGCCCTGAGCAAGCTGGGCATCCCCAGCTGCTCGGCTTTAAGAACGTATATCTTCTCCTCCACCTGAGGCCTGCTGCGACTACAAGTTATTCTCAAGGTTATCTTTAAGCATGCTTGCATGACCAGCACAACTCCTCCTGGTTATATTTTCAGGAGTATATTATTTTGAGGGATGGTTACAATAATGTGTAAAGGGGTTTCTAGATAAAGCTTTACGTGTGAATAAAGAAGATCCATAGTCTTATACATGTACACACACACACACACACATCCCCATACATCTATTCTTTAAGATGAACAAATATACATGGTAAGAGTGTGATTTGGATCAGACTGGTTTTCTTATGAAGCTTATATAAAAAGTACACTACATGAATCTTTGTCTTACCTTAACTTTTAAAGAATAGTTTACTGGAGATAGAATTAATGATTGACTATTTTATTTCATCACTCTGCCTTCTGGTCTCCATTGTTTCAGAAAAGAATTGAGCCATTAATTGGATTGTCGTTCCCTAGTTTGGGATGAGTCCTTTATTTCTTGTTGGATTCAAGATTTTCTAATTGTCCTTAGTGTTCAGTAGTTTTACTCTTTGTGTAGATTTTATGTTATCTTACTTAGGGTTTGTTGAGCTTTATGGATGTGTAGATTTACATTTTACATCAATTTTATGAAATCTTCAGTCACCCTTCTGGTATTCTCACTACATGTTAGTATATTTAATCTTGCCTCACAGGTCTCCGAGGTTTTGTTTTAATTTCTTCAATCTCTTTTCCTCTCTATTCTTCAGATTGGATAGTTCCTATTGACCTATCTTCAAATTCACTGATTCTTTCTTCTGCCAGCTCAAATCTACCATTTTGGTTAAGTTTTTTTATTTCACCTACTGTGAAATTTTTAGATTTAGAAATTTAGAATTTTTAAATTCTAGAATTTTCATTGGTTCCTTTTTTATTTTTCTGGTTCTATACTGAGAATTCTTATTTGAGGATAATTGTCATCATACCTTCACTTAACATTTTAAATATATCGTAAGCTCCATTTTGAAGTTTTTGTGTGGTAAATATAACATCTCAGTCTACTCAGAGTCAGCTTGTATGAATCTTTTTCCCCTGAGTAGAGGTCACATTTTCCTGTTTCTTTGAATATCTCATAATTTTTTTTTTGAAGACTGACATTTTAGACCATATATTGTAGCGCCCCTGGGTTATTTTTTTTTTTTCCTCATAGGGTAGCTGTTGTTTTTAGTAATTTACTTGGACTTAATCTGCATAATCTGTCTCCCTGTAATGGGCAGCCACTGATGTCTCTGCCACTTTGTTTGTTTTTTTTTAATTATTTTATTTTTCTACCTGGCTTCCTATGGTTTGTCCCTGGTCTACATGGCTTACTAGCAAGTCAGTGATTCATAAGAGGTTATGCTCAAGAACTTTGAGCCTATAAGTCTCTCACCCTCTGCTGATAGATCTGTGTGTACATTGAGGTAAGCATTCGAAGTTCAGGCAGTTTTCAAGTGTCCCTAGGCTTTTTCTTTACTCTAGATCTTCCAGGGTGTCCTGTAAACACACACATAGTTTCCCATTAAGCCAGGGAGATATGGGGAGCTTATCTAGCCCTTCTGTGATTCTCTCATTTCCATCATCTCCTTGCAAAATTCTTTGCTAGTCTATCACTTGCCATAACTGGGGCTCCAAACTCAGTTTAACAAAGCTATGGTAATTCCCCATTCACTTACTCTCACATATGCTACTTTTACTGATAATGCTGCCAACGATGGGTTTTGGCTCTCCTGTCCAAATCAAGTGAGGCCCTTTTAACAGCGAAGCTGCTGGTTTCACAGGGTGTCATGCCATGGTAAGGCTACTTTACTGACCAAGTTTTTGGAGGAGGTACGTGGGAGGAACAGTTCCAGGCAAGAAGCCTGTGGATTCTCTGTAGACTCCCACTTTTCTACCCAGATTTCTAGCAGTTTTTCGTGAATAAACACTTCTCAATTTCTTGTTTTTCTCTGGTTGATTTGCAGAGCCCTGTTGTTTCAAAAACAGTTGTTTTTGATCGGTTTTTTGTTTTTCCCATTTTATACTCATTTTTTTGGGAAAAAGATTTATTGAACTCCCCATTTTCTATAATGGAGTCCTGCCTCTGAATAAAACATTTAAATCAATCGTTCCAACATGTATCAACAGTGTTGTTGTTGTTTTTTCTATTCACTCTATTTACTTTTCCTCAACAAATTTTCAACATTTTTCACCAAAAAATACTTTTATGCTTATTTTGCCTTTTCATGGCTTTACTGTAATGATGAAAAAAAATCTCTTAAAGATGATTATGAAAATATCATGACTTATGTTTCTTTTGTCTCCTTCTCAGACTTTTCCTTATATCTTCATATTCATGTAAAATATACAATGGTGCTGGCATGTCTGGAACTCAGGAGTGTTAACCATTCGTTGTTTAACTACTTCTTTTGTCTAAAAAATCATGAATATAAATGACTATTCTACGCCAAATTTCAGTTGCATACTTTGACATGTGATTTCTTCAGTATTATAAAATATTCTATTAATTAAAACCTTATGTATACTGAAATAAATTTCACATAATTTGAAAACAAACTTTACAAAAAATAGAGACATGAAATTTTCACAACATTATTAATCACTAGGGAAATATAAATACCACAGTGAGATACTTCCGCATACCTGCTGGAATGCAAATCTGTGAAGTAACTGGAATTCTCACATAGATCTAGTAGGAATTTAAAATGATATGACCACTTTGGAAAATGGTTTGGCAGTTTCTTATAGTTAAACATATACTTACCATATAACCCATTCTTACGTATTTGCCTAAGAGAGGCAAAAGCATAGGTCCACACAAAGACTTCTACAGCAATTTTTATAGCATGTTTATTCATAATAATCTCAAACTGATAACAATCCAAAAATCTATCAGAGAGTAGATAAACAAATTATGATATATCCATACAATGAAATACTACCTAACAATGAAAAATCACAAACTATTGTACAGTTATATGGAGAAATCTAAAAAACACTATGCTGAGCAAAAAAAGCCAGATACAAAAGATTATATACTGTGAGATTCTAATCATAAGAAATTCTGGAATAATAAAAAAAAATCTGTAGTGACAGAAAGGATAGCAAGTGCCTGGGCATGAAGAGAGGTGCATAAAGGAAATTTGAAGGGTGAAGAGGATAGAAATGTTCCATATCTTGGTTATGGTAGTGGTTATACAGGTCTACATATTTGTCAGTACTCATTGAACTATTCCTTTAATATGGTTGCTTTTTAGTATATGTAAACTGTACCTCAATAATTATGTACCTAAAATACTCAGTGTAGATGCTAACACATGGTAAGCACTTCACAAATGTACTAATGTTTGTAGTGGAATAACATTAGGATGTCTGAGAGTCATTCTTTTTCCTGCCTGAGGAAACAGAACTGCAAGTTCTCCAGTGTTTTCCCAGCCCCTTCAATATGAAGAACCAGGGTATAGGGGCACTTGTTTCACAAGGAAATGATAGGCAGGTAAAGGCTTAACAAGGATTACATTATGGGGTATTTTTGTTGTTGCTGTTGCTGCTGCTGCTAATTGTATTTTTTTAATTTTTTATTTAAATTCAATCTAGTTAACATATAGTGTATTACTAGTTTCAGGGTTAGAATTTAGTGATTCATCAGTTGTGTGCAACACCCAATGTTCATTACATCAAGTGCCCTCCTTAATGCCCATCACCCAATTACCCAATACCCCCACCCACCTCCCCTCCAGAAACCCTGTTTGTTCTTTATAGTTAAGAGTGTCTTACGGTTTGCCTTCCTCCTGTTTTTCTCTTGTTTTATTTTTCCTTCCCTTCCCTTATGTTCATTTTTTCCCTTAAATTCCACATATGAGTGAAATCATATGGTATTTGTCTTCCTCTGACTTATTTCGCTTAGCATAATAACCTCTAGTTCCATTCATGTCATTGCAAATGGCAAGATTTCAATCCTTTTGGTGGCTAAGTGTATTCCATTATATATATATATATATATATATATAATTCCTTGACACTCTTACCATATATATATATACCATATATATATATATACACACACACTCTTACCATATATATTTCCACTATGTGTATATATATATATCCATTATGTGTATGTGTATATATATATATACACACACACACACACACACCATATCTTCTTTATCCATTCATCTGTCAATGGACATCTGGGCTCTTTTCATATTTTGGCTATTGTGGACATTGCTGCTGTAAACACTGGGATGCATATGTCCATTCGAATCACTATTTTTGTATACTTTGGATAAATACCTAGTAGAGCAATTGTTGGGTCATTGGGTAGTTCTATTTTTAACTTTCTGAGAAACTTCCTTCTGTTTTCCAATGTGGCTGCACTAGTTTGCATTCCCACCAGTACTGTAAGAGCCTTCCCCTTTCTCTACATCTTCACCAACATCTGTTGTTTCCTGAGTTGTTAATTTTAGCCATTCTGGCTGGTGTGAGGTGGTATCTCATTGTGGTTTTGATTTGTATTTCCCTGATGCCAAGTGATGCCCTTGAGCACTTTTTCATGTGTTTTTATTTGTTTGATACTACCCTTGTGTTTTTGCTAAATTGGTGAAGTTTCTTAGACATGTCTTCAGAAAGGAGACACTGTGGTCAATGAAAGTTTGAAAGCTTGAGCTCTAGACTGTTTCTAGAATTCTGCCCAATTTCATTAACTTTGAGTTACTGTTCAGAAAAATGGATTGAGTTTTATGATCCCTAAGATCTCTTCAAATTTAAAATTTCCAAGTTTCTATGAACACACATATATATTGCAAATAATATCTGCAAAAGTAATTCAACTTCCACATTTCTGAATCTCTTTCTTTAATGTATGTAATTCTGGACTCTCTCTACCACACTCCTTTTGTCTACAGTTAAAACTTTAATTATGTCCCATTTCCTCAGAATGTTGCTAGACAATAGGAAAGATTTAATTGATCTATTACTACCTTAAAAACCACCTCAAAACTTAATGACTTAAAACAATAACATTTATTTTGCTCATAAATCTGCAATTTTAGGGCTCAGCAGGGACAGCTCATCTCTGTCTCACTTGGCAGCAGCTGGGGCAGCTTAAAGGCTGGAATCCTGTGAAAGATCCTCATTCACATGCTTGGTGCCTGGACTAGGAAGTCTCAGATAGCTGAAGGCTGTGACAGCTAGAGCCCCAAACATCTTTATGTCCGTGTTTGTTCTCCACATGGTCTTTCTAGCATGGTAGTTTCAGAGTAGCTGAATTTCTTACACATTGGCTCATGATTCCAGATATGCATACAGAGATGGGCAGAGAGAGAGAGAGAGAAAATGAGCTTTGGACAAAAGTTGTGTTGCCTTCCCTACCCTTGTTTGAAAAGCCACACAGTGTCAGTTCTGCCTAATTGTATTCATTAGAAGTGAGTCACTAAGGCTGTCCTGTATTCAGGGAAGGGGAATTAGATTACACTGTTTGATGGTAAGAGTGTCAAGGAATTTAAGGACAAGTTTTAAAATCATGGCAAACTAGTTCGAATTAAGATGTTTATGAATGATAAAAAGCTGAAGGGATTTTCCTTTTCATCTTCCATTGGCCTGTCAAGATGACTACTGTCCTACCTCAGAGAGATGGTATAATGCTATAGGCATTATGATGGCCCATGGTGGAAGGGAGAAACTTGGAACCCCTAAGTCAGAACAGAAAACTATTCCTAGTGTACCACTCAGAAGTCAACTGGGAGGAATAATTTGGTAATCTCAGTTCTGCTTACAGCTGGAAAGGAAAGGCAAGCTGTCAACTATGTTTTACCTCAGTGGAGGGTCAAAGAAACACATATTTCATCCAAACTCTATCAACAAAAAATAAACTGAGGAGCAGATGAAGAGTTTTGAGTGTAACACCTCATACAGGGTAAAAACTGCTCATTCTGTGACTAAAACCAAATTAATAGAGCAGATGTCTGGGTAAACACAGCACATTTATGGCATAGATCCAACAGCAATGGCAGATCTTAAAGAAAGAGCATGATTTCAAACTCCTTGTCCCATGCTCAGTGAGTCTGCTGAACTTCTCAGACTTTTCTGCCAGAGTACTAGAGGAGAGAAAGTCTTCATCCCTCAGCATATAAGACAGTTGCCATAGTGTTTTTCTCCAAGGAGAATATTCTTAATTTTTATTTCTAACTTAAAATACTCATGTGCTATTCACATTCTAAGACATAATTTATCAGTTTATTTTAAAATAAAATACATATGATTTTACCCAAAATTGCATAGGTAAAATTGATGCTTGACAAGATGAGCCATGTTCATAGTCTGAGAGTATTTCCTAACCCACATTCAGATACTAAAAGCTCCATCTGGAAATATAATTTTAATGTTTGAGAGAATACTTTTTTATAATTCTAGCCTCACATTGACCATATAAATTATAAATCCTCACACTTTGTTTACATTCCCCAAATAGAAATCAAACACTACATTAAATTATAAGGTTATTAGAGCTGTAGCTCTCAAAGATCTAAAGAATTCCTTACATCATCTGAGTAACCTTTTTGTCTGTCAGATAAATATCTGAGCCTGAACATATATAATAACCTGGTTAAGTTATGCAACTATCAAATCACAAATAATAAGTTATTCTTGGCCAGATGTAATTTCCCATGTAAATTCTTGTTTTAGTTTTCATTTGGTGCTTCTATTTTACATACCACTGTTTAAGGTTACCTTTATTTTTCCCTATTTTATATATTTTAAGAATATATTTTATATAATAAACAGGTTTGTGTGGGAGGGTGTTCTAGTTCCAACAGTGTGGAGCAGAATATATTGGACTAATCTTCCTGCCAAAGGCAATGATAAACTATAAACAATTTCTAAAAACCAGTTGTTTGCAGGCCCTGGGGAATGACTGAAGCAGGCAGAAGTGGCCCTGATACTACCTTGGAAGTAAGGGAAACTCATTAGTTATGAGATACACACTTAACTTTCACTTAAAAGCTTCCTTTTGGGAACCCTCCTACACTGTTGGTGGGAATGCAAGCTGGTGCAGCCACTCTGGAAAACAGTGTGGAGGTTCCTCAAAAAGTTGAAAATAGAGTTACCCTTCGACCCAGCAATTGCACTACTGGGTATTTACCCTAAAGATACACA
>CM052884.1:22072807-22117310 GCA_028534135.1 Potos flavus | reverse complement strand
GTCTCCTTCCTGATCCCCTCTTGTTTCATTTCCCTCTCCCACCCCCCACAACCCCCCCCGCCTCTCGAATTCTTCATATCAGAGAGATCATATGATAATTGTCTTTCTCTGATTGACTTACTTCGCTTAGCCTAATACCCTCCAGTTCCATCCACGTCGTTGCAAATGGCAAGATTTTATTTCTCTTGATTAGCCAAAGTAATCTTGAGAAAGAAGCAAATAGCTAGAGGCATCACACTCCCTGATTTCAAACCATATTATAAAGCTGTATAATTAAAACAGTATGGTATTGGCATAAAAACAGACCTATAAATCAATGGAACAGACTAGAGAGCCCAGAAATAGCCCCATGCATGTATGGTCAATTAATTTACAACAAAAGAAGCAAGATAATGGAGAAAGAACTGTCTTTTCAATAAGTAGTGCTTGGAAAACTAGACACCACATGCAAAAGAATGAAAGGAGACTACTGTCTTACCCCATACACAAAAGGTAATTCAAAATGGGTTAAGGACTTGAATGTAAGACTTGAAACCATAAAAATCCTAGAAGAAAACATAGGCAGTGAGCTCCTTGACATCAGTCTTAGCAGGTGACCTTTTGAATGAACCCCAAAAGGAAATTCAACAAAATCAAAAATAAACAAGTGGGACTACATCAAAGTAAAAAACTTTTGCATGACAAAGGAAATCATCAACAAAACAAAGTCAACCTACTGAATGTGAGAAAATATTTGCAAATCATATATCTGATAAGGGATTAATATCTAAAACATATAAAGAACTCATACAACTCAATCACAAACAATCCAATTTAAAAATGGGTGGAGGAAAAAAATTTAAAAATTAAATATGCCAAATGAATATTTTTCCAAGGAAGATATACAGATGGCCAAAGGTGTATAAAAAAATGCTCAGCCTCACTATTCATCAGGGACATGCAAAACCACAATGAGATATCACTTCAACCAATCAAAATGCCTAGTATCAAAAAGATAAGAAATAACAAATGTTGGTAAGCATGTGGAGAAAAGGAAACTTTTTTAAGGTTCCATTTTTGTTGATGGGAATATAAATTGGTGCAACCACTATGGAAAACACTACAAAGGTTTCTCAAAAAATTAAAAACAGAAGTACTATATGATCCATCGATTCCACTTCTGGGTATTTATCTGAGGAAAACAAAAACTTACTAATTCAAAAAGATAAATGCAATGCACCCTTACGTTCATTGCAGCATACTTTTTAACAGCAAAGGTATGGAAATAACCTAAGTATTTAGAGATGGATGAATGGATAAAGAAGATGTAGTTTATATATATATACACACTGGAATACCACTCAGCCATAAAAATGAATGAAATCTTGCCATTTATGACAAAACAGATGGGCCTTGAGATACCACATTTAATATTAACCAAAAGGCTGAGATGCGCTAGGATGGGCCTTGAAAATATCATGCTAAGTGAAGTAAGTCAGACAGAGAAAGACAAATAGTGTATGATTGCACTGATAAGACAAAGAAAACACAGAGAACAGATTGGTAGTTGCCAGAGGGGAAGGGAGTTGGGGAGTGGGCAAAATGGGTGAAGGAGTACAAACTTCCATTATAAAATAAATAACTCATGGGGATATAATGAGCAGTGTGGTGACTATTGTCAATAATGTTGTATTGCATAATTGAAAGTTGTTAAGAGAGTAATTCTTAAAAGTTCTCATCACAAGAAAAAAAATTTTTGTAACTGTATGGAGATGATATATATGGTAACTAAACTAATTGCGATCATTTTTGCAGCATATACAAATATCAAATCATTATGTTGTACACCTGAAATTAATATAATGATATACGTCAATTATACCTCAACTTTAAAAAAAACCTGTAAGTCAGACAACAACAGTTCAGACATGTTAGCTCCATGTTCGTAAACACCTGGAAATATATTTTTAATGTGGAAATAAAACGTCCTATTGATTATTTTGTCTTTTCACAGATGAACATGACTGCGGCAGAACTCAGAGGGTCCAACTGAGGGTTGGCCGTCATTCTCTTTCTCTCCTGCCTTTGTCGACTCTGGTAGGAGGCTGCAAACAGCTGGGTCAGAGATCAGGCAGGGTCATTGCACACTCAGGCCTTGGGTTTCACCCGCTGGTCCGCGCAGTGTGCTGGGAGGGACACTCCTTGATCTCTCCATGCCGTCACAGGGTTCTGCAGCACAGTTGGCATGAGGCTTTCACAAACATTCAAATTTGATGCATAATTAATATAACAGTGATTCAAGACATAGAAGCTTCTGGGACTAATTAGTGACCTGAGTCTCCATGGTAGCCTGCATTCCATTCTTATCAGTGCCGGGAAGAGCTGTACTCTTAGAAATAATCAGTCTCCCGCTTATTACTATGACACAGCCAAAAGGCAAAGATCATTTTTCCATCCAGTGTGCAAAAATTCCATCAGTGTGTAATCATCTCCCATGGGGACTAAACTTCCCCTGGAAGAGTCTCACTAAATTAGTCCCTCATGAACTTTTAGGTTTCCATATGGGCCTGGGGAGATCTTATTGCAGGTGAAGAAATAAAGACAGTCAGCGAGGGCTCACTGACCATCCACAGAATGGACAGCATTGTTCTGAGTTTTGGAGCTGGTTTGAAGGAAAATAAAAGCCTCAGCTCTCTTTCCAAGACTTTGCAATACAATAATGGAACACAGAGTGATGAGAATGAATGATTTGTGTACTGCTCTTCCTCATATGTATCTGTGGATCTGCGTGTCCCAGTCAGACATAAAGGATCTGTTCAAAGTCAGAGTGAGTTCACCCCAGGAAGAGAGGTGGCGTTGTAATGGCCATCAAAAATTCCCTTGAAAAAACATTCTATTTCCAGCTCCCTTGCCCAGGCCCAGCATGATCTAGACTAGGGTCAGTAAACCACGGACATGGACCATAGGCCAAATTTGGCCTGACCATTCATTTAATTCATGCTGCAATGGCAAAGTTGAATCGTTGTGACAAAGATCCTATGACCCACAAATTCTAAAATATTTACCTCTTGGGGGCATCTGGGTGGCACAGTTGGTTAAGCTTCCGACTCTTGATTTTGGCCCAGGTTATAATCTGAAGGTCCTGAAATCAAGCCCCAAGTCAGCCTATGCTCAACAGGGAGTCTGTTTGTCCCTCTCTCCCTCTGCCCCTCCCCCACTCATGAGCTTGCTCTCTCTCTCTCTCTCCCCCAAATAAATAAATGGAATCTTAAAAATATATATATATTTACCATTTTGCCATTGGCAAAAAAGGTTTGCTGACCCCTGGCTTAGACCATCAAAACCACCCAGCAACTGGGTGACCTAGGCTTTAGTCTTAATTTTTTAGAATTCCTTTTGGAAGAGTAGGTTATGGACCACCACCCCAAAAGCAATCTCTTCAACATGTATGACTTCCAGCTTCTGTTCATGATCACAGTGACTAAGTGCCCTATTATTTACCTTCCTGGGTAGGTGCCTTCATATTTCTCACTTTTATTTATTTAATCAGCACTTGGGTGATATTTGTGCCAAGCACTATTCTAAGCACTTAAATCATTTCGTTTCATCTTTACAATCACTCTAAGGTAAAAATCACTATTACTCCATTTCAAAGATGAGGAAACGGGTGCAGAGAAGTTGAGTTGCCCCAGGTTACAGAACTAGCAAGTAACAGAGCCAGGATTTGAACTCAGGCAGCCTTGTTCTTCAGTCTACCCTTAACTATGTTGATACAAATGTTTTTACACAGTATCCATGGGAATATTGTGGGATCACCCTGATTCGCTACCTGCAACTGGGAAATTCTCTTCAAGCTTTTAGTTTAAAATGTATGTGAATATTGCACTATATTTATCCTATGGCTTTCCGTACCCACTAGCACAGTACCTGTACTCCCTAGGATATGGGCACTCCCATTTTGGAAGGCATAGGCTGATTTATTTTTTCAATAGACACCCAGTTTTGCCATTACAGCTCTCATTTATTTGACCAAGTCTAATGGTTTGAACCATTTTTGCTTTCAATCAGTAGACACTTTTAAAAAGAAAATTGTATACAGAATATATAACAGATAGAGGTAATTTGGACAAGAAGCTTCTAAATTTCTTCATTGAGATTTTTAAGTTCCTTGAAAAACCCTGTACTCCTTCATCCTTCTGGAGCAACCCAAACCCAGTCTGTTCCCTTTCTTACATGACCATCTTTCAGATGTGCTATGATAGTGATCATATCTCCCCTAACATCTCTTATCTGAGAAAAATAAAGCCGGTTCCCATGATCATTCCACATAGGGTGAGTTTTCACATTCTCCGATGCACCCAGATGAAAATAGGTGCCCAGAACTGGATATAACATTTCAGGACTGGAACTGTTCATAGAGAATTTAATGGAAAG
Organism: Potos flavus; assembly: GCA_028534135.1. Taxonomy (NCBI): domain Eukaryota; kingdom Metazoa; phylum Chordata; class Mammalia; order Carnivora; family Procyonidae; genus Potos; species Potos flavus. The sequence goes on along the minus strand of CM052884.1, from coordinate 22,112,897 downwards.
CATGTATTTATCAGATCTGGATATTTTATAAAGGGGTTTGTCCCAGATGGTATTTTCCAAAGATGTATGCAACAAAAACTCTCATCCCATTTTCTCTTCTAGAACTTTGCCACCCTCTCAGTAAATGGTGGAGTCTAATTTTCTTTCCTCGAATCTGGGTGGTTTTGTGCCTCACTTCTAACCAAAGAATGCTGAGGAAGTGACTTCACATGACTTTAGAGACTAAGTCATAGATGGTGAAGAGCAGCTTCCACTTTGTGAGTCAGAACACTGTGCTAGAACACTGAGCCACCGTGCAAGTGATCTGACTACCCTGAGGCCACCATGCTGTGAGGAAGCACAAACTAGCCCATGTGGTCTCTCTACATGGAGAGGCCCTAAGACTATATGCAGAGAGAGAAATGCCTGGCCAGGCTCCAGCTGCTCTAGTCACACCCCCTCCACTGTTCCAGTTTCAACTACTATCTGATTACAACCATATGAGTTACCCCAAGCCAGAATTGCCCAGCCAAGTCCTTCCCAAATTCCTGAGCCACAGAAACCATAACAGATAATAAAATGACTGTTGTTGTTTTCAGCCACTAAATTTTGACATGATTTGTTGTGCAGCCATAGAGAACCATAACACAGTCTTAGCATTGATCTTTAATCTGAAGGGGACAAGGTCTGAAGTCAGCTCCTTAGAGAATTCTGGCACTGTTTATCTCTTTTTATTTGGAGAGTTAGAATCCCATCTCACCTAATAACCTACAGAGAGATTTCACAAGAGGTCATGGAAAGACTGCTGAGACCAAAGCTTGAGATTGAAAACAAAATCAATTTGATGAAAAAGAAATCAATTTGATGGCTTATATTTTTTAAAACATCTATTTTAGTATTGCTCAAATATTATCTCAATAACACAGGTCTATTAGAAATACATATTGCTATGGATTGAATTATGTTCCCCCCAAAATTCATAGATTGAAGCCCTAACCCCAATGTGACTATATCTGGAGGTAGGGTCTTTAAGATGTAATTAAGTTTAAAAGAGGTGAAAATTGCGGGCCTTAATCTAACGGGACTTACAAGAAGAAATCTCTTTTTGATTTGAGAGAGACGTCTCTCCCTCTCTCTCCTTCTCTCTCTCTCGTGAGGACACAGTGAGAAGATGGCCCTCTATAAGCCAGAAAGGGAAGTCTCACCAGAATCTGACCATGCTGGCACCGTGATCTCAAACTTTCAGCATCCAAAATTGTGAGAAACAACTGTCTGTTTTCTAAACCACCCAGTCCAAGATATTTTGTTATGGCAGTCTGAGCTGGCTAACATACAAGTATAATCTATATATTACTTATATAAATAGATAGATATATACAGATATGTAACTAAACAATAACGATAACTTGCATCCTAAGTGAATTAATTTGCAAGCATGCCCACTTTAGGCCCCAAAAATCCTGAAAATCAAAAAAGACTATATAAATATGTCATATGGAATAGCTGTGCCATCTAAGCGTTTCATATGTAGTAGCCTCCACTTATTTTCAGTTTCAGTCACCTTCAGTCAACCACAGTCTGAAAGCAGATAACCCTTCCTTCTGAAGTACTGTCAGAAGATCAAAAGTAACCTAGTACAACATGACAATGCCCATGTCATTCACTTCACTTCATCTCATCATGTAGGTATTTTATCATCTCACATCATCACATGAAAATGGGTGAGTACAGTACAAGATATTTTGAAAGAAGAGAGACCACATTCAGATAACTTTTGTTATAGCATATATTCTATTTTATTATTAATTACTATTAATTTTTTACTGTGCCTGATTTATAAATTAAATTTCATCATAAAAGTGTATGTATAGGAAAAAAACAGAGTATACATAGGGTTCAGTACTATCATGGTTTCAGGAATCTCCTGAGGGTCTTGGAACATATATCCTGTGAATAAAGTAGGTACTACTGTATATTTTTGAACATGTTTATTGGAAAACCAATCATAGTATCAATAGCTATGTCATAATTAAAAAGGATTGTAAATATAATCCTAGGAGTTTAAATGGAAACTTAAAGTTTATCCAGCTACACCTACTCATTAGATCTTCTTTCATCAGAGCCTCCAAAGTTGGTATGGTAATACCCAACCTGGATCCTCATGGACTACTCAAATCTTCAGTGTTCAATATACTATCACTCAGTGTAAGTAAAGGTGCCCTGAAATGAGGACTCTGATATATTTTTTATAGGACTGTAAATTGATATAAACTTTTTTGGTAGAGGATTTTATTATGTTGCTCAATGATATTAAAAAGGTTTATGCCCTTCAAACTATGCTTAAATAATAACCCAACATAGAAAGATTCTGGTATTCATTGTGGAAATATTTGCCATATGGAAAAATTAGAAACACAATAATTGTGCAACACCATAAATAATAGTAGGGACATATTAAGTAAATTATTATTCTACAAAGCATAACTATGTAGATGTGTAAAACAAGGCTAGCAGAAACTATATAAATGCCTGTCTGTTTAATGAGCTGAATAACAACAGCAAACTCCTGAATATTCTACTCTCTCTGGGTATCATATTTTTATCTGGAAAAAAAATAACCCAAATTCAGTTTGGAAAATATGGTCATTGGAGAGTCATGTGGTCATGAAGTCATGAAATCTGGAAGCCTCTAACAATAACACATCTTATTGTTACATGGCTCTAATGGTTAAAGAAATCTGCCTTCTTGTAACTTCCACCCGTTCTTACAGGGTCTGACAAGTGAGGTGACCAAAACAAAAACTTTATAAACCACGTCACGTGTGTAAGATATTATAATTTTAACAGTTCTCAAATAACAAAAGGCAGCCATCATATACTAATCACTGTCATAGTTAATATCACAGATATAAAAAATCATTTTTTTGAACATTTCTATTTGGAAACTTTAGGCACGGGATGTCTATTTGCTCTTCTCTGACCTGCCTTTTTCATCTGGAACATGGATTTGTGGTTTAGAATTTGAAATACTGTCCAATATTTCTCACAACTTGAGTCTAAAATATCCTTCCACATAATTGAAGGCAAATGATTGTTTTGTCCCTTTTTTTTGCTGAGTGTTTTTCTGGATTTTGTTTTTCACTGTTGACTGATGTTTGTCCTTGAGTTATGACAGGTGAAAGCCAAGTGCACATACTGCCAAATGAAGTGTGGTCAGGAAGAGCCAGGGTTGGTGAGTAGAAAAGGCTTGTTCCCTGGGACCACACGATGTCATAGGACTATTAAAAGAATGATTCACATATATTTAGTGTGGGAGCTGGAGCTAAAGGAAGTCTGAAAAGATGGAATATGAGGTTGCTTATAAACTTAGTGTGTGCTTGAGTTTTGTGATGCTTTTTTGTCATGATTCAATGAGGGTACACACTTTGGGTACTAAGTTTTCAGGCTTTTATGGTACATCTACTTTCAAAGTTATATATTATGATGCAAATGTCTTAGTATTTATCCTGGTGAGTATAAAATGGAACCAATACAAAATACACATTTAGGGGCACCTGGGTGGCTCAGTTGTTAAACATCTGCCTTCGACTCAGGTCATGATCCCCCAGAGTGCTGGGATCAAGCCCTGCATCGGGCTCCCTGCTCAGCAGTAAACCTGCTTCTCCTTCTCCCACTCCCCCTGCTTGTGTTCCCTCTCTAGCTGTGTCTCTTTCTGTCAAATAAATAAATAAATAAATAAATAAAATCTTTAAAAAAAAAAAGACACACATTTAGGGTGCAATGATCAATTAATCAACTATAATGAAGTTATCCTGGTTGAGTGACAGTTCATGCCAAGAAAAGTTGAAAGTTTTAGCTGGAGAAACTTTAGGAAAAATTTCTGTGGAAAATATATTCTTTTATATCTCAATAGAGGCTGGATTATACAGGTGTATGAATTTGTCAAAACTCAGCAAATGTACAATTAACACTGAGAACTCATTTTACATCAAAAGAAAATACTGCAAACAAATATTAAACTCCTGTCAATATGCTGAAGTATTTAGAGGGAATTATACTTATATCTGAAATTTACGAAAAATAAAATGAATTGATGATGGACACAGGAATAGATACACATCTAATAAAACAAATACATGAAATGTTAGTGGTAGAATCTAGGTGATGGCTCTATGCAGTGATATTCCTGAGCTGGCTCATAAAGGCTTATAAGAGCTGATTTTGCACAGATCTTCCCCAACTCATGTTAGTAGCTTGAAACTGGCCATGGTAGGAATATCCATACCACAAAATCAGCAAACCACACAAATCAGAGCCTTTTTTTTTTTTTCACTTAGAGTGAGAGCTTACCAACACACCACTGAATGTGTGGGTTGTTCATTATAAACTTCCTTCAACTTTGCTGGCGTCTTGAAATTTTTCATAATAAAATACTGGCAGAAGAATATGACTCAGTGTGCTTTAATTGATGAAAAAATAGATTAATAGTCAGTTTTTAGACTTTTGCTTCCTGGTAGAATTTAGTAGGCATTCCTCTCACTGCAACAGCTAGGGAAAATAAAGACATCACAAAATCATATTTTTAAAAACAATGTAGAGAACCATAGAAGCAAAGAGGACAAGAAGAAGGAAGTTCCAGAGGTGAAGAGCACATGGAAAATGAGTTGAGATTGCTGTCAGTTTTCTTTCCCGGGGGCTGTGGGGGGTGGGGTGGGAGGCAGCAATTTGCTGAGGCCCTGCCTGAGGAGGATTGGGTGTAGTATGCAGAGGGGAAGAGAAATCAGGGGAGATTCTCCCCACCCTCCCCACCCTGCAGCCTGGTAAAACAGAGCAGAATTTAAAGGAGTCCCAGTCCCATGACTGGGTTTTCCCCACAGGACAATTATTGCACTTGGGGTGGCACAGGAGACTAGGGGGCTAGGCAAGCAAGGAAAAGTGAAATCTCTCCCTAGCCTCAAAACTCACTAGTGGGAGGGGCTTACAACCAAACCCAATGTTCAGCAGATTTTGACTCTGGATGATATGGAGGCTAAAGACCTTAACTTTCAGGGCAGATGTGACAGAGATACAACAGTATCTCAAATCTTTTTTTTTGTTTTGTTTTGTTTATATTAAGGTATACTTTTATTTTTTTCCCAAATACTTTTATTTTATTTTTTCCGTGTTACAAGATTCATTGTTTATGTACCACACCCAGTGCTCCATGGAATACATGCCCTCCTCAATACATGTACATGTGGCCCTTCTTTGTACTGCATCTGCATCTTTGGGGTAAATACCCAGTAGTACAACTGCAGGGTCATAGGGTAACTCTATTTTTAATTTCTTGAGGAATCTCCACACTGTTTTCCAAAGTGGCTGCACCAACTTGCATTCCCACCAACAGTGGAAGAGGGTTCCCCTCTCTCCACATCCTCTCCAACATTTGTTGTTTACCGTCTTGTTGATTTTGGCGATTCTAACTGGTGTAAGGTGGTATCTCAGTGTGGTTTTGATTTGAATCTCCCTGATGGCTAATAATGATGAACATTTTTTCATGTGTCTGTTAGTCATTTGTACGTCTTCTTTGGAGAAGTATCTGTTCATGTCTTCTGCCCATTTTTTGATGTGATTATCTGTTTTTTGAGAGTTGAGTTTGAGGAGTTCTTTATAGATCTTAGATATCAGACCTTTGTCTGTAGTGTCATTTGCGAATATCTTTTCCCATTCTGTGGGTTGCCTGTTTGTTTTGTTGACTGTTTGCTGTGCAGAAGCTTTTTATCTTGAATCTAAAGCCCATAGGGACCTCGCCCAGAAAGGGGCAGGGAATGCAGGAATGCAATTAAACCTCCCTCAGTCTCACATTTCGTAGGAGACAAAACCCCACTGGAGGCAGGAGACAGCAACCAGGTAGAACAAAGTCTGACTGAAAACAGCCATGGCCCAGTTTACTTTCTCAATGCATTAAGGTGATCAGCCCTTCACACTGTCCAGCTGAGGAAAGGGCAAACCCCTTCTGGGGGAAAATAACATTTTCAGTCTTTATGGTTCTTTTATACCTTATGTCTTGCAAACAACCATAAGTAATGAGACTTGAGAGAGGTAGAAGAATGGGACCAATAATCAAGAGGAAAAAAATTGACCCTAAAGCAGATCCACAAAATATCCAGAGGTTAGAATTAGCATAAAATAACATATATTTTTATATAGTTACTAATTAAATATTTGTATTTAAATATGATAATATTATACTTAATGTATTTAATAATATTAAGTAATTAAATATGTATTTAATAATAAGTATATATTTTAATAGAGAAAATCATAGACAAAAGGATGGATGAAAGATGAAGAATTTCCACACAGAACAGGCATCTATTTAAAAATTCAAGTGGACATTCTAGAACTGCAATACCTGAAAGTAAGAACCCACTAGATGTACTTAACAGCAGATAGGACATAGAAGAAGTTAAGCTAGTGAAGTTGAAGACATGTGAACAGAAAAAAAAAATACTGAAGTGTAGATGGAAGAAAGGATGAACAGAGTATCAGAGACATGCAGAATACAAAGAGTCTAACATATGTGCAATTGGTATCCCAGAAGGCAAGGGAAGAATTCGGAAGAAATATTTAAAGTCAAAGTCCTTACAGATACCAGTGGAAGAAATATTATACTCAAATGTTCATATCCTGCGTGTTACATTTACTGACGATAATGTGACACTGAGTGGATCCCATTTCTTCTCAATCTTCCTTTCCCTCATCTACAAAACTGAATCAACACAATTAATTACAATATTATTAATTCATAGTTTTACCTATAAATTATAAAACTATATATGGTAACGTGAAAAAAATTTTAACTATTGTCATTGTCTTCATCACTGTTTCCTCACTCAGTTATTCTAGTGGGCCAGTGTATAATTTCCAGCCCTAGCACACACCAGACTAAACTTGGCAATTGGCTAAAATGAAATTGGATTTCACTTAGGCTGCATCTCTCTTCATTCTAAAATATTTCTACTTTTATTGTATACATCCTCATATTTTTCCAATTTATGTAACAAGCAGAATCTATTCCAGAGATCACTGAAATAGGATTTCCCTTCTGAGATTATTTCCTGGGACTGAAGTTCTTGGGCGGAGGGTGAACATGAAATACAGAATGGGAAATACACCCCTAATTTGAGTTAGGGAGGGTTGAATTCATCTAAATTCTTTAGTCATTTAGTCCCTAGTCACATTAGAACTGAGTGAAAGCCAGAATCATATCAGGAAGGGTGGACCCATAAGACTCACCAAAATAACATGTAATTGTGTGTATATATATATATATATATATATATATATATATAGGCATATATATTTTTTTAAAAGCTCTAATGGAACACAAGCTCAGGAAACATGATTTCAGTTGGAAGATTTGCTACCATGGAAACCCAAACTTCCAGTTTTCTGATTCTGAGCTATCTAATAGAATTCTAAACCACAGTCTCCAAATTAGTTTGTTCTTTTGTCATTCTTGTTTCTGTTTTTACAAAGAAAGAAAGAAAGAAAATAATGGAAGCTGGAAATCGAGCAGGTAGGAATATAAGAATAGGGAAAAGAAAAGGGTGGAGAAGAAAATGAAAGCAGCAGGGTATTAGCTCAGGCTGTCATAACAAAATACCACAGACTGGTGGCTAAAATAACAGAAATGTATTCTCTCACAGTTCTGGCAGTTGGAAGTCCAAGATCAAGGTGCCAGCAGGGTTAGTTTCTTCTGACATCTCCTTCCTGGGCTTGTAGGTGGCTGTCTTCTTGTGTCTTCCCGTGGCTTCTCTCTGTGCACCCACATCCCTGGTGTCTCTTCCTTTTCTAAAAAACATACCATTTCTATTGAATTGGGGCCCCAAATACAGTCATATTTAGGGTTAGGGTTTCAAAATATGGGATTTTAGGGGACACAATTCAGTTCATAACAAGCAGAGAAAAAAAGGGATCAGTGTTAACTAATGGCTTCATAACTAAAAATGCTTTGCCATGTCCTCACCAGTACCAGCAGATCAGAAAGCTACAGACCTTTGTTTCTTTTCTTTTTGAGGTTTGGGGGCAGGGTGCCAGTCTGCTTCCTTTGTAAGCTTAGATGTGTAGGTTTGGAGTCCTGAGTCTTTCCTATCACCTTTCTGATTATCTGCTCTCTGTTCTGTTCTCTTCAAATATCCTATCTTTTGATAAATTAAGGCTTCTGGTTATTCAAGGTGTGTCTCCAAGATTAAGCTACCCAACTTTGGGTAACCCAAATCCTGGAGAGGAGCCACAGAGCACCTACCTTGGGACATCGAGTTCGTAAAGGGGTGGGATGCTGTATGCCTCTGGCCTGATTCTTTATCCAAGACAAATCTCACCCTTTCCTGCCAACGTATATGAAACTGTACATCAATCCAAGTCAATTCAGACAGTGCTTATTATATGGGAGGCTACATGGATACTGGGATGAAAAACATGTCAGACACTGTACTCAGGGTGCTCACAGTCAAGTGGGGAAGACAAACAATGAGGCAAAATCAAATACATCTCAATAGTTAAGGAGCAGCACCAGTGAAAACTCACAGAAGTGATTTATTCTGATTGGGAGAATCAGGGAAAATTTCATGGAGAAACAAGGTTTGGGCAGGACCTGGAATAATGAACAGGAATTTGGCAGGTGGAAAAATCATGGAGTGTGAGATGTAGGGGATGGAGCATAAAGCAAGCAAGTCATTCTACTCAGATGAAAAAGATGAGAAGTCATACAGGCACAAAAATAATTGTAATCTTCAGAGATAAATGCTAAATCTGATACCACTGGAGCGGTGGTTCTCACTCTCAGAGTGCATCAGATCATCCAGAGGGCTGGTTAAAACATGGATTGCTGCCCCTCCCTCAGGAGTCTGACTCAGTAGGTCTGGGGTGGAGCCCAAGAATTTGTGTTTCTAACAAACTTCCCAGTAATGTTGACATGCAGTTGATCCAGTGGCTGCACTTTGAGAATAACTAGACTAAGAATAGTGAAGGAGGTAGTGGTAGATAACATTAGACTGTGGGTTTTATTCTTCAGGCAATGGAGGGTCGTGATGTCACTCAGACAACAGTTTGAAGGATAAATTTAAGCCTGGGTGAAGCTTGACAGCTGTCTAGGGATGGAGGCAAATTCTAAAGCTGTTTTATTTATTATTATTATTATTATTTTAAGATTTATTTATCTAAGAGAGAGAGCACGTGAGGGATGGGGGCAGAGGGAGAGGGAGAGAGAGAATCTCAAGCAGACTCCACGCTGAGCATGAAGTCCAGTGCAGGGCTCGATCTTACAACCCAGATACCATGACCCAAGCCAAAATCAAGAGTTGGATGCCCAAATGACTGAGCCACCCAGGCGCCCCTAAAGCCATTTTAATTGTCCCTCTGAGAAATGATAAATAATGAGAACCTACTTTGGAATTTTCTCACCAGAATAGATAGGAAATTAAAGAAGCAAATAACATTCGGAAGCAGAACTGAACATGAAAGGAGAAGAGAAGAAGGTGAAGATCACATTACAGTTTCTTTTTAGGAGACTGGACAGATTTTAAACCATTCCAGAGAAAAAGCACAGGAAGAGGAGCAAGAGGGGAAAAAATGGTTCTGGTCCTTGAGATGGGTTTTGGGTACCCGAAGTTGGGGAGTTGGAAACAGGCTGGAGTTCTACAGAGAGGCAGGGCTGAAGATAAAATTTAAAATGAAAAGACAATAGGCTAAAAGCAGAACCTGAGGAGTACCTGCTAAGAGGCCAGAAGAGGAAGGGGAACCAATGAAGTGGACTGAGGGGGACCCAAGAGCGAAAGCTTCTGGGAAGCCCGGAAGACACAGAAGAGGAAGCAGGTCAGCATATGAGGTGGCAAAGCAAGGTAGAGAGAGGTAGAGAAACACTTTGGTAGCTGGTGACTTGGAAGTTCCTATTTATTTATTCTTTCAAAAATATTTGTTGAGTGCCAAACCATACCATACATTGTGCTGAGGGCTGGATGCACAATGGTGATCAAAACAACAATCTGCCGCCAGGGAACTTGCAAGATGGGGTTGGAGCCGAGGTCTTTTACCAGTGGAAGTGTCCTGGAATCTGTCATTACAAGTTCAAAGGAAAAGATCAGGAGAGAATCGCGGGTGGGAGGGTTGTGCTGTGGAAATGTCACATAAACTTAGGCTAGACAGATGAGCTGAGCAAAAAGAGGCAAGAAAATAATGTGTATGAAGAAGGCCTGAGACAGGTAATATATGTTGTGTCACAAGAAATTGAAAGGAAGCCAGGTGACAGGGACATAGTGAGTGGGAAAGTCGTTTGAGATGAGGCTGGAGAGGTAAGGACCCAAAAATGCAGGGTTTTTGCTCAAAACCTTGTTAAAATTCCCCTACTGCAGAAGTGTCTTCAGCGTGGGTTTGTGAGCTCTTCAACACCATCAGCCTTGTTGCTTTACACTAATGCCAGCTTGTTTTTAAATAAAACTGAAAATTCGAAATTGATAAGTCACCTCCTTCACCAAATTTGGCTCTGAATTGCCTTTGGATTTCTCTAGCATTCAAAGCTAGCCTCACAGGACTAAGGCTTGCCGTGATTGAAGATATATATAAAAATACATTTATGTGCCTGAGGCTCAGAAAGCAATTTCCAAAGAGAATTTCTAAAGCTGTTTTGAGCATTATATAGCCTCTTGAGATGATGGATTCTTTCCAAACACAAAGCAGAACTCTATACATCCTAATGAAAGTTCGCAGCAATAACATTGCTTTTTGTCCTCTCCCTGCATGCCTAGCACTTCTGGGGTCTGAGGGCACATAAAGCAGTGTAAGGCCTGAGCTTTTGCTCTCATTAAGCTTGTGGTCTCACCGAAAAATCAATCTTGCCAGAGGGAAGAGCTTGGCAGTTCCTCAATCCTATTAATAACATTTTTCTACAACCGGATTCACAGTCTTACCTGGAGGGGCAAGTGTATCATAGTACTAAGGTGCTTGGGAGTGAAACAGACCAAGGTTTGAGTCCCATCTCTGCCCCTGGCCAGCTATGTGACCTTGAGGAAATTGCTTTACCTCTCTGTTCTTTTCTGTGATGATAATAATACCTTCTGCATAAGGTAGTTGTGAAGACTAAGTAAGCTGCATATATGAAGCACTTAATATTTTATCTGGAACAAAAGTTGAGCTATCATAACTATCCTGACAGAGCAAATTGAGGCAAAGGAAAAATGTACCAGGTGGGACACAAACACTGGTGATGGGCTTAGGCCCAGTTTGCTCCCTGCCCCCAACCAGAAGAAGAATACGGCTCCTGTACCTTCCATACCCACCTCCTGCCTCCTCTATGCTCTTGGCTCTGCCAGAGGTGGGATGACTCTTGTCCCCCAGCCATCTGCCACATTTATAGACACTGAGTTTCTATGCCATTTTATAAGGCATTCACAGGCTGCCCAAGGTCAGTCAACTGTTAATATAGAATTATACTCTTGCTCCTTTCCTGAGAAGCCACGGACTTTAATGCTTCACCTCAACCTGGCTGTCCCCTCAGACCTTTTCACACTCCAGGAATGTCAGGATTTAAGGCCAGGTCCAGGGTCTTCAAGAGCCACCTTTGTTTTCCTTCTATCCCCTGGCAACTTGGCAAGGTCTGAAAGGGGAATATTTCAGGAAACCCTTAGGGAGGTAAACTGCAGGGTCCCATTGATACATCAAAAGGGGCAAAAGAAAGTGCCAAGTTGGTGGGTCCCTGCAGCCCTTTCAGGGGTGGAGAGGAGCTGCGAGTTACTATACAAGTGTTTCCATTCAGAATGAGTCACCTGCTCCGAAGCTGGCAATCCTGGGCCCTGGAACGACTTGGCAAATGGAAAACTAAGGGGACTGTTCATGATGGATGTTTGTGTCCTCAACACCATGATTTAAATATCACCTCCCTCCACACACCTCCTTTACGTACAGTGAACAGATGTGCACACTGTCCCAAACCCCTGCCTGCCCAGGAATCTGATCATGAGGCAGCATGAGACCCCTAGGGACAGCAGCCCCCTAAGTTACTCTGGTCCCTTGGGGAAAGCGGACCTGGGCGAGGGTAGGAAATTAAACAGTCTCAGAAGAAGAGATGACACAGAGGCCATTTTCAAAGACATAACTCCATGACTGTCATGCAAACATAAAATGAATACATATCATAGAGTTTATGCACTGCATTAATTAGTGAGGAAAACAGACATTAAAAGTGCTACAAATGACAATTTGAAATTTCTTAGTTTTATAGACAATTTAAGAAAGAGAACTTAGCCTAATATCACTATGTTAAAATCTAAACTGGTTAATGTCTCCCAGGGTCAAAAACCTTTGTGGTCCTTCTCCTCCCTCCCCCAGGACAGATATTCTTTGCCCATTACCAGATTTTGAGTGATTTTTCTCCAGCGTGCTCAAACCTAGCCTTCAACCTGCCCTCTCCTGTCCCTTCACGTGGCCCAGATCTCTGCTCTGTCCAGACAGTTTGAGGCCAATTTAACCCTTTCCTCTTTTTTCTCATCTTCAGTCCAAGCTGGATTAGCAGCTAATTCAGCAAATCCCTATGGCTTCATCTCTTCATTCGAGGGAGGCCCGCACATCAGGAACTGGGAGATACTGCAACATCAGCTGCAGATCGTGATTCTCTCTTAACAGTAAGTGGCAGAGGAGGTCCAATTGCTCCAGGCCCAGTTGATCCACTTACCGGAATTGTGTTGAAGCCCCATCTCCCAAGACTTGAGAGGCCATGCTTTAGTCGGGGTCAAGGGCATAAAGGAGAAACAGCCTGAAACATAAAGGCAGAATTAGGAAAAATGGTCATAGAAAACCACAGAGAAACTCATCAAACGGGATACATAAATTATATGTACTTCATTTCATGCTAATTGTTGTGTGTTAATTCAATCTCATTTTTAAAAATTAAACTTAAAAAGGGAGACCACATTGAACATCACTCCTTTCGTTTTTACATGTCCAGCAACCATTTACCGAGCATCTCTCTGTGAGCCTGTGCTGTAAGTGGTGCATACAAGAGACACCACACCTGCCCTCTGAAGCACAGGGTGAAGTGACTGCAGAAAATACTAGTCTTCCCTTACATATTTCATACCTTTTCAGAGGGTTTTCATGTAAAAAGCCCTCAAATCCTTTCAGCTGTTCCCCTGGAGTACTTCCTATCTATACCCAAGTCCATCTGCACCCCTACTCGGGGCCCAAACTCTTCTCCGCAATGGTGTCCCTGCTCTCCTTCTCATCTCACCACGCCTATTCTTCTCAACACAGGCAGAACATCTTTTTAAAACGTGAGTTATATCAAGTCTCTCCATAGCGTAAAACCCCATCCACCACCAGCAAGGCCCTGATGGTCTGGTGCCTACCTACTGCCTGCCTCATGCTCACCTCTCCATTCCTGGAATAGCACCAAATTCGCTTTAGGCTCAGGGCCTTTGCACAGGCTATTCCCTACCCCACTTCTTCTCTGACAGGCTCCTTTTATCATTCAAATCTTGGTTCAAATATAACTCTTAGAGTAAGTTTTCTTTACCCCCCAATCTTGGTAACGCACCCCACCCAAGGTCGCTCTAACATGTCTCCCAAGTACTCATCACGGTAATGACTTTGTTCTTTATTTATCGATTTCCTGTCACTCTATCTTCAATTGCAAGCTCCTTGAAAGAGGGCCTGTGTCTGCATTGTTTACTGTTCAATACCCAGCACCTAACACTTGGTCCATGGGGTACGCTGAATGGCTGACATCATGCGGTTTCCTATGAATGCTTGTGGAATGAGAAAATGAAGATGTGACTTTTTTCTTATCAAAAATCCAAGAATCAAAATTTTTACTCAAGGCAAACACTGTACAGTTAAAAACACAGAAACAGAATTTAATAAACTTAGAATTAGATAATAAGCTCTGTGAAAGGATCTCCCATTGCTCCTGCTCACAATATACACCAGGACCTAGAGTAGAGCTTGGCACATAACTGGTACTCAGTATTTACAGAGGTTGGTGCATTTCTGGGTGAAAGGACTAGCTCAAGCAGGGTGGGGCCAGGCAAGCTGTTCTCTCTGAACTGAGAGGAAAGGCTGGGTTGGATAGGAACTTTACAGTCCTTGCCTGGCATGCATCCCTTCTAAAAAGGATTCTTGGGAAACTGGAGGTCATCTCCACTCAGTCAACAGCTGAATTTGAGAATGATTTTGTTCCAAACTCATTGCTTTCCTCCTAACTGCCTCTCACCGTGAAGCTCCTTAAGTGTAGATTTGGGAGTTTATCATCCTAGAGTATTTTTTGTCTGTTTCTAACTATAATTCCTCATTTATAAAAATGGGGGCTCTGGAATAGATCTTTAAATTCCCTTCAGAGCCAACATTTGATGGTTTTAAGTGAAAATGTGTTCCACCTGGATCTAAGGGGCGTTCAGGTCAAGCCTTTAAAGAAAACAATTCAAACTTAACTGGAAGGACATCCAGAGTTGGTTATAGAAGCTCCTTCACGGCAGGTGTCCCAGGTAATGAGGCCCTCACTCACCTGACCCCAGCGTAGTACGAAACAGCATGAGACGATTATGAAGCCCATATCCTGTCCCCTCCAGGGCTTGGCATTTTGGTTCCTGGAACTTCTCCACTCTAAGCAGAGATACTATTAAAGAATGTTTTAAATTGAGGAATGAGAAACATTCTCCACATGAGTTTTTAAAGTACACATGTGAGGCTGGTATTCTTAAACTCAGAGTCACCTGGGGGTGCTTGTTAAAAGTGCAGTCTCCGGCTGACTTCCAGTACTCTGACTCAGTGGATCTGCACTTACAGAGCTTCCAGTTGATTCTGGTACACATTTGTGGTGGAAAACTACCCACATCCAGTGCGACCCAGTGTGAAGAAGCGTGCACTCTGCAGAGACACGGCCTTAGACAAGTTCGGGGCCCTCGCCTCCCTAGCTTCCTGTGGCTTTGTGAGATGCAGAGGGTCCCAGCAGCCTCTTTACAGGTCAGTTCCAGGCCAGCAGGCTTAACAATCCCTTCAGTCTACTGAAAGGCCTGTCTGCGCAAGGCCAAACAGCTGGACACTTTGAGAGGACAAGGCCACTCATGTCCAGATATATAGGGTAAGTAAACCCAACATCTGATGGGAGCGAGTTCTTTGTCGATTAATGAATACAAGTGGATTATCTTAAGGCTATCAAAAACATGTGTTTTATTTTGTTTTGTTTTTGGCCATCTTTTGCTCCCCTGTTAAGGTGATTGAAGGAACTTGAATAGCAAGCTTAATTCTGCATGAATGATATTTTCTTTGGATCTTCTGAAAATGCTCTGTTGCTCTACTCCTGCTTTCTAGATGTGATGGCAGGGAACATCAAGCTCTTTTACAAAGTCTCTCATCCGCCATCACATATAAACCTACAAAACTAAAATTCATGGAGCATTTGTCCCCAGAGTTGGAGAATCTAACAAATACAATCATTGAAGTCACATTTCCCAATGGCAGCCACCCCACTCTTTCTCACTGTGCAGATAACCAACAACCTACGGTAATATTGAAAACCCCTACCCTGAGATAGGAGCCTGGGGGAAGGGATGTGGCCAGGATTCACACAGGATTATTCACTACAGGTCAAAGAAAATGGATCTGCCCACAGAAATAATCAAGTGGTCCCTCTCAGACCTAAACCCATATCCCTCCCAGAACTCTCCCCATAACCACACCTAGCACCCTATCCCCAAGGGTCTGTCTGAGGCAGATAGGAGAAGGCAGCTTTCACAGAACTTCTGTGAAGTTCTGAGTCCACAGAAAAGCCTGTGAAGAAAAGAATCAAAGGCTCAAGGCTTTTATCTTCATTCTGTGCCTTCACTTCCTCTCTGCCATTGTGGTTCCACCTCCAGCCCATAAAAAATAAAAAGCTGGAGACTTAGAGAGGGAGCAAGAAGACTCCTTCCTGTCATGGTCCTTCCCACACAAGCACCAGGGTACTTCTGGATAGCAGCCAGAAGCATAGTCTAGTATTGCTATTGAATTGACTCAAGAAGCAATGTTCTTCAGTGCTAGACCCAGGTAGCTCTGGAGACTCAAAAAAAGAAAAAGAAAAAAAACAAGGGTCCAACCTAAAAGTACTAATCCCCATTACCCTTAAGCCCAAACTGCATGCACAAGGCCAGAGCATTTTAGGCTTTGGAGAGAGAGCAAGGAAGACATGATACTGAGATGACCAGTGGTCAGTGGCAGGCAAGGGAGACACCAAAGCCAGAAGGTTCTGGCCCCAGACTTATTGCTGAGAGCAATAAAGGCAACTGCTCTACTGAATCAAAAGAAGAGGCTAGCAGACTTCTCTCATGTAAGCGCTAGAAGCATTCATTACTGGCAAGGTAATCCTTTACTTGCTAAGTTCCAGAAGCCTTTACTACCCATCAGTGAGCCAAAATCACTAGGATTCTAAAGTCAGAAAGGACCCAACAGGTGTGAGGACCCAAGGGCATATGCTCACTGGGAAGAGAGAACACAAAGGAGAGAACTGGGGCTGATGGTGCACTGAAGGTGTAGACCCCCTGGAAAGTCGCCAGCTTCAATTCAGCCTTGCAGCTAGCTGCTTGTTACCATGCAAAAAACTGGTGCCAGGTTTGTCAGAGCTAATGATTTTTCAACATAAGTCCCAAATTCCGATTTTTATGTGAAATTTCCCAATTTTAAGATGTTGGCAACTAAGTCAATGTTATTTAAAATACTGCATGGGCCAAACAAAACCCATCTGGATCTAGGGGAAGGGCAGGTTCAGGCTGTGAGCCTCCAGCTAATAACTTCTGATATGTATCAATTATTTCATAGCCAATAATGGTAATAGCTAATAAAAATTGGGTGCTTCACACAATTACATTTAGTCTTCAAAGCTGAGAAAGTTAAGTTTATAGTGAACAATAACTTCTCCATGGTTGCATAGCTACATGCATAGGAGAGCCAGGATTCAAATCCAGGACTGTCTGACATCAAGTGCTAAACTCTCAGCTATGAAGTGATATTACAATTCCAGAAGCAAACTATAGTTGCCCTTAAACTCACTCATCCCAAGGCATGGCACTCTTAAATTGACAACTGGTATTTGAATCACTTAGTGTTTGTGGGAGGATAAAAACCAGGAAAGACAGGCTTACAAAAAAGAAGGCATACCCTCTGCCAGTGCACAATGGCAGGAAAGTTATACTGAGAATGTTCTTTCATTCTCCATAGCACAAGAATCCCTTCCAGGACCCCCAGGATGAGCGTTCTAGCCCCTTGCTACTCAAAGGGTAAGTGGATCAGCAGCTTTGGCATTCCCTAGGAGCTTGTCAGAAAGGTCAATCTCAGCCACAGCCAGAGTAGCATTTATTGAATGGGCCATTTCACAAGATAATCAGCTGATTTTTATGCACATGGAGGCTTGAGAGCCCTTCAACAGGCCCCATTGGACCCTCTTGGAGTTGTTCTCCAGTTTGCTTGGGCCTCCCACAGTTCCTAACCATACTCTACATCAGACTGCAAACTCCCTAAAGATAAGGCTGCATCTTCCATTTTTTTGCCTCTTCCTGGGCATGGTATACAGTCAGTTGGGCCCCCAACCCAACTACAGGTAAGGAAGATGGAGTGGTTCATAAAGCACACAGCAGAAGAGATCCTTCCCTTAAACCACAAACGTGCACATTAGCTCAGGCTACCAGACTGGTGGCAGGCCATTGAGAATGTGAGAATAATGAGTATCACACTTCATATTCCCCAAATATTATCCTGGTGCTCTAGGGATATAAGTGGTACCGGCACCAAAAAAAAAAGTGAATATATTCTCTAGGCAGAAAAAGATGTTTGCAGTTTCATTGACTCTCAACATTGTCTTCCATGAAAGAAAACCAAGATTCCTGGTTGGGTAGAAACCTCTGTGCTCCCAAATGGCCATTGCTGGCAGAAACCCTCACAAAATGCTGTAGACATAGATGTGAACCCAGAACTGGAGTGCTGGTGCTTATCTGCTTGCTCTTACCATGGCTGGAATGTCACGCAGTAGGACCTCTAATTTCTTGTACAAAGAGTAAGCTCTTTGCTCCATGGCACATGAGTCCTTTCCAGAAAATGTGGCAAACTCCTGTCCTAACTCTTCTGCCATTGCTGCTAAATTTTCAACTGTCTCTATGTGCTGGTTAGCCTCGGAGGATAAACAGCATGGGAGTGTGGAGGAAAGACAGACCAGTCAGCTCACATGCCTGCTCATACCAACATACCCTTTCCCGCTTTACCAAAATGTTTAAGGCCTCCCCAGTGATTGTGCCTTGCAGGAAAATTCTCACTGTCCCTAAGGCAACCCAAATTCTTTAAACACATATGTCACCCCAACTCCTTCTACAGCCCTCACCTGCCTCAGAGACCATAATCACTCAAGGAAAAATAAAGTAAAATTTCCAAACACCCTCCTCCTCCTCCCCACGGATCCGCTTTGTGCACACGTGCAGCTGGAAAGCAGCTCCTGGCTCTAAACCACCAAGGCTTTCCATTCCAGTGAAACTGTGATGTTGCCATGGAAACAACCAGTGAGGTGTTTCTCTGGCTGTGACCCAGGCTGAGGACCCGAGGCCCACGTTGCAGACACCCTCATCGGCTGGCATCCCAGGAGCCCTTTGCCACCCCCCCAACCCAGGGCAGTTCCCGAGGCATCCATGGAGCTGTTGGTAGTCCTGCCTGTGTAGGTCCAGGGGCTCACATGTTTGTTTTCTTTCCAGCCCAGCCCCTCTTGGCACACAAAAGGCACATTCTTGAGCAGGGGCGGGTGGGGGGGGGGGGTGTGAAGAAAAAAAAAAGAAAGGAAAGAAAAAGAAAAAAATGTATTTTTTTTTTTCTGCATTCCAGCTGCCTGAGCTAAGCGGAGGAATGAATGGTTTGGGAAAAATCTCACACAGGAATAAATTTACAAGGGACAGCTGAGCGGATAAATTCAGTCCCCAAAGAGGGGCATTACGAGGCCTTTTGGCAGGAGCCTTGCCCCTTGTGCAAAGCTGTCTAAAAAGAAAAACAGAGCAAGAGAGGGGAGCTTTCAAACCCACCCCAAAATAAACCTTTCAGAAATCCTTTTAACTCCCTCTAGCTGTTAGCATTTCAAGACAGAAGGAGGCCCATTAACAAAGGCAAATCAATCCTTTCTTGGTGGACTTCCCTCAGCTTGTCTGGGATGCAGCTCTCACTCCTCCCTTGCCCAGGTACATGGTTCAAGCTTACCCAGGTTTTCTGGCTTGACTTGTCCACATACACGATGACAAACACAGAGTTTGGCCTAGTAAAAATCTGGCAAACAGCAAGGGATGTCTCCTGAGGTGGTCCCTCAGCTGAAAAGTGGGCCAAACAGGATAGGGGCAGACTGGACTGGGCGGGCCTGGGAGCTGGACGTAGGCCCACCTGGTGGGAAGAAGGAAGCTCTACAGGAAAGGGCTCTGTGACCGGCGGAGGGTGGCTGCCACCAATGCTGAAGGGGTCCAAATGGGACAAGTTTGTTCCCTTGAGTGACCATAGTTGTATTCTACAAAGATTGGGTACGATTAAGCCAGAATCATTTTTGGACATTTCCCCTGAGAAGGGGTGTTGAACACTTGCCTTGCCCCTGCTTCTTTACCGATGCCTTGACTCACCAAAACTAGTGGCTTGTTCCTGGAATTAGGAAAAGTTCCCTTCATTACTTTGAGGTCTGAAAACTCAGTTAACCCATATTCTCTCCCTTTTCTCTGGAAACCAAATCCTAGACCGTTTACAGTTGGCAATGACCTTCTCGTTCCTCATCATAGCTTTTCCCAGGCTCTTTCACCCCCAGGAGAGCCTGAGACTCTAAGCCCAGCCGGATGGGTTCCTCTGGGAAAGCCACGCTGTTGACCGTCACCAAACATGTCTACGTTGCATGCCTTGAGCAGTGCCGAGCTCAAGTTACATTGCTCTTCTCCACTGGTATTCTTACTTCTGAAGTCAGTGGGGGTCAGGGCTGGTCAGCATTTACGGCCCTATACCTGCTCTGCATGTGCACACAGAGACAGAGAGAATGATATACGCAATGATTAATCCCTGCCCCTAGTGAGCTCCAGATTCTGATTAAACAATAATTACCAGTTGCTTGGTACTGGCTAAGTTCCAGGCCCTGAGCTTTTGACTAAGCATTTCATTGTGATAAGTACTTTATTTGCATTCAATATGCAGGCTTTCCCTCCTAGCTGAAAGTGGAGTTCCTACAAAACCTTTCATAAGCTGAAATGGCATAAAGCGAAGAAGCAATACTATTTTGTAAAAATGAAAATGCTCTTCAGATTTCTTTCAGTTAGCAAAAACAGCTACTAGTGCAGGTCTTTTGTAGAAGCAAAGTGGCATAAGGTGAACTTTTGGGTAGCAGGGGAATGGGTAGTATTCAAATGCTCAGAGGAGTCTGACTGCTGGGAGGTGAATCCCGGTCCACCTCTTAGCAGCTGTGCATCCTCGTGCATTAACCTTGCAGAGTCTCGTTCTCCTCATTTGTGAAACAGATTATAGTATCTACTTTGCAACGGTGTTGTGAGAATTGAATGAAACCATGTTTGTAAACCTCTTAGCTCAGTGACAAGCACATAGGGCTCGAAATGATATTGATCAAACAGTGCTCAAATAGCATGATTGAGTTTCTGGTTGGTGAACACGTGGAGGTGCTGGAAACAGCACACCCAAGAGTATAGAAGTTCTGCCCCCCTTCCCACATACCTTATCTCGTGCATCTCATCCATCTGGCTGTTCCTGGATTGCAGAAACACTTCCTTTACCCTCAATGGAGGAAACCAGTTACCCTTCATGTGAAAATCCTGCAAGGTTCTCAGCCAAAATAGCAACAGCCCATGTTTGTTGCTTAATCCTTGCATGTTAAACATGGAGCAGAACGCATCCTCCTACAAGAGGGGAAAGACACAGGGGAGCTGCAGATGGTCCTGCACCTCTTGAAAGGAAGAGTGCTTCACCAGTATCTTGCTTTTGTCTATGTTCTTTGAATCATATGTAAATAGAAACTGAGTAAGGTCTACCATCCATATTTAGTCTGATTTAACAATTAAATGTTTTGCCTTAATAAAGAAAAAGGGGCACCTGGGTGGCTGAACCAATTAAGTGTGTGCCTTTGGCTCAGGTCATGATCCCAGGGTCCTGAGATGGCGCCCCACATCGCACCTGTTCAGTGGGCAGTCTGCTTCTCCTTCTCCCTTTGCCCCCCCTCCCCCGCTCATGTGCTCTCTACTGCTCTCTCTTATCTCTCTATCTCAAATAAATAAATAAAATATTTTAAAAAATAGGAATATTTTAATGGGTATCTATGTAAAAGCATACTTCTATGCATATACATACTTATATTTGCAAAAGTAAATTGGAAGAGTCCAGACACTAATGAAAACAGTTAGCTAAAGAAAGTGGGTTGAAGAAGTTTTGGATAAAAGTGAAATCTTCTGAGCTCATGTTTTGCAGTATTTTGTATTTCAATTAAGTAAATGTTTTACATATAAAAACCACAGGTAAAGCAAACAGGAAAAGAAAACAAGCCATAAAATCAAACATAAAAAAATATAAAATAATCCAACTGCACAGCCTATTAAAATTATAAAAGAAATATTAATGATTAGTAGTTTTTATGTTACTAGTAATATTGACAATGCAATTTGAAACTGTTTTGTAAAAATTGTAGGAAAAAATATCTGTACTGATGTTTAAGAAGTAAAATTCTTAAGAGATACAATTATAGAATGAAAGAAACCAAGGAAAACTGTAACATTAAATATGGAAAGGAAAAAGTGGCATTATTGTTATTAATAATAATCAAGAGTCCCAATGGCTGCCCCGACCACCACAGCCTGCCAATGGTGCTGGGCTTGGGCTGTCATGTCAGAAGATAACATTTCTCTCTCTCTCTCTCTTTTTTTTAAAGATTTTATTCATTTGTTCGACAGAGAGAGCACAAGTGGTAGGGAGGGGCAGAGAGAGGGGGAGAAGCAGACTCCCCGCTGAGCAGGGAGCCCAATGTGGGGATCCGTCCCAGGATTCCGGGATTATGACCTGAGCTGAAAGCAGATGCTTAACTGACTGAGCCACCAAGGTGCCCCCTGAAGATAACATCTCTGCGTCACCAGCCCTTCCTAGCCAGTAACCCTCAAAAACAGCTGCTGTTTTCCCCCAGCCAGAAAGGAACCTGAATGGCCAACATTTGTGCTACTCCAAAAGGATTTTATTAACTGCTACTCATTGCAGGAAAGGAACACGCTTAAGGCTATGCCTTCGATCTCCATCCCAATGATGACTATACCTCAGCCTATGCCCCTAAATGGCAAGGCATAAAGTGAACTCAGATGTCTGCTGGATGGTTTTCTTCTGCACGCTGTGGATCCTGACCATGTGTTGTACTTGCTGCCACAATGAGGCAGAGCCAGGTTCTGTGTGATTTCTTTGCACAGTACCAGCGGTGTCATGTACAATTTCTGATAATTTTGAAGCATAATTAATGATACTTGACATTTACATGAAGTTTTGCAACTCATGAACATTTTTATATGCCAATGAAAATAATAAGGATACCCTCAGTTTGTTTCGTGAGTTTAGGAGTCTCCTATGGTTTGTCTCCCTCCTGATCCCATCTTGTTTCAAACTGAGGGTGGCTGGGGGGTAGGGGCAGGTAGGGATAGGTTGGATGGGTTATGAACATTGGGGAAGGTATGTGCTATGGTAAGTGCTGTGAAATGTGTAAGCCCGATGATTCACATACATGTGCCCTGGGGCAAATAATACATTACGTGTTAATAAAAAAAAAAAAAAGTAAAAAAAAGTAAAAAAAAATAAAATCTGGAAAAAAATAAAAAAGAAAAAAAGAAAATAATAAGGATAATACTAACCATTTATGGGATATATATACTAAGTATGTTAGACACATTATCTCTAAATTTTACCTCTAAATTTATAATTTCTTGGTCCTTGCAGGACCATTCTATAGGTTCTTTTTTTTTTTTTTAAGTTTTATTTATTTATTTGACAGAGAGAGAGACCACAAGTAGGCAGAGAAGCAGGCAGAGAGAGGGCGAAGCAGGCTCCCTGCTGAGCAAAGAGCCCGATGATGCGGGCCTCTATCCCAAGACCCTGAGATCATGACCTGAGCCAAAGGCAGAGGCTTTAACCCACTGAGCCACCCAGGCACCCCAATGCTACAGGTTCTAAGCAGCCACTTAAAACTTGTCCTGCAGGTACCATTCAGCTGTGGCTCTAAAATGTTTCCTTTTGGTGGCATTTGTATGACCCAAGTCTGTCCCCTTCTTCTTTCTTCTACTGGCTCCCTTAAGAGATAAGAAATTATAGTGAAATCAAGAAAATGCATAAGGAGTCTAATCTTGCCTCTTTTGAAACTTTCCTCCTTTGAGCTTGTATCCTTGGATAAGTCATCCTTGTTTTCTGAGCCTCAGTTTCCTAATCTGTAAAAATGGTATACAATAATGTCCATCTTGCTAGACGGCAAAATTTAGAGATAATGTGTCTAACATACTTAGTATATATATCCCATAAATGGTTAGTATTATCCTTATTATTGGCATATAAAAATGTTCATGAGTTTCAAAACTTCATGTAAATGTAAAGTATCACTAGTTATGCTTCAATATCATCAGAAATTGTATGGGACACCACTGGTACTGTGCAAAGAAATCACACAGAACCTGGCTCTGCCTCATTGTGGCAGCAAGTACAACACATGGTCAGGATCCACAGCCTGTAGAAGAAAACCATCCAGCAGATATCTGAGTTCACCTTATGCCTTGCCATTTAGGGGCATAGGCTGAGGTATAGTCATCATTGGGATGGAGATCGAAGGCATAGCCTTAAGCGTGTTCCTTTCCTGCAATGAGTAGCAGTTAATAAAATTCTTTTGGAGTAGCACAAACGTTGGCCGTTCAGTAGTAGGTGGAGAAAGTGGAAGTGGCTGGGATTGTTTTTGGTGTTCTGTGACCACACCACAGGCTACAATGTGTTTTTAATACGGAATTATTAATAAATGGACAATAACTGCTTATTAAGCCTAAATTAAGTACATGTTTGAGAGAATGAAGCACTATTGAAGAGGGAATTCAATGATATTTTCTTATTATAAGCTATTACTTTTGAAATGTCAGGGCTCCATTCTGTCCAGGAGATCTTGGCTTTCAGAGGAACTCAAAATCCAAGCAAGAGATTAATCTATCTAAAGAGAAAATGATGGCCTTTCTGAAGGGTGTGGGTAATGGTCACAAGAATTATGATAGCCAGCTAGAAATCTCATTCTCAGTTGGGCCAAAGGAAAAGGACATCCTGGGGAGGTTCTGCATCCAAGCCAAACATTGTGATCATTAACATCTATTGTAAGCTTCCAATTGTTTGCCAGGACAACACTATACAATTTACAAACATCACCTTGTTTAATTCTGGTGACAGTTCTCTGAAGTAGTTATTATTAGTGTCACTTACAAAAGACTGCTTCTCAGAGAGATTCAGAAATATGCCTAACATTGTACAGCTGGCATGTGGTAGAATGAGGATTCCAACCAGGCCTGGCTGCCTGACTCCAGAGCTGACACGGTGGCTATCCCTATGACATCACTGTATAGTGTCCATTCTTGTTTTCAGGGTGTGTCCTCCAACCCCTGTTCCCAACTTATTCCTCAGTAACAGAACCCCACAAAGGTTAGGTAGACATGTTGCCACTCAAAGTAAAGACACACTTCCCAGTCTCTCTGCAGCTACATGGGGCCATATGACTAAGTATTGGGCAGCAGGATAGAAGTTTGAAGCAATGTGTTTAATTTCTGGGAAGTGTCCTTAAAGGGAAGGGATGGGCCTTTCCCCTCCCCTTTGCTCCCTTTCCTTTTCCAGCTGCTTAGAATGTAGATATGACGACAAAAGTTGGAGCAACCACCTTGGGCAACAAGACAGAAACTGCTTATTGAAGATGGCAGAGGAATAACATAGGAGTCTGGTCACTGACAATTGTGGAGCCACAGTAACAACCTACATTAACAACAATACTGGCTCTCTAGTGTTTAATGTGCAGGATGGATAAACCTTAATGTACTGATTTGGGGTTTTCTGTCACTGAGCTGGATAGAATCCTATCGGTTGCACTGGATACCTCCATTCTTTCCCCTATCTCTTCCTACTTAAAATTATTGTTCTTTTCTGAATTATCTTCTTTTCCTCCCATATGTTTCACCCAAATGAATTCAAATTACACATGAATCATATTAAACAAATCACTAAAGGGACATAAGGACAGTCTAGGACTCTGAAGAAGGCAGGTAGTGAGTTGGAGTTAAAGACTTGGCTCTTCAAGGCAATGTTCTTGGGCTTGGTCATCCAAGAGGGATTAGGTCAAACCCATTTCTTCCTGCTCAGTTAGCCTCCCTGCCCATTTATGAGGCAAAATATAAATCTTTCCAACAAAATCTTTCCAAGAAAATAAATTCAAGTCATTCTTCTTCTCTAATTTCTCTCCTGCCATCATTTCCAGAAAGATGTACATGATGTGGCTGTCATGAAACATCTGTCTCTAATCTCACCCAGAAGTGCCAGGTCCCAGGCAGGACCAGGCCAGACTAGACTGGACTTTCACCTCCTGTGTGTGTCATCCCTGTTTACCTTCCAGGACATGTCAATTTGAGTATGGCCGCAAAGAGAAATGGTTCTTACATCCCCCATGGGAGTGGTTCAAAGAGTTCCAGGATGGATGAGCCCTAAAATTTCCCTGAATCACTGAATCTTAAAGCTGGAAAAACTACAGAAGTAACTTTGTCCAAAAAAAGATGATGATCTTACAGTTGGAGGAAGCAACCTAGCCAAGGCCAAATAGTTTGTTACTGGAGAATTGAGACCACTAATAATAATAATAACAACAACAAAAGAAACACTTAATCAGCTCTTGCTATGCACCAAACCCTTTGCTAAGCACTTAACGTGGACTATATGATTTAATTCTCACAACAACCCAATGAGATATATACACAGTCCAAAGTTTCAGAGAAATTTAATAACTTGCCTGATATTACAAGATGATAGGCTTCTGAGTTGGAATTCAAACCTGAGTGTGTTTGTTGCTTGAGCTTGAACTCTGCTCTTTTTACAGCATCATGCTACCAATTCATTACTTGTTATAGTGAGACAATGTCACAATCTCCTTCTTCACAATTGAGCCAATCCAGACACCCTGTAGTCTCACAGAGTTGTTGTCATCAAGCTTATTCACACAAAGTGCTGTCCTTAGGATACCCAACAACCTTGACACAGATAGTCCCATCTGTGGAAGTCTAAAATCCATATCTGCAGAAAGTCTGGGCTTTACATCTATCCACAGACACCAACCTAAGCAACCACTTTTAAGGTTCAGGCAAAAACCTGATGCCAGGATCTTCCCCTCCCTTCACCCCCTCACTAGCTTATTCAGTCCTTCAAGAAGTATTTATTCAGCCACATAAAACTATGTTCAACATTAGGGATAAAGAATTGAACAAAAGAGATCTGGTGCCTGACTTTAAGGGACACTTCAGTGGGAGAGATAAACAAAAAATGCATAATTTCACAAATATTTAGTGGCAATTGTGATAAATGCCACAAAGGAAAAGTCCACATAAGTGTATAAAAGCAGCATATGTGGCAAGCAAGTGTGATGTGAGAAGGCTCTGAGATGGGTAGAAACTTGGTAAATTCAAGAGCCTGAAAGAAGCCAAGGTGCTGAAGACATGACTAGGAGTCAGACCATTTAAGACCTAAGAGGCCATGTTAGAATATTGGACTTGATCCCAGGAATAAAGATGAGCCACAGGAGAGTTATACACAGGCAAAAGATGGAGTCTGATTTGCACTTACAAATAATTATTTTAGCTGCTAAGTGCAGAAGACATCGATTGGAATGGAGGCAGAGAGGCCTCTCAAGCTGTCACAGTCACTCAAGTGAGGGGTGCTGAATTTGCCCAAAAGAGGGAGACAAATAGATGCATTGGGGTAGTAGATAAAATTGACAGGCCCTGACATGTGAAGGGAGTGAAGAGCTCAGAAGAGAAGCCTTATCTAGAGACTTGGTTTGGGAGTTATCATCCCATAGATGGTATTGCAAGCCATAGAACTGGGTGAGATCTCCCAGAGGGAAGTAACTGGAGAAGAAAAAGTGGTCTAGGATCAAAACCTGAGAACTTTTACAATTAGAGATCAGGCAGAAGGAAAAGATCCATCAAAGGAGACTAAGAGAATAAATGGTCAGAGAAGCAGGAAACCAGCTAGGAGTGTGTGGTGTCACAAAGGCAACAGAACGTTCCAAGAAGGAGAGAATGGTCAGTGGTGGTGAACATGCCATAGTGGACAAGAAAGATGAAAAATCTTTCTTCATCTCTGAAACTTCCAGGTTAGCGACTACATGGAAATGCCTGGAAGATGGCATGACAGGGAATTGCCTTCAGGAAATTCTTGATTTCTTGAAGGCAAAAGGATCTATGAGAACAAGTCTAAATTCAGTGCTTGTTACTACTTACCGAGTAGTTACCAAGTAGGAGGAAGTAACTACTTACCAACCCTTGCCCCATGCATCTCTTCCAATTCATTTGGCTGTTGCTCTATCCTTTATAATAAACCAGTAAGCCAGGCACTGGTCTAGAGACTTCTACCCAAGCAGAAGACCAATACGTCAATACCATCTAGAAATATGCCTATTTTATTTTTTATTTTTTTTGAAATATGCCTATTTTAAATCACCTTTAAATCTATGACAGCAGTGCTCCTAAAATGTTGCTACTACAAGTTATTCAGGGATTGATTAAGGAAGATAAATCAGATGGGGAAGAAGACATGTTCCTACAAAAGTGGTTAAGTATGTCTCAGAGCCAAAAAGCTAAAGGGTAAATTTTGAATCAGATGAGGATGATAATAATGATCATTTTATGAACATTGGTTCTTTAAAAGGAAACATAAGATAATATATTTAGAAATTTTTAAGAATCAAAATTAAAGTGAGCACTTTTGGAATTATGGTGACAGTCAATATCTGAGATCATCTGCTGGGATTCTCTTGGGTTGACAGTTCCTGGGTCCCCATTTTGAACAGTGGAAGTGTCCTGGATTACTTTTCAGAAAGAAGTAATCGTTTTTTACGATAGGACATGTAATAATGAGGTGGTCAAAATGCAGAGGCTAACATTAGAACATTTAATCAAATAGTTGGAGTGGAATACATCCTTTTACATGCTCAAGAGCCCACTCTTTTTATCTTTCAGAAGCAACAGCGACAGTCCCCACCCAAGTTATTCCACTGGCAGATTACCTCTTTATTAACCTCTTTATAATTTGAATAATTTCTAGAAATTCCCGATTTCCTGAAGGCAAAAGGATCTATGAGAACAAGTCTAAATTCAGTGCTTGTTACTACTTACTATAACATTGCTGGAGTGATCTATTAAGCACCAGACTTGGGGTCAGTTATAAACGCTAGGGTGCTTATTGCACTGCATGTCATTCAGTCAGCTTTTGATGAACCTATGTCATACTGTCAATATCATCCTTCTAAAGGGTATTGGTGGCACTTCAAAGATCATGAAGAGCAAGATAAAGTGAAACCTAAAGCCAAAAGGAAAGAAGAATCAAGCTCTAGCTTTCAGAGACAACATGTGGATGCTTTACTCCTAGACCTAAGACAGAAATTTCCACCCAAATTTGTGCAGCAAAAGTCTGGTGAAAAGCCTGTCCCAGTGGATCAAAGAAAGAGGCAGAACCTATACCAGAAACTGTAAAATCTAAGGAGAAGGAGACCACAAAGAACGTCCAACAGATAGTGAGCATCAAAAGCCCCCTGAAAAATGAATGAGACTTCAGTGAGCAATGGACAGGAGAAGCTTGCAAGACTCCTCTTGCCATTATTGATACCTCATTGCTATGACAGGCTCTTGAACTGTCACAACCCTTCCATTTGTATGAATGTGCTTGTTCTTTAAAAAAGGATATAAAGATCCTCATGCTTTTGATATGAATATTTTTTATGTATGTTTTGGAACCTTTCCCCTATTGGATTTGAGCAGCCTCCTTACTCAAATGTATACTGCTATATACACCTAAAAACAAAATAAAGGTATTTGTATTAAAAATTTTTTTAAATTAAAAATAAAAACATCGCAAGCTAGAGTTTATAGTTAAAATATTTTTTAAGTATTTCTGTTAATTGAAGAATCTGAAAGAGACTTTGAGAAACTATTGTATAAAAATTTATATTTTTGAATATTATAGTTAAAATATTTTTTAAGTATTTCTGTTAATTGAAGAATCTGAAAGAGACTTTGAGAAACTATTGTATAAAAATTTATATTTTTGAATATTAGCTTCTGAAGATGATTTCATTACTAGAGAAACTTCACAGCTCAAGGACATATATAATAGCATTGGTTCTTATTTTTTAATCTAGTTGACATTACCTGGAAATGTATTATAAATTTTAGAATGTCATTTTCCTGACATATTGGAATATATATCTTACTGAATGAGGGCTTTGCTTAAATGTCATTCTTGGGTAAGGATTAAAATAAATCCACTATGACAAATTGCTGCTTCATGATCAAAGACTACACTATGTCAGTATTTTAATGTGGTTACATTTAGCAAAATTTGATAGAAAAAGTTTATGAATATTAACTTCTTTATAATTTTAATAATATCTAGAAATTCTTGATTTCCTGAATGCAAAAGAATCTATGAGAACAATGTCTAAATTCAGTGCTTGTTACTAAGTATGTGTTTTTTTTCCAATGCTTGTGACAGTATCAGCCACGCAGACTTTGAATAATTACTCCAAAATGTGAATTAAACAGTCCAAAAAAATAATGATGCCCATTGAATAGAGCACATATTACTGACTTTAGCAAAGCCATTTCAATAAAGTGGTGAGGATTGAAGCCAAGTTGGAATGAAATCCAGAGTGAATCGAGGGAAGGGAATGGGGATTCTACAGACCCTTTTTCACTTTAGACTTACCCCAGATTAGCTCTGGCTCATAATCCTTTCAGGGTCGCCCTAATTCTCGCCTCAGTCCCATGGGAGGAAGATGTTAGAAGATTGGAACCAAAGCCCCTTGGATCTAGTCCAGCCCCAAGACTAAGATAATGATTGAAGAAGTAAAAAGCACTAAGTCTAAGTTTATATGAACTGGGTAAATATTTTTTAGAACCTTGCAACATTAAATCATCTTATAAATTTATATGTGGACTTGGGGAATGGTAATTTTCTAACAAGCTAAGAGTTGACTACAGGGTCAGAATAATAGACATTATTTGATGCTAAGAGATCTGGGACAAGGAGGTGTGAAGGAAGTCAAGGTGTGACTAGTGGGTGCAAAAAGGGTTAATAGAAGGACCTGCCAAAGATAAGAAGTAATCGAGTAGGATTAAAATGGTCAAGGCTAGAGACTGAGGATCAGGATACTAGATACTACAATCTGATGATGCTTGACCAGATAAAGGCACCCAAGGTGGAATCGAGGGGTGTGGGATTCAAGGATGTGAAAAACTCACATAAATGTTAGGTGACAGGGCACCTGGGTGGCTCAGTCAGTGAAGCATCCAACTTTTGATTTCGGCTAGGTCATGATCTCAGGATCGTAATACTGAGCCTCACGTTGGGCTTCAAGCTCAGTGCAGAGTCTGCTTGAGATTTTCTCCCTCTCCCTCTGCCCCTCCCCCTGCTCATGCTCTCTCTCTCTCTCTCTCTCAAATAAAATTAATTAAGTAAATGTTAGGTGGCTAGAGTGGGAGAAGTTACCACTGCCTCCAAGTTCTGGGCTTCCAACCATATGGACACAGCCTCAATATTTCTTCCACCTACCCTATGAAGTATCATTAGTCTCATTTTACATAAGACAACCCTTGGGTCACACAGCCAGTGAGTGGCAGACCCAGGATTCAGCTCCAGGCGACCTGACCCAGGACTCACTACAATACTCACTCATGGTAATAAATGAGCTCAGTCAACCTACCTCTCCTCCTGGTGTGATGTACTATCATTTATAGGTGGAGGTTTCATTGCTCCAGGCCTTCCACTCTAGTTTCTTTTTCTTTTCTTTTTTTTTAGAGATTTTATTTATTTATTTGAGACAGAGAGAGAGAGTACGCATGAGCAGAGTGAAGGGTAGAGGGAGACACAGACTCCCCACTGAGTGAGGAGCCCAATGTGAGGCTCAATCCTGGGACTCTGGGATCATGACCTGAGCTAAAGGCAGACGTTCAACCAACAGAGCCACCCAGGCGTCCTTGTTTCTTAATCATACCAATTTCCATGGTTAGGGGCCGGGGGCACAAAGCAATCTTCACGAGGTTACTGCAAAACTCTCTCTGCCCTGCTCCTGCTTCTGATCTAGCAAGCTAGTAGACAATTCTTCAGGTTAGCTGTCCTGATGAAAAACCTATCCATTATCTTAAAAGCATCTCTCTGTGGGAACCAAACACCTAAATCACCTCCAAAGGCAAACCAGGACTACCAGTTGATTAGATCCAGAAATTAGGTCCTGGAAACCCACCCCACCTCCTCATTTTGTGTGGCTGACAGCAGCATTTTGTCCCAGATGTGGAACTTCCCCACCTAGTATAGTTTATACCATGCAGAAGACCCAGGAAGGACAGCAGGTAGTGGTTGTGAAACAGCCAACTGAGCATCTTTTGTTCTCATTCACTGTTACAGACACACAGGACAGCTCCTGGCCTCTGACTGCAAACAGCTGACTCAGCACATACAGAAAGTCACCTCAAACTGTGCATGCGTGTGCATCTGAGTGTGTGTATCACTGTGTGTGTTTGAATTTTTGTGTGCATCTAAGAGAGGACTTAGAGATGTCCCAAACCTGAATGCTTATTCCATCTTATCTGCCCCTTTTAGGCACATGTTGGAGCGTAAGGGAGAAGTGAAGCAAGATGCAAATAAGATCACTCCCCTGAGTATCAGGCAACATGAAGCATGATGTTCGGGGACCAATTCAGTTTGTTTGTATCTTTATTTCAAATGAAGCTCTTCCGTTCCCACATGCCCCAGGGATGAAGTGCAAAGCCCCTGTGGGGACTGCTGGAGCTATTTTCCCAGTTGCAAAGCAATATCAGTCCTACTTTGTTCATGGTGAGCTCATGCCTGTGCTGTCGCAGTGACTGTGGGTGATCTGGGGTTAGCTTTACAACAACCAGAAAAAATCGGAGGGGGCGGGATTTGTGTGGGCAAACAGCACACATGAGCAGTGACAAAGTGATGAAGGATGACTAGAGCCATGAGGAGCAGTAAAAACAGTGAGCACCATTTTAAGGATCTACTCTGTGCCAGGTATTAGGCTAGGCACATGAGTTCACTGAAATAGGGAGGACACAAACAGGGGAGGCGGCCACATGAGAACAGATTCCTGCCATTCACTGTTGTATTTGCCTCACATGGTGCCTGGCACATGCTGTGAGTTGAGAAATTATTATTCAAATAAGTGAGTCACAGTATTTAAGAGCAGGAAAGAGCTACCATCTAATCATCTACTAACGAGACAATCTTTTGGAGAAAATCCATATAAACACCTTCAGTCTATCCCTCATACACATCTGACTCACATTTAGAAGGCCCACACAGGAAAGCTGCAAAAAGAGGAGGCTCTGGCCCTCCGCTCCCCGTTGCAAAGGACCCAAACAACCACTGGCGATCAAGAAGAGAAGGTAGGAACCATGCCTGATTGCAAAGATTTGCCTTGGCCATTCCTTCCCACTCCTACCACCCCCCCAGCCCAAGCCCTGAGAGCTCGGGTGTTTGCTGCTTCAACTGGATCTTAGTCATTCCCCCTGCCTCCTTTCTCCTGCTGTTTCTCTTCCAGACCATTCCGATAACACAGCAGCAGTGGTTTCTCTTCCTGAAATTTTTTCCTTCCCAAGGACCTGCCCTGGTCTCTTCCCGCCCCTACCAAGCAGCCCTCCTTCTTCTGCAGGCTCCTCCCCACTACCTGGGTTTATCCAACCTCTTCTTCCAGAGTCCTGATCCTGTTGGCTGGCTGCTCCTGCCAAACCAGTCCTCTCTGCACCTGCCACACACATTTTACCCAGATCCAATTGTGAGCCTTTGACAAATGACCCCACTCTTCTCTTTGTCAAACTGCAGTCATTACTTCTGTGTAAGACCTCCTCCTCCAAGAAGCCATCCTTCCCCTTTCTCTCCCAGGATGGTAATCTTATTTTTGTCTGGATTTCCAGAGATTTTTTTTTAACTGTGGTAAAATAAACAACATAAAATTTATCATTTTAACCATTTTTAAGTGTACAATTTAACAGCATTAATATATTCACATTCCAGGGGTGCCTGGGTGGCTCAGTGGGTTAAGCCTCTGCCTTCGGCTCAGGTCATGATCTCAGGGTCCTGGGATCGAGGCCCCGCATCGGGCTCCCTGCTCAGCAGGGAGCCTGCTTCCCCCTCTCTCTCTGCCTGCCTCTCTGCCTACTTGTGATCTCTCTCTCTGTCAAATAAATAAATAAAATCTTTAAAAATAATAATATATTCACATTCCAGAACCCTTTTGTCTTCCTAAAGCTGAACCTCTACATCTATTAAATAATAATTCCCCATTTCTCCCTCCCCTCAGCCCCTAACAACTACCGTTTCTGATTTATAAATTTGACTACTCTGGGTATCTTATGTAGGTAGACTCCTACAATGTTTGTCCTTTTGTGTCTGGCTTATTTCACTCCATAATATCTTTAAAGTTTGTTCATGTTGTATCATATTTCAGATTTTCATTCTTTTTTAAGGCCAAATAATATCCCATTGTATTTTGTTTACAATGCCGATGGACATTTGGATTATTTCTACCTTTTGGCTATTACAAATAATGCTACTATAAACATTGGTGTACAAATATCTGTTTGAGTTCTTGTTTTCAATTCTTTTGGGTATATACCCAGGAGTGAAGGTGCTAGATCATTTAGTAATTCAATGTTTAATTTTTTGAGGATCTATCATATTGTTTTCCATGAAGTTGAACCATTTTACATTCTCATCAGTAAAGCATAAGTGTGCCAATTTCTCTACATTTTTACTACACTTGTCATTTTTTGTTTTTGTTTTGTTTTTTAATAGCTATTCTAATGGGTATGAACAATAGCTATTCTAATGTCATTGTGGTTTTAATTTGCATTTTCCTATGGCTAGTGATGATGAGATCTTTTCTGCTTATTGGCTCTATCTTTCCTGAAGAAATAGTTATGCCAGTCCTTAAAGCATTTTTAATTGGATTGTTTTTATTGTTGTTGACTTATAGGAATTCTTCATATATTCCAGAAACTAATCTGTTATCAGATATGTGGTTTGCAAATATTTTCTTCCATTCTGTGGCTTGCTTTTATACACTGTTGATAGTGTCCTTTGATGCACAAAATTTTTAAATTTTGATAGGTCCAATTTGCCTATGCTTTTGGTGTCATCAAAAATATCATTGCTAAATCTACTGTCATGAAGATTTTTTCCTGTATATTTTTCTAAGAGCTTTATAGTTTTAGCTCTTTTTTTTAATTAACGTATAATGTATTATTTGCCCCAGGGGTACAGGTCTGTGAATCATCAGGCTTACACATTTCACAGCACTCACCATAGTACTCATTCATTTCTTACAGCAATATAAGATGGTAGAGCTACTCAGGCAGATAATACATTAGTGTCTTATAAAACCTAATATGAAATTATCATACTACAACCATTTTATTCTTGGATTTTATCCCAGAGAAATGAAAACTTGTGTTTACACATCTGCACATAAATGTTCACAACACCTTTATTTGTAATAGCTACAAACTGCCATCATCTTTTAGCAGTGGAATAGTCAAGCAAACTGTGGTACCTACATACCATCTACTACTTATCAGCAATAAAAAGGAACAAACTATTGACTCATGAAATACTTTAGGTGAATCTTTTAGAAATTATACTGAGTGAAAAGAAGCCAGTCTCAGTAAGTAACACATTTTATGATACCATTTAGTTAATATTTTAAAATGATATAATTTTAGAAATGGAAAACAAGTTAATGATGCCTAGGAGTAGAGAGCATGGTGGGTGAGGTGAAGCAGGGATAGGAGAGAGGTAGATACGAACTTTACATGACATTACCAGAAATTCTCGTTAGTATTGGAACTATTCAGTATATTGACTGGTGCTGGATGTATGAACATACATATGAGATAAAATACACACATAAATGAGTACAAGTATAATTAGGGAAATATGGGTAAGATAAATGTTTATCACTGGAGTATTATATGATAGTTTTACAAAATACTACTTTTGGGGTAAACTGGGCAAAGTGTAGAAGGGCTGTCTTTGTATTCTTATAACATGTGACTCTATAATTATGTCAATAAAATTTTCAATTAAAAATTATTCTGCATAAAGGTCAAGGAGTTGATGTTTCAAAAAGGGCAAACTGAATCAAACGTAAACATCGATTAGGATTTTGGTTTACTTTTCTATGAGTAAGAGTTAACGGTATTTTACACCACAATTTGTTGTACCTTTTTGCAATGTGCATATATATTATGAATATAATTCCATGGCCAGAGAAAGGT
The DNA here is from genome assembly GCA_028534135.1 of Potos flavus. NCBI lineage: Eukaryota > Metazoa > Chordata > Mammalia > Carnivora > Procyonidae > Potos > Potos flavus. Next base: position 22,077,315 of record CM052884.1, on the reverse strand, counting down.
CTCAGTTACAAATGTATTTACCTGGTATGAAGATCCTATAGTTTTAGCTCTTACATTTAGGTTGTTTAAATCCATTTTGAGTTAAATTTCTGTATATGGCATTAGGTAAGGCTCGAATTTCATTCTTTTTCAGTAGATATCCAGTTTCCCCAACACAATTTGTTGAAAAGACAATCTTTTCCTCTTTGAATGGTCTTGGTACTACTGTTTAGAATCATTTGACCATACACGCAGGGTTTATATCTGGACTCTCTATTCTATTCCACTGGTTTATAGGTCCATCTTTATGCCCATACTGTATTGTTTTGATTACTATAGATTTGTAGTATGTTTTGAAATCAGGTGGGGTGAGAACTTCAACTGCTCCTTTTTTTTTTCCAAAGAATTTATTTATTTATTTATTTATTTGAGAGAGAGAAAGAAAAAGAGAGCAGGAGGGTGCGTGTCAGAGAGCACAAGCAGAGGGAGTGGCAGAGGGAGAGGAAGAAGCAGTCTCCCTCCTTGAGCAGGGATCCTGCTGTATGGTTCAATCTCAGGACCCTAGGTTCTTGAGCCAAAGGCAAATGCATAACTGACTCAGTCACCCAGGTGCTCCTCAACTGTTCTTTTTCAAGACTTTTTTTCTACTTCTTTTTTTTTTTTTTTCCATTTGTGCTCCCTTGAGATTACATATGAATTTGGGGAGGAATTTTTTTCCTATTTCTGCAAAAAAAATGGCATTTGGTAGGAATTGGATTTAATATGTAGATCACTTTGGGTAGTACCTGGGAAGTTTTAAAAATATTTCCTTAAGGTTATTTATTGTTTTTGAGTATGAATATCTTCTTTAGCCAACTAAATGATAGATTTCTGATCATTAGAACTGTGTCTTCTGTCTTTTCTATCTCTCATTGTGTCCAGTAGAATACTGAAGACACCAAGCTATAGGCAAAAAGATGAATTATTATTTTTCTAATTAGATTTCTTTAATGGGGAAAACTAGGAACTATTAACTAACTATCCCCAAATTTTCTTCTAGGTTTGGATTTTTCTATTGGATGACTCAGAGCTGACCAAGAAAATAACAGGGGCCTCCAATCTCTGTCATATACGGAAGACACACACTCTCTTCCTAGATCACCACTTAAAGCTGATAACTGACTACAGGCCACACCAGAGAAGCCAACACCTCTTCCTTCCCTGATAATTGCTACTGTTTGGAAATGACTATTCATAAGAAACCCAAACAGAGGGCCGCCTGGGTGGCTCAGTTGGTTAAGTCTCCTACTCTTGATTTCAGCTCTGGTCATGACCTCAAGGTCATGAGATCAAGCCCTGTGTTGGGCTCTGCTCTGGGCATGGAGCCTGCTTAAGATTCTCTCTCTCCCTCTCCCTCTGCCCCTTCCAACTGCCCCCCAACCCCCAACTCTGCTCTCTCTTTAAAAAAAAAAAAAAAAGGAACCTGAACAGAAGATGATTTCTAGACTGAGGGTGCCTATGTTGATGTTACAATTGTCATGTTATGGGGTAATTGTAATTAAATAAATACCATTTATCCAGAGTTTGCTATATGTCAAATGCTAAGCAAAAGTATGTTTCACATGCATTATTTTAATGCTCGGGGACAATCAGGGCCGAGGGTTTTGTAGAAAGGAAAAAAATTTTGTATCTAATTCTCAAGTGGGTGGGAGACCTCAGGGAAAGAAGTCTAGGTAGAGTGCATTTTAACATATAGTGAGTAAAATGCTACTTATATACAAAATTGAAATAATCACACATTAGAAGGATATTTTCAGCTTGCATTTACTTGGAGTTTTGGTTCTATCTGTAATAGGACCATAGTGCTAGCCTCTAAAGAACCAGCAATGAAGTCTTAAACAGAACTCTACAGAACTGAAAATATACAACACAAACAAAGGACAAGACTTGTTCCCAGTAAACTCACGCACCAGAAAGGCCAGGCTTGGTTCCAAGAGTCAAGGCAAGAAAACCTTCCTACACCATAGCTTACACTATGAGCTGAGCCCTACCGGACCAATGGAAATTTCTGGCCACTGGTGGGGAGTGTTGACAAGTTAATTACTAAACGTATATAGTCTGTGGTGACTGCTGGGTTGTCCACAAGAATCGTGTGGTGCCAGATGTTGCTGTTGCACTGAGTGACGTATCAGATGTGTCAGGCACTAAGACTGTGCCAATTTGTTACCACAGCAACCAATAACTGAGATTAAACAGTTAGTTTCCCTTGAAATTAGTTGGCATCACATAGACCGAACAATTGATTGATTGGGTACATTTTTAATTTTCCATGATGTTTTGATTGAGATCCTGACATAGCAAGGATCTTGGCAGTGAGCTGTTGACACCTATAAAACCTGAGCTTCCTGAAACTTCCCTTTGTGTTTTCTATTCAGTGAGCCACCTGTTCCTCTCTCAGAATTCCCCATTCCTCACCAGCATTTCCTGATTAATACAATCTGCCAGATCTCCTTTGGGTATCCACCCTTCAGCCCTGAAACCATTATGCATTCCTTTAATTTGGTCTGATCCCCATGTAAATCAAGTCAGGTGGCCCACAGACAAGTGTTCATCTGCTCATAGACCAAACCCTGAAGTCCAACCAGCCAAGGGGCCAAATATAGGCAAAGAGCTCCAGACTGGATAGATGAGTTTACTCAATCCAATTTCACTACTGCTAAGTGACTTGTAACAAACACACTAATAACATCGGTCTCTAGTGTCATTTTCGATAACTGAGGCAAATATTTACATGCTTCAGGTCTTCTTTGAACTGCTTATTTCTTTGTGGTATGTGTCATAATCCCTCAATGGCTTCTTTCTGCCAAGAATACAACGTGCAAACTCCTTACATCAGTAGTCAAGGACCTCCAAAGTACTCCCTGGCCTATACTCTCCAGTCTAGCCTGGTTGGTTTCCTTCAAGCATACCCACACATTTCTCCCTCTGTACATTTGCTAATCATACTTTCTGCCACTGTAATGGCCCCTATGCCTCACCACCACCAAGTTCCTGCCACCTGCCAAGTCCTGGGTCAAGTCAAAGCAACCGAAAGGATAAGAAGTTAAAGTTCAGGAAATTTCCCAGAACCAAAATTAAGGAATAGAAACTAGGGTAGGAAAGGTAAGAAGTTAGAAGATGAATCCAGGCAAACCTATATCCAATTTCCAGTACAGGGAAGACAATCAAAAGGAGGAAGTAATTAAAGAAATAATACAAAAAATTTTCCCCAAACTGAAATGAGTTCCTAGAATGAAGGAGCCCACCAAATTATAGAAAAATAACATTAAGATATATTACTATATAATAGAAAAATAACATATAGAAATCTATAGAAAAATAACATAAATATATATTACTATAAAATTTCAAAATGGACAAATTAATAAGATCCTAAAAGCTTCCAGAGAAAGAGGGGAAAAAAAACCATAAAGAATCAGGAATCAGAATTGCTTGGACCCTCCAAGAACAATAATAGAAGCTAAAATACAGTGGAACAATGCTCTCAAAATTATGTGCAGAAATCTTTTCCAAATAGAATGCAAAAAACAGGTATCTTATGGTTCTTGGTGCTATTGTAAATGGAATCGATTCTCTAATTTCCCTTTCCATGTTTTCATTCTTACTGTATGGGAAAGCAACTGATTTCTGTGCACTGATTTTGTATCCTGCCACACTACTGAATTGCTGTATGAGTTCTAGTAGTTTGGGGGTGGAGTCTTTTGGGTTTTCCATATAAAGTATCATGCCATCTGCAAAGAGAGAGAATTTGACTTCTTCTTTGCCAATTTGAATACCTTTTATTTCTTTTTGTTGTCTGATTGCTGTCACTAGGACTTCTAGTACTATGTTGAACAAGAGTGGCGAGAGTGGGCATCCTTGCTGTGTTCCTGATCTCAAAGGGAAGGCTGTCAGCTTTTCACCATTGAGAATGATATTCGCTGTGGGCTTTTCATAGATAGATTTTATGAAGTTGAAGAATGTTCCCTCTATCCCTATACTTTGAAGAGTTTTAATCAGGAAAGGATGCTGAATTTAGTGAAATGCTTTTTCTGCATCAATTGAGAGGATCATGCTGTTCTTCTCTCTTCTCTTATTGGTTTGTTCTATCACATTGATTGATTTGTGAATGTTGAACCACTCTTGCATTGCAGGGATAAATCCCACCTGGTCCTGATGAATAATCTTTTTAATGTTCTGTTGGATTCTATTAGCTAGGATCTTGTTGAAAATCTTGGCATCCATATTTATCAGGGATATTGGTCTGAAATTCTCCTTTTTGATGGGGTCTTTGCCTGGTTTGGGGATCAGGTATATGTAGAAGAATGAAACTTGACCATTCTCTTACACCATACACAAAGATAAACTCAAAATGGATAAAAGACCTCAACGTGAGGCAGGAATCTATCAAAATCCTAGAGGAGAACATAGGCAGTAACCTCTTCGACATCAGCCACAGCAACTTCTTTCAGGACATGTCTCCAAAGGCAAAGGAAACAAAAGCGAAAATG
>CM052884.1:22031377-22072307 GCA_028534135.1 Potos flavus | reverse complement strand
GGGGGGGGGCGGGGAGAATGCAAAAGCCAGCCAAACTTTCAGTCGAGTGTGAGAGTAGAATAAAGATATTTTTAAAAATTTGTCTCCCTGTTGAAGGGCATCTCAGCTCCTTCCACAGTTTGGCTATTGTGGACATTGTTGCTATGAACATTGGGGTGCACATGGCCCTTCTTTTCACTACATCTGTATCATTGGGATAAATACCCACTAGAGCAATTGCTAGGTCATAGGGTAGCTCTATTTTTAACTTTTTGAGGAACCTCCACACTGTTTTGCAAAGTGACTGTACCAACTTGTATTCCCACCCACAGTGTAAGAGGGTTCCCCTTCCTCCACAACTTCTCCAAAATTTGTTGTTTCTTGTCTTGTCAATTTTTGCCATCTTGGTGCAAGATGGTATCTCAATGTGGTTTTGATTTGAGTTTCCCTGATGACTGATGATGTTGAACATTTTTTCATGTGTCTGTTAGCCACTTGTATGCCTTCTTTGGAGAAGTGTCTGTTCATGTTTTCTGCCCATTTTTTGACTTGATTATTTGTATTTTGGGTGTTGAGTTTGAGAAGTTCTTCAACAGATGAATGGATAAAGAAGACGTGGTCCATATATACAATGGAATATTACTCAGCCATCAGAAAGGATGAATACCCAACATTTGCATCAACTCAGATGGAACTGGGGGAGATTATGCTAAGTGAAATAAGTCAAACAGAGAAAGACAATTATCATATGGTGTCACTTATTTGTGGAACATAAGAAATAGCATGGAGGACATTAGGAAAAGGAAGGGAAAAATGAAGGGGGCAGAATCAGAGGGGGAGAGGAACCATTAAAGACGATGGACTCAGGACTCAAACGGAGAGTTTTAGAGGGGCAAGGGGTGGGGGGATGGGTAAGCCTGGTGATGGAGCACTGGGTGTTAGAAGCAAACAATGAATCATGGAACACTATATCAAAAACTAATGATGTACTGTATGGTGACTAACATAACATAATAAAAAATTATAAACAAAACAAAACAAAAAAATTTGTCTCCTGTGTACCCTTTATCTCCAATGTATCCTTCTCAAGAAGCTGCTGCTCCACCAAAAAAGAGTGGGGGAGGGAGAAAATAAAGCAAGAAAGGGGAAGATGTGGTATGCAGAAAATAGGGGATTTAAATCAGAGGAGAGCTTGATGGCAGGATATGATAGTGGAGGGAATCCCAGGAAGAGCTGTACAGCAGGTCTGGAGAGGAACTTGTACAGTCAGAGCAAGGTTGGGAAGAGCACTGAGGGGGGCCTGAGAGAGGTTAGGGCATAGACCAATAATCTGCTTGATCCTCGGACCCTGCTGAGAGGAATTTTTTTTTCTTTTTTAAAAAAATTTATTTAAATTCAATTTTTTTAACATCTTAATTTTATTTTATTTTGTTCAGTGTTCCAAGATTCATTGTTTATGCACCACACCCAGTGCTCCATGCAATACATGCCCTTCTTAATACCCACCACCAGGCTCTCCCATTCCCCCACCCCCTCCCCTTCAAAACCCTCAGTTTGTTTCTCAGAATCCACAGTCTCTCATGTTTCATCTCCCCCTCCGAATTTTATGATCCTGTAAGAGTTTGAGGAAAAATTTTGCTAGATTCATAGAAAACTTGAAACATCACTCCAGGAAAAGAAAAATGTATCAAACAAAGAAATGTAGTTATATTTTGTGGCTCAACTATTAATAATGTTTATGTAACCATAATCATGTAAAAATGTAGTATTGGCTTAAGCAAAATTGTGACATAACTATGGAATGTAGAAAGGGAAACTTTATGTATATTGCAGGGACAGAGAACGAAACTATGCAAACTAGGTGCACTAACTATTGTGAGAGACCTCAAATTTTCATCTCCCATGTAGGAAGCCAATGCATGATGTCTTAAGTAAAAAAAAAAAAAAAAAAAATCCAACTATAGTAAGCAAATTACTTAGAAAAATAAAAGTAAAACACAATGAAAAAGTCAAGAGTTGCAAATGATACATAATCTCAAGGGTAAGGCTTAGGGATGGGGAGAGGTGGGACTGTTATCAGCCCCTGTTATCTTTCTGTTATCAGCCCTATCACACTACTTGACTCTTTGTTATATCCATGTATTACTTGGATTTAAAAAAAAATAATAGGGCAAGAAGAGGAGGGAAAACAAATGGCGTAATGAGAATAGAACTTCATGCCATGAAGCCTTAGAATTAAAAAAGTAGAGGGACCTTAGAATTCATTAGTTGGTGGAGTTTCATATTAAAATGGAGCAAAAATAGGTGTGATGGACCAGGTGGGCTTTGACATCAAATGAATAGTGACCACAGCAAAAACAATAAAGTCCCACATACTTGGGAAGAGGTATAAGAAATACCTGCCCAGAAATGATATGCCAGTCAGTACAGGTAACTCAAAGCTTTTTCTACCTGACTGGGGGAAAGCATGTGTCATAAAATCTGAAAGATTAGACATGAGAGTAAAGAAACAAACACAGACAAAGTCCTCCGAATATGTCCATCATCTTCTACCTGGCAGAATGTATTCACAACATCCCATTAAAACCCCGATGAAGGGAGATTCCCAAGCTTTATAAATAAAGCCCAGTGACTACTGGGGATAATTTCAGCGATTTTGAAGGTCATTGCCTGTTAGCAAACTGTCCTTAATTTAGTGAACATGAACATTTTTTGTAAAAAAAAAACTTTCATAGGTTTACTCCGACTGGAGTGTCCAACCAAATCTCCCCTCAAGATTTCATGTTTGTCCACTGCAAATTCACTTACAAGGGAGTTTTCCAAAACAAGACCGTAGACACCCAGTGCTGTTCATACCGCCATGTTGTTCCTAAAGCCTAGAATTCCTTCTCTCCTACTGCCACTTTCATCTGGCTAACTAGGCCCATTATTAAGACCTCAGGTATCATTTTCCTGCAGGAGGGTTTTTTGGGCCTCTTCCTATATTCTACTCCCTATCGAAGGTGGATAAATTGGCTTTCCTCTGTGCTCCTGGAATGTGTTGTGTACAGCTCTACTTTAAACTTAGCCCATTGAAATAGAATTATCCATGGCCGTCTGTCTCTTCCAGTGGATGGGAGGATCACTTGTCTGTGTCATCTGTCTCCCCTATAGGACTGTAAATCTCTGAGGTATGTAGCTATATTTGATTATCTCTGGGTTTCTACAAGCACTGGCACCAAATTGAACCAGTGTAGAAAGTGGCAGTCACAGTTGATGGTAAGTTAAGACCTGAAAGAACGAGTATTGCTCCCTGAACACAGAGCAAATTAGGAGAGGAGGCCTCCTGTGGATACAAAGGGTTTAGCAAACAAAGGCCTGGCTAGGTTTAAGACTTTATCTACCCTACCTCTTGGTGCCCTTGTGCAGGGTATAAGCTACTCAACTTTATGCAACGTCAGTGTTACCAGCTGTGTAACCTTAATTACAGACTCTCAATGTCAGCTTTCTCTTCAGTTAAGTGCAGAGAACAGTAAACCTTGTCTGGTAAGGTTGTTTGGATAATCTTATCCAATCTTATTCAAAACAAATCTTATCAGAAGTATCACATGAAAAATACTTTGCTAACTGCCTGGTACAGAAAAGAGCTTCATAAACAGTAGAAGTTATTGGGATTATTGTTAATAACAAGATATCAAGGAGCTATTGGGGCTTTTAAGCAAAATAATGACATTTTTGTGTTTGACAAAGTTTTTTCCAGCAGCTACGTGGTGGATAGACTGAATGGGAACAAGGTAGAGGCAAAGAAAGGAGTTGGGAGCCTATTTCCAACGGCCTGATGAGAGATAGAAGGCTTGAGTCAAAGTAGAGCAGACACGAGGCGTGGAGCAACAGGAACATGTTTTCTGCACATCCTTTGGCATTCTGTCCTCTGCTCTGCAGTTCTGCCTCCCCCAGAAATCATCAGGAACCTGTGCAGAGAGCCCTGCTCTGAGGACTGATGCCAAAGCAATTAAGCATGTAACAATGCATTAAAATAGAAGGGCTGGTCAGAGAAGAGGAAAAACACTGTAACCCTCCTCAAGGGACTCAGAAGGCCTTAACATGCATCCATAATCCCCCGGAAACTTCTGCAATCCAAATGTCCAAATGAGAAGTTTTAAATGAGAACAAAGCCCCATACAATGCACACATGCTCACAGAAACACATATATATTTTTGAGCTGGGTGCCAGACTAAGGGAGCCCAGGCCAGCTGAAGAATATTTTCCAGACCCCCAGTACCAGAGCTCTCATCCACTGGAGTGCAGACAGGGAGTGGGATGTGGAGCAGCAGAGGAGGGGCCCTATGCCTGATGGCCTCTCTCTCTAGATACTGAGCCCATGGGTTCATTTCAGATTGGAAACACATGCGCTATCAGGCAAGGCAGGAACCAGAAATCAACAACATATAAAAATATTTCCTTCCACAGACACTTTTCCCTCCACAGTCTTGCCCCTCCTCCCCAACATCCCTTCACTTCTTTATTGGCAATGGGGCTTGCTAGGGAGGGACAGGCTCTTGTGCCCCATAAATAATAATATGAGTGGAGGCTTTACATATGGTTTGTGTCTCTATTTCTGAGTCATTCTGAATGCACCTGAAATTGTAACAGCCAAGGGAGAGATTTCCAATGGCACATAAAGCCTGCTTTGAGAAATGTGTAAAGAGGACTTCTCTTTCTTCTTATTTCAGTGTTTTGTTTTGTTTTTTCTACTAGTGCCATATGGTGGTGGCACCATCTCAACACTTATAATCAGAACTTGGAGGGAAATCCACCTCCAAAAGCATGTACCAGTGCAGAAGTGTCTTTTGAGCAAGAGTTTTCAATCTAAAGCTCACGGATGGTGTCAAGGGATGTATGAGCATCCTCACTCTTTAAAATGTTGCATCTTGACGGTTTGCATCTGTGTGCACACATGGATTTTTCTAGGGAGAAAGTCTACATATTGTTGTCAAATTCTCAACAGAATCCATTACCAAAAATGTTTAGAATTACTAACTTAGCCTGAATACCCTACTTATTGTTTCACTCATGCACTAATCCAATTTATGCTTGAACACCTCCAGTGATGAAAACCTGAAAGAATAGCCTAATAATTGAGAACAGAGGCATTGGAGCTGGTCCTCCAAAGCAGGTGTTCAAAGCCTCGTGCTGCCATTTTCTAACTGTGACTTTGGGCTAGATGTTTAGCCTAGCTTGTCCTAATTTTCATCATCTATATGTATAGATTATAATACCTCTTAGGTATTTTGAGATTAAATGAGATAATGTATTCACAACTTTTAGCACAGCACATGGAAACATTGTAAGTGTACAACAAGTGTCACTGCTCTTGCTATCATCATCATCTTTATCATTATTACTATAGAGGCAACTCATTACTCTCTGGAAAAAAGGGTAATCTTTTCTGTTTTTCTTCCCTAACAAAATTCTTCTTCCTTAGGTTCAACCAAAATATTCTTCCCTGCAGCTTCTGGTCATTGGTCTTCCTTGACACTTGGTCATGCAGAACAAGAGAAGGAGCTCAAATACAGTCTGTATTTCAATCAATCATTCAATCATAGCATTCCAGGAAAACTTGCATTCTAAAATAATTCATTTTAGTAATAATCATTCAATGAGAAGGAGAATATTAAAGCTAGAGAGCTTGAGACTCAAGATAACAAGGTAGAATATTTTATTTGTTTCATGAAGATATTTTGACAATAACCTTTCTTTATAGCTTTACATGGAGAGTTTTAAAACTTAAACATCCTTGAGCAAATCTAGTATCTGGGTATACTTACCTTTTACACAGAAGATCTCTTCCTTTCCTATCATTACCAGCACTATAATTAATACAGTATTTCTCACAAATTCTTCTAACCCCTTACCTCCCATTGTTATGATAGACACTCTCTCTCAGGCAACATCAGCATGTTACACACAACAGCTTATGTCCTCCCAGAGCAGAGCTAGTTCCTGATCCTAATGTACTGGTTTATTGCTGATTCTGTAATCTCCATGACAGCCAGAACAATGGCAAGGATAACTGTTCTCCCTTGAGTTCCCAATACCTACCACAGTGTCTGGCTCCTGTTAGAAACTTAAAAGATAGGGGCACCTGGGTGGCTCAGTCTGTTAAGCATCTGCCTTCAGCTCAGGTCATGACCTAAGGGTCCGGGGATTGAGCCCCAGGTGTCTACTTCTCCTTCTTCCTCTGTCCCTCCCCACTGCTTGTGCTCTCTTTCTCTCTCTCTCTCAAATAAATAAATAAAATCTTTAAAAAAAAAACTTAAAAGACATTTGTAAATGAGTGAATGAATGAATGACTAATAAACCAACTTATAAGCAAAGTAGCTTGTGCAAAGTAAATTATGTTCCTTTATCAACCTACTATGTCACATCCAGTTTGCATTATAAAAATTCACGTTTTTATAGCTTAAAGTGCAATGAAGACAGATTTCATGTTTTCTCACTTCTGAAATATTTTCTTGGATAAATACCCACAGATCTTTAAATCATTACTTATGTTACATGCTTTTATATCCTAATTCTTCTTTTTGGACATTGAAGACTGATTATTCCTACACCCTAGAGATGTTAGGGTCCTTAATTTGGGTCGTTGCCAGCTATCCAGAGGTTGCTTGATGCCCTTCTCCTTGGGGAGAGTCAGTGGCTTCAGAATTGGAGGTTTCATGATGACCCCTTGGGAGTTGGAAGTTTAAAGGAGAAGATAATATTGAAGAGACATTTTAGACCACTGAGCTCAATTTTTCTTTACATTTAAAGGATATTTAAGAGTAGATACACAGGGCTGTGTAGTAGCAGAAGTGAAACTTGCCCATGTGACCAAATCATATGATTCAGAAGGAAGATTTTAATTCTCTAATCGTGGTGGGTGCCAAAGAGAATAAGATCAGAGCAAGCTTGAATATTGCCACCCTCCTCCTGGGCTGGTATCTGGTAAAGCCCTAGAAACCAGGCACCTAAAAACATCCTCTTATAGTACCTACTCTGTTTTAGGTACTATATTGGGCCAAAAGAGCCTCTGCTTCAATGACATAATGAGAAACAAATACTGAGACAATCAGAAAACAATAGAGAGACACAAATAAACAACTGGCAAAAAAAAAAAAAATTGCACAAAAATCTATTTAAAATCTATTTAAAATTTCCTCCTTAATGTCAGCAAAGACATTAAAACTAAAACTTCAGTGAGATGCCACTTTTTTTTAATAGTTAAAATCTACAGATTTAAAAGGAAAAAGAAGTCCTCGAGCCAATGAATATGCAGAGTCAGTCATTCCCCACACACCGGTGGTGGAAGGAAAAGTAGATCAGTGGAGCCTTTCCAGAGAGCAATTTGGCAGTTATTTGCAAAAACTTTAAGGTGCACATCTTTTGACATGGGACTCCTACTTGTAGAAAATATATCCTTAGGAAATTATCAGGGACACACACAAAGACATATGTGCAATAATATTCATTGCAGCATAATTTGTAATAAAAAGTAGGAAACTTAAATATCTAATGTTAGGGAATTTATTAAACTGCAATATATCTATCTGATTGAATACTATACCTAGGATACTTCTGTAAAAAATGAATTTTAACCAGGAAAAATGTTTGCAGTTTTTTTGTAAGTGCAAAAACAAAAGGAAAAAAATGCAAAGCAGATAACACTCAACAGTATACAAAACTTTTGAGCTAATTAGCTCCTAGTTTTCTTTTAGATCTTAACTCATTTATCTTGATCTCCTGAGCAAGTCTATCCTTTTTGTCTTATGCCCTCACAGCAGCATGTACCCCTCCTTCTTTATAGTGTCAACTACATAAGTAGAGCTGTATCTAGCATTTATTTGTGTGACTCTGGTGAATGTCTGACTGTCCAACTAGACTGTAGCTGAATGAGAGTAGAGCATGTGCCTGGTACATATGAAAGTGTTTGATATATTTTGAAAGAATGATGTATGATACCATTAAAATATATATGTGTGTGTGTGTATGTAACCTGTATGTATATATACACGTACAAAGGGGACTTGAAATACTATTCATATTTTGATAATGGAATTTCTAGAACTAATGAGATTGGAAAAATTTTCTTCTACATCTGCCAACTTAAGTATGTACTTCAGACATTTAAAAAAGAATTAATGTTATAGGAAAAATAAGTTTGCAAAATCAGTGTGGTGAGTGACATCTGTCCACAGATGATATGCCTTGAGCATTGAGACATATCTGCAACATTGGACATAGGCAAGAGGGAGTAGGGCAAGGAGCAGGGATTGTCTTGATAGTATCTATCAGGGAAGAGATTGTGGACAAGAAACAAGGGAACTCCAACAGCTGAGAGAGGCAGAGAGGACAAAGTTCAGGGGATTCAGGGGCAGAAGAAGGGGACAACATGTGCTGCCATTCCTTGTTGCTAAGGGAAAGGAATTAGGCCAAATGTGGTGAGATGTGTGATTGGAGAGGTAGATAATGGAGAGACACATACACCAGTGTGGAGCCTATAGTCAAATGAGAAGTCATGGGGTAAGGGGTCATGTGCTTGGTTTAGGTTGAAAGAGATCACTCTGATGGCTCTGTGGAGAGTGAACAGGAGAGGGAGAGATCTGGAAAGGCAGGGTCAGTGTTGAGGCTGTTTCATCTGGGCAGACAAGATGAGGATCTAAAATAAAGCTGTGGCTGTAGGAATGAACTAGAAAGGAATGTTCAAGATCTACTGAGAAAAGAAAAACAGGAAGAATTGAAAACTAAATCAGAGGGAGCAAGCATGAAAGATAACATCTGACTTCTGTCTGAGTGACTATATGGCTATGCCAACCAATGAGGATTCCAGGTGTATTTTAGAAGAGGAAGATAACATCTATTTCAGATTTGTTTAATTTGAAGCTTAGAAGAGAAGTCTGGACTAGAAATTTAGACTTGAGAGTCTTCTATACATAATAACGATTAAAATTTTGACAGTGGATAAAATCACCCCCAGAGAGTGTTAGGGTAAGAAGTGAAGCTTGTCAAGCGTGAGAAGCTACAAAGCATCAATAGTGAAAGGGGAGGCAGAAGGAAAGGAACGCTGTGGGGAAAAGAGAACACATGTTCAGATAAATGGAAAAAAGCGAGGGGAATGGAGATTTTGAAAAAGAAAGTCATAGGGATGAACAGATGCAGCAGAGTTGTAGTAAAATCTGCTGGAAAAAGTCCTGCAGAGTTGCAACTGGGGAGGTGAACAGTGACCAGAGTGAGAGCAATTCCAGCAGAATGCACACAGAAGCCAGGCTTCAGGGTTTAAAGGACAAATGGATTGTGCAGAGGGTCTGAATGCAGACAACTTTTCCAAAACGTTAATGAAAAGAGAAGGATTTGCTGGGAGCTGCGCTGGGAGAGGATGGAATGAAGTGGGTATGGGTGTCAGGTCAAAGCTGGGGAGGGGAGAGTGTTGAAAATAAAAGAAAGAGAGAGAAATGATGGAGAACAAAGTCCCAAAGGAGTCAGGAGAGCAAGGGGCAAGGACACAACCTATGGGTTAGCCTGTGGAGAACAAGGAGTGTTTCATCTCTGTGCCCTGCACTGATATGCCACCACACTGTCCTCCGTGTGTAAGATTTATCTGTATTGCAATTTGTCATGCATATTATAACTTCTAGGCATATCTCTAGGTATAATGCTGAGTGGAAAGTTTGAAAGGGTTGAGTATGTACATCGAGAGCTCTATACAACTTCCTGTAAATAGGAGAAGACACTGAGTATGGTGTAAAACCAGTGCAAACGGATCATGTAGTTCCTGAAACATGCTAGAGCTTTTCAAGACCATATAAGAGAGTTCAGTCAGGACAGAAAACATTCAAATGGCAACTGGGCGCTAAAGGAAGACAATGCATAGTGTGCTATTCAGAGTTCTAATGAGCCCAGTGGGGAGTGTATAATTTAGCTATTCTCAAAGGCTTTTCTGACCCAGGTCCTTTTCTACTTCAAGTTTCCTGAATTATTCCATATTTGTCACAGTTTTCTCAACACTTACCATCCTACTCCCTTTGACCACAGTCCTCTGGTTGTCAACATCCATTTTCAGGTAGAATTGATAAGATTTTTTAGGTGGGTATGACCAGCACTGTGGACAATAGTGTACCATTTCTCTTGCTCTGGACACTAATCCCGCTTTTAATGCAACCTAAAAATCCACCCTCTCTTTTGTTCATTATTTCACAATGTCGCCATATTTTAAGTGCAGCCAACCAAATTGCGAGCGTTTTTCAAACCAGTTCTTTACCGCCTTGTATTTATATTTTTTTATATTTTTTTTAACCTCAAGTCAGGACTTGACATTTTACCCAGTTGAATTTCATCTTGTTGATTTTGGCCCATAACTCAAGTCTTTTGATATTATTTTGAAATGCTTCCCCATTCTGGCCATGTTCTATTCAACATTTTTATCAGCTGATTATATGAAGACATAAAAGATATACATATCAAGCTTGTGGGTAACACAGGAAGTCCTATATCCCCGGAGCCTCCCTTTGGAATGGCTCTAAAGCATTAATCAGCATATAAAAGAACAAGAGAATGCCTCCCTTACTAAAACACAATACAAAACTTGCCAAGCTTTTTAGAGGAAAGCTCCAGAAATATGTCTGGCTAAAGACGCACTCTTCAGTTTAGAGCACTGAGGGTCAGACAGACCCGCACTGGGGTCCCAGCTGTGAGATAGTTACTCTGTTTTTCTATGCCTCAATTTTCTTATTTAGAAATGGAAATCATAAAGGCAAGCACCTAATAATTTACCTATGGCTACCTAATAACCATTGCCTATCTAAGGCATTCCCATACCCACACACCCAAAATACACTGTGATTTGCTCAAGAGACCCTTTCCCACACATAGGGAGACATCTTCACCTGTGACAGAGCTAAAATCCAATGGTGCTTCTTTGATGCAGTAATCAAAATATACACATAAGAATTAGCCTACTCGTGGTAAGAGGAAGCTCCTTGCTTGTGTACACCTTGGCTAATAGTCAACCATATAATGGTGTCCGATTATTACAAATTCATTTGCTGGTAGTTTTATGTGTTCAATAAATACTTACTTCCTTTTTCTTTTTCTCTTTTTATAAAGACTCCTCTTCTACCAGGATCAGGAACAAGCAAAACTAGTAGTAGTTGGGGGGTGGGCTCTCACCAGACTACCTAGGTTTAAATCACAGCTCTTCCACTTATTAGTTGTATGACCTGGCAAGGATTATCTTTTCTGTGTCTGGATTTCTTCATTTGTAAAGTGTGGTTAATAATAATAGACTTGTCATGAGGTTTGTGAGTGAACATATATATAAAGATCTTGGAATAGTGACCAGAACATTATTCCTTGACACACATCTCTACTTAGTCTAGTCTCTTTACCTAAAATGTGAACCTTCCTCCTTTCTTCTAATCTGTGTTGCCACTTTCCAGTCAGCCCCAGAAGTCAGCACTAAGAAGTCTCCCTTTTTTAGTTCCCTCCTGACAGATAATTCTTTTGTGATCTTCAACACACCATTTAAATCTTAGGGTCACTACTATATTTAACCTATTTACATACACCATTGATTATAAAATAAATCATCAATTTAAGTAGTTTTTCAAAGAGAAAAATAAAAGACTCACTACCACAATAAATATATGCACTGTTTGTCCACATATTTTCAAAGCCTAATTTTCAAAGCCTAAATATAAACATATGTTTTAAAGTGACTATAGTTAATAATACTGTATTATGTATTTGAAAGTTTCTAAGAGAGTTGATATTAAAAGTTCTCATCACAAGAAAAAAATTCTAACTATGTATGGTGATGAATGTTAATTAGACTCATTGTGGTGGTCATTTTACAATATATACAAATAGAAAATCATTATGTTGTACACCTGAAACTAAATATAATGTTGTGTTAATTATATACTAACATTAAAAAATTAAGTAAATACTAATGTTAGACTCATATATATGACAAGTGAGAGGTGATGGGGATAACAGAACTCTCTCACAAAAGCACAGTTGGCCATCTTGCAAAGATCTTGGATGCCATTAATTATAAAGGAGAACCAGGCAAAAGAACAAGGAATGATTTATACAATCCACTGTTTCTTAGAAAATACGAATTTAAGTGTGTCTACTCATAATACAACATTATAGCTCTGTTTTAAATGGTAGTAAATGCTTTTTTAATTTTTCTATTGTGGTAAAATAAACAACATAAAATTTGCCATTTTAGCCATTTCCAAATGTTAATTAAGACTTGTTTTGTGACCTAAGATATGCTCTATCTTGGAAAATGTTCATGTATACTTGAGAAAAAAATGAATATTCTGCTGTTATTGGGTGATATGTGCTATATATGTTTGTAAGTTCTAATTGGCTTACAGTGTTGCTCAATCCCTTTATTTTTTATTGATCTCCTGTACAGTTGTATCCATTATTAAAAGTGAGGTTTTGATGTCTCCAAATATTATTGTAGAACTATTTTTTTCTCCCTTCAATTCTGTCATTGTTTGATTCATATACTTTGGGGCTCTGATGTTTGGTGCATATGTGTTTAAAATTGTTAGATTTTCTTGAGAAATTAAAGCTTTTATTAATATGCAATGCTCTTTTTTGGCACTTGTAATAGCTTTTTATTTTAAATCTATTTGGTCCGATATTGGTATAGTCACATTAGCTCTTTGTTGGTGACTCTTTACATGGAATATCCTTTTTTTTCCCCATTCTTTCACTTTCAATCTATTTGTTTCTTTAGATCTAAAGTGAATCTCTTGTAGACAACATATAGTTAGGTTCTTTTTTAATCAATTGTGCTGATCTATGTATTTTGATGTAGGAGAGGTTAATGCACTGATAATTACTGGTAAGAAAGGTCTTACTCCTGATATTTTGCTATTTGTTTTCTGTTTTTCATTTGCTCCATCACTGCTTTCTATTGTGTTTAGTTGATTTTTTCGTAGTGACACATTTCGATTCCTTTCTCATTTCCTTTTGGGCATATTCTGTAGATATTTTCTTTGTGATTACTGTGGGGATTACATACATTATCTTAAGGTTGTAACAATCTAATTTGAATTGGATACAGCTTAACTTTAATCACTATATAGCTGTAATCCTATATAACTCTTCTCCTGACTTTATGTTATTAGCGCCACAAATTACATCTTTAAACATTGCCCAATAACATAAATTTATAATTCCTTTTTATGTAGTTTTCTTTCAAATGTTGTAGAAAATGAAAAGGACTTACAAACCAAAATTACAAACTGGTTTTATGTCCACCCATGCATTTAAAATTACAGGAGATTTTTATTTCTTTATACAGCTTCAAACTGCAATCTAACATTCTCTCATATCAACCTGAAGAACTCCCTTTAGCATTTCTTGTAAGACAGGTCGGTTATAATAAAATTCCTCAGCTTTTCTTTATTTAGGAATGTCTTAATTTCCCCTTCATTTTGGGGGGGTAGTTTCGCAAGATGCAGAACTCTTAATTAACAGTGCTTTTTTTTTTTTCAGCACTTTTAATATATCATCCCACCATCTCCTGGCTTCCAAAGTTTGGGATAATTTGCTTAATAATCTCACTGAGAATACCTTGCACATGATGACTTGTTTATCTCATGCTGCTTCTAAGACTCTCTTTGTCTTGTAATTTCAACAACTTAATTACAATGTGTCTCAATGTGGATCTCTGAGTTTATTCTACTTGGAATTAATTGAACTTCTTGGATTTGTATATTTATGTCCTTCATCAAATTTGAGAAGTTTTCAGCCATTAATTCATCAAATAATCTTTTGCTCCTTTCTCTCTTTTCTCCATCTATTTTTTATCTATTTTTTAATATTCTTACTGTTTTTTTGACATTGTTTTCCTGATTTCTTTAGTGTTTGTTCATTTTTTACCTCTTTAGCTCTTTGGCCCTTTGACTGTATATGATAGTCAATCTTTGTATCATGGGTGTGTATTTGTCTTTTCAGTTCAGCTGTAAACTACTTAAAAAACAGTGACTATATCATATATCCACACTTAATATGCTATGTCCTTAGCATCTTATAATGGAAAGAACCTAGTGCCCTATATAGTGCCCAAATATTTATTGTATTTAATTCATGACGGTGAACAAAATCTCTTTGAAATGGTACACACGTTTCCTCTGTGCCAAGATTTGAGATCAAACCCAAGCTAACCAAAACTTACATTTGGTTTTGACTCTAGCCCAGCACTTCCACCGACGACTTCGAGTTGCCCCTGCTTTGGGCTTACTTTTGCATTCCATCTTGACTGGCTAGAAAGACAGATTAGGGAAAACTCAGTTCTATGAGCAATAGATCATTTACTTTATGACACGCAGACTTCCTCCATTTCCTAGTAGCCCAATTTCAAAGCACAGAAGACTAAGCCTAGGGGAAAAAAGTAAAACCACCAATGCAGTCTTCCCCGAAAAATTTGTAACTCTTAATTTATAGCTCTTTATATGTGCATTTATGCATATGTACCTATGTATTTTTAAACAATAGCCCATGATTGATTTGGCCAACTCTAGTAATAGGAAAGGAAATGGTTAGCTCCCCTTATCCCTGTCTATGTTTGTAACCAACTGAAAAAGGAAAATAAAAATACCAACTTCACTACTGAAAGAGGCAATGGAAAACATGGCTTAGATGTGCTGCAACACTGAGCTTCCTAACACTGGACTCTGAAATTTAACAGACTTAACCACCCAGCCATGGAAGTTCTAGATGAGGTATGCCTCACCTGCAAGGGCAGGCCTTATCCTCCAGAAGCAGAACATAATAGGAATGCTTTGACAGATACAAGGAGAAGAGGGAGAAGAGGCTGAGCTATACGTGCCCAGCTCACCAGTCAGAATAATCACTTCTCATTCAAAAAAACACCTTAATTTACAAATCTTCTGGGATTTTTTAACAATTTTTTTTTAACAGAGACAGTCTGGAGAAGGAAGGAGCCTTCCCAGTTGGATGGACCAGAGGCTGCCACTAAGGAGATATGAAAGGCTGTAGCTTAACTTCCCAAGAGAAGAGAAGTAGGTGCCCTTCCTGCCTGAAAGCAGCAAGGAGGAACACTGCAGCCTGGCTCATATCACTGCTCCTCCCGTTCCTTTGCTACCTTAGTAACAGTTTCTGACAACAAAATGTGGATGGAATGTGTACTCATGTTAAATTACTGCTCTTCCTGGTATAAAAGGCATTTCTCTTATGTGAATTACTGAGAAATAAATGGACCATCGGTAGTATTGTATGATGGCTCAGGAGCTAAATTGCCAGGGATGTGTCTCAGCTGTGTGCCCTTGAACCAATTACTTAAACTCCTGGTGCCTTTGTTTCTTCATCTATAATAAACTGAATTATAATATGCCTATTACAGTGTTGTTTTGAAACTTAAACAGGTTAATACATCTAAACTACTTAGTATCTCCAAGTACTCTGTAATTGTTACTTATTGTTATTACCTAATTTTCAATTACCTTCACCAAGGAGAAAGTGGAAAGACCTGGACTATACAGATAGGTTTGTTATACCAAAACACACCCACTTAAACTTATATTCTCCATTTTATAACCCTAACCTCCTCTGTTTGGAGAGCCTGGTAGTTGAACTGGAGTAGTAGAAGCCAATATATTAGGAAAAATGCACAATAACACCACTGAGATGTGACAGTGCGAGGAGAGACATGTGATGTTGAGAGCACTCTGCTACATGTGCATGGGCCATTCTTATTCCCACTTTCTCTCCTTTTTAAACGGCTATATCCATACCCACCAACTCAGGCCATAGCTCGCCCTGCCCCATATGTGAGGGGAGGGTGGATAAAGTAGAGTTTATGAGCATCTAAAGCCAAGGGCTTTTCTCTCCACCAGCAGTCTCATTAACCCAGAATGTACTGAGGGCCTGGGGATGAGACGACACTGAGACAGGGAGAGAACTTTCTGCCCTGAGTGTTTATGCTGGAGTGTTGGCAGAAACTGTGTCGTGGGCAGCACGAGGGGGCCAGGGAGGACATCAGGGCTGGAGAAAACAATCCCATATGAGGGATGAGGGGGCCAAATGGCAGGCCAGAGCCAGAGCCAAAGCAGGTCTTGGTGGCCATGGCTCAGAAACCAGAGGAGGAAGAAGGAGCTGAGTGGTCCACTGGGGAAGTGTCAACTGCAGGGCACAAGGGGCTAGCAGAGGATCACCAGCCTCTGCAGTCTTTCAGATGAGGTCCCAGTTGAGGAACTAAGGATATATGCATCTGGATTAATCAATAGGCTGTCACAGAAGTTCAGAAGTGGAAACCCTACTTGGAAGTTTGAAGGTAGGTTAGTGCAGCATTCTGGTCAACAAATAAATTATCAGGGGCTTCCAAGAGGACCCTAGATACTTTGGTACTGGATAGGAAACTAAGGCCAGGCCCTGTCACCCTAGGAGTTTGCTTTGTTTGGGGAGACAGTGAATTTATAAATATTTGGAATATATAGTGTTAATTTAAAATATCATGGCTATTACCCTTTATTAAATGCTGACTCTGCAAAGAGTCATGTTAAGACATTCATTTTTATCATCTCATTTAATGAGGTACTTCTATTATCTTTCACTAGATTTTAAACTCTGCATCTTGGGCTAAGGGAGTTGGCTTGTTTCATTCCCTACTATGTACCTAGAACTGAAAACAGCATGTACCAGTCCAGAAAAAAATGCTTAATCAATATTTGCTGAATACTTATCTCTGTTTTCAAATGAGGACACTGAAGCTTAGAAAAGTTAACTGACCTTCCGAAAGTTACATAGGTTACAAGCAAAAAGTCAGAATCCAAACTCAGATCTGGCTGACTCCTAGGTCTGTTTGCTTTTCCATTTTTCTATTCTGTGTATAATGGAAAGAATGCTGGCTTGGCCGTCAGGATGCCCAGCTTCTAGTGCCAGTTCTACCTCTAATTGTATGACCTTGGGCAAATGACATCACTTATCTGGGCTTCAATTTTATCAACTGCAGATTAAAGGGATCAGAGCAGCTATTGTCCAAGATTCCTTCCAGCCCTCTGGTTCTGTAAGTTCCATGGATCAAGGAAGATGTGGACTTAGGCTGAGTCACAGTAGAGTGCTCCTTGGGAAGCAGGGACAGGGAAAGGTCAGTTGATGTGTGGTCTGACCAAAAACTTGGAATATGTGGGACAAGAAGCTCCACAGTGAATGGAAGGCCAATGGGAGTCTAGCTCACTCTCCTATTAGGAAGGTATTTAATTTCCTCACCCCCATGAGGAAGTGGCTGCTGTGGCTCCAACCTAGGCTGGTAGACATGAGGCAGTTCACCACTGGCAGAGCCTTGTGACCAGTCCGGTGAGGTAAGAGAAGATCCCTGATGATTGCAGCTAGTTTATGTTTGGAGATTACAAGATTCTGAATTCAGAATACTAATTTTGGAAAGATTCACAAAATCCTTTTAATTAAAGTTTTGTTTTCAACTTAGGTTTTAAATACTCTGGCTCAGTAAATTTCATCCATTTAAAACACAGTGGCCCAGAAGAATGAACAACCACACAGTTGCTTTGAATTTTATGTGTTATGTTAAAGATGCCTGGTAGTTAAAGATGCATAGTATCAGATTTTACAAGGTTTTATACCCTCAGCTTTAATATTATTATTAAGAATAATTTGTGTATGTTTGTACAGGCTTACTCCCAAGGGATCATATCATTTTCTTCCCAGGGACTCCAAAGCAGCTCACACAGTCTTTGACATCTTTCCTTGTGTTCTGTGGCTACCTTTGTTTGGTGATCGAAGACAAAGGCTGAATGACATGAGTGGTAACCCTCACCCTTTGAGGGTCAGGGGCCCCTTCCAGAATCTGGTGAATCAAGGGGATCATCATCTCCACTTCTTCCCTCCCATTCCCAAATCATATGTGCATTTACTAAATGTTACATTCCATTTCAAGTGGTTCCAGGACCCTCTAAAGCCCATCAACAGAGGTCTCTAATGCTAGTTTAGAACTTGGATCATTTCAATACATGGTGCTGAGAATAATGGAACATCTCTTTGCAAAAAAAAAAGAAAACATTAACCTTGACCTTGTACCTGACACCTTATATAAACATTAACTCAAATTGGCTCATAGGCACAAAAGGAAGGGCTAAAACTGAAATTTTCTAGAAGAAAACAAGAGAAAATCTTTGTGGCCATGGGTTGGGCAAAGACTTCTTTTTTTTTAAGCATTTGTTATATTATTTATTTTTTATTAACATATAATGTATTATTTGTTTCTGGGGTACAGGTCTGTGAATCATCAGTCTTACACAAGTCACAGCACTCACTATAGCACATATCCTCTCCAGTGTCCATTACCCAGCCACCCTATCCCTCACTCCACCTCCAGCAACCCTCAGTTTGTTTCCTGAGATTAAGAGTCTCTTATGGGGAGCAAAGACATCTTAGATGTGACACAAAAAGCATGAAGTATAAAATTAAAAAGTGACAAACTGGACTTCATCAAAACTAAAAACTTTTACTCTTTGGAAGGTATTGTTAGGAAAATAAAAGGACAAGCCACAAACTGGAAGAAAATATTTTTAAAACACCTGTCTCTGTCCTCCTCTTAAGAAACTTGCCCAGAAGTCCTGCCCAACAGTGTTTGCTTGACTTCCATTGTTAATGCTTAGCTATATAGTAGGCTGGGAAAGGTAGCTTTTTAGCGACCTGTAACACTACTGAAAAAACTGGGTTCTGTGACCAAAGCAGAAGAGGGGAATGCACATTGGATAGGCAACCAGGAGTATGACACACCTACAGTGCAAACTTTTGAATAAAAACAGAATCTCAACAGGTGGTTACCAAGCACTTCCCACAAGTTGGCCCTGTCCTCAAGGCTTGGTAAAGCAGAACACTGTCTGTGGTCTGGAGCTCAGTCTATAGGATAGACCTAAAAAACAAGAAGACATGGGCAAAAACTCAGCACCAACCAGGAATGTGTGCACTGTGGGGGATGGAGTTGCACAAAATGGGAAGAGATAGATTCCCGTGGGTGGAGCTGTCTGCATAGCTTGTGGAAGAAGCAGTCCTGAACTTGGCTTTGACAGCAAGTAATTTCAGGAAGTAAGGAAAGGGATAGGCCTTAGACTCAAGATATAGGAGCAAGCAGTTGGGAACTGCCTTCAAGAACTAAAAAGGTGATATGTCTGGCCTCAGCAAAAGGGCTATGTTGAGAAGTAGGAATTAAAATTTGTCTGAGCCAGGCTGAGGTAAATCCTGAAATCCAGAGAACTTTGGGCTTGATGACGTGGGTGGACCCTCATTCTAGAACCAAGGGGTGACAATGAAAGTTGATTTATTCAGATCTGCTGCTTCACCTCCAAACAGGCCCCCTGGTCATTGACTTTCTCCATATTCACCTATTTAGGGAATATACACTCATTTACTTCAGGGGAGGGAAATCCCTCTTGTTGCACCAACCACAAGCATTGGCAATTGACTACCATCACTCTTTATCACAGAACAGGGGAGCAGTTTCAGAGTCTTCCTCAGCACAGCAATCAAAAAAGCATCACCAAGCGATCAGAGTTGGCATTTTGGACACAATTCCTTTTGGTAGGGCTGATAAATAAACCCCACCCTTTGCCCCCTTTCTCCCTCACCCTACCTCTGCCTCTAGTGCCTCCCCCTGACCCTCTACCACCAACAATGTCTTCAAAATCATTTCTCTGCTACTATGTATATTCTTTCAGGCTGCAGTTGTCTTTCTTGTCATTGCTTGATGTTCATGTAAACCTGATTTCCCATGGAAAACAATGTTGAATATGAACCAGAGTCAAGTGTGACATGGCCATGACCAGATCCTGCAAGAACGATCCTGGAAAAATTAGTCTTCCTCAGTACATAGGACAGCCAACAGCTGAGGAGGAGAGTGGACAGAGGGATCAGAAGAAAAGGGAGCTGTTGGGATTCTGCCACAGTGATGCAGACATGAGCAGGTGACAGCCTGCTCATGGGAAAGGAGATGGGAGGTCCAAAATCAGAAGATCACAAGGCAAAGTAAGAGGACTCGGTGAGATAACAGGGAGCCTCCCAGTCCAGTGTGGAGAGCTCTGGTCATCTATCAATGCCACATCTCCGCCAAACAACTGGCAAACTATTTTAGGGGTGGGCTTAGGGGTATGAAGCTCTGTTCTTCTTGGAGTGTCTTCTGCAGGTCTTCCATAGCTTTAGTTCATGTCCATGGCAAAACAAAAAGAAAACCCAAAGGACACCATGTTGATGCCTGAGGGAGCTGCACTTGTGTGAAAATTAGGGAATAAACAGAGTGGTTTTGAAAGCTTTGAAAGTTCCTTTTCCCTCCTAACGAAGAATCAGAGGGGAGATTTTGCTTCATCTTTTCATATGCGTGTAACTGTCCCAGAGTCACCATGGTGATGTGTATGTTTGCAGGGCTGGAAGCATCCAGAGATGGAAAATGAAGCCAGGGTGGACCACAGCAGGGAGGCCAGCAAGAATTTCGCTCTGATGCTCTGTAGGCGATAAGTTAACAGAAAGCCAGCATGCCCTTCTGAGGTTTGTCATCGAACCTGCTATTTCCAACAGTTCAAGGGAAAAGAATCACAAACCACAACAGTTATTCCTGGGAATGTTCATGGAAACCCATCTTCCTCACATAGAATTTCAGCAGGTAGGGATTGCATAGTAAGAATTCCTTAGGCCCTGAAGACCAAGTTGCCAGCACACAAATACAGAAAGGCATAGGCACCAAGCCTCAGGTTGGGTGGGTGGAACTACCAGTCACATACTGGGTGACAGCATGCAAGTCAGGAGGACCTCTGTGATGTCTTTACAGCATGAACTTGTACATATGTGAGAGATCCCTTTTTCTAGATGAATCTTGTCACTCAGTATTATTCTCCCACAGAAGAGAACCTCACTGATATTAGCAATTCCTTAGCCTTTTGACCATTTCTTTGTCTTCTGAATCATCTTTCAACATCTCCTTAAATCAAGAGAGGCATAAGCTAGAAAACATGGAGGATATGGACCAGCATTTAGCCCAAAGGTAGACTTATATCCCTATAGCCTGAATTTATTTTTAGGTAGATTACACAGCATATTTATAATAGCCAGCATTTAATCCAGTGTCAGGCACACATTAGGTGCTCAGAAATATTTGTCAAACAAATGATTAAAGGTTTTATAGGTAGGTGAGATAGTGCCAAGGATATATGGAAAGTGATATTCACTTTTGATGAGCTTTGTTTTCAAGTGCAGAGAGACTATAGACTAGGACAGTGTGCTAAACTAACTGCACTTCTAACCCACCCTTCCCTATTTACATATATTCATTCCTTCACAAACTTAAGGAGCATGGAGTTCAAAACTTACTTGGAAATGTATTGGTAGATCTCGGTTGACCAACAGAGTATTTCTTTCCCACTGTGAAGGCCTAAGATTTGGGCAGATGGCAAAGTAGAATGAAGGAGAGACACACTTGTATTAGGCTAAAAAATAATTTAAATATACAAAACATCACTAGTAAGTTTCTACTATAGACAGTAAAAATGACTTCCTAAGTCGTCAGTACTGCTCCAGATAAAAAATGCACTGAAATGTATTTTATAGCATGGAAATATCTGAAATAGCACCTACGTGCTTTCCTGAATTTATATGCTGCTTTGTTCCTGTTCAATTATGTATCAGTCCAACTAATAGGGTCATTTTGTCATTCAGTGAACATTTATAAACTAGAGCAGTTGTTCTCAACCAGGGTGATTTTGTCCCCCAGGCACACTGATAATATATGAAGACATCTTAGATCGTTGTGACTTGGGAAAGAGTGCTATTGGCATCTAGGCGAAGCCAGGGATGCTACTAAACATTTTACAGACCGCAGTGAGAAAGAACCATCTGGCCCAAAAACATTGAGAACCCAAGAGAGGAAGACAGAAACCTATGGTAGCACATAGTGAGGTTTCTATCCATGTTCCTGGGGAGTCAGAGAAGGCTTATCAGATGAAGTGATAGGTACATTGAGACATGAAGAAGACTTAGGAGTGAACTTAATTAGGATGTAGGATCCCAAGAGAAGAAACTGCTTAGGCAAAAGCTGAGAGATGAGCATTAAAAGGATTGCAAATAGAGTAGACATTTTCTTAACCAGCCTTTTCCTTATATTAATTTATTTGTAAAACAAATTGCTGCCCACCGCACACAGAGCATGCATGACTGGTGAGCCTGTGTGCTTTTACTTCACCAGATTAGTTACATGTTTATCAAGGGTCAGTTGTATTTGTTCCCAAAGCTGTTTATGCCAGTTTTGATGTTATTTGAATTATATAATTTAATTAGATGTCATGCAACCTAATGAAAAATAATTGCAAAAAAAAAAGTTGTTGTTTTTGTTTGTAGAATTCTTTGAAAAGATTTCATACAGATGAGTCCTAAAAAGAAAACACTATCAAATTAGATGTGGATGAAATACCTTTAATCATTTGGTGGGGGAAAAAAGTCTTTAAAATATAAAAGAATTATGCACTCATATTGTTTTGCAAGTGTCAAGTCTATGATCCACTTTTTAAAATACTGTAACTGGAAATCATAAATAATCCATTATTGGTGTAGTTTATGCAAGAAAGATGACTCTCAACACCAATCAACTTACTCACACTCCAAGAAAAGTTCTTGGCCCTATTTCAAAACATTACTGAACAAACGCACATTTGTGTGTTTTAAGTTAAAATAAAATACACATCACATAGCATTTTTTATGATTCTCTGTTTTCCCTGAACTTTTTTTATTAATCTTATCAGATAAGACCGCTTCCACCATATCCAGGCAAAACTGGAGCACAGAACAAGCTGAGGACATGTCAATAGGTAAGGAACAAGAGGTAAACTGGGGTCAGATGAAGAGTCTTTTGAGCCATGATGTGTTTGGACCTTTGTGAGAAATAGAAGCCATAA
Organism: Potos flavus; assembly: GCA_028534135.1. Lineage (NCBI taxonomy): Eukaryota > Metazoa > Chordata > Mammalia > Carnivora > Procyonidae > Potos > Potos flavus. The sequence continues at coordinate 22,049,368 of CM052884.1, read as the reverse complement.
AAACTTTTTAACAAGGGAGTAACTTGACCACACAAAGTGCTTTAGAAAGATATCACTCTGGCTCCAGTATGGAGCATAGATTGGAGAAAAGCAAGACTGCAAGCCAGAAGTTCAGTTAGGAGGGCTCTGTAGTGATTAGGGTTTCCTGTGATTATTGAATAAAGAAGTAGCATTGGGGATTTAAAGACAGGAATGGATTCGAGGGACATTTAGGAATTAGTATCTTAATTAATTACATAGCATATGAGAGAGAGCCTAGTGTCAAAACCACACCTAGGTTTGGGGCTTGGACACCTGAGTTGTCGGTAGTGATATCCCTGAGATAGAAAACAAAATAAAAGAATTCGGCCAGGGTGGGAGAATGATGAGATCAACTTTGGACATGTTGAGCCACATAATCCTATGGGACATCTAAGTAAAGTTGTTGAGTATGCAACTGGATTCATGGGTGTGACGCTCAAAACAAAGTATTGAACTGGATACTTAGGTTTGTGAGTAATCAGCGTATAGAAAAAAATTGAAGTCATAAGAGTAAATGAAATTGCCTGGCTAGGAAAAAAATAGTTGGCCTATGAGAAGAAATGTAAAATATTCTTACACATCAATAAGAAAAAGATCCAATGAAAGAATGTGCAAAATAAGAAAAAAATACGTCACGGAAGAGAAAAAATATAAAACAAATAAATACATGAAATTCAACTGCCTTACTAACCAAGGAAATGCAATTAATGCCATGTGAGATAGTTTTTATGCCACTGTAGAGCAAAAATTAATGTCTGACAATATCAAATGTTGGAGAGGATAAGGATTTGAGGAAGGTCATACTCCACTAGCAGGACTGTACATTGGCACAACTGCTTGGGAAACATTTTGGCATTATCTTATAAAGCATACCCAATAATTCTACTCCTAAATGTGTACCCTAGAGAAACTCTTGAATATGTGTACCAGGAGACATATTCAAAGATGATTTCAGCAACATTGTTCATAAAAGTGCAATACTGGAAGCAGCCTAAAGAGTCAAAAACAGGAAATAGATTAAGGGTGGTATTTTCATTAAAAGGTGGTCACATAGCAGTAAAGAAGAGTGAACTTCATGCAACAGCATGATGGACTCTTGGAAACAATGTTGAATGGAAAAGAAAGAATCCCAGAAGTTTTCAATCGGCATATTATTATTTTTTAATTTTTATTTTATTTTTTTAGTGTTCCAAGATTCATTGTTCATGCACCACACCCAGTGCTCCATGCAATGTGTGCCCTCCTCAATACCCACCACCAGGCTCGCCCAACCCCCCAAACCCCTCCCCTCCAAAACCCTCGGTTTGTTGCTCAGAGTCCACAGTCTCTCCTGTTTCGTCTCCCCCTCTGATTTCTCCCAATTCACCTTTCCTTTCCTTCTCCCAGTGTCCTCCATGTTTTTCCTTATGCTCCACATGTAAGTGAAACCATATGATAATTGACTCTCTCTGCTTGACTTATTTCACTCAACATAATCTCTTCCAGTCCTGTCCATGTTGATATAAAAGTTGGGTATTCATCCTTTCTGATGGAAGCATAATATTCCATTGTATATATGGACCATATCTTCTTGATCCATTTGTCTGTTGAAGGGCATCTTGGCTCTTTCCATGGTTTGGCTATTGTGGCCATTGCTGCTATGAACATTAGAGTACATGTGGCCCTTCTTTGCAATTGGAATATTATTTTAACAAAACTTCAAAAAAGCGAAACTGAACAAAATATCATTTATGTATTTATACACTTGGAATAAAACAAAACAAAAAAATCCAAAGAATGATAAAGAGAATTCGGGATAGTGATTCTCTCTGGTGGGAGAGGAGAAGCAGGACAAGGGAATGAGGAGGGAGCACAGAGGTAGGTACAAGTTATAGAATGTATCATTCTCTGGTTGAGTGCAGGATCCTGGCTTTTTACTATATTACTGTAATTTATAAACTGCATATAGGTTATGAATATTCTTTTGTATGAATCAAATAGTATATAAAAGCTATTTTTAAAAGTGAAAAAGTTGGTCTTAGAAATACAATTTACATCCCAAATGAGACAGAGTTCTAGTCTCAAAGACTGCACTGATTCTTTTTCCCTGTTAGAATTGCTTATTGAATTGTGTTTTAGGACTTTAACTTCCTTCCACCATAGGTACACATCTGTGGTCCAATTCCAAGATATATACCATGGAGGATGCATTTTGGGGCGATAAAATTACTCAAGGCTTCATTTTACTTATATTTTCACATCACCTTGCCTCATTCAATTATTTTTTTTTTCATTCTTTTATATTACATGCATTTGTGTAAGCCACCTCGTATTCTTTGTGGAATGAGGCAGGGTACAAATAATCAAAACTAAAATACTCCATCCCATGGGGGAGAAAAACAACTCAAATCCTGTCATATTTCTTCCCATTTATGGCAGAAAATGCTGAAAAGTGGACAGTTCCTTTCCTCTGATGGCAGGCTGCTGCAAAAAGTCAACCAGAGCTCCTGACAGCTAGGAGGTAGACAGAAAAGCCATTTACAGGCTGTGTCAGAGACAGAATTAGTGGCCCACTGAACCCTAGAGTTCTGGCTTCTCAGCCAGGTCTTCAGCAAAATCAGATACAGCTGTGAGGATTCCAGAGACCCTGTACCATGAGTTGAACCAAAACTGCTCCACTGACCTTCTGCTCACCATTTGATGTTCCCTAGCCCTCCAGTCCAGGGAGAAAAGGGGCCCCATATAGTAGCACCCTCACCTACAACCCAATGGTGCCCAGAAAAGCACAATGTATATATATTGTGCCTGCTCCACAGCAGGTCAGCCCACTCATTCAAAGATGCAATATGCATGAGATACAATCCAACTGCCAGGAAACTCTTGGGTCCTACCTGCATTTGTGCCCCCTTTGTTGGTCATAGGAAGGATTTTCTACATCCCAGATATGGTCAAAATCACTGATTCTTCATTCTACCTTAAGGTAATGAGACTTATATAAGTGATAGACCACACCCAGATACAGCAGTCCTGGCTCCCCACTCAGTCCAAAGGGGCTCTAGAAAATAAACTAAGCATGGAAACCCAATGATGGGGCAACAGAGTTTGCTTCAAGCTTCAAGAAGAGGACTAGGAGAAGCTTCCCCCACCAGTGTTTCCCCATGGTCCATAGATGGCTGTGACCTTACATCTCCTTAATAACCCTCATCCACTGTTTCCCTTAAAATGTCTGCCACCATATTAAGAGCCACAAAAGGAGTAGGAGGAGGTGGAGAAGGAAGAGGGGGAGGGGGAGGAAGAAAAAGAGGGACTATGCATCCTCACATAAGGAATATGGCTATGGAATCAATCTGTTCTGTAGGACCGGTGCTTATGCCAATATATCAAAATCACATCGGAGCGGAGGTTTGTTCAGACCTTCATCCTCCCTGTATAAGCCTCAGAGCTTTTTGTAATGAAAAAGAGGGAAGAAAAGATTGCCTCCTCCAGGTTTATTCAGATCTCAATACAGTCAACATTCTTTACCACCCTCTCTACACACGAGCACTTAGTTCTTGAACCAGTTCTATGTAGGACAAACCTTTATGAAATCTGTGCTTAGAGGCACCTACAACTTTGTCTCTAGAAAGACAGCAAGTAGAGGATGGCTTTCTAAGGTGCTCAACTCATTTTGAACACATAAGAAAGTCATTTTGTCTAAGCAATACCTCAACAATTTTCCAGAACTTACTGAATGACATTTTGAAGAGATGAAATTTTGTGGATAATATCCTCACCTAATAGTATTTTTTAAAAATCTGTTTTAAGGACTCAACCATCAACAACAGCATACACTTGGAGCCAAGTCCAAAGTCAGAAGTCATGGGGTAGAGTTTTTGGACTTTGGCATGTCTATCTGATAGCCTATACATTATAGGATGGTATATCACAAGTCTGTAGTGACAGAAATGTTGGATCCCTGCAACATCCAATCAAACCATAGCATCTGGTCTACCAAAGAAATGGTCATAAGACTCTGCTTCCAACTTGCAAAACGTCTCAGAGGCAATCTGGGTAAGCCTAGCAACATGCAGTCTCTTCCACCCAGAAAAAGAGGTCCAGTGAGAAGGAGAAACCATGTTCATACAGGGCCGCCTTTAATGGCTCTCTCCCCGCCTAAGTCCCTGGGTATCAGCTCCATAAATAGTGGTGACCCCTGCACTCACTGACCAAGGGAGTTCCTCCAGGCTCTTCCTTCCACCTTTGCTCTTTCTGATGGAGAACAACTGCAATTTCTAAGTCAAATAGTAGAAAGTTAATAGCATCTGTGAAAATATTTATTGAAAATTTCAGTTTCCTCCCACTGGCACATACCCAGTTTCTTCCTCTCTGCCTGAAGGTTTCTCATAGGCAGCCTGCCTGGCTTTCTTACTTGGCTTCTAGTCAAGACACCCCCTCCCAGATCACATGGATGGGTTCCCATGCCTAACCCTGGCTGCTGGCACACCACAGCCCAGACCCCTGCTCTTGAAGCTGTTTAATAAAGTTAAGAAATGATATATAAAGGTAAACGTTTTTGTCATTATTAACCTGCATAGAGAAAACTGCTTAACTATGCACTGACAGCTGATTGATTTCTGGTCTCCCTTTTTTATTATATTTGCAGAACAAAAGCTTTTCTCTAGGTCAGCATCACCAAAGTTTATTTCATGGGACACTCATCTGACAAAATGCTCCTAAACAAAGAGGGATTCTGTGGTTTGAATATACATATTCCTTTGCATGGTATGTATGCCTCCCATAGTTTCACATGATTGTTCATATTGTAACTTCTCATAAAGCCATTTTTACTGGGTTTCACCTTTTTCCCCATAACATCCATGAACACCTCTAAGAGTTCTGGAGAATACATTTTGGAGAATGCTGTCTTAAGTTTATCTTTGATCTGAGATTGCAAGGTAGGAAAATTCAAATGTTTTTTATTTTAGAAAATGATTGTGATGCATAAACATGATAATTTGCATACAGTTTCAAGATCTTTAAAAGCAAGCTTTACTCTTTAGGGTTTCTGTATACATTACAAGTGTATTGTTAGAACCCTACCTAGCAGGCAAATATTCTTTAGGCTGTATGCCACAGAGCATTCTTTCAATCTCTCTTTGGAGGACTTTATGAGGTCCTTGCACAACCTGAGGGAACAGAGTAGTCAAAGGATTTCTTAATGAACATCTGTTACACTTCTTTTTTTTTCCTTTTAGTAATTGAATTTTTTTATGATCACACACTAATACAAATTAAAACTACGAGATCACTAGATGCCTATCAAAATGGCCAAAACAAAATATGTGGCAATATCAAATACTTGTGAGGAGGAAGAGAGACAGAATTACTCATAAACACTGTTGGTGAAGTGTAAAATGGTACAGCCACTCAGGAAAACAGTTTGGCAGTTTCTTGTAAAACAAAATATGCAATACCATACAACCCAGCAATTGCACTCTTGGGCATTTATCCCAGAAAAGTGAAAACTTATGTTCATATAAAAACCTGCACATGAATGTTTATAACAGCTTTATTTCCAATACTCCACAACTGGACATGGCCTAGATGTCCTTTAGTAGGTAAATGGTTAAACAAACTATGGCATGCCCATACTGAGGAATACTACTCAGCAATAAAAAGTAATGAGCTATTTTTATTATGCAACAACTTGGATTAATCTCAAGAGAATTACAATGAGTGAAAAAGCCCCCGCCCCAAATTACTTATGGTATGATTCCATTTATGTAAGATACATAAGAACTTATATGTGTGATAAAATAGCATAGAACTAAATACACACACACACATACACACACACACACACATGAGTATATGTAAACTTGAAAAACCTGAATTGGATTTTATTAATGTCAATTTCCTGATCATGATACTATACTACAATTTTGTAAAATATTACCACTGGAGAAAATGGGTAAAGAGTATATGGGATCTTTCTGTATTGCTTCTTACAACTGCATCTAAATCTACAATTATATCAACTTGAAAGTAGAGACTATGTAGAAGTTTAAACGTACAAATGAACTTTTTGTGCCTCCAATGTAGGCAAGGTGATATGTCATAACATATACTATTCTGTCTTTTCTGGAAATAAATAATATTAACAGTAATGAAGGAACTCATATTAGACAGGAAAACTTCTCCCAATTAGAAAGAGTTTTTAGATAGTAATGTTAATAACTGGAGGCTCTGAAATCTCTCTTCTGAAGATGGGACACAAATTTACACTGGTTATATTATTTTTCTGTGAGCCCTTCTGCAAACTACTAGCCCACTCTCCTCTCTGCCTCACAGCACCCATCAGTGCCATTCTTTATCACACATTGTTCATAACTCCATCATCTTGTCTGTGTCCCATGCAAAGTGAGATCTGTGAGAGAAAGATTTTGCTGTATGGTTAAATTCCAAGTGGTATGACACAAAGATGATCAAAACTCAATTTTTTAAATAAAGCATCTTTAAAGTAGTACAGAATCCTTTCTTTGAAAAGCTTTCATTTAACATCTTCATGAGGACAGCGAGATGAAGATGACCTCACTGGCTCCCTTTCACTAAAAGTTCAGTGATCCTCTTTGTTCCCAGTTTTTTCTGGTACCAGGGACTTCACAATACTCTTCCCTAGTTAGGGAATAGTTTCCCATCCACGCTTAGTTACTTTTGTTTTTTCAAAGCTTTATTTGGGCCTCATTGACATCTAATTAACATATAATAAACTGCACTGATTGTAAATGTAAAAATTTCATGATTTCTACATAATCAAGCTAAGGATATATATATGTATGTGCATGTACATATAAATAAATATATGTATTTTATATTATATGAACATTTGATTAAATATATTATTTGGAAATGATAGATAATAGATGATAGACAGATAGATGATAGATAGATAGATAGAGAGAGAATGGAATGGATATACATATATAATCACTCTAAATTTTCTTCTGCTCCACCTTGCCATTCCATCCCCAGGCAACCACTAATCTGCCTTCTGTCACCATAAATTACTTTATATTTTTCACAACTTTGTATAAATGACATCCTACAGTATACATTCTTTTATGCCTAACTTCTGCTCATTGTAACTATTTTGAGATTCATCCATGTTGTTGCATGTATCAGTACCTCATTACTTCCTTACTGAAGACTATTATTCCAACCTATGAATATACCACAACTTATCTATTCACCTGTTAATAGACATTTGAGTTGTTTCCAATTTTAAACTATTCCAAAATTGCTATGGACATTCAAGTAAAAGCCTTCCTATAAATATATGCTTTCATTTCTCTTAAGTGAATACTAGGATAATAATAGCAAAGTCATATGGTACTCATATTTTTCACTTTTTAAGAAACTGCCAAACTTTCCAAAGGGGATACATATCTTACATTCGCACCAATAGTGTATGAAAGGTACAGATCCTCCTTATCCTTGCCTGCACATGGTATGTGGTCAGGCTTTATAATTTTAGTCATTCTAATAAGCCTGTAGTTGTACCTCATTGTGGTTTTAACTTGTATTTTCATTTCCCTAATAATAAATAATGTTGAATATCTTATCACCCGTGTTTTTGCCATCTGTGTATCTTCTTTGGTGAAGCATCTGTTCAAATCTTTTGTTTATTTATTAATTAGGTTGTTATCTTAATATAGAATTTTTATCTATAAATACATATATAAATGATATGTCTTTTATAAGTATGTGTAATATAAATACATAAAATATAAATATAATATTTATTACATAAATATAGATACTATATACTTATAATTTATATTTATATATTTATATAAATATATAAATGTAAATATATAAATAATTACATATATAATACATGATACACACATATATTTATATATATAATATATATATTCTGAGTACAAGAGCTTTATCAGATATTTAATTTGCAAATATTTTTTTTCCTTGTGGATGGCTTGTCTTTTCATTCTCTTTAGAAGATCAGGGATTCTTAATTTTAGCAGAGCGTAATTTAACAATTATTCTTTCGTGGATACTACTTTTGGTGTTATAGATAAGAAATCTTTGCCTAAGTTTATAAAGATTTTTCTCCTAAATTTTTTCTAGATGTTTCATAGTTTTAGGTTTCACATTCAGTTCTATGATCCATTTTTAGTTAACTTTTGCAGATAGTGCAAAGTGATGTGAGAAACAAAGGTAAAAGAAAAATTAAATTTCCTTACTACTTTCAGTCCATTGACAAGTCCTTGAAACAAGCAGAGTGACATTCCCCTAGGAACTCAGCTACCTCAATGTTAATACTTTCCTAAGGGCAAGAGGCAATCTTAGCCCAACCCCCCAGGATCCTGTAAGTCTACTTTAACATAAAAATTCCTTTGGAAACTTCCTTTATCTCTCCCCTCCAGGATATATATTGGCAATCATCCTCCAAGTGTATGGCCCACTGATATACATCTGAAGAGTCTCGTGACTGAGTTTTTACTAAACAGTAATAAGTGACCTTTTCCTAACAATAGCTAGCCCTATCAGGATCCTGGAAACCTTGTTTCCAAAATACCTTGGAGGCTTGTGCTGTCTTGAACACTCTCCCAACATGAAAGTATATAATCAGTCACCCATCCCAACCCCTGTGTCTCTTTCTGCCCACAGGTCCTGTTCATGTCCCTATTAAAATAAAACCATCTTTTTGCACCAAAGACATCCCAAGAATTCTTTCTTTGCTGTCAGCTCCAACCCCCAACATTTCCTACATCACAAAGTATAGATAAAAATTCTCCTTTTTTTTAATATGGATATCCTATCATCCCATCACCATTTGTTAAAAGATAATTATTTTTTCATTGAACTGCCTTTATACCTTTGCCAAAAATCAATGGACAACTTCTGGTTTCCAGTCCCACATGGGAGGAGCTATGAAATCGTCACTCCTGTCTACTCAACAAAGAAAAAAACAAACTAAAAATCAACAACTCTTTTTTGATCAGAGAATTGAGTTGAAAGGGCAAACTACTGTCCTGAAAACTGGAGTGACAGGTAGATACAGAGAAACAGAGCTTAAGGAGAAAAAACCCCTGGTAGGAGCACTTAAAGGGTAATTAACTAATTGCTGAAGACTGAACTGTGGACTAGCTTGAGAGATAAAAACTCGTGGCGCCCAGTCTTAGGGGAATCCCCACAGTTTCATGGGTCTTACCTCCAAGAGCCCCATCAGGTGCTCACAGTGAAGATCAGAGAAAAATCTTCTCATGCTTCCAACAGGAGAGGAGAAATCATTTTGAAATATGCCCAGAGTTCTTTCTCTTTAACAAAGCTTTGCTCTTGGGACACCTGGGTGGCTCAGTTGGTTAAGTGGCTGCCTTCGGCTCAGGTCGTGATCCCAGGGTACTGGGATCGAGTCCCACATCGGGCTCCTTGCTCGGCAGGGAGCCTGCTTCTCCCTCTGCCTCTGCCTGCCTCTCTGCCTACTTGTGATCGCTCTCTCTGTCAAATAAATAAATAAAATCTTAAAAAAAAAACAAAACAAAGCTTTGCTCTCAAGAGAAACTGTTCTATGAGACCCTAAACAACTGGGGTTTTACAAGAGACTGACTGACCTGGGAAAGTGATATACTCAACAGCAACCCATCTAGCTGTTGATGTGAGTGAAGGGAAATGCTCAACTCCAACCTTTTTCACCTTCCTATCACACCTCAGGGGAAAAGGAAAAGTTGAGGAGCAGCTGTGAAGATCACAGCCCAGAGATACAGACTCACTCACTAAAAGACTGGGACATAATCATGGGATTATAGGATGCTTCTCTATCCTCTCCCACCACCAGCCCCTCCCCCCACACACACTTACCACCATATCAGTAGGGCTCATGTGTAATAACAGGATTTCAGCTAAAAGAACTGTGAACTTGGGGCACCTGGGTGGCTCAGTGGGTTAAAGCCTCTGCCTTCAGCTCAGGTAATGATCTCAGGGTCCTGGGATCGAGCCCTCTATTGGGCTCTCTGTTCAGTGGGGAGCCTGCTTCCCCCTCTCTCTCTGCCTGCATCTCTGCCTACTTGTGATCTCTCTCTGTGTCACATAAATGAATAAAAAAAAAAAAGAACCGTGAATTTCATTAAATTTTAAAACTTTAAGGATGCTTCGACAGCTCAGTCAGTTAAGCATCTGCCTTCAGCTCAGGTCATGATCCCAGGGCCCTGGGATTGAGTCTCATATTGGATTTCTTGCTCAGCTTCTTGGTTCTCCCTCTGTCTGCCACTATCCCTGTTTGTGTGCTCTCTCTCTCTCTGACAAATAAATAAAATTTTTTTAAAAAATTTAAAACTTTAACTTTGCAAAAGATTCTGTTAAGAAAATGAAAAGATAAGACACCGACTAGGAGAAAAGGTTTGCAAAACATGTATCTGATAAATGACTTGTATTCAAAATATACAAAGAACTTTTAAAACTCAACTTTTAAAACTCAGCAATAAGAAAACGAACCAAATTAAAAATGGGCAAAAGACCTGACCAGACACCTCATCAAAAAAGATATGCAGATCGCTTCTCGGCCTTTTGGCTAAGATCAAGTGCAAAAAAGATATGCAGATAGCAAAAAAGCATATGAAAAGATGTTTAACCTCATATGCCATTAGTGAACTACAAATTAAAACAACAGTGAAATATGATCACAGGTAGGGAGGAAGAGCAAGATGGCAGAAACAAGAGCAAGAGCAAAGGAAGAGCAAGAGCAAATTTAGGAGACCTAAATTTTGTCTGATCCCAGGAATTCAGCTAGATAGTTATCAAACCATTCTGAACACCCACAAACTCAACAGAAGATCGAAGAAAGGAATAGTAGCAATTCTATGGACAGAAAAGCGACCACTTTCTGGAAGGCAGGATGTGTGGAGAAGTGAATCCCAGGCGATATTTGGGAAGATAGACCATGGGGGGAGGGAGTCTCCATCAAGGAGCTACCGGCAAGTGATAGAGCAATGGAGCATGAAATCAGAACTTTTAGAAGTCTGTTCTGCAGAGAGACGTCATTCCAATGGCTAAATGGGGGGGGGGGGGGGGGTGGAACCCTCGCTGGGACAATGTGGTCTCAGGACCCTCAGAATCACAGAAAGACCGGGGGTGCCTGAGTGTGGCAGAGCTCCCAAGTAAGGAACCAGAAAACCAGCTGCAAAGACAGAGCCGAGGAGTGGGCTCTAAGCTCAGAGTTGCCATAAACTGTGATCCACAGCCCAGCTGGGCCACTACTCTTCGAGCAGGGACCCAACAAGTGGCAGATCTGGGAAGACTCCCTTTCCTTCACCCAGGAGGAGCTGTGCAAGAGTGCTCCACAGGAATCACTGGATTTAGAAACTCCAAGCAGGCCATGTGCCAGAGATAGTAATGCTGGGTCACAGGCTAGGTAAGCATGGAGTGCAGCCAGAGACAGGGAGACAGACGTGATTGACTGCTTTTCTCTGAGGGCTCACTGAGGAGTGGAGCCCCGAGTTCTCAGTTCCTCTGGGGCCAGAGATTGGGAGGACACTATTCTCATTCTCATCCTTCAAAGCTGTATGGAAAGCTTTCAGGGAACAAAATCTATGAGAGCAAACCTGAGCAGATTACATAGCCTGGGCCCTGGCAAGGGTGGTGCAATTCCACCTCCAACATAGACATTTGAGAATCACTGCAATAGGCTCCTCTCTGAAAATATCAGCAAGAACATCCAGCCCAGACCAAGTTCACAGATCAGTGAGAACTGCAAAACTCCAGCAAGAGGGGAATATAGTACATAGAATTCATGGCTTTTTCCCCATGATTCCTTAGTCATTCAAAATTAATTTTTTTAATTTTCTTTATTTTTTCTTTTTCTAGTTTTTAAAATTTTTCTTCTTTCCTTTTTCAAACATCTTATCAATTCCTTTTTTTAATCTTTTTAATTTTCATTTTTACAGTCATATTTTATCCCTTCATTGTATTTAACCTTATTTTTTGTATATGTAAGTTTTTCTTTCTTTAAAATTATGGGATAGAGTTTCTTCTAACAGACCAAAATATACCCTAAATCTAGTGTATGACTTTGTTCTAGTCTACCGTCTGATCACATTCTCTCTCTTTAAAAATTTTTTTCTTTCTTTTTTCAATCAAATGGTTATCTTATCAATTCCTCTTTTATAATCTTTTTTAATTTCCACCTTTACATTCATATTCCATCTCTTCTTCATATTTACCCTTATTTTTCTTTATATTTAAGTTTTTCTGTCTTTAAAATTTTGGGAGGCAGTTTCTTCTAACAGACCAAGATACACCCCAAATCTAGTGTGTGGCTGTCTTTTATTCACCAGCCTGATCATATTCTTTTTTTATTTTTTATTTTAGTTCTTTTTATTTTTTTTCCCTTTCTTTCCACACCCATTTTCAGGTCTCTTCTGATTTGTTTAGTGCATATTTTTCTGAGGTTGTTGCTACCCTTTTAGCATTTTGCTCTTTCATTCATCTATTCTTCTCTGGACAAAATGACAGAATGGAAAAACTCACCTCAAAAAAAAGAATAAGAGGCAGTACCGACTGCCAGGGACCTAATGAATATGGACATTAATAAGATGTTGGAACTAGAGTTCAGAATGATAATTATAAAGATACTAGCTGGGCTTGAAAAAAGCATAGAAGATACTAGATAATCCCTTTCTGGTGAAATAAAAGAACAAAAGTCTAACCAATTCAAAATCAAAAAGGCTATTAATGACATATAATCGAAAATGGATGTTCTAACAGTGAAGATAAATGAAGCAAAAGAGACAATTAGTGATATAGAAGACCAAATGATGAAGAATAAAGAAGCTGAGAAAAGGAGAGATAAACAACTACTGGATCATGAGGGGAGAATTCAAGAGATGATATCGTAAGATGAAACAATATTAGAATGGTTGGGATCCCAGAAGAAGATGAAGGAGAGGGGCAGAAGATATATATTGGAGCAAATTATAGCAGAAAACTTCCTTAATTTGGGGAAGGAAACAGGCATCAAAATCCAGGAGGCACAGAGAACCCCCCTCAAAATCAATAAAAATAGGTCCACACCCCATCATCTAATAGTAAAACTTACAAGTCTCAGAGACAAAGAGAAAATCCTGAAAGCTTGGGAGAAGAGGTCTGTAACCTACAATGGTAGAAACATTAGATTGGCAGCAGACCTATCCACATAGACCTGGCAGGCCAGAAAGGTCTGGCATGATATATTCAGAGCACTAAACAAGAAAAATATGCAGTCAAGAATATTTTATCCAGCTAGGCTGTCACTGAAAATAAGAGAGATAAAAAGCTTCCGGGACAAACAAAAACTAAAAGAATTTGTGAACACCAAACCAGCCTTACAGGAATTGTTGAAAGGGGTCCTCTAAGCAAAAAGAGAACTTAAACGTAACATAGACTAGAAAGGAACAGAGACAATATACAGTAACATTCACCTTATAGGCAATACAATGGCACTAAATTCATATCTTTCAATACTTACCCCGAATGTAAATGGGCTAAATGCCCCCAATCAAAAGACGCAGAGTATCAGATTGGATAGGAAAAAATAAGACCCACTGATATACTGTCTGCAAGAGACTCATTTTAGACCCAAAGATACCTCCAGATTTAAAGTGAGGGGGTAGAAAACCATTTACCATGCTAATGGACATCAAAAGAAAGCTGGGGGAGCAATCCTTATGTCAGACAAATTAGATTTTAAACCAAATTTTTTTCAGTTTTTTTTTTTGAGTGAGGCTTGGATGGCTATGTATTTCCCCTTAAGACCGCCTTTGCTGTATCCCATAGGTTTTGGGCTGATGTGTCTCCATTCTCATTGGTTTCTATGAATTGTTTAAGTTCTTCTTTGATTTTCTCATTGATCCAAACATTCTTGAGCAGGTTGGTCTTTAGCCTCCAAGTGTTTGAATTCCTTCCAAACTTCTTCTTGTGGTTGAGTTCCAGTTTCAAAGCATCGTGGTCTGAGAATATGCAGGGAATAATCTCTATCTTTTGGTATTGGTTGAGTCCTGATTTGTGATCTATGTGGTCTATTCTGGAGAAAGTTCCATGTGCACTCAAGAAGAATGAGTATTCTGTTGTTTTAGGGTGGAATGTTCTGTATATATCTATCAGGTCCATCTGGTCCAATGGGTCATTCAAAGCTCTTGTTTCTTTATTGATTTTCTGCTTGGGTGATCTGTCTGTTACCGAGAGTGGTGTGTTAAGATCCCCTACAATTAATGTATTCATATCAATACGACTCTATTTTGATTAACAGTTGGCTTATGTAGTTATGCTCCTTATGCTCCTATACTGGGGGCATAAATATTTACAATTGTTAGATCTTCTTGGTGGATAAGCCCTTTAAGAATGATGTAGTGTCCTTCTGTATCTCTGACTACAGTCTTTAGCTTAAAATCTAATTTACCTGATATGAGAATCACTACCCCAGCTTTCTTTTGAGGCCCGTTGGCATGAAAGATGGTTCTCTATCCCTTCACTTTCAGTCTCAATATATCTTTAGGCTCCAAATGCGTCTCTTATAGACAGCACATGGACAGATCCTGTCATTTTATCCAGTCTGCAACCCTGTGCCATTTTATGGGAGCATTTAGGCCATTCACATTGAGAGTGATTATTGAAAGATAAGTTTTTATTGACATCATGTTGCCTGTGAAGTCCTTCTTTCTATAGATTGTCTCTGTAAGTTTTTGTTCTATGTCACTCTTGGGTTCTTTTTTCTTTTATAGAACCTCCTCCCCTTTAATATTTCTTGTAGTGCCAGCTTGGTGGTCACATACTCTTTTAAACTTTGCCGGTCTTGGCAGCTCTTTATCTCTCCATCCATTTTGAATAAAGTATTCTTGGCTGCATGTTCTTCTCATTGAGTGCCCTGAATATATCTTGCCAGCCCTTTCTGGCTTGCCAGGTTTCTCTGGACAGGTCTGAAGTTATTCTGATGGACCTTCCTCTGTACATAAGGAATCTCTTTCCCCTAGCTGCTCTCGGGACCTCTTGTCTAAAATTATAATTCATGAATCTCACAATCAAGTGCCTGGATGTCTTTCTAGACTCGTTGATCTTGGAGGGGTGTCCTTTCTGCCTCTAGGACATGAACATTTGTTCCACTCCCCAGACTGGGGAAATTTTCATCCAAAATTTATTCAGCTATGTCTTCTAGTCTTCTGTCTTTCTCCACCCACTGAAGGATTCCAATAATTCTGACATTGGAATGTTTCATGGCTTCATTTATCTCCCTAATTCTGTTTTCATGGCTTCTAAGCTGTTTGTTCCAGACCTCCTCCTGATCTTTCTTCTCTATCAGTTTGTCCTCTAGCTCACTAATTCTATCTTCTGCCTTGGTTACTCTAACTGTTAGAGTATTTAGATTATATTGGATCTCACTGACAGCATTTTTAACTTCTGAAATATCGGATCTCAGTTCAGCCTTTAGAGATTCTATGTTGTCACTAATATTTTTCTCCAACCTAGCCATTGCCTATATAATTGTTACCCTGAATTCCCTTTCCAACATACTATTTATGTCCATATCCAATAGTTCTGAGGGAGAGGGCACAGTCTCTGGGTTTTTCCTCTGTTGGGTGTTCCTCCTCCTAGTCATTCTGATGAGAAGTGGTTGAGGGGATGTGTAGTTGAATATATCAACCACAATCCAGGCAAGGTGCACCCTGGAAAGTTTCGGAGCAATCGGAATTCACCACCAAAAAGAAAGAAAAAAGAAAAAGAGAGAAAGAGAAAAAAAAAGAGAAACTCCAGCCAAAATGAGCCCCAAAAGTAGAATTTATAAGGTATATAAACAAACACAAACAAACAAAAGACCGACAAAAGTAAATGACAAGAAAAAAAAGAACCCAGCCAAAATGAACCCCAAGAATAAGATTTATATAATACCAGAACAAAAACAAATATAGATACCAAGATTCTCAACAAGATCCTAGCTAATAGGATCCACCAGTACATTAAAAATATTATCCACCATGACCAGGTGGAATTTATCCCTGGGATACAAGGGTAGTTCAACATCCACAAATCAATCAATGTGATAGAGAAGAACCACATGGTCCTCTCAATTGATGCAGAAAAAGCATTTGACAAAATACAGCATCTTTTCCACAGAACGCTGTGGCCATGGACAGGAGTGGCTATGGAGAGATGTCATCCCCTGTGATCCAGGAGGCAGAGGTGACTTGGACTGCATGGAAACAGAGTGCTTTTTTTTTTTTTTTTTTTTTTTTTTTTTGCTTTTTTTTATATGCATACATTTTATTATTTTGCTATATAACATATTAGCGAATATACTCAATGCATTTTCTCAAAAGGCAAATGAAACACAAGATAACATCTTTTCCATTCCTGAAAACCTCAGTATCATCTGTCTTTTGAAGGATCCAGTTTCCTACGACGTCTATGATACTGTCCACGAGGACACCAATGGTACTTAGTAGTAAAGAACATTTTGCTAAGTTGTTCTATCATGGGTCCTTGCTCAAAGTGCTCATTTTTTTTCTTCTAATCTGGTTTTCAGCACTTGGTCATGTGTTTCTTCATTATTATGCACAGGATCTGGCCGATGGATAGGTTGTGTATGTTCATATGGAATGTTCATAGAAGGGTGGTAGCACACTATCGTCCTGCCATAAGATGTCAAAGCAAGCTCTACTTTGCAATTATAGTCATCTGGTAGAGAAGAATACGTAGATTTATGACAAACACATTATAAAGCTCCGTTTTGAATTGGAAATAAATGTCTCCAGATAGTTCTGTTTGATATCATCCATTTTACTGCTGCTAATGCCATGGTGAATCAAGGTGCTTATCAGGTGGTATGAAAGAAGATAATCTGAAGAGAAACTGATTTTAAAATCTTCTTCAAGGTATATCTATTTTCATTCCTCAATCCTTAAAAACTTAATCCTTAAAACTCTTCAAAGTATAGGGATAGAGGGAACATTCCTCAACTTCATAAAATCTATGAAAAGCCCACAGCAAATATCATTCTCAATGGAGAAAAGATGACAGCCTTCCCTTTGAGATCAGGAATACAACAAGGATGCCCACTTTCGCCACTGTTGTTCAACATAGTACTAGAAGTCCTAGCAACAGCAATCAGACAACAAAAAGAGATAAAAGGTATTCCAATTGGCAAAGAAGAAGTCAAACGCTCTCTCTTTGCAGATGACATGATACTTTATATGGAAAACCCAAAAGACTCCACCCCTAAACTACTAGAACTCATACGGCAATTCAGTAATGAGGCAGGATATAAAATCAGTGCACAGAAATCAGTTGCTTTCCTATACACTAACAATGAATATATGGAAAGGGAAATTAGAGAATCGATTCCATTTACTATAACACCAAGAACCAAGAGATACCTGGGAATAAACCTAACCAAAGAAATAAAGGATCTGTACTCAAGGAACTACAGAACACTCATGAAAGAAATTGAAAAAGACACAAAAAGGTGGAAAAGCATTCCATGCTCATGGATCAGAAGAATAAAGATTGTTAAAATGTCTATACTGCCCAGAGCAATCTATATTTTCAATGCCATCCTGATCAAAATTCCACTGGCATTTTTCAAAGGGCTGGAACAAACAATCCTAAAATTTGTATGGAACCAGAAAAGACCCCGAATTGCTAAGGAAATGTTGAAAAAGAAAAACAAAGCTGGGAGCATAATGTTGCCTGATTTCAAGCTTTACTACAAAGCTGTGATCACCAAGACAGCATGGTACTGGCACAAAAACAGACACATAGACCAGTGGAACAGAGTAGAGAGCCCAGATATGGACCCGCAACTCTATGGTCAAATAATCTCGACAAAGCAAGAAAAAATATCCAGTGGATAAAAGACAGTCTCTTCAATAAATGGTGCTGGGAAAATTGGACAGCTATATATAGAAAAATGAAACTTGACCATTCTCCTACGCCATACACAAAGATAAACTCGAATTGAATAAAAGA